>CM061750.1:309442405-310082405 GCA_030979885.1 Lolium multiflorum
ACCAAGAAAATCATGCATCTACCCCCAAACCCTAGCTAAACTGCCTTATGAAGTCACATGCACGAAGAGAAGTGGTTTTGGTTTCAACCGTTTAAGCAAAAAGCCCATTTTCAAATATTTCTAAAACTCATTCAAATTTGGTTCAAATTTGAAAGACATACAAGTTATAGCACACATAGTGCATACATTTTCACACATACCGCACTAGATGCTAACCCTATAGTTTGATGCCATTTGGATGACCTAGGTCGAAAAAAATTCTTGGATTAGAATCGTGTTGTTTGAACCCCGTAGTTGGATTTTTTTGAACCCTTGATCTCTAGAATTGGGCAAAACCCTAGTTTAACCTATTTAATTATATTTCGTATATCGATTTTTCTACGAGTACCTACCTTTTATTATTACTATGCAGCACATGTGTGTTTCCCCGTCGAGTGAAACTCCTAGAGGAAGAGGATCACTTAAGGAGAGAAGAAGTGAGAGAATTATGGTGTCTCCTTTTTCTCGTGATGATGTTGACTTCTTGTGCAGGTTTGTCGCTGAGCAGGAGGTGCGAGCAGAGCGAGCGAGTCGAAGCAGGCTTTAGAATGAGAGAGATTTTTTTTTTGTTGTGAGAGGGACAACCGAAGGAACCAGAAGGACTCACAGACTTCCAAAACGCATCCCGATGCGTCTTCTCTTGACAAAGATGGCTGGGAGTTTGCGACCTATTGCACGTGACTTGTGCTCACCGAAGTGGACCTGAAGCGTGGGCACCACACGTAAGTGACAGACCATGGTGTAAAAACTCGGTTGATTATAATATGCATTAGAACAAAGTTTCCTTATGGATCAAGGGTAGGAAATCCAGCTAACTCATTTACATGACATTATTATTTCCATGAAGCAAAGTTAACACATCTATCGATTGGTACATTTTTTAGTGACTAAGAAGGATCCAGCTATTTATTCGTTTTCACGTGTTAAATCCCAGGCCCAATCTTGTCAAACCTAGACTCACCAAGATTCAAATGTTTAAAAATAAAATAAAAACAAAAATGAAAACCCAAATCACATAGTCATCTTATGTCATATAGTAAGCATTGTAGTAAGGTGATAAACAAGGACTAGAAATATCAAACCATACAAATCATGTATCTACCCCTAACCCCTAAACTATGTCTTATAAATTAAGTCAAGCATGAAGAGATGTGGTTTTGGGTTTCAAACATGGAAATTTCAAAAACCTCCCAAAAACTACATTTTAGAGTGACTAAGAAGGATGCATGCTTCCCTTTTCATATTCATGTTTTAAGCTTGTTTAAATTATCTCATTCAAACCTAGGATTTGACAAAGATTCAAATGGGCATCGAAAAATCAGAAAAGAAAACCAAAGCAAATAGTTTTCTTATGTCATATAGTAAGCCAATTAATTTGATAAACAAGTTGACATATTCAAACCACATAAATCATGTATCTATACCCCTAACCCCCGAATCTGGCTCTTATGAAGTCAAGACATGAAGAGAAGGGTTTTGGGTCGTTTTCAAACATGGAAATTTGAAACCTCCCAAAAACTTCATTTTAGAGTGACAAAGAAGGATACATGTTTCCTTTTCATATTCAGGTTTTAAGCTTGTTTAAATTATCTCAATCAAACCTAGATTTGACAAGATTCAAATGGGCATCAAAATCTGGAAAAATCAGGAAAAAGAAAACCAAAGCAAATAGTTTTCTTATGTCATATAGTAAGCCAATTAAGTTGATAAACAAGGTCTAGACATATTCAAATTAGACAAAATCATGTAGCATGCATCTATACCCCCTAACCCCTAAACTCCGCCTTAGTGAAGTCAAGCATATGAAGAGAAGGGGTTAAGCTCCCAAAAAGCTTCATTTTAGAGTGACTAATAAGAAGGATCCATGTTACCTTTGCATTTTCATATTTTTAATCTTGTTAAATCATTATCAAGCCTAGGATTTGACCAAGATACGATTCATGGGTACAAAATTCAAAAAAATCAGAATAATGAAACAAAAGCATGTAGTCTTTTTATGTCATATCGTATGCATGCATTTGATAAACCAGGTCTAGGTATATCCAAACCGGATTACAAATCATGTATCTACCCATGCATATATATATAACCAGAAGAGAAGTCGTTGCTTCAAACATGAAATTTCAAGAACATCCTTAAAAAGCTTTCACTAGAGGGACTTACCTTTTCCCTTTCATGTTTTAAACTTGTTTAGTCTGGTCGTCCTGATTTGGACCTTCAAGATTCGAAATATATGAGCATACCCAAAAAAACTAAAATGAAAACCAAGGCACGAAGTCGCCTTTTATGTCATATAAGAAGCAATCAATTAAGTTGATAAATAATGTCTAGACTCAAACCAGAGAAATCATGTATCTACACCCCTAACGTACCCTAGCTAAACTCCCGCCTATATTATGGTGTCAAGTATGCATGAAGAGAAGTGTTTTTGGTTTCAAACGCTTAAGCCAAAAGGTAAGCATGGATCCTCCTTATATAGTCACCTTAAAATGAAGCTTTTGGGAGTCTTAAAAATTTATGTTTGAAACCCAAAACCACTTAAGACAGAGTTTATGTTTAGTGGGAGATACATGATTTTTCTGTTTGAATATACCTAGACCTTGTTTATCAACTTGAATTTTTGCTATATGATATAAGAAGGCTATAGATGTGCTTTGTTTTTTCAATTTTTGATTTCTTTCGATTCTTGTTTAATTAAATCTTGGTCAAACTTCTAGGATTTGACCAAAAGATGAAAATGAAACGGTAAGTATGAATCCTTCCTTACTCACTCTAAAATGAAGGCACTTGAAAATTTTATGTTTGAAAAAACCCAAAACCCCAGCTTCTCTTCATATGTTTGACTCCATAAACGGAGTTTAGCTAGGGTTAGGGTAGATATATATGATATAGATACATTATATTTCTGCTTTGAATATGTCTAGAGATCGACCTTGTTTATCAACTTCTGAATGCTTACTATATGACATAAGATCAAGGCTATACATGTGCTTTGGTTTTTCATTTTTTGAATTTTTCTGAATTTATACTCATTTGAATCTGGTCAAATCCTAGGTTTGACCAAGGTTAAAACAAGTTTAAAACATGGCAATGAAAAGGTAAGACATGGATCATTCTTAGTCTCCCTAAAATGAAACTTTTGGGAGGTTTTTAAAGTTTCCATGTTTGAAACTTCCAAATCACTACTTCTCTTCGTATGCTTGGCTTCATAAGACACAGATTAGGGTTTAGGGGCAGAGACATGTTTTGGGAGGTTTTTTGAAATTTCCATGTTTGAAACTCCAAATCCACTTTTCTTCATCCTTGACGTCTTCATAAGACAAGTATAGGGTTATATATATATGCATATGGGTAGATACATGATTTGTCTGCTTGAATATGTACAAATCTTATTTATCAACTTTTGAATGCATGCTACTCTCTCAAAGAAAACCTTGAATGCTTACTACACATAAGAAGACTATATGCTTAAAAATTCAAACATATGGTAAGCATTTTAAGGCCATATAGTAAGCATTCGTTGATAAACAAGCATGTTTGGACATATCCAAACTGCATAACCATGTATTCGCCCGTCGATCTTATGAAGCCCAGCATGAAGAGAAGTGGTGGTTTTTGGTTTCAAAATGGAAATTTCAAGAACATCTAAAAAGCTTCATTTCACCTTAGAGTGACTAAGAAGGATACATGCTTCCCTTTATTTTTATGTTTAAATTTGTTTAAATCTTGGTCAAACCTAGGATTTGTCCAAGATTCAAATATATGGGCGTAAAATTCAAAAAAACAGAAAAATTTAAAACCAAGGCACATAGTCTTCTTATGTCATATAGTAAACAATCAATTAATTAAGTTGATAAACCAGGTCTAGACATATTCAAACCAGGAAAATCATGTATCTACCCCTAACGCCTAAACTATGTCTTGCCTTATGAAGTCATAAGATGCATGAAGAGAAGTGGTTTTGGTTTCAAATATGGAAATTTCGAAAACCTCCTCGCAAGAGCTACATTTTGGAGTGACTAAGAAGATATAGATGCTTAATTTTTCATATTCATGATTTAAATCGTTTAAACCATGTTCAAACCTAGGATTTGACCAAGATTCAAATGGGCATACAATTTTAAAAAAATCAAAAATAAAAACAATGCACATAGTACATATGTCATATAGTAAGCATTCAATTGTTGATAAAGTAGGTCTAGGCATATTCAAACCAGGAAAATCATGCATCTTATCCCCTAACCCTAGCTAAACTCTGCCTTATGAAGTCAAGCATGTGCATGAAGAGAAGTGCTTTTGGTTTCAAACGTTTAAGCCAAAAGCCCTTTTCAAATATTTCAAACTTATTCAAATTTGGTTCAAATATGAAAGACATACAAGTTACAGCACACATAGTGCATACATTTTCACACATACTACTGCACTAGATGCTAACCCTATAGTTTGAGGCCATTTGGGTGACCTAGGTCGAAAAATTCTTGGATTAGAATCGTGTTGTTCGAACCCCGTAGCTGGATTTTTTGAACCTTGATCTGTAGTAGTACTGGGTAAAACCCTAGTTTAACTTATTTAATTATATATTCGTAGGTCGATTTTTCTACCTTTTTATTATTACTAGGCAGCACATGTGTGTTTGCCCGTCGAGTGAAACTCGGAGGAAGAGGGATCACTCGTAAGGAGAGAAGAAGGGAGAGAATTATGGTGGCTCCCCTTTTTCGAGTGATGATGTTGACTTTTGTACAGGGTTTGTGAGAAGGAGGGGCGAGCGAGCGAGCGAGCAAGCGAGTCGGCGAGGCCGCGAATGAGAGAGATTTGTTTTTTTTGTGAGAGGGACGACCGAAGGATCCGGAAACCCACAGATTTCCAATACGCATCCTGATGCTGCCTTCTCTTTGACAAAGAAAATGGCTGGGAGTTTGCGCACCTGCTGCACGTGACTTGTGCTCACTCTAAGTGTGGGACCCTGTTTACGGGCACCACACGAAGATGCACTGCTGGTGTAAAAACCTCGCTGATTTATTATAGTGCATTAGAACAAAGTTTCCTATGGATTCATGGGTAGGAAATCCAAGTTAACTCATTTACGTGTTAAACTTGTCTATATCTGGGTCAAACCTAGGGACCAACATCTCAAAATGGGCGTAAAAATAAAAATGTAAAAAAATGAAAAACCAAATCACATAGTCTTCTTATGTCATATATAGTAAGCATTAAAGTTGATAACAAGGTCTAGACATATTAAAACCGGAAAAACATGTATCTATACCCTAACCCCTAAACTCTGTCTTTTTTATGAAGTCACATGAAGAGAAGTGGTTTTGGGATTTCAAACATGGAAATTTCAAACCTCCCAAAAGCTTCATTTTTAGAGTGACTAAAGGATCCATGCTTCCCTTTTCATATTCATGTTTTAAACTTGTTTAAATTATCTTGGTCAAACCTAGATTTGACAAGATTCAAATGGGCATCAAAATTGAAAAAAATTGAAAAAAGAAAAACCAAAGAAAATAGTTTTCTTATGTCATATAGTAAGCATTAAAGTTGTTGATAAATAAGGTTCATACATATTCAAACCACACAAATCATGTATCTATACCCCCACTAACCCCTAAATTAATTAACTGTGTCTTTGAAGTCAAGTATGTGAAGAGAAGTGGTTTTGGGTTTTAAACATGGAAATTTCAAAAAAACCCCAAAAACTACATTTTAGAGTGACTAAGAAGATACATGCTCCTCTTTTCATATTCATGTTTTAAGCTTGTTTAAATTATCTCTTGGCCAAACCTAGGATTTGACAAGATTCAAATGGGCATCAAATTGAAAAAAAACAGAAAAAGAAAACCAAAGCAAATAGTTTTCTTATGTCATAGTAAGCCAATTGTTGATAAACAAGGTCTAGACATATTCAAACAGGACAAATCATGTATCTATACCCCCTAACCCCAAACTCCGCCTTATGAAGTCAAGAAAGAAGAGAAGTGGTTTACTCCAAAAGCTTCATTTTAGAGTGACTAAGAAGGATCCATGCTACTCCCTTTGCATTTTCATATTTTAATCTTGTTTAAATCATTATCAAATCCCAGGATTTGACCAAGATACAAATGGGTGGGCACAAATTCAAAAAAATCATAATAATGAAAAACAAAAGCACGTAGTCTTCTTATGTCATATCGTATGCATTCAAGTTAAACAAGGTCTAGGTATATCCAAACCAGTAAAAATCATGTATCTACCCCGTTGATCTTATGAAGTCTAGCATATGAAGAGAAGTTCTTTTGGGTTTCAAACATGGAAATTTCAAGAACATCTCAAAATTTTCATTTAGAGTGACCAAGAAGGATACATGCTTCACTTTCATTTTCATGTTTTAAACTTGTTTCAATCTTATTAACTTAAGATTTGACCAAGATTCAAATATATGAGCATAAATTAAAAAATGAAAAACAAAAAACAAAAGCTCGTAGTCTTCTTATGTCATATAGTGTTAACACATTAAGTTGATAAACAAGGTCTATACATATTCAAACTAGAAAATCATGTATCTACCCCTAACCCCAATTAAACTCGTCTTATGAAGTCAAGCATGCGAAGAGAAGTGGTTTGTCTCAAACGTTTAAGCCAAAAGGTAAGCATGGATCCTCCTAACAATAAAAAATGAAGCTTTTGGGAGGCTCTGTGAAATTTCCATGTTTGAAACTCAAAACCACTTAAGACAGTGTTTATGGTTAGGCGGTAGATACATGATTTTTCTTGTTTGAATATGTCTAGACCTTGTTTATCAACTGAATCTTTTACTATATGATATAAGAAGGCTATATATATGTGCTTTGGTTTTTCAATTTTTGATTTCTTTCGATTTTTTATGCCTATTTAAATCTTGGTCAAACTTCTAGGTTTAACAAGTTTAAAACATGAAAATGAAACTAAAGATTTCTTCCTACTCACTTAAAAATGAAGGTACTTGAAAATTTTATGTTTGAAACCCAAAAACCCCAGCTCTTTCTCATATGTTTGACTTCATTTAGGCTTAGCTTTCAGGGTTAGGGGTAGATATATATGATATATACATGATATTTCTGTTGAATATGTCTAGAGATCGACCTTGTTTATCAATTCTTGAATGCTTACTATATGACATAAGATCAAGGCTATATATATATGTGCTTTGGTTTTTCATTTTTTTTTGAATTTTTCTGAATTTTTACTTCCATTTGAATCTTGGTCAAATCCTAGGTTTGACCAAGGTTAAAACAAGTTTAAAACATGGCAATGAAAAGGTAAGCATATGGATCATTCTTAGTCTCTCTAAATTGAAGCTTTTGGGAGGTTTTTGAAGTTTCCATGTTTGAAACCCAAATCACTCTCTTCATATGCTTACTTATAAGACAAAGATTAGGTTTAGGGGTAGATATATATACATGTTTTGGGAGGTTTTTGAAATTTCCATGTTTGAAACCCAAATCCACTTTTCTTCATCCTTGACGTCTTCATAAGACAAAAGTATAGGGTTATATATATGCATATGGGTAGATACATGATTTGTCTGGTTTGAATATGTACAAATCTTATTATCAACTTTTGAATGCATGCTACTCTCTCAAAGAAAAACTTTTGAATGCTTACTATATGACATAAGAAGACTATATGCTTTTAAAATTCAAACATATGGTAAGCATTCTATGTCATATAGTAAGCATTCAGTTGATAAACAAGCAAGGTTTGGACATATCCTAAAACCAGACAACCATGATTCGCCCGTCGATCTTATGAAGTTCAGGCGAAGAGAGAAGTCGCTTTTGGTTTCAAAATTTGAAATTTCAAGAACATCCAAAAAGTTTCATTTGAGTGACGAAGAAGGATACATGCTTCCTTTTTTTTTCATGTTTAAATCTTGTTTAAATCTTGGTCAAACCAGGATTTGTCCAAGATTCAAAATATATGGGCGTAAAATTCAAAAAACAGAAAAATTTAAAACCAAGGCACAGTCTTCTTATGTCATATAGTAAACAATCAATTAATTAAGTTGATAAACCAGGTCTACACATATTCAAACCAGGAAAATCATGTATCTACCCCCTAACGCCCTAGCTAAACTCTGTCTTGAAGTCAAGCATGCATGAAAAGAAGTGGTTTTGGTTTCAAACGTGGAAATTTCGAAAAAACCTCCAAGAGCTACATTTTGGAGTGACTAAGAAGGATATATAGATGCTTAATTTTTCATATTCATGATTTAAACTTGTTTAAACCATGTTAAAACCTAGGATTTGACCAAGATTCAAATGGGCATACAATTTTAAAAAAATCAAAAATAAAAAACAATGCACATAGTATTATTATGTCATATAGTTGATTCAATTGCTGATAAAGTAGGTCTAGACATATTCAATCCAGGAAAATCATGCATCTATCCCTTAACCTAAACTCGTCTTATGAAGTCAAGCATGCATGAAGAGAAGTGGTTTGAGTCAAACGCTTAAGCCAAAAGCCCCTTTTCAAATATTTCAAAACTTATTCAAATTTGGTTCAAATATGAAAAGACATACAAGTTATAGCACACATAGCGCAACATTCTCACACATACCGCACTAGATGCTAACCCTATAGTTTGAGGCCATTTGGGTGACCTAGGTCGAAAAAATTCTTGGATTAGAAATGGGGTTGTTCGAACCCCGTAGTTGGATTTTTTGAACCTTGATCTCTAGTACTGGGCAAAACCCTAATAACCTATTTAATTATATATTCGTAGGTCGATTTTTCTACTCCGATCCATATTCTATGCAGGACATGTGTGTTTGCCCGTCGTGTGAAAACTGGGAGGAAGAGGGATCACTCGGCGAGGAGAGAAGAAGGAGAGAATTATGGTGTCTCCTTTTTCTGGGGTGATGATGTTGACTTTGTGCAGGGTTTGTCGCTGAGCAGGAGGTGCGGAGCGAGGTGCGAGCGAGCGAGCGCTCGAGCGAGGCCGAGAATGAGAGAGATTTGTTTTTTTGTGAGAGGGACGACCAAAGGATCCAGAAGGACCCACATACTTCCAATACGCATCCCGATGCGTCTTTGACAAAGAAAAATGGCTGGGAGTTTATGCATCATTGCACGTGGGTTGTGCTCACTGAAGTGTGGACCTCACGCATGGGCACCACACGTAAGGGACAGACCTGGTGGTGTAAAAACTCGGTTGATTATTATAGTGCATTAGAACAAAGTTTCCTATGGATCATGGGTAGGAAATCCAAGTTAACCCATTTTGTTTTAAACTTGTTCATATCTTGGTCAAAACCTAGGATTTGACCAAGATTCAAATGGGCAGTAAAAATAAAAACAAAATAAAATGAAAAAAAAACCAAATCACATAGTCTTTTATGTCATATAGTAAGCATTAAAGTCGATAAACAAGGTTCAGACATATTCAAACCCTGACAAATCATGTATCTATACCCCTAACCCCTAAACTCGTTTTATGAAGTCAAGCATGTGAAGAGAAGTGGGTTTTGGATTTCCCAACATGGAAATTTCAAAACCTCCCAAAAGCTTCATTTTAGAGTGACTAAGAAGGATCCATGCTTCCCTTTCATATTCATGTTTTAAACTTGTTTAAATTATCTTGGTCAAACCTAGGATTTGACAAGATTCAAATGGGCATGAAAAAAAAAATTGAAAAAAGAAAAACCAAGCAAATAGTTTTCTTATGTCATATAGTAAGCATTAAAGTTGTTGATAAATAAGGTCCATACATATTCAAACCATACAAATCATGTATCTATACCCCCTAATTAACCCCTAAATTAATTAACTCTGTCTTATGAAGTCAAGCATGTGAAGAGAAGTGGTTTTGGTTCAAACATGGAAATTTCCAAAACCCCAAAACTACATTTTAGAGTACCAAGAAGGATACATGCTCTCCTTTTCATATTCATGTTTTAAGCTTGCTTAAATTATCTTGGTCAAACCTAGGATTTGACAAGATTCAAATGGGCATCAAATTGAAAAAAACAGAAAAAGAAAACCAAAGCAAATAGTTTTCTATGTCATATAGTAAGCCAATTGTTGATAAACAAGGTCTAGACATATTCAAACTAGACAAATCATGTATCTATACCCCTAACCCCTAAACTCCGTCTATGTGAAGTCAAGCATATGGAATATAGTGGCTTTAGCCCCAAAAGCTCATTTGAGTGACTACATGATCCATGCTTACCTTTGCATTTTCATATTTTAATCTTGTTTTTAATTATTATCAGACCTAGGATTTGGACCAAGATACAAATGGTAAGCACAAAACTCAAAAAAAACAATAATGAAAACAGAATAATTTTATGTCATATCGTATTTAATTAAAATAAACAAGGTCTAGGTATATCCAAACTATAAAAATCATGTATCTACTCCCTCGTTGTCTTATGAAAATCTAGTATATGAAGATAAAAATGTTTGCTTAAACATGGAAATTTTCAAAGAACATCTAAAAGCTTGCTTTAGGAGGACTCAAGAAGGATTACATGCTTCACTTCTCATTTTCATTTAAACTTGTTTCAATCTTTGTAGTCAAACTTAAGATTTGACCAAGATTCAAATATATGAGCATAAAATTAAAAAAGAAAAAAAATGAAAACAAATGCATTTTATGTCATATAGCAAGCAATCACTCAGGTTGATAAACAAGGTCTATACATATTCAAACTGCAGAAATCATATCTACCCCTAATTCCTACAACTGTGTTATGGCCAAGCATGCATGAAGAGAAGTGGTTTTGGTTTCAACGCTTAAGCCAAAAGGTAAGCATGGATCCTCCTAAGACCGTAAAATGAAGCTTTTGGGAGGTTTGTGAACATGTTTGAAACTCAAAACCACTTAAGACAGAGTTTATGGTTGTGTGTAGATACATGATTTTTCTTGTTTGAATATGTCTAGACCTTGTTTATCAACTTGAATTTTTCACTATATGATATAAGAAGGCTATATATGTGCTTTGGCTTTTCATTTTTTGATTTCTTTCGAATTTTTTATGCCTATTTAAATCTTGGTCAAATCCTAGGTTTAAACAAGTTTAATACATGAAAATGAACTAAGTATGAATTCCTTCCTTATTCACTCTAAAATGAAGGTACTTGAAAAATTTATGTTTGAAACCAAAAACCCCGCTTCTCTTCATATGTTTGACTCCATAAGACAGAGTTTTTAGGGTTAGGGGTTGATATGATACATGATATTTCGCTTTGAATATGTCTATATCTTGTTTATCAACTTGAATGCTTACTATATGACATAAGAAGGCTATATATGTGTTTTGGTTTTCCATTTTTTTTTGAATTTTTTCTGAATTTTTACTCCCATTTGAATCTTGGTCAATTCCTAGGTTTGACCAAGGTTAAAACAAGTTTAAAACATGGCAATGAAAAGGTAAGCATGGATCCTTCTTACTCACTCTAAAATGAAGCTTTTGGGAGGTTTTTGAAATTTCCATGTTTGAAACCCAAAATCACTTCTCTTCATGCTTGACTTTACAAGCGTAGTTTAGGGTTAGGGGTAGATACATGATTTGTTTGGTTTGAATATGTCTAGACCTTGTTTATCAACTTGAATGCTTACTATATGACATCAAGACTATGTTCTTTGGTTTTTTCCCTTTTTTTTGAATTGTTATACTCATTTGAATCTTGGTCAAATCCTAGGTTTGACCAAGATTTAAACAAGTTAAGAAAATTGAAAATGAAAAAGGTAATCCTGGATCCTTTTAGTCACTCCAGAATGAAGCTTTTGGGAGGTTTGTGAAATTTCCATGTTTGAAACCCAAACCGCTTTCATATGTTTGACTTCATAAGACAAAGAGTTTTTATCAACTTGAGTGTTACTATATGACATAAGAAGGCTATATATGTGTTTTGGTTTTTCATTTGTTGATTTTTTCCTAATTTTTATGCCCATTTAAATCTTGGTCAAATCCTAGGTTTGACCAAGGTTTAAACAAGTTTAAAACATGAAAAGAAAAGGTAAGAATGATCCTTCTTAGTCATTCTAAAATGAATGAAGCTTTGGGATGTTCTCACAAATCGATCAAGTCTACATGACTTCGATAAATTTTAATTAAGAAGCAACAACTTAACAATAATTACCCAAAATCTAACAGATGGTTCGATTTGTACCGGGACGTTACGCTAAAATGAACTGCTAAAACAATCTAACAAAGACTTTTGTAGTATCGTACTCTAAGATCCGTACCACTCCGATAATCCCCACGTTTCCACTACTACGTATACTACCCCGGCTCGCATCATCGCTTCCCGACTATTCGTAGCTTTGGACGTCCATCGAGTTAGCCGCAGGTACAACATCGTTAGCCGATTAATGGCGTGCTATAAAATTCTATACTAGCCGACATATGTCCATTCCTGCATGCCAGAGCCTTCGAAGAGAAGGTAGCCTCTGTCTCCGTTGATTTACGGTGACCCGACAGATACCGACCGCTCTCGATTCATTTGTTTCGCCCGCTAAGCTCCCGACTCCCGATTCTCCCTACGCTGATTTTAGGACGGGCGATCATGTTGCTCGGCGAGGGCGCGGAGACTCGTTGTCCTGTTTTAATAGGGGGAGTACTCTTCCATCCCCTTCGCTTCCACTTCCGCCTCCACTCAAACGATGCCTCCGAAGTCAAGGCCACCATCTCGCTTGAAGAAGCACCACCTAGTGTTGACCAAGGACGCGGAGAGTTCCCGCCGGCGGTCTATCCAGATGCTGGCCGCGAGAAAGGGCCCGCCGGAAAACGAAGGCCCTGCTTCGCGCTCGTCTCGACGAAGGCTGGGGTCGTGGCACAAGATTCCCCGGTTGGTTTCCATCGCCATGTTTCTTGATTCTTCCTGGCCCGGAGGTCCCATCTTTATTCCGTATTAATCCTTTTTATACATATCTCGCGTCTCACGACGCACTCCCCGACATCTTCATGATCACTTCCAACCCCGTCTCCCCGCTCAGAGGTTACCACCGACCGGGACATTTTCCCGTCTTCCCTCACTTTGTTTCTGAGACGATGATATTGCCATGCAGAAGCACTGAGTTTCAGAGGATGAGCTTAAACTCGTGGAACTCGCTCCAACTTTCGCGACATGATGTCGATAATACTTTGAAGGACGAGGTCACTGCCGGGGCAAGCTGCATGATGTGGTTCCATCAAGTGAGGAAACGAACTCTGTTATCAAGAAGCTCAAGGGCGAGAATTTGATGCTTAAGATCGAGTGCGGCTTTCTTCGCGAAGAAAACGTCGGGCTATCAAACAGGGGTGCGTTCAAGATCTCAACGGAGCCTCAACACCCAACATGATGCGGTGAAGAAGATGATGGATAACAGCAAAAGCATCTTGAAGAAAAACAATATGGGGGAGGACACGTGCGGGATGGTCGATCCAATCCAGGCACCGCATAAGGAGATGCGCTTCGAGTCCAGCCACCTTTGCGTAGTCGCCAGCGCCCCTCGCTGTGTCACCGAGGAGCGCACGTCGCGAGTAGGCCTGGGGATAAGGAATCTAACGAGAGTAGCTTTAATCACCACCGTCCCGATGGAGGGCCACTCCGCCAAGTAGGCCGGGGGAGAGAAACACTCCTCTCATTGTTCTTTAGCTAGTCCTCCGATCCATATTACTTGATGTGTTAAAATGGATGTATCTACAATTGTAAATATGTCTAGATACATATATTTTAGTGTCACAAAGTAAGTAGTATCAACGTTTATATTGCCCAAGTCTTATTATCCATCCCTAAGGTGGGTCGCTTTTGTAACTACCGATTGCATTCGACTCTTCCAGTATCGAAGATTTTTAGAGTGACTAAGAATGATTCACGCTTAGCTTTCCATTTTCATGTTTTAAACTTGTTTAAATCTTGCTCAAACCTAGGATTTGACCAAGATTCAAATGGTTTAACAATTAAAAATCATAGAAAAATGAAACTGTTAGTATTTATGTCATATATAAATATTCTAAGATAAATTGTGTCTAGACATATTCAAAACACACAAAATATGTAGCCCATTTCTATTCCTAAACTCGCCTTATGAAGTTAGTATGAGGAGAAGATTTTTGTTTTGTAAAACATGGAAATTCTCACAAACCCCAAAATATTTTAGAAAAAGACTAAGAAGGATCCATGTAAGCCATTTTTTCACTTTCATTTTTTAAACTTGTTTTAATTATCAAAGGATTTGACTAAGATTCAAACGGCGTAAAATTCAAAAAAAATAAAAATAAAAACCAAAGCACATATATATTCTTCTTATGTCATATAGTAGCATTCAAGTTGATAACTAAGGTCTAGACATATTCAAACCTAAAATATCATGTACCATATCTACCCCCAACCCTAAACTTTGTCTTATGAAGTCAAACATATGAAGAGAACTGTTTTGTGTTTCAAACATAAAATTTTCAACTACCTTCATTTTAGGAGTGACCGAGAAAGGATTCATGCTTACCTTTCATTGTCATGTTTTAAACTTGATTAAACCTGGTCAAACCTAGATTTGACCAATAGTTTAAATGGGGCATAAAAACTTCAAAAATGAAAAAATGGAAAACCAAAGCACATATACAGCATTCTAAGCATTAACGTTGATAAACAGGTCTAGACATATCAAACAGAAAAATCATGTAATCTACGCCCACGGTTTTGAAGGTTTTTAAGTGGTTTTGGGTTTCAAACATGAAATTCAGTTAAACATCCCAAAAGCCTATTTTGAGATCGACTACAGATACACAATTCCCATTTCATTTCATGTTTTTTAAACTTGTTTAAATCTTGGCTTCAAACCTAGGATTTGACCAAGATTCAAATAAGTAAAAACATGAAAATGAAAAGGTAAGCATCAATCCTTATTAGTCGCCTAAAAATGAAGTTTTTGGGAGGTTTTTGAAATTTTCATGCTCTGAAACCCAAAACCACTTCTTCATGCATGCTTGACTTCATAAGACATATTTAGGTTAGGGTAGATACATGATTTTTCTGGTTTGAACATGTCTAGACCTTTTTTATCAATTTGAAGTTTTCTTACTATATGACATAAGAAGGCTATGTGCTTTGGTTTTTCATTCTTACGATTTTTCTTAATTTTTATGTCCATTCAATCTTGGTCAAATCTAGGAACAATTCAAGATTTAAACAAGTTTAAACATGACAATGAAAAAGGTAATCAATCCTATCCTTCATAATTAATAAGTTAGTCTATTTAAAATGAAGCTTTTGGGAGGTTTTTGAAATTTTTGTGTTTGAAACCAAAAACCACTTCTCTTCATGCTTGACTTCATAAGATAGAGTTTAGGGTTAGGGTAGATACATGATTTGTATTATTTGAATTGTCTTGACCTTATTTATCATCTTTTAAATGCTTACTATATATATGACATAAGAAGACTATGCTTTAGTTTTTCAATTTTCTGATTTTTTAATTTTATGCCCATTTGAATCTTGGTCAAATACTAGGTTTGACAATGATTTAAACAAGTTTAAAATATGAAAATGAAAAGATAAGCATGGATCCTTCTTAGTCACTCTAAAATAAAGCTTTTGGGTGGTTTTGGAAATTTCCATGTTTGAAACCCAAAAGCACTTCTCTTCATGCTTGACTACATAAGACAGAGTTTAGGGTTGGGGGGTAGATACATGATTTGTCTGCTTGAATATGTCTAGACCTTGTTTATCAACTTTAATGCTTACTATATGACATAAGAAAACTATGTGCTTTGTTTTTCATTTTTTTATTTTTTTGGAATTTTGATGCACATATATTTGAATCTTGGTAAAATCCTAGGTTTGACCAAGATTTGAACAAGTATATAACATGAAAAAGAAAAGGGAAGCATGTATCCTTCTTAGTCACTCTAAAATGAATTTTTTGGGAGTTTTTTGAAATTTCCATGTTCAAACTCAAAACCATGCACTTCTTCATGCTTGACTTCATAAGATAGAGTTTAGGGTTTCAATGAGATACATGATTTGTCTAGTTTGAATAAGTCTAGACCTTGTTTATCAACTTTAATGCTTACTATATGACATAAGAAGACTATGTGTTTCGTTTTTCATTTTTCTATTTTTTTATTTTATGCCCATTTGAATCTTGGTCAAATCCTAGATTTAACCAGGATTTAAACAAGTTCTAAACATGAAAATGAAAAGGTAAGCTTCGATCTTCTCTTAGTCACACTAAAATGAAGCTTTGGGATGTTCTTGAAATTTCCATGTTTGAACCCAAACGACTTTCTTCATGCTAGGACTTCATAAGACAGAGTTTAGGGGTTAAGGTAGATACATGACTTGTCTAGTTTGAATAAGACTAGACCTTGTTTAAAAACTTTTTAATGCTTACTATATGACATAAGAAGACTATGTGCTTTGGTTTTTCATTTTTCTATATTTTTATTTTATGCCCATTTGAATCTTGGTCAAACCTATATTTGACCAGGATTTAAACAAGTTTAAACCATGAAAATGAAAAGGTAAGCCTTGATCCTTCTTAGTCACACTAAAATGAAGCTTTTGGGATGTTCTTGAAATTTCCATGTTTGAAACCCAAAACCACTTCTCTTCATGCTAGACTTCATAAGACATAGTTTAGGGATAGGGGTACATACATGATTTGTCTGGTTTCAATATGTATAGACCTTGTTTATCAACTTGAATGCTTACTATATGGCATAAGAAAACTATGTGCTTTGGTTTTTCATTTTCCTGATTTTTTAAATTTTGATGGCCATCGAATCTTGGTCAAATCCTAGGTTTGACCAAGATTTAAACAAGTTTAAAACATGGTAATGAAAAATGGAAGCATGTATCCTTCCTAGTCACTCTAAAAATGAATTTTTTGGGAGGTTTTTGAAATTTCCTATGTTTGAAACCCAAAACCAGCTTCTTCATGCTTGACTTCATAAGACAGTAGTTTAGGGTTAGGGGGTAGATATTAATTGTATGGTTTGAATATGTCTAGACCTTGTTTATCAACTTTAATGCTTACTATATGACATAAGAACACTATGTGCTTTGTTTTTCATTTTTCTGATTTTTAAATTTTAATGCCCATTTGAATCTTGGTCAAATCCTAGGTTTGACCAAGATTTAAACAAGTTTAAAACATGAAAATGAAAAGGGAAGCATGTATCCTCTTAGTCACTCTAAAATGAAGTTTTTGGGAGGTTTTTGAAATTTCCTATGTTTGAAACCCAAAACCACTTCTTCATGCTTGACTTCATAAGACAGAGTTTAGAGGTTAGGGAGTATGTAGATACATGATTTGTATGGTTTGAATATGTGTAGACCTTGTTTATCACCTTTAATGCTTACTATATGACATAAGAAGACTATGTGCTTTGGTTTTTTATTTTTCTGATTTTTTTAATTTTCTGCCCATTTGAATCTTGGTCAAATCCTTGGTTTGACCAATATTTAGACAAGTTTCCTAGACCTTGTTTATCAACTTTAATGCTTACCATATGACATAAGAAGACTATGTGCTTTGTTTTTTCATTTTTCATATTTTTATTTTATGCTCATTTAAATTTGGTCAAACCTATATTTGACCATGATTAAACATGTTTAAAACATGGAAATGAAAAGGTAAGCCTTGATCCTTCTTAGTCACTCTAAAATAAAGCTTTTGGGTGGTTTTTGAAATTTCCATGTTTGAAACCCAAAAGCACTTCTCTTCATGCTTAACTACATAAGATGAAGTTTAGGGTTAGGGGGTAGACACATGATTTTTCTTGTTTGAATATGTCTAGACCTGGTTTATCAACTTTAATGCTTACTATATGACATAAGAAGACTATGTGCTTTGGTTTTTCATTTTTCTGATTTTTTTTTTAATTTTCTGCCCATTTGAATCTTGGTCAAATCCTTGGTTTGACCAATATTTAGACAAGTTTAACACGTGAAAACGAACTGATAATCCACATTAACTGACTCATTTAACTAGTTAATCCCATTTGTTGACTCTCTCTTTTGACCAGGCACTTGAGGTAAACCTGAGTATATTGCACTAGCAAGTATTAGTACTCAAGGGGAAAACCGAGCACACAAAACATGCTAAGACTCGAGAGTATATCTAAATTTCCAGGGTTAGACTCGAATGCGTAATGCGTGCGTATGGAAGCACGTGCACTGTTGACGGCATCGACGCGAGTCGTGCGTAAGTCGTACGGCAATTGTGGACGCGTGTCGCGTTGCGGAAGCCCAAGACGTGCAGACGTTAATGTGGACGCGTAGGACGCGGGTCGCATTAACCACCCTCGCCTTTATAGACGCTCCTCGCACTATGTCACTCTCACTCGCTCATGCAACGCCGCCTCTCACGTCCCATCATCTTCCCCAAAGCAAAAACCCCTCTCTGCAGGCGAGATTGACATGGAGAATGCGAATCCCATCGTCCATGACGCCGTCGGCTCCAAGCGCGACGCCTCCCTCTTCGACGTCGTCCCCTCAAAGGCCGTCGCCGCCGTCGGCGGCCGTATCCCGCCGGGATGGGACCCCTATGAGCCGGTGCCGTACATCTCGCCTCCGAACCCCTACGACACCTTCATGGACGACCCATGGAACGAGGTAACTATGGTTTGCTCCCTTTTTTCTTCGCCCATTCCTTTTTAACCCTATTTTTGCTGGTTCCCTAGTAACTATTAGTGCCGATCTGTAGATGGTTGAGTATTGGGTTAATATTTGTGCCGATCGATTTTATTCCATTTTGCTTTGATCCCTTCTTGATTTCGTTTAAGATTTGGAGTTCTGCCGGTTCATTTATGCAAGTAATAATGGGATCTCAACCAGTTAATTTATGGGATCTCAGTTATTTTATGCAAGAATCAAAAGATATCAACCGCTAATTTTGCAAATATTCTCGAATCTGTTCAAAATCAGTCTGGAATCTATTTTTTTGCCTATGATGAATCGTTAATAAATTTTTATTGCAGGGGTTCAAGCAATCCTATTGCCGTGGCACAAATTCACAGTATGAGCTATGTCTGCCAACACCATCCTCGTAGACATATAATCGTGTCCACTCTAATTGAGGCTGGCTCTGTTTTTCCTTCTTTGTTATCATGCACGTTAGTCATCGTTGCATCTCATTCACTAATAGTTCTCGTTTGATATGGATCAGCTGGCCGCAATGACGTCACAGCCGACGACGAGCACCATGACGTCAAGACTCGCGGAGTGCTGCGGAGGCGCAGTCGGCCAGCACGTCTTACTTCGCCAAGGGGGTCTACAGTGCCCCTTCGCACTAGGAGGCTCGCCGCACTGACTTCAACCCGCCTCCTCACGCATGCCGAGAACATCGGCAACACCAACCCCACGGCGCGTCGGTGAACCCCCACTCCTTCCGCGCCAACATGGCGCTCGGCATGCACCTCCGCAGCATCCGGGTGGAGATCTCCGCCGGGCGCATGCCTCCGCTCAAGCCCAAGGCTCCCAAGGGGAGCAACAAGTGGAGGCATGGGGTAGGCGGAGTCCCGGACGTGTGCGCCGGCTGCAGCAGCCTTCATTTTGTTGTTAGCTGGGGATCCCTTGTTGTTATGTTGTTAGTATGATGGTGTTGTGAAGAACCTCGACATGTTGGCTGCTGTGTATGCAGCTTATTATCTAGGGAGGGATCCCTATTATCTATCCCTATTCTATTGAGTATATTTTGTTGGCCCTACTTTGTTTTCTCGATTTACTATTACTGCAATTTGTCGTACATTAGCATCGAGATTTGCTTCTAGATTTAACTACATACATATGGACCGAGGGAGTACTAGATTTGCTGCCATATTGGGTAAACAACGAGGGCCAAAAGGCACAAATAATTGAAGAAAGACAGAAATGCAAGCTTCTCTAGATTTGATACTTTTGGTTAATAAAGACAAAGAGACAGAGGGGGAAAAGGTGCTCTTAAAAATGCCAATTCGCCGAGAGAGACAGAACCCAGCTCCCGCTCACGTACAACCAAACGCGGTCTCGTCCTGTCCCACGCGGTCTTTCTACTAGCCCCACACGTCGGCACGGAACGTCAACTAAACCGGAATCCTCCCGTCCGAGCTCCTTCTCGGGTAACAAATAAGGGCTTGCGAAAACTGAGAAAAACATAAGGCACCATTGACTAATATAGCTGTTTAATTAATAAAAGGATTAGCTACAACGTGCTCAGTTTGCCCATTTATTAAGGTATAAGACTGGCAGGAGAGAAAGTAATCGCTAGTTTCCTCATTTTGCCCCTGCATGCTCGCACGATTAAAGCTCCTTCCGCACGCGCTGGACTCCTCGTTTCCTTAAACCTCCTCGTTTCTCGGGATAGACCAACAGTTTTCAGGATCTTGGGGTTTTTTTTTGACAATCAATACCACATATATTCATAGCAAAAATAGTACATGGTAGAGGGCTACATGACGACTAGATATATCACCAAAAAGGGTGATGCATGTCTCCTTCACCAAAACAGCTGAAACAAGCAGTACACGGACGCAAGTACACCACCATAATAATACTACTACATTAACACAAGTACGAGTAATAAAGTAAGAGTACTACTCCCTCTAATCTAATTTAAACCAAAATAAAACTTAAACTTCATCCTAAATTTGAACTAGTGCCTCGTCCTTGTTCTTCGCTCATTTTCTGATCCAAGACGGCGCAGAGTGCCGAGTGCATGGCAAGGAACTCTTCATCTGGCATGCCATGGGCATGTCACCGGATGCATGATTTTTTTCGCAATGTTTTAAATTTGAATTTAGGCCGCATGTCACACGGTGACATGGAAAAGGTGCATGTCACCTGGTGGTGGTAGGCAACTACCCTTATTCTGCGGCGTAGGCACCGGACGCCGCGTGGCCAGCCGTCGCCTCGTGGCCGCCTGCTTCCACGCGAGACCATTAAACGCCGACGACTAACCTTCCCGCGTCACTGGTTAGCGACTATGACTATAAGGGCAAAACGCTATCTCTCGTTCCATTCACTTTCTTCCTCTCTCCACCTAACAAACATTTGTTCGTCGCTCTCTCCTCCAGCAATGTCTTCAAAATTCAGGTCGTCGGCGGCCAAGTACGCGGAGAAAAACGCCGGCTCGAAATTTCGAGAGACGCTTCCAGAAACCAAGTGGGCTCGCCGCCGCCGCCGCCGAAACGCGTCCGTGCTGTGCTCACCGGGTTAGTTTCCTTCGCCATGTACTTTCGTTTCTCTGTTCGAGCTCTTTAAGAGTCTCTATGGTTATACATCTTAAAGGGTTGGAAGTTCCAACGACGCCCCCACCGCACCAACTTCCACGACCAAGGAATCACCGTCGTCCGATGATTTCAACCCGGCCCTACCCGGCGAAATGAGGTAGCACCAACTTCTTTCTTCTTCTTCTTCTTCTTCTTCTTCTTCCTTGCGCTTTGCTACCGATGATTTGCTCTGAAGGAAGCGGCGCCACTATCGACACCACTGTCGCCATCTTGATGGAAAAACGAGGAGCTCAGCTTAGAGTGATCGCCTCCGAGACGATTTGGCTGCCAAGAAGAAGAATTCGAAATCTTCTTGTGGAGCTCATTTGCAGCCTCCAAATGAGCGATATGTTGAAGAACGAGCCGATTGGCAGAAAGCATCGCGGAGAAAGCCACAGCATACTCAAGACTTGTGCCTCGACAGAGACAAGTCCGATATAGAGTACAAAATCCTTCTTCAGGATAAAGTACAGCTCCAAAAGTTGAACCTTGAATATGCTGACATCGCCATCCTTGCCCTTCGAGAGCGAAGGCACAAGATAAGTTGATGCACCCGATGTTGAGAGCTGTAGTGAAAGAGAAGAGACATTGAAAGAAGTGAGCAGTTTGGGATACATGAGTGACGTCTGCGACTTCGCAGAATCCGCCCCGGTGAGTCAAATTCCAGCGGAACCACCTTTCAGCAATGCATGTTAGGCGCACAACTTCTACTCATTGATTAGAGGTCGCACGACATGGCATTTTCCCTCGAAATAGTAGTACTGTACTAATAGTTGTACTACTTAATATCTACCTTTTTGTAAAATAATTTCTTACATGTATTAGAAACTACCCCTCTCGTTTCTGGATGCACCCGGGACATTGTCATCCGGCCCTCTTCTGGACAAACCCCCTCGGGAAGGGCGGTATATTTTGCACATTTCGCTACTAGTACTTCTAATTCCCCCGCTTATTTTTCTAATCCGTTAAATCGTTAATTGGATGACCAACTGATGGAAGCTGCGATAGATTAGACCAACAAGTGGTGAATTGTGCAAAAGATATGTCCGTGTTTTATGCAAAAGAGTGATATGGGGATCTGGTGGAATCTTGAATTTCCTCTTCGGTGGTAGGCATGCTTCACTTATAGCTGGAGTACATTGCGGACCTGGTGCATTTCGTCAGTACCGATCAGCTATTTTTGCTTATCCGGGAAGAAAAGGTAGTACTAGCCTTTTCTGTGAGATGTCTTTTCGTGCTACGGAGTTGTCTGTTCACGTTTGCTTTGTCTGTCAGTGACTTTGCCAAGCTGACTTTGCCATGACTTTGGGTGACTGATATGTGGACCACAGTTGTACTCAAAGTCACTGACTTTGGGGACTCGTGAATGCTTCGTATATTTCTGACGGTTTCTGAATTATGTACTCCGTACAAATTTTGTAATATTGGTCAAACTAGTTTTGACCAGGGTTTGTGTAGGGTGTTTTTTTTGGTTGGTCCAAATGGTGTTGTGTGGTCCAAATGTGATGTATCATCCCACCACCATGTGCCCCCTCCCCCCACCCCACCCCTAGGTTTTGGTAATGCCATTCTGATACATGCTTCTTAGAAGGAGTACATTTTTTCCGTTAGGGCATGACAATTTTGAAAAATTCAAAAAAAATGGGAAGACAGAATGGTAACATCATTTTCCATGTGATGATGCACCCTGTGCCAAATTTTGGTTCATTTTAAGAATGTAAGGTGACAAATTACTCGATAAGCTAGTTGGAGTAGACGGCATGATCGGATTGGCATAGGCGATTTATTTTTTGAAGGATGTTATTTTTCATAGACAATATCACACAAAAATAAAATGTTAAGGTCTCATATTATTCTGAATGATTTTGAATTACTTATGACGTTTGGAAGTATTGGTATACATGAGTCCCAGCATGAAGTTAAATGGTCCAAAAAAGTTTCGTACACGTCTCCCGAAAGTGGAGTCGAGTACATGCATGACTTCACGCGTCCACTACTGGATACAGGGGTCGGAGGCTATAACATAATCGGCCTCATCATCTCTCGCGAGCTCGTCCTCTCCACTCCCCCAACTTGCCTCACACCGTGAAAATCCACCACCACACCTTCCACGAGGCATCGACTTCTCCGCCTCCAACCACAATGGATGAAGATAGGTATTGCAGGACGCAGGCTTTAGCACAGCGCACGCGGACAGAGGATGCCTCTACGGAGGGCCTTCGTGGTGGGTGAGGCTTCACCGGGCACCCAAGCCGTCTCCTGCTTGTCGGATTCTTCAACCTGGTCGAAATGGGCATCCTAGGCGTCACGACGGTGAGGCTTCACCGGCACCCATGCCGCTCGTCTCCTCTCGCTTGTCTGGTTCTTCGACCTCGCCGAAACGGGCGTCCCGGCCGTCGAGCGAAGGTGGATACCAACGTTGTTTATCCCGCCGAAGATGTGCACGGCGTTGCAGGCCACCACGGCGAGGTCTTCCTAGGCCGGATGCTGGACGCGAACCTCGACCCCTTCGATGATTTCGGCCCAAACGTTCAGTTCCAGGAGGATGTTGAGGGTGATGACGAGGAGGTACTTTCTTTACCGAAACTGTCCCAACCCTCTTTGTGTCATATTGCTGTTCACATGGTTTGCACGAGCCTGGTTCTTGATTGATTTGATATCCTACCTTGTTCTTGTAGATGTAATTGATTCTACGATTCGTAAGATCAGATTCTAGTTTAATTTCGACTAATCTGCCATGTAGTCATATAATCAATTTATGTGTTCATACTTAGTGGACTTGCAATTGTTGTGGCTAATGTTCATGGTTGTTCATAGGGTTTCTCATGATTTATTACGATTTCTTCTTCCATTTACTTGTTCTACACATTTAATTTTAGGGTTTCTAAGGTTTGATTATGTTAGTGGAGTATTTATTCGATCTGTCATAAAAACTTGATTATGTAGTACTTAATAATTCATAGGAGTATTCTGATGACATGGACAACAACAAGGTGCTCAGGGACCGGAAAAGCCGCTATGTTCTCAAGCGGCTGAAGGGTGGTGAAATTCGTTTCTGCATGCGCGGGGAGCTATTTTGCCCATTATGTGGCAAATTTCTCTAGAAGGACATCCACAGCCTGATCCAACATGCGATGGGTGTAGGCCTAAGTACATAGGGGGAAACACCGCCCTGCAACCAAGGCCAAGTACGCATCATATGGCCTCTTCCTCGAATTACGTCTTGCCTAGCTTGCTCCACGTCAACCCTGCTGCTGGCCCTCATGCTCCTGGTCATGTTTAAAGTTCATATGTGTAATCTTAATCCCTTTGGAAGTTCAGCATTAAACTCTACTAGTACAACCGTGGTGGTCTTGTGATGTAGTACTCTTTTGATGCATTTGTGATGTAGTAGTACTTTTTTGAAATGATATAGTACTATCTAAGAAAAGTACTCCCTCCGATTCACATTCATTTCACATCAAGAAATATGGATCAGAGGAGGGAGTAAATTAAACATGGCATCTCGTGCATGAAGCTTGACATATCGATCGGGTTGGCTAGAATAGCAATACAATGTTGCTCATTAGGCAAATGCATGCCATGTACGATAGTATACATCCAGTAAAGAAGTCTATACTGACATAAAAAACTACTTTGGGGATGAGAGTCAATTGGGGCATCTACAATATAGAAAATCTTGCTCGTAGATGATTTTGGCTAAGAGGGTTTTACTCACATTACACGTGCCACTTTCCTTGTCTGCAAAACAAGTTCCAATAAAGGGAGAGGAAAGAAGAGGGTATTGTGGGCGAGATTGAACACCTTTTTTATGTGTTAATCTGAGGCCTCGTTTAGATGAGGATTTCGACTTATGCCTAACAGCTCAACACATCCACAAATAACTCTGCTTGCGCACACCACCGTTCATTAAAAATAACAATATTAGCTCGCAAGATTAAGAACAAAGTGAATTTAAGTAACTTGGTAAGCTTTTCAAGCAATATATTCAGAGAAAGAGCACACATGTTCTGCTCAAAATAATCATAAGAGAAGAACAATAAATCTAAGACACCACATGGATTCATACCTTGAGTCGACGCGGCTCGTAGAAGGGCGGCCGCGCCGAGGATGCCGGGGACGTCTCCACCTCGGTCTCACTTGTGACTGCTTATCGGGGGGTGGTGCGCCGCGCCATGTAGAAGATCTATCAAGAGATGAGAGCCCGATGACGCTACCGACGCCTCAACCTTGATAGCACCGACTTGTTGCTCCGCACCGAGATGCGCCACGTGCAAGATTTAGCGGATGCACTAATTTTAGAGATATGTCATGATCATTGTAACAAATTTCAACGTGATGATGATTTGATCTTGTACTCGGCCTTGAACATAAGAACTAGTACAATCTCACCTTTTTTTATCATTATCCTTTGCGAGATTTAGCGGTTGCGCCAAATTCAGAGAAATATCATGATCATGGTAACACAATTTTCAATATAATGATGATTTGATGTTGCACTCGACCTTGAACATAAGTACTAGTACGGTCTCACAAATTTGTATCATTATACTTTGCAAGTTTTAGTGGATGCGCCCATTTTCGAGGTAGATCATGATCATGGTAAGTTGGTAACAAATTTTCAACGTGATGATGATTTGATTTTGCACTCGGCCTTGAACAGAGGTACTAGTACGGTCTCATAATTTTTTATCATTATACTTGGACGGTGGCCAAATTCAAAATCTCATAGCGGCAAAACTTCCCGCCCACAAAATACAAAAATTTCACACGCTTCCAAATTCCCATTCTACCCCGTGGAGATGACAGCAAAGTCGGTTGGTGGGGTCTGCCCGTCATTTTTTGGATCACCACCTCCCTAGCCGGAAACCCTCCCAAAAAAAATTCATTTCCCTCAACCCACCCGAACTTCCCAAGTCCCTCTCTCCCACCTCCACGACCACCGCACCGGAACATCCCCGCCGACTTCCCTGGCCCCCGAGCCTCGCGATCCTCGTCATCCGCTGCTGCCGGAGCCGCTTCATCGACGCCGTCATCAACCGGACCGGATCATCCCCGCCGAACCTCGAAACCATATGCTCATCCAGCGGCCTACCGCAGCCGCCGGTATCGTCCACCCCGCCGGAGCCGCTTCGCGATCCGTCGTCCACCGCATCGGATCTTGCTCACCGACACCGTGCATGAACCGGATCTGCTTCACCGGCGCAATGCATGATCTAAACTCTTCTACGTCGCTTTCTATTGCTTGCTGCAAGTTCTTGTTTAATCTTGGGGGAACTTGTTTGTGCTACGCGCCGTTACGTCTTTGCAGATTAGATGAGTAACCATGAAGTGTAATGGCCGTCTCTCCAACCCCAAGTAGCATGTAGCGTACTTCATCACCAGATCTATCAACCCCAGGAAGATCTGCTGTGACTCCACAGAGTGCTTCTCCTAATGTAAGTCCCTTGTTTTAGCGCCATGTTCTGGGTTCAGATGCTTGTTTGTCTGAAGCTCTTTTAGTTCATTCCTAGCTATGACCGTAACACGTTGCTATTTTCTACTTCATTGCTAACTTTAAGCGATTGAACATTTTGGTTTGCATTCCTGCTTCGTAGATGTAGCCATCATAACTTCTATCTTGCTCAGTCGTTGTTACAAAAATTATACTGTAGGTATTATAGTAACATCCTGCTTATTATTTAGTTCATGGCCAATTTTAAGTAATTGCACATGTTGGTTCGCATTCCCTGCTCTATAGCTTTTGGCATCGTAACTTCTATATTTGGTTTACATTCCCTTGTAGATCTAGCCATCATAACTTTATCTTGCTCAATCGTTGTTACAAAAATTATGGCCTGCTACTATGTTGTTTGTGCCAATTTTTTACTCCATGAACATGTTGGCTTGCATTCCCTGTACTAGGTGATGCCATTGTTTTGTATCTAGTTCATTGTAAGCTAACAAAGTAAGGACTTAGTTTGGCATGCTATCACTCCTATCTAGCCTGTAGTACAAATAAACTTGTCATACTACTAGATAATAATTTTGCGTGCCATCTTGTTCTTCAAAAGCTGCATTATTGACTTGGCATGACGCTCACATATGGAAAGCTGAACATATTGGTTTGCATTCCCTCTTATACAAGTTCACAGGTGATCCCACTATATTCTGTATCTGGTCCATCCTAAGCTCCAGCATTAACTATCCTCCATGTGTTGCTCATTACAAGTTTATATCCCGAAACATCTTGATTTGCATCCCCTTCACTATAAGTTCGGGAGTATTATTTAGTTCACGGCCAAAATGAAGTAATTGCACTTGGCACATGTTGGTTCACATTCCCTCCTCTTTAGCTTTTGCCATCGTAACTTCTATTTTTGGTTTACATTCTGCTCTGTAGATGTAGCCATCATAACTTCATCTTGCTCATTGTTACAAAATTTATAGCTTGCTACTATGTTGTTCATGCCAATTTTGTACTCCCCGAACATGTTGGTTTGCATGGGACTCGACAGTAGTAAGTCTGCTGTTTCATTCTAACATGCTCTGTTATATTGGTGTTGGTATGCGGCATGCACTCTTTGTTTGCTTATTGTGCGCATTACAATGATCTTGTTATAACGACGAAATGATGAGTTCCAAATTCTTTGCCAAACAATATTGTAGTGTCTTTGCCTTTCCATTGTTGCTGTCTTAACTTGTAATGTCTTTGTTTCAGATATAGGTGCTGCATGGACAACTTAAAAGATTGCCGGATCGCTTCATTGTATTGCTAGGTTTAATTACCATTCAATTTCTCTGGGTTCCGTAATATTTTTTTCAATGCCTTGCAGCCGATGTAATATTTAGTTAGTTTTTATAGTTCTTTCGCGCATTTTTTCTTTGGTCCTTGTGGTAAGAGAAATCAATGCTGCGTAAATATTCTCAGTATCTAAATCACGAATTCCCATCCCTTAAACGGCCCAATTAAGCGAAATCACATATGTGCCGCTCGCAAAATCCTAAAGCGCATATTATGCCTGCATATAAACAACAACTAAACGGCCGCCCCATTTTTGGGCCAGCCCATTTGATTTACTGGACCCCACACACCAATTGGCTGGCCCACTTGCTTTAGGTGGACCCCACCAACCTCGGGCCGCCCACTAATTGTTGGGCCACCACATTTGCTTTTTTGTGGACCCCACATAATAAATGGGCCGCCCCTTTAAGAGGAAAGTGGGACCCACCAGTGTTTTGGCCCACATCTTGTTGGGCGGCACCTGCTATATGGTGGACCCCACATACTAGTTGGGCCGGCCTTTTAACAGAAAAGTGGGACCCACATGTGTTTTTGGCCCGCCCCACTATCTTGTTGGGCCGGCCCACTTGCTATATGGTGGTCCCACATACTAAATGGGTGACCCTTAAGAGGAAAGGGACCCACCTGCTTTTTGGCCCGCCCACTATCTTGTTGGGCCGGCCATGCTATATGGTGGACCCCACATACTAATTGGGCCGCCTTTTACCAGGAAAGGGACCCACTCGTGTTTTTGGCCCGGCCACTATCTTGTTGGCCACCCACTTCTATATGGTGGACCCACATACTAAATGGCCGGCCCTTTAACAGAAAGTGGGACCCACGTGTTTTTGGCCCGCCCACTATTTTGTTGGGCCCACTTGCTGTATGGCGGACCCCACAAACGAAATGGGCCGACCCTTTAACCTGAAAGTGGGACCCACTGTGTGTTTTGGCCCTACCCACTAGCTTGTTGGGCCGGCACTTGCTATACGCTGGACCCACACACTAAATGGGCGCCCTTTAACGGAAAGTGGACCCACTGTGTTTTGGCCCGTCCACTTGCTTCGGCCCTGCTTGTAAGGTGGACCCCACATGTTAAATGGGCAGGCCCATTTAAGTTTTGACCACAACCTTAGAGGTTAGGCCCCACGTAACTAATGGACCAGCCCAAATATAGTTGACCGGTCAAACTATGTCATCTGCCCGGCCCGAACGTGGCCTCTGTGGGCCTACCATCTACCACTTGAGCTTCGCTGCAACGCCGTTCGGGCGAAACCTGCGCACGTGTCGCTGCATGACGCGCATCAACGGCCTCGAAACACTTCCGCAACGGTCCGATTTTTGGCGGCCGCCAAGCGCGACGACCGAAAATCGTCGTTGGACTTTGCTCGACGCTTTTGACAACGGAACCCATATCGTCGGGTTAGGCCCATAGGCGACGAAAAATACCCCTTAGCGGACGATTTTGAGACGTTGTCTATCAGAACTTTTCTTGTAGTGATTGTGTGACAAAACAAGGAATACATCCATAACATGTATATCATGTATATACACCTGAGGTAGACTTTCTAGTCTTTTCTTTATTTCTGCCAAAATATCTTTTGTAGTTTCTCTTTTAGTTTTCCTCATTCTCGAAAAACACTTCAACATCATAGACTTCTAGATTTGTTGGTCAAATACCAATAACCTTGAGGTTCTTACTTTGAAGTTGATCATCATATGACAAGTGTTCCCGATTTCACTATTAGTAACTTTGTAATATGATGAACAATTTCACTCATAATTTTATCCATTATATCATGACGACTTTCCGAGACCATGTCCGTACATACTAGGCTCGTGTGTTTAACCTTAGTATTTGCATGTGCAAATCGGCTTGCACTTGTATGCACTCGTGGAATCTATGACACCCGATCATCACGAGATGCTTCAAACGACGAGTCTTAGCAACGGTGCATACTAAGGATGATCACTTCATGGACATGCGAATATTGTTAGTGCCCCAATAGTTGGAGGATTGGGACGCCTGGCGTCTTCAACCTTCGTACATTCCCATAAAACTTATGAGTTTATGTAGTCTCACTAGATTATATTCTATCATCTTGCAATAAGGTCTTAGATATCGCATATATCTCATACCTCGCTTCTTTCTGAAAACAAAACTTTTCAGCTCCTTACTTTTCAAACGGAGACAAGATAATTGTAGGTACTAATTGAAACCATAGCTATTTGAATCAACAATGTGAGGTTTACTAAAAGTTTGCAATAGGACTTAATTATTTCTTGATTCTTTAACAATACTGTACCAGTCCGTAAAGTTAATTGTCAGACTTAACAGTATTTCAATCTCAATTACAAGACTAACGCATGGTAGAAAAACGGATGCCAATTCTACAAATTTAATTCAAAATACTACTCAGACTATGTTTATGATAATTAGTTCAAGTTTTAATCTAATTACTAATGAACTCCCACTTAATACAACATCCCTCATAGTTGTTAAGTGGTACACGATCCACATCCACTACACCAAAACCGATCATCACGTGAGATGATGTAGCTTCAATGGTGAACATCAACATGTTGATCATATCATCCATATGACTCGTGTTCAACCTTTCGGTTTCCGTTGTCCCGAGGCCATGTCTGAGCATGCTAGGCTCGTCAAGCAAATCCAAGTATTCCGCGTGTGCAAACATGGCTTACACCGTTGTATGTGAACGTAGAGTCTATCACATCCGATCATCACGAGATGCTTCAAAACGACGAACTGTAGCAACGGTGCATACGAGGGAGAACACTTTATTATCTTGATATTAATGTGAGGGATCATATTATAATGCTACCGTCGCGATCTAAGCAAAATAAGATGCATAAAGGATTAACATCACATGCAATTCATATGTGATATGATATGGCCCTTTAGTCTTTGCGCCTTGATCTTCATCTCCAAAGCACGGACATGATCTCCATCATCAACGGCATGATCTCCATCATCGTCGGCGTAGCGTCAAGGTCCATGGCGCCGTCTTCATGATTGTTCTCCATGTAGCAACTATTACAACTACTTTGATAATACTACTCAACATGAAATTTAAAGACAACCATAAGGCTCCTGCCGGTTGCCACAATACAATAATGATCATCTCATACATATTCATCATCACATCATGGCCATATCACATCACCAAACCCGCAAAAACAAGTTAGACGTCTCTAATTTGGTTTGCATATTTTACGTGGTTTAGGGTTTTCGAGTAAGATCCAATCTACCTACGAACATGAACCACAACGGTGATACTAGTGTTGTCAATAGAAAGAGTAAATTGGATCTTCACTATTGTGGGAGAGACAGACACCCGCAAACCACTTATGCAATACAAGTTGCATGTCGAACGTGGAGCAAGTCTCATGAACGCGGTCATGTAAAGTTAGCCCGGCCGCTTCATCCCACTATGCCGCAAGATGCAAAGTACACGAACTAAAGACAACAAAAGCATCAACGCCCACAAAACAATTGTGTTCTACTCGTGCAACCAATCTATGCATAGACACGGCTCTGATATCACTGATGGGATTCGTAGCATAGAAAACAAAAATTTTCCTACCGCAAGAACGAAACACAAGCCAAGATCTAATCTAGTAGATGGTAGCAACGAGAAGATCATGAGACTAACCCTTGAAGATTTCCAAAGCCTAACGAGATTAGATCTCGTGGTGGATGTAGTCGATCACTTGCCGCTTGCAAAAGCGCGTAGAAGATCTTGACCGCTTGCAAAAGCGCGTAGAAGAACTTGACGGTGCCACAATCGGGCAGCACCTCCGTTCGGTCACACGTACGGTGTTGATGAAGACGACGTCCTCCTCCCCGTCCCAGCGGGCAGCGGATGTAGTAGATCCTCCTCGGAATCCCTCCAAAGACGACGGCGTGGTGACGGTGGTGGTGGAGATCTCGGCAGGGCTCGCCGCAGCGCCGCGGGAGAAGATGGAGGAGGGAATAGCTAGGGTTTGGGCGCAGGGTGGTGCGACTGGGGAGCTAGGGCTGCGACTTGTGGTGCCCTTGGGTGCCCCTTGGCCTCTTTAAATAGGTGGCCAAGCCCCTTGGGTCGTCCAAAACCTGCCCCCAAGTTTGATTGAGTTTCGATAGGTTTCCGGTTCCGAAAACCTAGTCCTACTCGGACTCTTTTGCCAATTCCGAAATTGCATTAAGGAAAGACTCCTTTTCCCTTAAGGCAACGTGGTTGCACCTATTATGGAACCCTCCCACTTCCTTAGACATCCCGGTCGTCCCGACACTTCCGAACCTTCCATAATATTCGGACATTCCTCCTTCTAGAACCTTCTAGAAGCTCTCCAAAAACACGGACTTTTTCCAACCCGAAAATGACTTCCCATATATGAATCTTATTCTCCGGACCATACCAATCCTCCTCGTGATGTCTTGGATCCCATCCGAGACTCCGAACAACATTCGAGCTCCATTCCATATTCCATATCTACTTAAAACGACATCAAACCTTAAGTGTGTCACCCTACGGTTCGCGAACTATGCGGACATGATCGAGACTCCTCTCCGATCAATAACTAATAGCGGGACCTGGAGATCCATAATAGCTCCCACATATTCAACGATGACTTTAGTGATCGATTGAACCATTTACATACGATACCGATTCCCTTTGTCACGCGATATTTTACTTGTCCGAGGTTTGATCATCGGTATCACGATACCTTGTTCAACCTCGTCTCGACAAGTACTCTTTACTCGCACCGTGGTATGTGGTCTCTTATGAACCATTCATATGCTTGCAAGCCATTTAGACGACATTCCACCGAGAGGGCCCAGAGTATATCTATCCGTCATCGGGATGGACACATCCCACCGTTGATCCATATGCCTCAAGCTCATACTTTCCGGATACCTAATCCCACCTTTATAACCACCCATTTACGCAAAGGCGTTTGATGTAATCAAGGTACCCTTCCGGCATAAGTGATTTACATGATCTCATGGTCGAAAGGACTTGGTAACTATGTATCGAAAGCTTATAGCAAATGAACTTAATGACGTGATCTTATGCTACGCTTAATTGGGTGTGTCCATTACATCATTCACATAATGATATAACCTTGTCATTAATAACATCCAATGTTCATGATCACGAAACGATGATCATCTATTAATCAACAAGCTAGTTATACAAGAGGCTTCACTAGGGACTTCTTGTTGTTTACATAACACACATGTATCAATGTTTCGGTTAATACAATTATAGCATGGTATGTAAACATTATCATAAACACAAAGATATATTATAATAACCATTTTATTATTGCCTCTTGGGCATATCTCCAACAAATACATGTGACCCTAAACCATTACCTTGGAGGGTTGACGCAAGCGATAGTTTTTCCTCTACTCTATATCCCGAAACTTCTCTTGAGCATGAGCTAGGGTTTCTCAAGTTTCCCACGTCGTCGCCTCTAACCACTTCGGCCGCCTCCACCTCCCCCCACCCCACCCCCAACACACACACGCACGCACGCATGCAACGTGCGCGCACACACACATTTAAACATGTTTGATATTGAAGGGTATGTTCACGATGACAGTGCTTTATATCCTAGTGCTTCACCCGAAGATGATGGTACTTACATGAAAAGGATCCATGATAAAATTGCTAAGTGTGTGTCTTCTTTTTAGACTTATTAGCTATGGCGCTTCTTGCTACCGGAGGACCAGCGAGAGTGCATGGTTTTTGGATGCAACCGCCTTCGAATGGTTGTCCAAGATATTTTTCTACCAGGATACTTGGCGGCCTGTTAAGAGATTACATCATGCCTAGATTGCTCAGTCGTTTACTTCTGTTTCGGTGGCTGATTTTTGTATCGACCCTTTGTGATCGTTGAATTGTAAACCTTGAATTTTCGTTTGATTAATAAAAGGCTGTGTGCATCAACCGATGCAGAGGCCGGGGATCACCCCATTTCGAAAAAAAAGAATTATTAGGTTTGTTGGGCTTCTACTTGAGTTGTAATCAACGAACAAGGACCTTCTTTTTTTATTGAAACATTTAGAATTGCTTCTAATGTTCGAAAAAATAATGTATGATCATGTATGCAAAAAGACAAGGAGACTTTCAGACAAACCGACACAATCCACCCGCGAAAGGAATGAAACTATCAAGGCCTAAGGCTGACCATAGTGCTAGTATCATAGCTAGTATCATACATATTTGTCCCACAAAAATGCTGATGTGGCAGCTAATTAAGAAGGAGAGATGAGATTAGAGTAACATAGGTGGATACTGTATCATAGCGCGTGTCACGAGAAAAGTTAATGCCAAATAAATCTTATGCACACATTTGCATAGAGATTCTAAAAAGTAATAAATATAGCATAACTATGATACTACTTCATGATACTAATCACTATAGAGATAGTATCATACACAAGTATCATATGCATGATACTACAACATGATACTTACCACTATGGCCAGCCTAACCCCAAGGAGCGTAAACGTCTTGGCACAACCGTAGGAGGCCACTAGGGTCTCCTATAAATACCTGCCCGGCTGCCCCTCCTTCGGAGGAGGGGGCGATCATTCTCACACCTGTTCCACTAGATATCCATCTCTCTAACTCCTCTAGGTAGAAGAGAGCTAGCATAGTCAGCTAGATTCCTACTAGCAGTATACAACCTTTATTATAATGAGCATCTCATACCCTCTGAATATATACATCCCGCCAGAACCGAGGGTATTTACCTAGGATCTTTCCCAAGGCATGAACCTATATAAACTATGTGTGGCTAAGACTGTTAGCCCATCGAGTCGTTGCCACACTCTAACTACAAAAAATTCACTCATCAGGAGTCAAAACCCTGACAAAGATGGTGCCCTTAATTTAATTCAAATTTTGTAATTGTTATGCATGAGATGCCTTTCCCAAACTGAACTATGTATCACATATTATGAAATATAAGCATGTTATTTGTCTATATAAAAAAATTCTCGTGTGTATATTTTTGGTTTACCAGCTCTAGTGAACTCTTTACTTTGGAATATGATAACAAAAGATGAGCTTAGAAGTAAAAAATAACGAAAGAACCATCACATGTACATGCTACAATATGTTTCGAAATGGCAACAAAAAAAAGTTGAGGAACACTCCTTTTAATCTCGGGATGCTATTTCAAATCACACATGTGTCTCAAATAAAATGATTTCATGGTAACAAAAATTTCTATGTAAGTACAACCAACTAATGAAGTTCAAAATCTTAAAACTAAATTAAACAGATCCTAAAGAAGGAACATCATCTGCCTCAGTAATAACAAAGTTGAAATAGGTGGTTCCTTTGATTCTTTTTTCAAAAATCTCGCGAATAAAGATGGTGCCATTGATTTGGTTCAAAATTCTTGTAAATTAAGGATGATATGCCCTTTAGTTCAGAGTTTGTAATTGCAAGTCATTTCTCTCTTATATGCAAGCGATGATCTTGTCAAGCAGAACTATATAACACAGATTCTGGAATATACGTCACCCCATGGTGCCATTTGGTCTATATAAAACTTTTCTCGGGTGCATTTTTTTTTTTGGGTTTGCCACCATTAGTGAACTCTTTACTGTGGAAAGTAATAATAAAATACGGTCTTCGGAGTAAAAAAATGAAACAAAAGAATCATCACATGCACATGCTAGAATACCGTAAAAGTTGTGAAAACTTAATGGAGCACTCATTTTCGATCTCTGGATGCTATCCGAGATCGCATGTTTGTCATTTTTGCACAACTCCCAAAATAGAGCACTTTTTATGATAATTTGCGAATTTATATTGTATTAGGAAAAAACACGGAGAGTGTTTTGTAACAAGTTGAATTTATATGAATTGAAAACTCGTGAATTTGTAATACGAGTTGCTTGGTGGTTACACCATAAGAAAAGCCTTGGAATTTCCTTAAAGGTCGCAAATCATGAGTATATTTTGATACGTTCGGACCCAACAGGAACCTCTTAGTTCTTATATAATACAAATATATCAAGCCATGTACGATGTAAAATCTACAATGATAGGATCCTTGGACTATGGCAAATCTCGAAGACCCATTCTCGTTTCCTCTGAAACTTTCGCCGATAACTTTCAGAAAGTATGCTTTCCTAGTCAAGCGTGGGGCAAACGGTCGAGGAGAGAAGAAAGGTAGCGATCTCCTGCCGACACCGAGGGGGAGGTTGATCGCATCGTGGAACTGAGATATAGGAGGCCCCATGGTCCACCCTTGCGCCTGCGCGCGCGTGGTCGCGCATGGGGCTATACCCCGACGTGTCCAGCCTCCAGCGTAGCTCCATCGTATCGTATGGGTCTTTCAGCTGGGGATTCAGGACAGCCGGAGTACGGCAAATGAATGCCGTCAGTACCGGCTCAATGGAGTGGTGGAAAAAGTGTCAAACATCGGCAGTGGATCAGCGCGGCCACATGACGCGTATAGGCGTCTCCGATTGCTCAGGGCGGCTGAAAGTTGTGATAGAATATGGGAGAAAACACCACACACGTAATGCGCTGAGGCAGTAAATCATAATACCGCTGAGATTTGGATGACACTACGTTTTTGTAAAGTACTAAGTTGACAACCGTAGCTCCAATTCGCACGTGGTGATATGGTGAATTGTTTTTGGGCAATCTGTACTGCCAACGTTGAGGCCGGGGACCCATTGTACGTAATGATCTTGTTAGACAGATATATACATCTAACACCCCCGCAAACTCATGGTGGATCCACAACACTGAGTTTGGAGAGTAAGAAATCATGCTGCGCTCGAGTCAGGCTTTCAGAGAAATCCGCCAATCGCAAATGGGCACATAACGAATCGCAGCAACATCATTTTGTACGCACGTGTGTAAAAAGCATCAACACCGATATGCTTGGTCACTATGCGTTGACCGGATCACGCAATACGATAGACTCAGACTGTCAGACAAAGTGGAGTGGGTGTCAACAAAGACCCCAAAATCTGCAAGCAACCACCGCAACCAAGTCACCTCAGCAATCAACAAAGTCATAGCCCGCAATCAGCCTCAACACTCGAACGGGAAATCGCGACCTGTTTCTTCGTCTTCCAAGCAACAAGCGAACCACCAAGAAACACACAAAGAAGCGTAAAGCTAACGACGATCCGTAGGATCACTCGCCCACGTAGCATCCGAATACCTGAGCTGGAGAGAGCTGAACGGGGAAAGAAAAGGCGACGAGTGATCGTGCCACGAAGATAACGAAGAACACAGGAGATGACTATAGTGAATGTGGTAGGAGCGAGACAAACTGACTCGTAATATGAACGGATAGGAAATATCGGACGAGTGACAAGAAGATAAACAAGACTCCCAACAAGATGGCGATAACGAGTGGGATCAGGAAGAGGATCACCATCAGTAGGACGAAGCTTAACATTAAGCTCCATAGGAGTATCGACCGTGCGCTCATCCCCAAGAGCAGCACGAGCAAGAAGATCGAATGTACTTTTCCTGAGAGATAGAAAAGCCAAAGAAGTGGAGGAAACCTCAATGCCAAGAAAATAGCGAAGAGGACCAAGATCAGTCATAAGAAACTGATCACGAAGACGAGCCTTGACAAAAGCAATATACTCAGGATCATCACCAGTAATGATCATATCATCAACATAGAAAAGAAGAAGAGTACGTCCACGAGGAGAAGTGTGAACGAAAAGAGCTGGATCATGAAGACTAGGAGAGAAACCAGCAGCAGTCACCACAGAGAAGGGCTCAAACCAAAGCACGAGGGGCCTGTTTGAGACCATAGAGAGAACGTCGAAGACGACAAACCATCCCATCGGGAACAGAATACCCAGGAGGAGGCTGCATGTAAACCACCTCACTCAACTCGCCATTAAGAAAAGCATTCTGAACATCAAGCTGGGAGACAGACCAGCGACGAACAGAAGCAACAGCAAGAAGGGTACGCACAGTAGTCATATGAGCCACAGGGGCAAAAGTCTCATCATAGTCACGGCCGTGCTCCTGCTGAAAGCCACGAGCCACAAGACGCGCTTTATAGCGCTCAAGATCCATCAGAGCGAGTCTTAATTTTATAGACCCACTTACACGTGATAGGACGAACACCAGAAGGTGGAGAAACGAGATCCCAAGTGCCAGTGCGCTCAAGCGCAGCGATCTCCTCAGCCATGGCAAGCTGCCATTCAGGATGACGCTCGGCATCCCGATAAGAAGTCGGCTCGAAACGACGAGAGACCATACGACTAGGAGAGTAACGAGCCGGAGCACGACGCGACGGACAGTGCCGTGAAGGGGAAGGTCATCACGGAGGACAAATCATCGTAAGAAGAGGAAGAAGGGACGCATCGAGGGATCCGAAGCCGGAGAACGAGGAGTACTAGGTGGACTAGACGGAGGAGAGGATGGCGCCGAAGGGGCGCATCAGGACTAGGAGGGAGGAGACGGATAGCAGGGGGTGCATCCGAAAAAGAAGAAAAGAGATATCATCCACCGGGCCCGAGGTGGGGCGAGGATAGAAGGACGCGTCTCATCAAACGTGACATCACGATAGATGCGCATCCGACGACCAACAGGTCCCAACAGCGATAGCCCTTATGCTCATCATCGTATCCGACTAAAACACACTAAGACGAGCGGTCAGCTTGGTGCGATCGCGAGGGGGGAGAAGAACATATCAAACACAACCAAATAAACGAAGTGTCGAGTAATCTGGAGAGCAACCAGAAAGACGCTCGAGAGGAATACCACCGTGAAGGGCAGCAGAAGGCTGAATGTTAATGAGGTAAGTCGACGTAGCGACAGCCTCAGCCCAGAAATGCGGCGGAAGAGAGGAAGCAATCATCATAGCACGGTAGTCTCAAGAATATGACGATGCTTACGCTCGGTGACACCATTTTGAGCATGGGCGCGGGACATGAGAACTGGCAAGGGTGCCCCGCTCAGCAAGAACACTACGCAGTGTGCCGAGAGATATACTCTCCCGAATCAGCACGAAACACACGAATAGGCGTGGAATACCGAGTACGAACCATGGCCGCAAAACGCCGATAAATAGAAAGCACCTCACTGCGAGAGTGCATAAGAAACAACCAGGTGTATCGCGAAAAATCATCAATAAACAAAATATAGTATCGATGACCCCCTTTCGAAGGAAAGGGAGCCGGACCCCAAACATCCGAATGAACTAAATCAAAAGGTCGCTGAGATACAGACGCACTAGTAGGATATGGAAGCTGAATCTGTTTGCCTAGCCTACAACCCTGACACGAATGCAAATACACGTATCCTGAGACAGACAAGACCACGACGAACTAATGACGATAAACGGGAGCCGAGAGGTGACCCAGCCGATGATGCCACTGCTGAAAAGATCCAAGGATGTAAAAGAACCGCAGAGAACCGCGATGAAATGGCAGCAGAAAGAACGCGGAGGCCTAACTCCAGAGTCTGGGACTCAAGGCGGAGGCCAGCTCCAACCAGGGCTGTGTACGGTCCCGAACAGCACAAGAATCAGCGCCAAGAATGACGCGACAACCAGAATCGAAGATGACTAGCGGAAAACAGGTTCATCTTAAGACTAGGAACATGAGAAACATCAGAACAGAGAAAGAGGTAGTAGAAAGGGTGCCTCGACTGGAAACAGGGAGAGAAGTACCATCAGCCGTGATAACACGAACAGGAAAACAAGAGAGCGAAGAGCAGAAAGAATAGAAGACGCAGAGGTCATATGAAAAGAAGCTCTAGAATCCAGATACCACGGGGATGACGTACTGACTGTGTGGAAGGTGGTGGTCGCACGGTGCCGAAGAGCTGCACGAACCAGCAGTACCGTTGAGGAAGAGCCTGTAGCTGCAAGCAGACCACGAAGACCACGGATAATGTCCTGATCAGATAGCACAACAGCAGAAGATCCTGAAGAACCAGCCTGACGACGAGTAAGATGCGGCGGGCGTAAGCTGGGATCCCTCCAAAGAACTAGAGATAGTGTGGCCAGCCTGCCACAATAGGTGCAAGGAGGTGACGTCGAGCCACGAGGCTGCTGGGCGACGCTGACCCTGGAATGGAGGAGTAGGGTATCGGCTGGCCGAGGCCGCAACGGCCGGCGGCATAGGAGGTCCACGAGCAGACGGCACAGGAGGGCCACGAGCAGCAAGAACAGAGGGAACCTCAAGAAGACCAGCACCACGAAGACGAGTCTCCTCAAGACGAAGCTGGCAAGTACCTTAGAGCGGAACACGACCACGGCAAGCAGGGCCCGGCTCAAACTCCCACGGAGCCGCGACAAGAACTAACGCGCTGAAACTCCATCCGCACGCACAGACAACAGGACAGGTGGCACACACAAAGTACGGAGAGAATCAAGTCGACGCCAAATAGCAGCACTCGAGTGTAGAACTCATCAATAGTAGAATCACCCTGTGAAGGGCATGCTCTGGCGGACCACGGACAAAGAGCATCCCCAGACGGAGAACGCGACGAAGAAAAGCCCATCGAGCAAGCATGGGAAGACCCATAAACTCAGCAACATACTGAGGTAGAACACCGGAGGTGAGAACGCAGCAGCACGAGCATCCTCATCTATCCACCGAGTGTACCGGTCGATCCAACGTAAGTCGCAAAGCAAGTAGAGTGGTCTTGGACCTTCCGGTCATAATCAGCCGAGCTGTCATCAGACTCTTGGCCGCATTCTTATCCGCCCGAGTAGCATCAGGGGCAAGGGCACAGGTGGCGGTGCAACAGGCACCGTAGGAGCAACGGGGCGCGGCGACAGAGACCTCGCGTAAAGAACACCCCAAAGACGAAGACCGCGCATGTGAACGCGCATGAAGGCAAAATCAGGGTAATTCGCGCCATCAAAGATCACCGGCAGCGAGGATCGCAACATAGCCCGATAAGACATAGCTCTTTTTTTGCTTTTTTTGCAGATCGAAGTCAATCGCGGCCGGATCAAATCGACCACAAAGCCGGCTAGAAGCAGAGCGGCGACGGCAGCTTTGGAGTAGAACGGGGCGGCCGATCGAGAACGAGCACCGAATGGAGACAGTAGGGCAGCACGGCGCTTCACGGCGGCCACGGGGTAAGCGAGCGGATCGGGCGGGCGGATCGAGAGCCGACCGCACGGGAATCGAAGGAGAGCAGGCGGGCGGGCCACGGGGCGGAAGCGGGATAGAGCGGGATGCCTCGCGCGGGGCCAGAGGATCGACGAGCCTCGCGCGGACGAGGATCAGAGGAGCGGGCCGGGGAATCGAGGAGCAGCCTCACGCAGGAGATCGAGGAGAGATCGAGGAGCAGAAGACGAGATCGACCACGCACGGGCGATCAAGACGAGGAGGGGCGGCCGGGAACAAGCCTTCGGGAGGACCAATTTGCTCGATACCACGTTAGAATACGCTGTCAGATACTGCGCCGCCACAATATATAGTACATGTACAGGTGCACATATGCAGAAAGCCCCTAACATATGGGAAAACTACAATAGACAGATATATACATCTAACAGATCTCACCACACCACCATATTATACACACCGGCTGGCTGTCATTCTGTCGTTTCCATCGCGTACCCTCCGATTAATTCCATACGCTAGGCTTCGTGTGAAAATCTTTGACCGTCGATGTCTACAATTTTGTGAGCGTCGTCATGGAGCTTTGATTTCCTCCGGTCTCCTTTCGATGTCTTCGGTGCAAGTCTTTATTTCTTTCATGTACATTTTTGTTTGCCTTATAAGATAGTATCATCATCACCTTCTATCCGTTCGGCCATTGCTTGGATTTATTGTTTACAAAAAGCAGGACGAAAGCCTGTTTGAGAGATAATTTCCACACGATCGATCGACGCAAGTTGGTGAAAAACCTCCCTTTCTTCCAATTACATCACCATCACGCGATAAAGAAAGTACGTTATCTGTTCTGCATAGGAAAATGTCATTCGCAAAAAGGTTAATTAACGTGCCACGATTATGGATGCTAAACTCGTTAGGTAAAGGAAGCCAAAAGCGAGTACGGTGAAACTAGAATTTCAGTGGTCTAAACACTATCTTGACCTCTTAAGTCTTTGTCTTTTGCAGACTTGCATCAACATGAAATGATTGAATTGCAAGCATCCCCAGGATACTGGTTTCAATGGCTGCGCAGCAGGCATCAACAGTGTCGCAATGGCAATGCAGCATCAAGATGTTCAGTTATTCCTTTCTTATCGAGAAAAACTCAGTTGGCGAGTGAAGCCCGTGATAGCAACAATTACTGGTTTGGATTTTATCATCCTGGAAAGATTCTTTTTCCAGTCACCCGCCGGCATCATTCCATGATTTTCACCATGTGGCCATTGCCCACTACACCAAGTTGTCCCTTGTTGCTCGCTGCCAGAGAAAGGGACATGTGCAACTGTAAGGGTGTGTTTGGTAGCCCGGGTCTACTCAGAATAACTATCTCCCCTCATACATGGTGACCTCATACATGCTCAAGTGAGCTTTTGCTGTTTGTTTGGTAGATTCTGAGTTAAGATGTTGTTTGGTATAGGTTGTATAAGGTGAGATGTGTTGGGTCCAGTTTTTTACACAAAGGTCCTTATGCATAAAAATGAAAAGCAATCGGGTCCTGCAACAAAAAAATAAAAAGCAATCAAGTCCTCCGTCGGTGGATCCCGTGCAGCAGGGGTGTCGCCCCCGGGCGCCGCTCAAGATGGCCGCCGGTCAAGCACGCAAAAGCTGGCCGCCGGGCGCCAGTCAAGCACGCGGAAGCCGGCCGCCGGGCGCCGCTCGAGCTGGTCGAGCACGCGGAAGCCAGCCGCCGGGCGCCGGGTGCCGGGTGAGCACGCAGAAGCCGGCCGCCGGTCGATCTGTTTCCACCGGACGGGAGTTGCGGCTGGCGGACGAGGACGGAGGAGGAGCGGCTGGCGGACGGGGACGGAGGAGCAGCAGCCAGAGAAGCTCGTCCTGGGAGGAGGAGGAGGGTCGACCTGGGAGGAGGAGGAGGGTCGGGAGAGGAGACGTGAGAGGAGGAGGAGGGGGAAATGAGACGTCGGGTGGAGGTCTGGGGGTCTCGCGGGACCGGCGGGACCGGCAGAATAGTGTTTTGCGGGATGAGCTCGCCCGGATGAGTAGCGAAGCTCGATTTGAGCTTCGCTCTCGAGCAGGGCTCTCGCCCGTTTTTCGTATGAGCTGGGCAGTGGGGAGTTGGCCCGAGCCGATCTAACAAACAACATCTCTTAACAAAAGGTGGGTTGAGGAGGGAAAATCTGAGCTCCCCCAGTCTACCAAACACGCCCTAAGTGGACGCAAGACATTGCCCGTTTTGTAGAGCGGGGGAAAACAACAGCTTCGATGTGCATCCTCTACTTCTGGTCAAGTGGCACGGACAGTCTGCAACCAAGGCGAGCCACACAAGTCCGTAGCTCATGGTTTTACAGCATCTTTGTACTAGATAAATTCATACAATCTACCTAGGAAAGCTGCAAATAGAGATGCAAACGGAATCTCGCCAAAATCCTCATATAGTTCAGTTTATGATTTCCAGTACTCCATATAGAGGTGGTGGTTGGACTAGAGTAAAAGCTCGAAAAGGCATAGGCCAGTGCGGGTGACGGCGACGTCCTTGGCCGCTGCTCTCCTCCTTGGTGGCGTCTATATCAAGCCCTTCCCCTTTAATATCTCGAGGCACGAAGATAACCCCGCTCTACCGGTCATGGGTGCGCTTTGCTTTCACATGGTAGACTATTGGTTCGGATCAGTTCTCGGCGCCGTGCCATTGCAACAGAGGACGGAGCTTCCATCGACAGATTCAAGCTCTCTGTCCAGTTAGCTAGTGTAGTGTAGCTTGCTTCTCTTCTTGTTTGTTGCTTCCTTTGTTGTATTGTAAGCTGGTAACCCCCAGCATTTCGTTGTTTTTTCTGTCTATTATTGCTACCATTGTACGTCTAGCCGGTTGATGGCTTTATTAATTTAAAGTCGGACTTTCGAGCCTTATGTTTAAAAGCACTTTATATAAAATTTGGCTCCAATTTATACCAGAAAACACACAAAAAAATCAATGAGACCCGTAGGATCCTAGTAACCCCTAGCATTTCATTGTTTTTTCTATCTATTATTGCTACCATTGTACGTCTAGCCGGTTGATGGCTTTATTAATTCAAAGTCGGACTTTCGAGTCTTATGTTTAAAAGCACTTCATATAAAATTTGGCTCCAATTTATACCAGAAAACACACAAAAAAATCAATGAGACCCGTAGGATCCCACTAGCTAGACACCAGCCCCGTGTATAAAAAGGGGGAAAATAAACTACTACTCCCTATGGCCCTAAATATTTATCATAGATTCAATGAACATAGATATATTTTAGCCTATATTTTATTAATTTCTACGTGAAGTATTTAGAGCCAGAGGTAGTGCCTCCATTTCAAAGAATGAAGTTTTTTGAAGTCAAGATAAGTTTGATCAAACTTTTAGAAAAAACTATGGATCGAAATTCAATTCGGCACATGGGAGCATATGCTTCTGCCACCGGGAAAAACATTTTAAAATGTCAAAAAAGTTCGAACAAAAATCCGACCTTACCTATCAATATTCTACGTGCGCACATCAAGTTTTGCACAAAAAAAAATGACATTTTTTGTGACTTGTGTGAAAAAGACAAAAAAAAAAGTCACGTACACACACAAAAATTACACCAAAATTTACTGTTTTACACATGACACTAAAAATGTCGGTTTTCCGTGAAATTACTTTGTGAACGTGTAGAATTTCGAGATGTACCCATTAAATTTTGTGTTCGATATTTTCAACATTTTAAAAGTGTATTTCAAATGAATTTTTAAAACCGGGAGCTTATGCTCCCGGGTGCCAAAACACCACTCCCCGATGTATTTAACGTTATTGATTTTGTATTCTACATGTTAATATTTTTTCTAAAAGTTTAGTGAAAAATTTTACTTTAAAAAAATACTTATATTCATTAGAAGGCTGGTACTACCAAGTTGAGCTGGTGCTGTCTTTTCCATTTGTGTTTATAGAGTTTTATCACCAGTAACCCGCGGCCTAGAGGGCTATACATTCTTGGCTATAGCAAGAGAAGAGATAAGGTTGCATGATTGCTTCTCACCTGCCAGATCATGAAAAAACAGGCTACTGCTGCCATGCCAGTACCGTTCAGATACAGGGTCAAATCCAGCAAAACTGAGGAAGGTGACACATATTGGCAACGCGCATAGTGCCTTCCTGGATCTTAACTAAGCGGGGTCCAGATCGAGTGATGAGTTATCTGAAACAGTTCGAGCGACTGTTTACCATCAGACACTCCATTCTGAAATAGTCGAGGCCTATTCGGAGCTATCAACGTTGCGTCGGCAGAATGTTGTATTGACAATTTAACATCGTACGTGTCTTGTCAATCTAATTTATCAACGGCGTACACAAAACTCTACTCCATCTATGCTGTTTTGTAAGACGTTGTAGCTATTTCACAGATTCATCCACTTTAGTTTATATTTAGTCTACTTTTAGTATATTGGTTTGCGCCTTTTAATTTGTATCTAGTCTACTTTTAAAAAGTCCAAAATATCTTATATTAGTGCACGGAAGGAGTATTGCACCAAACGTTTATGTGTTTATCATTTCTAAAAATAGACATTACATATTACTTATATTAATGCACCAAGAAAAAAATAAATAAGTGTCCGCCGAGATCCGCAGGACATACCAAACCAAATTATGAGAAAAAGATAAGAAAAAAATATGATGACAAATTGTCATGTGCTCCAAGCATCCATAAGAACAAGCTAACAACGATTTTGAACTTCATCACCCACATTAAGAGATCAACGGTCCCTCCCAACTCCGATGCAACGCAACATCTCCAATAAGAGAATGCCACATATGTGCCGCCGTTTATTTACCAGACAAGGTGGATCTTGGTTTTGGTGGACTCTTCTTTTTGACCTGATTTCTTCTCTTTTCTCGACTCTGGTGCAAATGGTGGGTCGTTTGTCTATTTGAACCCTTCGTTGCCTTCACAAAAATTAGCACATTTTAAGTGTTGAATCCAAGTGTGGCTGGTGATAGCTCGCACCAGCGGTCGTCTTCTCAACTTTGCTTCCAAAAGGAAAAATGTGTCAAATTTCCTTTTTAGAGAAATTATGGTGATGGATCAAAGAAAATATCACACTTCCTGCAGAAATAGCCAACGACCAAGTTTTCTACAATAATAATTGTCAACTGCCAAAAAAAATGCGGGGAAGAAATTTAGGGGGACGAATAATGCAAAATCTTCGAGAAATAAAGATGCATAAAGGCAACACTTGGCTTGGTTATTGATTCATAAGAATGCTACTGTAATCCAAAATTGAAAAGATACTGGTAGAGAGAAGAGTACTATTGTAGCACATTTACCACAAGAGGATGATAGAGAAGGTACTAAGCTCATCCAATATGGTTGTGTTAGGACTAGAAGAACGAACCCAGATCTCCAAATTTCTAGCAGAGTTTTACAAAATCATCTAAGATAAAATTGGGCGCCATCGTTTCTGCTGTTAACCATGAAGATGTAGGAGAATCCATGCTAATTCATCAGAAATATAAAATGAAGAGTTATACTTCCTAACATTAGTGCATGCTTGCGCAAGGCAGCGAGCGGGCCTCAAACGTAGACGTGAGCGTGACACGCATGACTAGTTATGTTATGTGAAGGATGTGTGTATGAGGGCGCAATACATATTTTCGCATGTGTGTTGGGGTCCAAGGAACACTAAGCACCGAGAACATTACAATAAAGTGTCAAAGTTGGAGAAGACACAATAGGTTGGACGGTGGTGGTGGAGAAAATATGAGACAATGAGTTTTTTTAAAAAGGTCCTTAACCTGGTATTCGTGGATTTAACATGTGATGGAGAGGGAGCAACATAAATAATATCGTAATTTCCACCAAATAGGAGGATGAGTTGATAGTAGAGGAAAATGTTTTGTTGTGTCTGAAAGTGGCAATGGTGGGCGCCTTGACAAGGGAGGAAGAAAGACAAAAGGAGAGAGGCTACTACGTTGGAGGGGGAAGTGATAAGGAAGAGTTCATGGGAGGAAGTGAAGTGCTTCATTACATCACATGGATAGAGTCTTGCAACACATTATAGTCGTTCTAAGTGTGTCGTTAGTCGTCACATCAATTCTTCTATTTTTCTATTTACTGTTTCATTGGAATGCACTAGTACTACTTATCTGGTTACAAATAATGTGGTTTATGTTATTTATCTCAACATTTACGAACCAATTAAACCATGCATCTAAAGTATTTAATAACCTTCATAGATTTAAAAAAAGGAAGTATGGCTTGTTAGTTCATTTCCCATCCCAAGCTATAGCTCTACTAGCCCAACTAACTTTTGTCAAGCTTGTCTTCAATACCTATTTTTTCTCTAGCTAGCTAACCCTAGATAATGAGGTCCCATGTGATTCCCAAAACAGATACAACGCAATCAACGGGGACCCATTGGTGGTCATTTTTTAGAGATGCTTCAATTCATCTTGGCATGAAGCCATGAACGACAAGCGATGGCGATGGAGGGTTGTCGTGAAATCTTTGATGGGCATATTGGGAGCCCAAAGTTATGTTGTAGTGCCACGCCTAAAGAATTTAATTGAATTCTTAACAAAGGCAAATCAAGTTGAAGGTGTAGTGTGGTGATCGAATCTGTAAAATAACATAGCCATTAGAACCGTGAAACAGATGGAGGGAAAATGATTGCATGAGTAAGAAAATGCTACTTCTTGAAATGTACATGTATTTTTTTAAAAAAAAAATACTCAAGCCCAAGTCATGGATCAATCGTGTATAGCACAAAATTGTCTTGTAATCAATTTTTTTTTTCAATTTAAGTAACAACATGCTTCCAATTTCATATCTCATGAAACCAATAACACAATCTGGTACAATGTTTTCCGCCACTTTCCCGCAATAGACACAAGCCTGATATCACAAAGCATCGTACAACTTTACTTTTCTAATGAGCTAGCTGACCATTTTTGAATTTGACACTTGAGAGGATTCCTACTGGACCTGTAAGCAAACTTTGTCATAGACCATCACCATTCTCCAACTTCTACAATTGGTTATTAAATGATTGAAGAAATAATACTATTGAAAAGTTATGGTCTAAAAATACACATGAAGGTCGAATCACTCAGCATTGACTTACTAAAATACACTGTTGCATTGCTGCACAGGATCAAGGGAGATCCTTGGACACCCTGTGAAAGCTCTGCACATCTACTTAAACCTTTTCCAAGTCGCCTGTTGACATAGAAGTAGAATTACAGCGTCTGAAAAACTGCCCAAAATAGGTGTCATTTTTTTTGGGCATATGGAATGGTTGTCGCCGGCTTCACTCCATAAACCCAAAATGTCGTGCCTCAGTTTGACAATATCATTTTATTTTCTTTTTCTTTAAAAAGTTGCATACATTTACAACGATATTTTTTAGGAGAGTTTCCAAGAACCTTTATGCCTGGTTTATCAAATGATTGAAGAAAACAAACTATTGAAAAAGTTGGTATGGTCAAAAAATACACATAAAGGACAGATGATCCAGCATTGATTTACTAAAATATAGTGTTGTATTGATGCACAGGATCAAGGGAGATCCTTATACTCTCTGTGAAAGCGCTGCACGTCTACTTAAACCATTTTCTAGTTGACTCTCTACATATATTGAAATAGAATTGGCAGAGTCGACAAGAGATGGTAATACTAATATCAACATGTCAACTAGCAGTACTTTACGTGGTAGTGCTCCATGAATAATGGGACTCTTTAAAACGTTTGATTTTCCTACTAATCTCAACCGCTGGAAAAAAGACACTGTCACCAGAACTCAACCGCTGCTTAAGCAATTACCATTCGTCGCTCACCACGGACCACACGGGCGCGTTAGTTGGTGGGGCCGATCGACCTGCTGGTGCTGACCGATGCAGCCACGCATGTTGAGCGAGCTGCATCAAGCACGATGAGCACGTGCGGCGGCTGGGAGTGAGAGTGGAGGTCACGACGGACGGCCATGGATCCATTGTCCTTTTCCTACGTGTACGGGTCGGATCGGTGTCGGCCGTTCCACGGCCAGTATATTCCCTCGCATCGCATCGCATCGACGACAGGTGACCTGTGACTGTGAGCACGGGTGGTTCATCTCTTCTTTTTCTGATGATATAAACTTCCACGGGAAGGAGTCAGCAACGAGGCAGTAGGTATCTGCTGCGATCTGCGAGCAAACGCTGCTTCACCAATTCAGTCTTCTTGTACCGGTTGAAACGAATTATACGAGCCCCATTGGAGATACTAGTACAATGGTCCGGGAGCTTTTCTCGAAATGAAGTTACAAATGACTCACTGTAGCACTGTAGCATATCCATGGCCGCTCTCTTTTGGGAAGCTTCGATTTTCCTGTACCGCTATCAAGTACGAGGACTCTAGAGGTACACCGTACACGTCATGCTGTTTTTCGGCCGATTTCTCTATCTTCTTCTTAATTAATTAAAAAATACAAGTCTTTTGTCTTGTTTTATAAAATAAGAGTAAAGGCCTACACGAAATCCTAGGTATTTCCGATTTAAAACAGTTTATGGAGTTTCGTCAACTCGACTCATTGGCCACTGGCCACTGGCCACGGGTCTAACTGGGTTGGTCTGGTTTAGACTGTTCAGCGGGCTAGTTAGACGGTGTGAATGGTTCGACTCCATTTTCTATCCATAGATTTTGTTCACACACTGCTGGTTCTGCAAGAAGTAGATGATGTTGTCGTATAGCTTGCGCATTTGGGTCGGCTCCTACGGTGCGGCCGAGTTGCTATGCCGCAACCGCTCGTTCTCGTCCGTCACCACCATCTTGTTGCATGCAGGCACACCCATGCTTGTTTGCGCTGCCATGGCCCCGTCGTCGCCACCGTACTACTTTTAGTGATGAGCCACCGATCGAGACACCGGGGTGGAACAAAGGAAGCGCGGTGACCCGAAGAAGGGCGATGGCAATGTCATGGACCCAGACGTCTTGCGGCGGTGGATCTTGCACAACAGATGTTTGTCGGCCTTCTAGAAAACTCGTTGGCGGACTGATTGAAGAATCCGACTAGGTGGAGGACCGCTACAAGAACACATTGATTTCACCAAATTTCAGTAAGAGGGAAACTACATAGTCAAAAAAAAGAGGAGATGCGCCCTGTGAAGTGGGAAATTGCCTTCGAAATTTGGGCAGACGCTGACAAGATTGTGTGGTTAAATTCAACCTCGTTGTCGCTGCCCTGCCATGCATCGCCGTTGCCGATACCACACCGTGAGGCACTCATCCCTCTCCCTCCCCCTGATCGTCGGTGGCTCCTTCTGCTTTTGTTGGTTGCCTAGCCTCCGACAACCCCTCAGCGCTAGGGTCTCCCATTTTCGTTGCCGCTTTTGCATGCCTCGCCGACTGTCGTGCCCTAGAAGCGATACGCGACGTGCGTTCGATGCGGGGTTGCATGCTTACTAATGACAGGTTGGCCCTGGCCAGCTCGTATCAACCAGCTCATGAACTTTTTATTTTGGTCTGGACGATGGACCCCGCATAAGCCACCATTCCGGTGCGGTGCGGGTTGATCTGGCGGTTTGGCCCGTTTGAGACCAAGCTGTGCCCAGATTTACTTACTTATATGGGGACAATGACTGATTAATCCGCATACAGTGAGGCAAGGGTTGTTATTTGCCGGTAAAGGCCAACTCTGAGGGATATACGCCTCCCGTTCATTTGGAATCGTTGCGTCGTGGTCTGCATGTAGCATGCAAGGTTTTATGGATGTTTTGGAAGAAGCACACCAGTCAAAACCGAAGCAAGCTGGAAAGTTCGCAAATCGACCAACATTCAAACAGGCTGTGTGTGTGTGGCTGCAGAAACGGCCGTGCTACTGCTGTCAATGGGTCGAGAAGACGACGCCGACGCTTGCGAAATATACAGCCAAAGACACAGTGAGCGTAATTAATTGGTCATTACGCAGCTGTCCATTTCTTTTTTTTTCTTTTTTTGCCAAAGACTGAGCTGTCCATTTCTACCTGTATATATCTGTCCATAAGCAGGACGATTAAAGACTAACTAAAAAAGGTAAACATGTGTGTGACTCTCCAAAAGGATTAAAAAAAAAGAGAAGAGGAGAGCGGTAAAAAACTTGCCTTTTTGGGTTTTGCTTTTGGTTCTGTTCCGGGCGTGTGAAATCGGCAGAGAGGGCCTGTGTGTTTGCACGTCCTTTTGTGCAAGGTGAGCGTGCGTGTGACGCCACACAGCCTGGGGATGTGGGGCCGGCCAGAAGGGGTAGCACACGTGGAGCCCGCCCATAAGCCAGCACGTGGCTGTGCTTCAACCTCCTCGCGGCGGCGGCTACGGATCTCAGGGCCGTCAAAGTTAACCACATTTGATGAAGAGAAAATAGGCACCCTGCCCATTATGCCCCTCCCAACAGGGAGCACTGCTAGTGTGGCTGATCCTATGCGGCTTTGTCTCGCTGTGCACCCACCCCCATCCTAAGGTCATCTAATTTCTAAGCAAAACTAGTGTTCAAAAAAAATCCTAAGCAAATTAATTCCAAGAACCACCAATTCAGTTGAAATTCGATAAGATAGGAGCATCTCCAATGGCGCCCCCGGAGCACTCCTCATCGGCTCACCGGGGGTCGCGACAAGAAAAAGAGAGTGCCCAAGCGGTGCCCTCTCTCGGACTAGTGGCCCAAAAAACTGTCTGGCACCCCATATCCGCCTCAAAGTTGGGGGCCATCTAGGAGGTGTTGCACACGTCGAGACAAGGCGGTCATGTGGAACTCCGACCAGAAGGCAACACATGCCAGCGACTTGTCGTCCGCCCCTTTCTCTCTCATGTGCCCAATCTTTCTCTCTCCCCACCGAATCACGTTGCCACTGCTCCCCATTTCGCCGCCGGCTGTCCGATGAGAGTCCTAGTGACCACACGGGCCGACCCTCCATGACGCAAATGATGGTTTCAACTGTCAGCACCATCGGTAGTTCGTACTACAACACCATTGTCTCCGCGTGTACAATCTGACCTCCATCCTTCTCGTCGGCAACAACTATTTCACCACCGTAGCTCGTCGTCTTGCCGACCACATACCATAAAATGGCAGCTGAGACCACCTCACTCCCGCCCTACACACAAGGTCTATATGACATGCTGCTTAATTTACTCACCCACCATTGTTGCTCAATTTACTTCTCCCGACCATTGTTACCGTTATGCATTTACTAATTCTTATAGTATATAGATAGTACTTGTGTGACAATTATAAAGTGCATTATTAATTAAACCATCATAAATTTTCTCCGTTACATATATTCCTAAACTGGAAGAAACGGCTATCGAAACCCGTGACATCCACGTGTCGCCGCTTCCGCAAGATCATGGAAAAGAAAGTAACGACCATCTTTGTCACTGGAAAGACTCAACCATGATTAATAACTGAAGCTCAAAAGCGCTTGCTTCATGCCAAAAAAATGCTAAAATCCCGTATTTTGGTTTTGTCACAATGTTAATGCTGCTCGCAAGGCCTGATACACCATACAACTATCTTGTTTTCTTTATTTTTCTACCTATATCCATGTAGGAATAACTCCGCAAGATGAAAGGAGAGCATGTTTGCTCCGATCAACATCGAGTTCTCCGACTTCGCTGATAAGTTAGGTCAGGTGTCTCTCATGAGCTCCTCATCCGACTATATCTCAGAATGGTGCCGAGAAATATGCCTTCCTCCAATAGACATCAAGAGTCGAGTGCACTTCCTCCGATCAACATCAGTTGCTATGGCTCTAGTGACCAGTAAGGCGAGGTGTCTCTCACGCTCCAACAATCTCTTACAAGGATACCATGAAATGTGAATTGCGCAGAGGATCGTGGCATGCCTGAAAGGACGAGATGCCGCCTACAGGGGGTGAATAGGCGTTTTAAAAACTCTTACGGATATGGCTTGTAAGAATGCGGAATTAAACTAACGTTTATTTTACAAGCACAAATACTAAATATGCTAGGCTCACCTAAGTGCAACAACAACAACTAGAGTTAAACAAGATAGGCACAAGATATATGTAGCACACATGATAACAAGATATATATACTTCAAGCACGATGGCTATCAAAAGTAAAGTAAGCTCGGGTATAGAAATAACCGAGGCACGCGGAGACGAGGATGTATTCCCGTGTTCCCTTCCTTTGCAAGAAGGTACATCACGTTTGGAGGGGTGCAGGTCCCACGAAGGATTCCCCAACGACACGAAGGCTCACCCTATTCTCCGAGCACACCCACGAAGGATAATGGTCCTTTCCTTATGGTTAGCTTTTCCTCCACTCCGGAGATGGCAAGTGATAACGCGTGAAGCACACGTCCGTTGGAAACCCCAAGTGGAAGGTGTGATGCGTATAGCAGCAAGTTTCCCTCAGTATGAAACCAAGGTTTATCGAACCGTAGGAGATGAAGGCCACGTGAAGGTTGTTGGTGAAGGAGTGTAGTGCGGCGCAACACCAGGGATTCCGGCGCAACGTGGAACCTGCACAACACAATCAAAATACTTTGCCCCAACGTAATGAGGTTGTCAATCTCATCGGCTTGCCGTAAACAAAGGATTAAACGTATGGTGTGGAGAATGATGTTTGTTTGCGAAGAACAACAAAGAACAGATTGCAGTAGATTGTATTTCAGATGTAAAAGAATGGACCGGGGTCCACAGTTCACTAGTGGTGTCTCTCCAATAAGATAAATAACATGTTGGGTGAACAAATTACAGTGGGCAATTGACAAATAAAGATTCATATACATATCATGATGATCACTATGAGATTTAATCAGGGCATTACGACAAAGAACATAGACCGCCATCCAGCATGCATCTATGCCTAAAAAGGCCACCTTCGGGTTAGCATCCGCACCCTTCCAGTATTAAGTTGCAAACAACAGACAATTGCATTAAGTATGGTGCATAATGTAATCAACACAAATATCCTTAGACAAAGCATCAATGTTTTATCCCTAGTGGCAACAGACATCCACAACCTTAGAACTTTCTGTCACTATCCCAGATTCAATGGAGGCATGAACCCACTATCGAGCTTAAATACTCCCTCTTGGAGTTACAAGTATCAACTTGGCTAATATTGAGTTCCACATAGGAACTCCATCTTCATTTCTTATTCTTGATCATATCACATATATGTCTTCAAATCGATGATCTTGATGCTAATACTCAAGGTATATCTTTATCTTCATGGCATCCATACTTGAATCCAACACATGGACTACAAGTAGGACCTATGAAATATTCCTTCATATAAACTCAATGAAAAAATTAGTCCATAGGGGCTGTCATTAATTACCAAAACCACTCATAGGGGAAATATACCCTTACAATCTCCCCCATTTTGGTAATTGATGACAACCACAATAAGAGGGTTTATATGATGAATATTAGAAACAAGTATGCAACTTATCCGAGAGTAAGTTGTATACAAGAGGTTGTATTTGATATGGTCAAGTAACACGAAGCTACTAGTCCATATCAAAACCAGCTCTATTCACACAACTAAAACTAATACAAGAGATGTGAGTAGAAACAACATATATAGAGCAAAATCCCCCACAATGTATGCACGTGTGATGAACATGAATTCATTGCATACACTGTCAAGATTAACCTTCGGGACAGTTTCCACTATATATGTACAACTATGCAAGACATATAAATATGGAGTGCATGAGAGACAAAACACTTAAGCACAAACCAAACTTAAGTATAAAACTATTCCCTTAAACCCTCTAAACTTCTCCCCCATTGGCATCAAGTGCCAAAATGGGTGAAAAATTTAGAAAGCCACTATAATGTGAGTTCCTCCCCAAGGTGTGCACTTCTCATAATTTGAGTGGAATCAAATGCACATATCCAATAACGAATACTTGAAGGAAGTCAAACTATATTGAGGATCAAAGATTGCACAAGGATAACATGGTGAAGAAAGCTTTAACAAATAAAGCAAGAAATCAAAGATCAAATCGGACAAACAAACATGTCATGATAAGAGAGAGATATAGTTCTCTAAGTGAAATAAGGACGCTCCCGAAGGTTCGTGCATAATTTATAATGTTTGTATTTGAATACAATATGCAAAAACATGGAATCCTCACTCCCTCTATATCATTTAGAACATAACCAAGATAAAGAGAATATGCTTATCAAGAACAACTTGAGTCCAACAATTACGAGATATGAGTGCATGAAGAAAAACAAATAAACCAAGCACTCATAAATCTTCTTTACCAACACACCACTAAAATCAAAAGGATAAAAAGATGGTTGTCATTAATTACCAAAACCACACATAGGGGCAATATACCCTTACAATGTCTCATAGACACACCGAGGCATCCAACCAATAAGGCAATAGTCAACGAGGGTGCAAAACGGCAAACCCTCGTTTGCTAATTAGTCGCAGCTTTGTCTCTATCCCGACACTCTCACCGATCCCCGACCACATACCATAAAACAGCGGCTGAGACCACCTTGCTCCCTCCCTGCACGCGAGGTCTATGTGACAAGCTTATAAATTTAATCCTTGACCAATGTTACTCAATTTACATCTCCCCAGCCATTGTTACTGTTGTTCATTTACTCATTCTTATAATATATGGATATTACTTATGTGACAATTATAAAGTGCTTCATTAATTAAACCATCACATTTTTCTGAACTATAAAGCGCTTTATCAGTTAAACTATCAAAAACTTCATCTGTTACATATATTTCTTAAATGGAAGGAACGGCTACCAAAGCCTGTGACATCCACCTGTAACCGATTCCGCAAGATCATGGAAAATAAAGAAACGACCATCTTTGTCACTAGAAATACTCAACCATCATTAATAACGAAGCTCAAAAAGCTCTTGCTTGATGGCAAAAAATACTAAAACTCGCGTCTTTTCATTTTGTCGTGCTGCTCACGTAGCTCGCAAGGCCTGATACACCCTGCACCTATATTGTATTCTTTGTTTTCTACCTCTATACATGCGGAAAAGATGCCACAAGAAGAAACGAGAGCATGCTTTCTCCAATCAACATTGAGTTCTCCAACTTCGTTGAGCAATTAGATTAGGCGTCTCTCATTAGCTCCTCATCTGACCATATCTCAGAAGGATACCGAGAAATATGGCTTGCGCATAAGGCATGGCCTTCCTCCAACTGTCATTGAGAGCCGGGTGCACTTCCTCCTATCAACATCGATTGCTATGGCTCCAGTGACCAGTAAGGAGAGGTGTCTCTCACACTCCAACCATCTCTTACCAGGATACCATCAAAGGTGAATTGCACGGAGGATCATGTCTTGCCTCATTGACACACCGAGGTAACCAACCAAGAAAACAATCAATGAGGGGGAAAAACGGTAAACTCTCGTTCCTAACTAGTAGCACCTTTGTTTGTAGCTCGACATGATCTCCGATCCCCGATTACATACCATAAACCATCGGCTGAGACCGCCTCTCTCCGGAACTTCATGCAAGGTCTATGTGAAAGTTATTCAATTTACTCCTCGACCAATGTTACTCACTTTACATCTCCACGACCATTGTTACCATTGTGCATTTACTCATTGTTATTATATGTGAATATTACTTGTATGACAATTATAAAGTGCTTTATTAGTTAAACCATCACAATTTTGCTCAATTATAAAGCACCTTATTAATTAAACTATCATAATTTTGCTCCATTAAATATACTTCTTAAAATGGAACAAATGGCTACCAAAGCATGTAACATCCATGTGTCGCCGATTCTGCAAGATCATGGAAAATAAAGTAGCAGCCATCTTTGTCACTCGAAATACTCAACCATTTTAATCGCTAAAGCTCAAAAGATGTTACTCGATGCAGAAAAAAGCTAAAATCATGTCTTTTGGTTTTGTCGTGCTGCTCACATTGCTAGCAAGGTCTGATACACCCTACACCTATCATGTGCTCTTTTTTTCTACCTCTGTCTACGTGGGAAAAACGTCGCAAGATGAAAGCCGAGCATGCTTTCTTCGATCAGAGTCAAGATCTCTGACTCCGGTGACCAGTTAGGTCGGGTGTCTCTCATTAGCTCCTCATCTGACCATATATCAGAACAATAACGGGAATTATTGCTTATGCATAAGACATGGCCTTCCTCCAACGGACATCGAGAGTGGGGTGCACTTCCTCTGATCAAACATCGATTGCTATGGCTCCAGTGCACTGGCGGAACATCAACGAGAATGAAGACCAGGAAAATCTGGAAAATATGCCCTAAATAACGTAATATCAGCAGTAAAATGATGGGCCACTTCAGCAATTAATATAGGCTACATATTGGGAAATTTTTCTAAGAAGGTCGGGCTGCGACCTAGGATGGTCACGTTGACAATCCGCCAGTGCTGCAGTGACCACTAAGAAGAGGTGTCTCTCACACCCCGACCATCTTTTTGGAGAATCATGGCCTGCCGCATAGACATACCGAGTCACCCAACCAAAAAACAATCAATGAGGGGGGAAAACGGTAACCCTTAAAGTTCAGAGATGGTAAACCTATAGGGGTGAATAGGTTTCTACAAGTTTTAATTCTTTCTTTGCAATATTAGGCTTTATGGAATATAAAGGTGAGCCTAATGCAAACTAGGTGAGGCACCCTAGATGATAATACAAATAACTCAAGCACGAAGGCTCTCACAACATATATAGGACAAGTAAAGAGTTCGGTTAGGGATAACCGAAAGCACACGGAGACGAAGATGTATTCCCGTGTTCCCTTCCTTTGCAAGAAGGTACGTCACGTTTGGAGAGGTGGGGATCCCACGAAGGATTTCCCAACGCCACGAAGGCTCACCTTCTTCTCCGAGCCTATCTCATGAAGGAATAGCTCTTTCACTTGTGGTAGACTTGGAATCCGACTTCTCTCTTTTCGCAATTGGACTTGTGAAAAATCTGCTCTTGAAAAAATCCACCTCGCGTCGTCCCCCTCCAGGCGACATAGGGGGCGAACCCTAGCCCCAATCCGCCGCCACCCACACTCCCTCCCTCTCCGCCTCGTCGCCCCCGGGGGCCGCCGCTGGCAAAGGACGCGCGGCACCGGTGATGGGGGCGGCGGGGTCTTCTGGTCTCGTGGCCCCTCGCAGCAGGATGGAGGTCAGTGCTGCGCCGAGGCTTCCCTGCCGCTCCCCCGCGCCCCTTCTCTAGGCCACGCCATGCCGCCTGGCCTACGCCTCCGCCAGCAGTCGCTATGCTGCGTGCGTCCCCGTGAAGCTCCGGTGCCTCCCCCGTCAAGGTGACGGGCTACGGCTTGGGATCTGGCCAGATTTCGCCCATAGTTGGAAGGATCCTTGCAGATCGGGCGCTCCGTCCTTCCCGTCGCGGTGGCGGGTGTCGGGCCCGGATCTGGCCAAGGAAGGCAAACACCGGCTGGTATGGCTTTGCCTATTTGGTGGGTCTTGGGGTGGTGGAGTTAGGCAGGGGCGCACGGACGGGTCTGTGTCACCGGCGGCTCAGTAGGGATTGGGCCTTGGCTGCCGGGGCAGGTCCCCCGTGCAGTTTCATGGCGCTACTCTAGGGCGGGCGCGTTCGCCGGTGCTTGCCGATGGCTTGCTGCGGTCGCGCGTGGGCGATGCGGTGGTTGCTTAGGTAGCACCTGTCTCTCGCCGCCGCCTCGCCATGTGCTTGGTGGGGCGCTGTGCTTTGCCGCGGACGGCGGGGGCTGGTCCGGGGTGGCATGGATGGTGTCGTACGTGCTCCGGCTGCTGTGGTAGTCTGGCGGTGTGCGGCTCATGTCGGCGTTGAGTTCGACGTTGGTGACCCGGGGTCTGGGTCACCGTGTTCCCTTGGGCTGGCAATACCTGTTGCGGTGTTGTCAACGGTGTCGGCTCTGCTTCCCCTCTGCGGTCTCATTGTGGTGGCCGGCTTCGGGTTCTGGGTGGGACATCGGCGAAAGTCATGCAAGGCCTTGGCCTTTGCGGGTGACGACGACGTCTTCCACATCGTTTTCCTTCTTGCAGGCGCCACCAATTGCCCCTCCTGTCCTGTAGCTGGATCACGCCCCCATGCTTGACTTGCGCGCTTCTCCGATGGGACAAGGTTCTCCTCATGGTCTTTAGGCACACATGCTTTACCTTCCTTGTGCTCGTCGCCGCCGTTGTCTCCCCAGCTTCTTTAACACGGTGCTCTGCCCGGTTTTGGCGGCCGCCTAGATAGATACCCAGGGGTGGTTTATTTGGCCGGTGTCATGCCGCGGGCGAGGCCGATGATTTCTTCCTTATGCCGTGGGACCAATGTGTCGTTGGATAAGTGTCAAGGCTGTGTCTTTTGGGGTGGCGGTTGGGCTAGGGCGAAAGCTCAGCAAGGCCTCAGCCGGTGCGGGTGACGGCGACACCCTTGGGCGCCGCTCTCCTCCTTGGAGGCGTCTCCATCAAGCCCTCCCCTTTAGTACCTCGAGGCATGAAGCCAAATACGATCTACCGGACATGGGTGCGCTCTGCTTTGACATAAGAGATTTGTTGGTTCGGGACTCTCTCTGCGCCGTGCCCTTGCAACAGTGGAGGTGATGTCTACGGGTGCTTCTATTCTTATAGACAGTGTTGGGCCTCCAAGAGCAGAGGTTTGTAGAACAGCAGCAAGTTTCCCTTAAGTGGATTACCCAAGGTTTATCGAACTCAGGGAGGAAGAGGTCAAAGATATCCCTCTCATGCAACCCTGCAACCACAAAGCAAGAAGTCTCTTGTGTCCCCAACACACCTAATAGGTGTACTAGTTCGCGAAGAGATAGTGAAATACAAGTGGTATGAATGAATATGAGCAGTAGTACGGCGCCAGAAAATAGCTTGCTGGCGTGCGCTGATGGTAGTAATATTGCGGGAAGTAAACAAGCGTAGTAACGCAGTAGTAATTCAAGAAACAGAAACAAGCAAAGTAGCAGTATTTAGGAACAAGGCCTAGGGATTAGACTTTCACTAGTGGACACTCTCAACATTGATCACATAAGAATAGATAAATGCATACTCTACACTCTCTTGTTGGATGATGAACACATTGCGTAGGATTACACGAACCCTCAATGCCGGAGTTAACAAGCTCCACAATTAAATGTTCATATTTAAATAACCTTAGAGTGCAAGAAAGATCGACACGACTAAACCAAGTACTAACATAGCATGCACACTGTCACCTTCATGCTTATGTAGGAGGAATAATACACATCAATACTATCATAGCAATAGTTAACTTCGCAATCTACAAGAGATCATGATCATAGCATAAACCAAGTACTAACACGGATGCACACACTGTCACCATTACATCGTGCAGGAGGAATAAAACTACTTTAATAACATTGCTAGAGTAGCACATAGATAAATTGTGATACAAAACACATTGCAATCATAAAGAGATATAAATAAGCACTTCACTACGCCATTCATAACAGTGAATAAGTATTCTGAAATATAGCCTAAGAGACCCACACGGTGCACACACTGTCACCTTTACACACGTGGGACAAGGAGTCTCCGGAGATCACATAAGTAAAACTCACTTGACTAGCATAATGACATCTAGATTACAAGCATCATCATATGAATCTCAATCATGTAAGGCAGCTCATGAGATTATTGTATTGAAGCACATAGGAGAGAGATGAACCACATAGCTACCGCACAGCCCCGAGCCTCGATGGAGAACTACTCCTCCTCATGGGAGCAGCAGCGATGATGATGGCGGTGGAGATGGCAGCGGTGTCGATGGAGAAGCCTTCCGGGGCACTTCCCGTCCGACAGGTGCCGAACAGACTCCGTCCCCGATCTTGGCTTCGCGATGGCGGCGGCTCGGAAGGTTTCGCGTACCGTGGCTTCTTCCGTAAGGGTTTTCGATGCAGGGGCTTTATATAGGCGAAAGGGCAGCGTCGAAGGTCGAAGGGCGACGACACCATAGGGCGCGCGCCGGGCCTGTGCCGCGCCACCCTATCATCCGGGCCCACAGGGCCCTCCTCCGCGCTCGGTGTTGATGCTTCCAAAATAGGAACCCGGCGTTGATTTCGTCCAATTCCGAGAATATTTCGTTACTAGGATTTCAAACCAAAAACAGAAAAGAACGGCACTTCGCATCTTGTTAATAGGTTAGTTCCGAAAATGCACAAATATGACATAAAGTGTGCATAAAACATGTAGGTATCATCAATAAAGTAGCATGGAACATAAGAAATTATCGATACATCGGAGACGTATCAGCATCCCCTGCTCGTCCCGAGCAGGTAAAACGATAACAAAGATAATTTCTGAAGTGACATGCCATCATAATCTTGATCATACTATTTGTAAACATATGTAATGAATGCAGCGATCAAAACAAAGGTAATGACATGAGTAAACAATGAATCATAAAGCAAAGACTTTTCATGAATAGTACTTCAAGACAAGCATCAATAAGTCTTGCATAAGAGTTAACTCATAAAGCAATAAATCAAAGTAAAGGTGTTGAAGCAACACAAAGGAAGATTAAGTTTCAGCGGTTGCTTTCAACTTATAACATGTATATCTCATGGATATTGTCAACATAAAGTAATATAACAAGTGCAATATGCAAGTATGTAGGAATCAATGCACAGTTCACACAAGTGTTTGCTTCTTAAGGTGGAGGGAGATAAACCGACTCAACAATAAAAGTAAAAGAAAGGTCCTTCAAAGAGGAAAGCATTGATTGCTATATTTGTGCTAGAGCTTTGATTTTGAAAACATATAGAGAGCATAAAAGTAGAGTTTTGAGAGGTGTTTGTTGTTGTCAACGAATGGTAGTGGGCACTCTAACCCCTTGCCAGACAAACCTTCAAAGAGCGGCTCCCATTTTATTTTATATTTGGGTGGCACTCCTTCCAACCTTTCTTTCACAAACCATGGCTAACCGAATCCTCGGGTGCCTGCCAACAATCTCATACCATGAAGGAGTGCCTTTTTATTTTAGTTTTATTATGATGACACTCCTCCCCACCTTTGCTTTCTCAAGCCATGGCTAACCGAATCCTTCGGGTGCCGTCCAACAATCACATACCATGGAGGAGTGTCTATTTTTGTTAATTAATTTGGGACTGGGAATCCCATTGCCAGCTCTTTTTGCAAAATTATTGGATAAGCGGATGAAGCCACTAGTCCATTGGTGAAAGTTGCCCAACAAGATTGAAAGATAAACACCACATACTTCCTCATGAGCTATAAAACATTGACACAAATAAGAGGTAATAACTTTTGAATTGTTTAAATGTAGCACTCAAGCAATTTACTTTGGAATGGCGGAGAAATACCATGTAGTAGGTAGGTATGGTGGACACAAATGGCATAGTGGTTGGCTCAAGGATTTTGGATGCATGAGAAGTATTCCCTCTCGATACAAGGTTTAGGCTAGCAAGGTTTATTTGAAACAAACACAAGGATGAACTGGTGCAGCAAAACTCACATAAAAGACATATTGTAAACATTATAAAACTCTACACCGTCCTCCTTGTTGTTCAAAATTCAATACTAGAAATTATCTAGACCTTAGAGAGACCAAATATGCAAACCAAATTTTAGCAAGCTCTATGTATTTCTTCATTAATGGGTGCAAAGTATATGATGCAAGAGCTTAAACATGAGCACAACAATTGCCAAGTATCACATTATCCAAGACATTTTACCAATTACTACATGTAGCATTTTCCAATTCCAACCATATAACAATTTAACGAAGAGGAAACTTCGCCATGAATATTATGAGCTAAGAACACATGTGTTCATATGAACCAGCGGAGCGTGTCTCTCTCCCACACAAGGATGAACTTATTCAAACAAAACAAAAAATAAAAACAAACAGACGCTCCAAGTAAAGTACATAAGATGTGACCGAATAAAAATATAGTTTCAAGAGAAGGAACCTGATACTTTGTCGATGAAGAAGGGGATGCCTTGGGCATCCCCAAGCTTAGATGCTTGAGTCTTCTTGAAATATGCAGGGATGAACCACAGGGGCATCCCCAAGCTTAGAGCTTTCACTCCTCTTGATCATAGTATATCATACTCCTCTCTTGACCCTTGAAAACTTCCTTCACACCAAACTTCAAGCAAACTCATTAGAGGGTTAGTGCATAATCAAAAATTCACATGTTCAGAGGTGACACACTCATTCTTAACACTTCTGGATATTGCAAAAAACTTCTGAAAGTTAATGGAACAAAGAAACTCATTCAACTTAACAAAAGCGGCAATGCGAAATAAAAGGCAGAATCTGTCAAAAACAGAACAGTCCGTAAAGACGAATTTTAAAATGGCACCAGACTTGCTCAAACGGAAAAACTCAAAACTAATGAAAGTTGCGTACATATCTGAGGATCACGCTCGTAAATTGGCAGATTTTTTCGAATTTTCTACAGAGACTTGTGCCAGAATTCGTGACAGACAGCAATGCTGTTTCTGCGCAGCGATCCCAAATATAACATCAACTTTGACATAGAAACTTTACTTGACACAAAAACATGATAAGGAGAGGTTGCTACAGTAGTAAACAACTTCCAAGACTCAACAAAACAAAAATTGCTGTAGTAAAATAAACACATGGGTTATCTCCCAAGAAGTTCTTTCTTTATAGCCATTAAGATGGGCTCAAGTTTTAATGATGCACTCGCAAGAAATAGAAGTTGAAGCAAAAGAGAGCATCAAGAGGCAAATTCAAAACACATTTAAGTCTAACATGCTTCCTATGCATAGGAATCTTGTAAATAAACAAGTTCATGAAGAGCAAAGTAACAAGCATAGGAAGATAAAACAAGTGTAGCTTCAAAAATTTCAGCACATAGAGAGGTGTTTTAGTAACATGAAAATTTTTACAACCATATTTTCCTCTCTCATAATAACTTTCAGTAGCAACATGAGCAAACTCAACAATATAACTATCACATAAAGCGTTCTTATCATGAGTCTCATGCATAAAATTATTACTCCCCACATAGGCATAATCATTCTTATTAATTGTAGTGGGAGCAAATTCAACAATGTAGCTATCAAATATAGGAGGTATATTGTAATCATAATCAAATTTATCCTCCATAACAGGTGGTAACAAAAGACTACTATCATTATAATCATCATAAATGGGAGGCAAAGTATCATCAAAGTAAATTTTCTCCTCAATGCTTGGGGGACTAAAAATATCATGCTCATCAAAGCCAGCTTCCCCAAGCTTAGAATTTTCCATAGCATTAGCAACAATAGTGTTCAAAGCATTCATATTAATATGTTCCATGGGTTTTTTAATTTTCGCATCAAACCATCCATGTCTTAAATCAGGAAATAGAATAAAAAGGTCATTGTTGTCCATTATGCCTAACTAGTGTAAACAAGAAACCAAATGTCGCAATTGAGAGTCTAAAGGAAATAGCTTCGAGCACACACACAATGGTGCCAAAAGTATGTTACTGGAACGAAGTATGAGTGCCTTTACCTTTCCTCCCCGGCCGAAAGTGTGCTTGATGTGCTTCTTCTACTTGTTGGGCCTCCAAGAGCAGAGGTTTGTAGAACGCAAAGTTTCCCTTTAATTACCCAAGGTTTATCGAACTCAGGGAGGAAGAGGTCAAAGATATCCCTCTCATGCAACCCCGCAACCACAAAGCAAGAAGTCTCTTGTGTCCCCAACACACCTAATAGGTGTACTAGTTCCGAAGAGATAGTGAAATACAAGTGGTATGAATGAATATGAGCAGTAGTACGGCGCCAGAAATAGCTTCTCGTGCGCTGATGGTAGTAATATTGCGGGAAGTAAACAAGCGAGTAACGCAAAGAGTAATTCAAGAAACAAGAAACAAGCAGTAGCAGTATTTAGGAACAAGGCCTAGGATTAGACTTTCACTAGTGGACACTCTCAACATTGATCACATAATGAATAGATAAATGCATACTCTACACTCTCTTGTTGGATGATGAACACATTGCGTAGGATTACACGAACCCTCAATGCCGGAGTTAACAAGCTCCACAATTAAATGTTCATATTTAAATAACCTTAGAGTGCAAGAAAGATCGACACGACTAAACCAAGTACTAACATAGCATGCACATTGTCACCTTCATGCTTATGTAGGAGGAATGATACACATCAATACTATCATAGCAATAGTTAACTTCGCAATCTACAAGAGATCATGATCATAGCATAAACCAAGTACTAACACGGATGCACACACTGTCACCATTACATCGTGCAGAGGAATAAAACTACTTTAATAACATTGCTAGAGTAGCACATAGATAAATTGTGATACAAAACACATTGCAATCATAAAGAGATATAAATAAGCACTTCACTACGCCATTCATAACAGTGAATAAGTATTTTGTGTGAAATATAGCCTAAGAGACCCACACGGTGCACACACTGTCACCTTTACACACGTGGGACAAGGAGTCTCCGGAGATCACATAAGTAAAACTCACTTGACTAGCATAATGACATCTAGATTACAAGCATCATCATATGAATCTCAATCATGTAAGGCAGCTCATGAGATTATTGTATTGAAGCACATAGGAGAGAGATGAACCACATAGCTATCGGCAGCCCCGAGCCTCGATGGAGAACTACTCCCTCCTCATGGGAGCAGCAGCATGATGAAGATGGCGGTGGAGATGGCAGCGGTGTCGATGGAGAAGCCTTCCGGGGCACTTCCCCGTCCCAACAGAGACTCCTGTCCCCCGATCTTGGCTTCGCGATGGCGGCGCTCTGGAAGGTTTCGCGTACCGTGGCTTCTTCCGTAAGGGTTTTCGATGGGGCTTTATAGGCGAAAGGGCAGCGTCGAAGGTCGAAGGGGCGACGACACCATGGGCGCGGCCAGGCCCAGGCCGCGCCACCCTATCATCCGGGGCCCACAGGGCCCTCCTCCGGCGGCTCTGTTCCGATGCTTCCGGCAAAATAGGAACCTAGGCGTTGATTTCGTCCAATTCCGAGAATATTTCGTTACTAGGATTTCTGAAACCAAAACAGCAGAAAAAATCGCACTTCGGCATCTTGTTAATAGGTTAGTTCCAGAAAATGCACAAATATGACATAAAGTGTGCATAAAACATGTAGGTATAATCAATAAAGTAGCATGGAACATAAGAAATTATCGATACGTCGGAGACGTATCAGAGGCGATCCCTCCGACGAGCTCATGCTCTCTGCCTAGTATAGCTAGTTTAGTGTAGCTTGCTTTTCTTCCTCTCTGTTGCTCCTTTTGCAGTCATTTGTAAACTGGTAATCCCAGCGGCTCTTTGTTTTTTCTTTTTGGTGTTTCTATCGTTGTACTCCTGGCCGGTTGATGGCTTTGTTAATTCAAACTGGGCTTTCGAGCCTTCTGTTTAAAAAAAACTTGTGGTAGACTTTGAGGCAGCCTCCAAACCTTCACAATCTTGTTAGGAGCAAATCTACACCCCGGATGCTTCTGGACGCTTTTGCCCACCTAGGGTTTCCAAGAAACCCTAGAGAGCAAATATCTTGATGAATACAAGGGGGAACAAGATTTGGCTCGGTGGAACTATAGATCAAGACCTCCTCTAGCTTTTCCCCTGAGGGATTTGAGTTTGGGTGGAGGAGGAGGGAGATCTGAGGCTTTTGGTGTTTCTAACAATGGAGTATGAGAGAGAGCTCAAGAACAGTTTGTAGTGTAGTGCCTAATCATTCTAAGCTAGGAGAAGGGGTATATATAGGGGTCCACTTGAAATCCAACCGTTAGGGACTTGTCCAGCTCAGCAATGTGTCGAGGAGGCCAGTCTACCGGGCCAGGCGCCAGACTGGTCGGTGGCACGCCCGGTGCCGCCGGGCAATAGACCGGGCCAGCTGGTAGCCGCCGATCATGGCACCGGGCCAGTGCCTAGTGTGCGCGTAGAGTCCCTGGAATATGCTCCGGTGTGCACTGGCATAGGAGCCGGCATTCGCCGGGCCGTCAGTGCACATGTCGGCCTCGCCGGGCCAGGCACCGGGCCAGCCGGCAGAAACCGGACGATGGGACAGACGGTTGCCGGGTGAGCGTTGCTGACTCCGTGGAATGCGCCCGATGTGCACCGGCGCTAGAGCCGGCTTGTGCCGGACCATCCGGTGCAGCATCCGGTGCTGCCGGACCAGGCGCCGGCCTGAGGGAAACTGATGTTCCCCTTTTTCATCGAAGTGGGGGCTCTCCCTTTTCCTTCTTTTTCCATTGATACACCATTATGCCTGTTAGACTAATACCTGAGAATAATCTTGTAGGCATGTATTAGTCCGATTACTCTATCTAAGGTGTCATTGTTACCAAAATAATGCATAAGGGTGAAATACCCTTACAAACCCTCGTTCCCAACTAGTAGTAGCTTTGTCTGTGCCCGATACACTCTATGATCGCCGACGACATACCATAAAACAACAACTGAGACCTCCTTGCTCCCACCCTGCACACAAGGTCTATGTGATAAGCTATTTAATTTACTCCCCGACCAATGTTACTCAATTACATCTCCCCTCCATTGTTACCGTTGTGTATGTATTCATTGTTATAATATATGAATATTACTTGTGTGGCAATTATAAAGTGCTTTAATAATTAAACCATCATTGTTTTGCTCAATCAATTATAAAATGCCTTATTAGTTAATCTATCATAATTTTGCTCCATTACATATAATTCGTAAAATGGAGCAAATGGCTACCAAAGCATGTGACATCCATGTGTCACCGATTCTGCAAGATCATGGAAAAGAAAGTAATTGCCATCTTTGTCACTGGAAATACTCAACCAGGATTAATAGTAGAAGCTTAAATGCCAAAAAATGCTAATACTCGTGCATTATGGTTTTGTCGTGCTGCTCACATTGCTCGCAAGGCCTGACACACCCTACATCTATCTTGTCTTATTTGTTTTCTACCTATATCCATGTGGGGAAAATGCCGCAAGATGAAAGCTGAGCATGCTTGCTTCGATCAGCATCGAGATCTCCGACTCCGGTGACCAGTTAGGTCAGGTGTCTCTCATTAGCTCCTCATCTAACCATATATCAGAACAATAACGGGAAATATTGCTTATGCATAAGATATGACCTTCCTCCAACGGACATCGAGAGTGGGGTGCACTTCCTCCGATCAACATCGGTTGCTATGGCTCTAGTGACCAGTAAGGCAAGGTTCCTCTCACACACTCCCCATTTCCTACAAGGATACCATGAAAGGAGAATTGCATGGAGAATCATGGACTTTCTCATATACACACAGAGGCTTGCAACCAAGGCAACAATCAATGAGAGGGGCGAAACGGTAAACCTCCATTCCCAACTAGTAGCAGCTTTGTCGTAGCCCGTGCCTCCAATACCCTGACCAAAACCCATAAATTGGCGGCTGAGACCACCTTGATCCCAGCCTGCATGCAAGGGCTATGTGACATGCTATTCAATTTACTCCCCGACAAATGTTACTCAATTTACATCTCCCCGACCATTGTTAGAGTTGTGCATTTACTCGTTCTTATAATATATGAATATTACTTGGATGACAATGTAAAGTGCTATATTAATTAAACCATCGCAATTTTCCTCAATTATAAAGCGCTTTATTAGTTAAACTATCATAATTTTTCTCTATTACATATAATTCCTAAAATGGAAAAAACGGCTACCAAAGCCTGTGACATCCATGTGTCACCAATTCCGCAAGATGATGGAAAAGAAAGTAACGGATATCTTTTTTACTGGAAGTACTCAACCATGATTAATAGCTGACGGACAAAAGCACTTGTTCGATGCCAAAAGAATACTAGAAATCACGTCTTTTGGTTTTGTCGTGTTGCTCATGTTGCTCGCAAAGCCTGATGCACCCTACACCTATCTTATCTTTGTTTTCTACCTCTATCCATGGGGAAAAACTCCCCAAGACGAAAGTTGAGCATGCTTGCTCCGTACAGTATCAAGATCTCCGATCTAGTGACCAGTTAGGTCATGCTTCTTTCGTTAGCTCTTCGTCTAACCATATCTCTGAAGGATGTTGGGAAATATGTCTTCCGCATAAGAATCGTTGCCTTCCTCATAGACACATAGAGGCTTACAACCAAGGCAACAATCAATGAGAGGGCAAAATGGTAAAACCCATTCCCAACTAGTAACAACTTTCTCCGTAGCTCGACATGCTCCCCAATCCCCTGACCAAAAAACACCTCGCTCCCACCTTGCATGTAAGGTCTATGTGACATGCTATTCAATTTACTTCCCGACCATTGTTACTCAGTTTACATCTCCCGGCCATTTTTACCGTTGTGCATTTAATCATTCTTATAATCTATGCATATTACTTGTGTGACAATTATGAAGTTATTTATTAATAAATGATATTATGCAGAGCACGCAGTTGGAAAACCCCAAGAGGAAGGTATGATGAGCACATCAGCAAGTTTTCCCTCAGTAAGAAACCAAGGTTTAATCGACCAGTAGGAGAAAGAAATCACTTTTGAAGGTGTTGCTAGCTGACTTTGCCAGGGCGCACTACCGGTGTTAGCAACAATGTGGAACCTGCACAAAACACAACCAAAATACTTTGCCCCAACTTACAGTGAGGTTGTCAATCTCACCGGTTTTGCTGAAAACAAAGGATTAGACGTATAGTGTGGAAAGAGATGTTTGTTTGCAGTGAAATAAAGAGAACAATGCTTGCAGTAGATGGATTTATCAGTGTAAAAGAAAGGACCAGGGTCCACAGTTCACTAGAGGTGTCTCTCCATAAATATAAATAACATGCTGGGTAAACAAATTACAGCTGAGCAATTGACAGAATAAAGACCATACATGACAAGATGATTACTATGAGATTCATCTGGGCATTACAACAAGATTCATAGATCGTAATCCAACTGCATCTATGACTAATAATCCACCATCAGGTTAGCATCCGCATCCCTTTCAGTATTAAGTTGCAAGCAACAGATTATTGCATTAAGTAAAGTGTGTAAAGTAAACAATAGAATTATCCTTGGATAAAGCATTGTTGTTTTTTTCACTAGTAGCAACATCACATCTACAACCTTAGGAGTTACTGTCACTCTCCCAAATTACTAGATGCATGAACCTACTATCGAGCACAAATACTCCATCTTGAAGTCACAAGCACATACTTGGCCAAAGCATCTGCTAGCAACAGAGAGCATGCAAGATCACAAATAATATATAAACAGGTCTATAATCAACTCAACCATAGTATTCAATATTCATCGGATCCTAGCAAACACAACATGTAGCATTACATAAAGATGATCTTGATCATGATAGACATCTCACAAGATATAAACATGAAGCATAATGAGGAGAAGACAACCATATAGCTACTGCTATGGACCCGTAGTCCAGAGATGAACTACTCATGCATCACTTCGGAGGCGGGCATGGATGAGAGGCCTCCTGATGATCTCCCTCTCCGGCAGGCTGGGAAGAGCTTAACCCTCCCGATCTAGGGTCGACGATGGCGGCGCTACGTAACTTTTCGTGGATGGAGGCTCGGGTGTTTAGGATTTTCCCGAGGATGTGAATTTTTATGCGAAAGGGCGAGGTCGGTGGACGCCCGAGGGGCCCACACCACCCCTAGGCGCGGCGAGGGGGTGGCCCGTGCCTAGGCATGGTGCGGCCGCCTCTTGGCTCTTCTCCGTCTCGCTTTGAACTCCGTCTTCGTGTCGGAAAAATAGGAGGGCTTTGTTTCGTCCAATTCCGAGAATATTTCGTATAACTTTTCTGAAATAGAAAACAACGAAAACAAAAAACCGTGGCATCTTGTTAATAGGTTAGTTCCAGAAAATGCATAAAAATGCCACGAAGTGTAAACAAAACAGATTTAAATTGGTGTAAAACAAGCATGAAGCATAAAAATTATAGATACGTTTACAACTTATCAATAAACCATCATAATTTTTCTCAATAAAGTGCTTTATTTAAACCATCATAATTTTGCTCCACTAGACGTATCCCTAAAATGAAAGAAACGGCTACCAAAACCCGTGACATCCATGTATCACCGGTTCCGTGAGATCATGGAAAACAAAGCAACAACCATCTTTTTTCGTTGGAAATACTCAACCATGATTAATAACTGAAGATCAAAAGGGCTTGATCCATGCTAAAAAAATCGCGTCATCTAGTTTTGTCGCGCTCTCGCAAGGCATGACACGCCATACATCGATGTTTCTTCTTTGTTTTTCTACCTCTATCCATGTGGGAAAACGCCGAAGATGAAAGGCGGCCACGCTTTCTCCGATCAACCTCGAGTACTTTGGCTCTCGTGAAAAGTTAGGCAAGGTGTCTCCATGGGATCCTTGGCCTACTATATCCTAGAATAATACCATGAGAGATGGCTTGTGCGTGATAGATAGCCTTCCTCCTATCGGACACCGAGAGTGGCGTGCCCTTCTACGATCAAGATAGAGTTCTCCGGCTCTCCAGTGAGCACTCATGGCTTTCCTCCTAGACAACCAACCAAGGGGATTTTCCATTAGAGGGCATACCGGTGAACCTCCTTTCTCAACTAGTATAAAAAATGGTGGCCATTGTGTATATTCCTAAAATAGCAGAAACGACTACCAACACTCGTGACATCCATGTGTCACCGGTTCCGCAATATGATGGAAAAGAAAGCAACAACCACCTTTGTCGTTGGAAATACTCAACCATGATTAATAAGTGAAGATATAAAGGGCTCGATCCATGCCCAAAGAAACGTATAATCGCGTCATCTGGTTTTGTCGCGCTCTCGCAAGGCATGACACGCCACACACCTATCTTTTCTTCTTTGTTTTTCTACCTCTATCCATCTGGGAAAACGCCAAAGATGAAAGATATCTTGTGCGTAATACATAGCCTTCCTCCCACCAACCTCGAGTACCCCGGTTGTCGTGACCAGTTAGGCAAGGCGTCTCTCACACTGTGACCATATCTTACAAGGATACTGAGAAAGTTGACTTGTGCGTAATGCATACCCTTCCTCCTATCGGCACCGAGAGCGGCGTGCCCCTGCTCGGATCAACAAAGATACCACGAAAGACAGTGTGCGCAAAAGATCATGGCCTTCCTCCTAGGCACACCAAGGCTGCCAACCAAGGCCAAAGGCTATGGGAGGGTAAAACGGTAAAATCTGTTTTCCAATTACGCACAGCCCGATGCCCCGCTCCCAAGGGAGCAGGAACGCACCGACTGGGACCCCACGTGTCACAGACGGAGAGGCCGCTCACCCTTTTTCTTTTAACCTCGATCAGGCCGGGCGGCGCGCTGTCGCGGCTAAACAAAATATTACCACCACCAGCGAGCGAGCGCGGTTCACAGCGGCGGTTCGTGCGTGCGATAATATAAAAACCAGGGCGTCCCTGTCGCTGTTGCGCCCGAGCGAGCTCCACCCGCACCCACTTGCCTGCTGCCTGCCTATTACTTTTGCCGTGGTCTCCTCCCTCCCTCCCCTCCCCTCCCCTGTTCTTATCTGATCTCACCTCCCCTCGTGCCTTCTTCTTCTCCTCCCCTCTCCCTCCCGCCCCTGTTTTCTCTCTTCCTCCCTCTCCTTCCCAGGTCATGGCAAAGGTGAAGAAAAGCGGATAAAGATTAGCAAGTGGGGGATCAGCCTGCACAGAGGTGAGGTGAGCTCTCCCTGCCCTGCTTCTTTACTTCTTCCGTGTTCATCTGTGCATATGCTTCTTCTTCTTCCTGTTGCTTGTCCCCTTCATGGTGTTTGTCTGCGCTCTTGATTGGCTATATGGTCTGAGGTAGGCTAGCTACGACGCTAGCATGTTTTGTTTTTTCGGGTAATTTTTCCTAGATATTTTTGGGCCTCCTGGAGTTGATTGTAGTTATCAATTCCATTTTCTGCTCCTTTGCTCTTCTTTTTTCCGTTTTTCTATGGCGATATTTTTTCTGTCGGGGGAGTGGATAAATCCATGGTAGAGTTCCGAGCTTGTAGCTCTACTACACGCTGTAGGATTCTAGTTGGATGGACGGTAGCAGCCAAATACCTGAGTTCGTTCCTTCCATCCTCATGTTCTGATGTTGTTTGAGATCTTTGTTCTTCCCCTGGGCAATAGGTACAAATTTTATTTTGGGCCTGTTTTAGGAAACCTGGAGTCTTGTAAATGGAAATATTTAATTTTGGAACAGGAAGGAAATGTTATTTCTCCTTTCTCTTAGGAGGGGAGACTTTCCATATGTTCTCCATTTTGGTGCCTGCTTGATCCATTCTCCTCCCCTGTTTTTCTCCTCCTCCTTCTGTAGACTGCCTTGATTCCTTTTTGGTAAGCACATGGGCACATGTTCTTGTTTCCAACTGTCACTACCTGTTTGGCTAGGTAAAAGCAAATAATTGCATAAAAATGGCTTTCCTCCCTTGAAAAGTTCTCCCCTTGTTTTCTGATGATCATTTTGGTTGCGCCCGCCCCTATGATTGGATCAAAGCAACATATGCTTATAGCAAATAGAAAAGGGTAAACAAAAGAATTGTGCATACTTTAATTTTAACAACTCTCTTTTGGTAAAACCCTGTCCCTGTGCGGACATACGTTTTCATGCCTCGGTTTTTTCTGACTTGTTCCTCCATTATCGTGTCATGATCATGCATCACGCGTGATGCATCCATTTCTGTTAGTTATGCCGTGAGATATGATCATGCCACAGGAAGGAAGAAGATGATATTGCGTTAGATGTCTGCTAGTTGCGTGCGTTGCCTTCCTTTGATTGATCGATTTGTTGATGGTGTCTCTGTCTGTGTGGCCTGATCAGATCAAGCGCATTTTGTTTGGCTAAACCCATGCAAACTAGGCCTTCCGCTTCTTGCTTCAATGGGCAAACTAGGCCACATGATTGTCTCCCAGTTATGTAGATCTAGATGTTTAGATAACTACTCCAGCTGTTTGTATTTAAGGAGAAGATATGTCTTTGTTAAGTCATCGTCTAATTACCATATTAAGATTCTGGTATTATGACTGATTTAAGCTTTGCTCTTAACTGTAATTATACCTCCTTATAGCACTAATCGTGTTGCACATGTTACCCAGTTATTGTGTTTAGACGCAACACTAAGTGTCGGTAATCCCCTCCAGCTTTAATAACTCCTATAATTAACAAAGCCCCTTTGCTTGCTTCTGTGCAGGAAGGTGAGTACCACAAGTACAAGCAGAGGTGCCATTTAGCCCGCAAAGACTTGCGAGATCGGTGTGCAGTCAACGTTTGACAAAAAAACATGATGGGAGGTGGGCTGGTGATGGATCAGGGCATGTTCTCCGGCGTGCACAACTTCGTGGATCTCCTGCAGCAGAACGGCGCCGACAAGAACCTCGGCTTCGGCTCGCTCATGCCGCAGACCTCCTCCGGCGACCAGTGCGTCATGGGCGAGGGCGACCTCGTCGACCCGCCCTCGGACAACTTCCCCGACGCCGGGGACGACGACAGCGACGACGACGTGGATGACATCGAGGAGCTGGAGCGCCGCATGTGGCGCGACCGCATGAAGCTCAAGCGCCTCAAGGAGCTGCAGCAGACCCGCGGCAAGGAGCAGGCCGCCGGCGGCGGCGGGGTGGGCGACGGGCTGAAGCCCCGCCAGTCGCAGGAGCAGGCGCGCCGCAAGAAGATGTCGCGCGCGCAGGACGGCATCCTCAAGTACATGCTCAAGATGATGGAGGTGTGCCGCGCGCAGGGCTTCGTCTACGGGATCATCCCGGAGAAGGGCAAGCCGGTGAGCGGCGCCTCCGACAACCTCCGCGCTTGGTGGAAGGAGAAGGTCCGCTTCGACCGGAACGGTCCGGCGGCCATCGCCAAGTACCAGGCCGACAACGCCGTGCCGGGCTCCGAGAGCGAGCTTGCCTCCGGCACCGCGAGCCCGCACTCGCTGCAGGAGCTGCAGGACACCACGCTCGGCTCGCTGCTCTCGGCGCTCATGCAGCACTGCGACCCCCCGCAGCGGAGGTTCCCGCTCGAGAAGGGTATCTCTCCGCCGTGGTGGCCGTCCGGCGAAGAGGAGTGGTGGCCGGAGCTTGGCATCCCCAAGGACCAGGGCCCGCCACCGTACAAGAAGCCCCATGACCTCAAGAAGGCCTGGAAGGTGAGCGTGCTCACCGCTGTGATCAAGCACATGTCGCCGGACATCGAGAAGATCCGGCGCCTGGTGCGCCAGTCCAAGTGCCTCCAGGACAAAATGACTGCCAAGGAGATCTCCACCTGGCTGGCAGTCGTAAAGCAGGAAGAGGAGCTGTTCATGAGGCTGCATCCAGGCGCGCGCCCACCGGCCTCAGCCGGCGGCATCGCCAGCGCCATTTCGTTCAACGCCAGCTCTAGCGAGTACGACGTTGACCTCGGCGACGACTGCAAGGGCGACGAGGCAGGCACCCACAAGATGGCCATGGCCGATCCAACCGCGTTCAACCTTGGTGCGGCCATCATGAATGACAAGTTCCTCATGCCCACGCCCAAGGAGGAGACCGCTGATGTCGAGTACCTTCAGAAGAGGAGCGCCGAGCCTGAGCTGATGCTGAACAACCGCGTCTACACCTGCAACAACCTTCAGTGCCCACACAACGACTACAGCTACGGATTCCTTGACCGTAATGCGCGCAACAGCCACCAGTACACCTGCAAGTACAATGATCCCCTCCCGCCCAGCGGGGAGAACAAGCCGGCGCCACCACCTATGCCACAAGTCTTCCCGGCGGCCTACAACCAGCCCAACCAGGCGCTGAACAACCTTGATTTCAGTGTGCCCATGGACGCCCAGAGGTCCATTGCTGAGCTGATGAACATGTACGACAGCAACTGCGCCAACAAGAACATGGGCAACGACGATGTCACCATCATAGAGAGGCCTAATGCTCTCACCCCGAGGATGCAGATGGAAGATGGCTTCTTTGGACAAGGCAATGGGATTGGCGTCAATGGCGACGGTATGTTCAATGATGTCAGTAACATGATTCAGCAGCAGCCACAGCAGGCCCCGGCGCAGCAGCAGTTCTTCATCCGTGACGACACACAGTTCGGGAGCCAGATGGGCAACATCACCGGCGCATCGGAGTTCAGGTTCGGCTCTGGTTTCAACATGCCTGGTGCCGTCGACTACCCGCAGAAGAACAACGACGGCTCCAATTGGTACTACTGAAGAATAAACCTGTAGAGTTTAAATCCTTCATAAGCTTTTAAATTTCTCCATGGCACAATCTTGTGTTCCCATGGGGAAGCGTCTCCTCCTAAGAACTGGGTAATTCTATAGGTCTTTTCTTAATTTTTCATATAGGTTTTGCAGTAGTTGCAAATAGGCTGGTACTTGGAACTGGTTATATACATGTATGTCCATCCAGCTCGTGAACCTCTTATGAAAACTTAATTTTATTCCTAGTTTAATTTGTTAGTTATATGCTGTTCATATGACTGGTTGGTTCTCAAATTGTCTGTGATTGCGTGTGTATTTGTGGTCTCTGTTTCTTTGAATTGGTGATGAATGTATGAACTGCTGCTCCCTTGTGTGAACTCTCTACCGATGATTTATGACAAAAGGAGAGAAAAATAATTCTATTCTGTTTGAACTTATGTTTTCTGCAATGGATTCCAGTTGGGGTATATTTTTCAACCTGATACTGTACCTTTCATACCCAGGAAGTTTTGTCAAAATTGGTAAATAGACAGCTACATCTGTTTGTCAGGATAGGATAAATTTTGACCGGATTAGGTTCACTTAGATGTCGATATTGAACTATACACCAACTCAGATATTTGCCTGCTCATTCCTTCTTCTTCGGTTGCTTCTTTTATGTCATGCCAGAGATCTAGTGACTTTCACATCAAGATGCTTATAAAGTTAGTATTTGATCCTTCTTTTTTCCTTAAGGAGGGTCAATGCAAAGTGGCAACCCTAAGAAAAGTTAGGCAGCCCAACAACGCTTTGAAGTGTTTCTGATGCTCATAAATAAATAACATTTTTTCTTGGTGATCTTAGAAAGAAAGAAACATAGATTGGATGGTCCTCTCTTTGATCACAAGAGCCCTCTACCCTTTATTGCTTGGTGGCACCGATCATCCATGCATCTTATCCCTTAGCCTGTCAAGGTAGTGGTGGGACTTGTGATGGATCCCTCCTCACATGCTCGCCCCTATCATGGAGATGGGGATCAGGACAAGGACATATTACTCGCCAACCCTTGCTGGTTTACATGGCGATAGATACGGAGATCTTGAAATATGAACTGTATTATTAATCGGCGTGATGAGGACCTTTCGATCGAGCTGTTCATGGCTAGGATTCAGGTGCATAAGAATATCACAGGATGAGAAATTGTTGTTTGGAAGAATCTTAATGATCCAATGCTTTTAAGTTCTAATCCTCATATCTTTAAATAGTAGGTGTTACTCTTCCTAAGTTGTCTAAGAAATAGTTTTCCCAAGTCAACGAAGCTGTATCCAGGTAGTACTGAAATGTGCAATGTAGAAGGCTAGGGTTTTGGGTGCAAGCGGAATACATTGATCGGTGCACCTTGGCACGTATATATAATATATGATGCGGGCCTCTACCTCAACTATACAAGGAAACTAGGAGGTGGGCCGGTTACATAACGCACACATATACAATATATTCAACACCCCCCGCAGTCGAAGCGTCACCAGAGACACAGAGACTGGAACGAAACTCCTCAAAGGTAGAAGTCGGCAATCCCTTGGTCATCACATCGGCAAACTGTTGCGCAGTCGGAACATGAAGAACCCTAGTCTGTCCGAGAGCAACCTGGTCGCGTACGAAGTGAATGTCAAGCTCAATGTGCTTCGTCCGGCGATGATGAACGGGGTTGGCGGAGAGATATACGGCCGAAACGTTGTCGCAGTAGACAACTGTAGCGCGGGACACGCCGTGATGCAACTCCTGAAGCAGCTGTCGAAGCCATGTGCACTCGGCAACAGCATTGGCCACGGCTCGGTACTCAGCCTCCGCGCTAGAGCGCGAGACAGTAGGCTGTCGTTTCGATGACCAGGAAACGAGTGAAGGACCGAGGTAGACACAGTAGCCAGAGGTAGAACGCCGAGTGTCAGGGCAGCCGGCCCAGTCAGCATCCGAATAGGCCACCATCTCCATAGAGGGGGACGCTGTGAGGGTGAGTCCAAGGTGCGTCGTGCCACGGATGTAGCGGAGAATCCGTTTGACGAGCGTCCAATGAGAATCACGAGGAGCGTGCATATGGAGACACACCTGCTGGACAGCATACTGCAAGTCTGGGCGTGTGAGCGTCAGGTACTGGAGGGCTCCAACTATAGAGCGATAGAACGGAGCATCAGGCGCAGGAGAACCATCGAGAGCGGAAACCTTGGCCTTCGTGTCGACAGGGGTGGCGACAGGATGACAATTGAGCATACCAGCACGCTCTAGTAACTCATGGGCATACTTCTGCTGATGAAGAAAGAAGCCATCAGGACGCCTAGTGACCTCAATGCCAAGGAAGTAATGAAGAGCTCCCAAATCCTTGATGGCAAACTCGTCACGTAGCCGGAGAGTAAGCTGCTGAAGGAGAGCGGCGGAGGAGGCCGTGAGTATGATGTCATCGACATACAATAGCAAGTAGGCAGTCATGTCACCCTGGTGATAGACAAACAGCGAAGCATCCGAGCGAGTAATACAGAAGCCCATAGTCTGCAGAAAGCTGGCAATCTGCTGGTACCAGGCGCGAGAAGCTTGCTTGAGGCCGTAGAGCGACCGAGAGAGCAAGCACACATGTCCAGGATGAGAAGCATCAACAAAGCCAGTGGGTTGCTCACAGAAGACCTGCTCAGTAAGGTGTCCATGAAGAAATGCATTAGAGACATCCATCTGGTGAACTGGCCATCCACGAGAGACCGCAAGCTGTAGCACGGTGCGAATCGTGCCCGGTTTCACAACCGGTGCAAAGGTCTCGGTGAAGTCGACGCCGGCACGCTGACGGAAACCGCGGACCACCCAACGAGCCTTGTAGCGCTCAAGGGTGCCGTCGGAGTGAGTCTTGTGCCGAAAGACCCACTTGCCACTGATGACATTGGCGCGAGGTGGCCGAGGAACCAGTGTCCAGGTGCGGTTTCGCTGTAGGGCGGCGTACTCCTCCTGCATCGCAGCGAACCAGTGAGGATCCCGAAGGGCTGCCCGTACGGATACGGGAAGCGGAGAGGGCGCGGACGTGGAGGCCGCAAGGAGATACTCGTCGCTGGAGTATCTCAGGCTCGGGCGGTGGGTGCCAGTCCGCGACCGCGTCGTAGGAGCGACGGTTGGGGCCGCCGCGGCAGGTGCCTCGGCCACGCCAGGGGCCGAGGGGACGGGCGACGCCGAAGGCGGGGCAGCGGCCGCGCCAGGGACCGAAGGGGCGGGCGGCGCCATGGGCGGGGCAGCGGGCTCCGAGTCGGAGTCGAACTGCGGCAAGGGGGCGCGACCAGGAGGGGTCGCAGCTCGTCCCGAGGCGCATGCAGCGCCGAAGCCAGGGGGCGGCCCAAGGCTGGACCGTCGAGGGCCGTCCGTGGTGGACGGCGAAGCGAGGACCGGCGGCGAGGGAGTGGCGGCGGATACCTGCTGAAAAGGAAACTGCATCTCGTCAAAGTAAACGTGTCGCGATGTGAAGACGCGATGGGAGACGGGATCATAGCAGCGATATCCTTTTGTGTTGGGTGGGTAGCCAAGGAAGACGCAGGCTAACGAGCGGGGTGCAAGCTTATGAGGCGCAGTAGCGGCGATGCTAGGATAGCAGAGACAGCCGAAGATGCGAAGCTCGTCATAAGAAGGTGGTGCACCGAAGAGGAGATGATGAGGGGCGAAGTTACCGCGGGTGCGGCATGGGCGAATGTTAAGAAGAAGGGTGGCTGTAGAGAGCGCGTCAGGCCAGAAACGCGGAGGCATGTAGGCGTGAAAGAGAAGGGTGCGAACGCAGTCATTGAGAGTGCGGAGGACGCGTTCGGCGCGACCATTCTGTTGCGAAGTGTATGGGCATGTGAGTCGAAAAGTGGTGCCATGAGTGGTGAGGAGAGTGCGAACAGCGAGGTTGTCGAACTCCTTCCCGTTGTCCGTCTGCAACGCAAGAATGGGACGACCAAACTGCGTGGCAACATAGGAGTAAAACGCGGCAAGAGTAGCGAGAGTGTCGGACTTGCGGCGCAACGGAAAGGTCCACACATAATGGGAAAAATCATCTAGAATGACAAGATAATAAGTATAGCTGGAGAGGTCCAAACATCACTATGAATTAACTCAAAAGGGTAGGAGGCGACATGAGAAGACGCCTGAAACGAAAGCCTAGTATGTTTGCCGAGACGACACGCATGACAAGAATGATCAGCGATCTTATTACACGTGAAAGAAAAACTCCGAAGAATGTGACGAAGGGTGGCGGGGTTGGGATGACCCAAGCGAGCGTGCCAAAGGTCCACACCGGTGGCGAGGGCGACAGGGGCGGCGGATGTGGACGGCGAGGAGTGCACTGGGTAGAGGTCGCCGGGACTATCACATCGGAGGAGCACCATCCGGGTTCGGGAATCCTTGACAGAAAAACCAAACAAGTCAAACTCAATAGTCACAGGATTATCACTTGTAAATTGTTTATCAGAGACAAGATTTTTGATGAGGTTAGGAGACACTAAGACATTAGACAGTGAGAGGGGAGTGGACGTAGACGGGAGAGATGCATGGCCTATATGAGTGATAGGAAGAGAGGAACCGTCGCCGACGGTAATGCGAGTAGAAGTGGTGACGGGGCGGGAGGTATGAAGGGTACCGGGGTGGGCGGCCATATGAGCGGAGGCGCCGGTGTCCATATGCCAGTCGCCGCCGCCAGCGTAGGCGGGCGGTGTCGGAGCGGCGTGCAGCGCGGCGAGGAGGGCCGGATCCCAGGGCGCAGGTGGCATCGGGGGCAGCGGTGGCAGCTCGCCTGGCTGCGAAGGATGCCCTGCCATGTAGGACCCGTAGGGCGGCATGTACGGCTGCGGCGCGGCGAAGTAGGCCTGGTGGGAGGCTGGCCGCGGGCCGAGGACGCCGGGGGCAGGCGCGCGGGGGACCGGCATGGTGTAGGCATGCACGACGCCGGTCCAGGGATTCTGCCCCGCGTACCAAGGAGCCGGCTGGAAGACCTGCTGCGGACGGGCAGCGCCACCCACGGGCTGTTGCTGCGCCTGGGGCTGCTGCTGCTGGCGGCCGCCGCGACGACCCCCGCGGCGACGGTTGTTGGCGGGTGGGGCCGGTGGCGGTGGGGGCGGCACCGGCTGGTAGGCCGGCGGGTGGGGGAAGCCGGGCGGAGGAGGGCGAGCGACGGGGGGCGCAGGGCCGGCGCGGGTGCCGGTGGCGAGGGCGGTGTGCGTCGCGCGGGACCGCACCATCTGCAGCCGACGCTCCTCAAGCTTGAGGTACGCCACGACCTTGGGGAAGGTGGGGTCCGGGAGCAGGGTGAGGTTGGAGGCGGCGTTCCCGTAATCCTCGTGCAGGCCGGCGGTGAAGGTGGTGATGAGTAGCTCGTCGCCGATGGGCTCGCCGAGATCGCGAAGCTCGTCCGCAATCTTCTTGAGGCGCATGCAGTAGTCGTCGATGGAGGAGTCGAGCTGGTGGCACCCGTAGAACTCGCCATGAAGGAGGACCTTGCGCTGGAGCTTGTTGTCGGTGAAGAGACCGTTGAGCTTGAGCCAGACGGCGCGGGCGTCGTCCTCGTCGGCCACCACCGTGTGGAAGAGGTCGGTGGAGATGGTGAGGTAGAACCAACGAATGATGGTGGCGTCGATGATCATCCACTCCTCGTCGTTGACCATGAGACGGGAGTCCACGGAGCCGTCGACGTGGCTGTGAAGAAGAAACTCGCGAAAAACGAGAGAGAAGTACCGCTTCCAAGGAGAGTAGGACGCGGAGGTCTGGCTGAGAGTTACCGGGACGCGATCGGCGATGTTGAGGTCGCGGATGAGGGCCATGTCCGGCCCAGCAAAGGGGTTGCTGCCGGAGGAGATGGAGGAGGCCGGGGATTGCATGGCGGCGTCGGGGGAGAGTGGCGCGCGGTGGGGCGGCGGGTAGGCAGCGGCGGCGGCAGCCCAAAGGAGAGGGCGGCGGCGGCTTGATGGCATGGCGGCAGCGGCGAGCGGCGGCGGCGGCTAGGTTAGGAATCGTTGTAGGAATCTGATACCATGTAGAAGGCTAGGGTTTTGGGTGCAAAATACATTGATCGGTGCACCTTGGCACGTATATATAATACATGATGCGGGCCTCTACCTCAACTATACAAGGAAACTAGGAGGTGGGCCGGTTACATAACGCACACATATACAATATATTCAAGATGCAAGTACCCACTTTTCATTGGTGAATGACTCGACAATATGAAGTCAATTTAGGAGTAGACACTGGAAATTCTTGCGGGTTTAAGTGGAAATGGATTCAGGGATCTTGATCCATTTCAGGGTCACACGCTATGAACACTTTGATCAAGTCTTGAATGGCTAAGGTTTCAGTAGGTGTGTCTTGCTATGAGAAACTAACAAGAGTTTTATCAATCAGCTTCCGACAGCTGAGAAGAAGTTGCTAAACCATGTGATTTAGTGTGATACATGATGGCCACGATGAAGGTTTTTTTTTCTTCTTCTTTTATGACACTACTAGAACCCTGAAGTTCTTATTGTGAAATGAAACAATGTGGAAAAGGGCTACCGCTTGACTTATTTTTTTGACAGTGGATTAACGGTTGAGTTGGTTGTAAGCCATTGACTAAGAGTTCTGAGGGCACCAAAATCTGGACATCGTGGGCTCCAAATCGTTCTCGAGATCAACCTAATCTGCCTCTAAGAAACCCTTAAGAAGGTAGTAGCAAAGAAATGACAAGATAATATAATAAAAACAAGTGGCTTATGTGACTCCAAACGGTCAATTTGTCCCTTGGATATTCTTGTGGAACGCGAAAGCTATAGCCTGCAGTTTCTTGACCAAGAATTGTCCGCAAAACCTAAACCTGTAAACTATGCAGTACTGTTTTGGTGCGGTGATGTGTGCAACGATGGTGAGAGGAAGGATCAAAACATTAAAGCAAAGAGATGCACTTAAAACATGTGCTTAAGCAGAGAGTACATTGATTCTTACGGAGTATTATTTCTGTTCACCAGTTGTATGAAGTTTGGACTGGGCAAAAAGGAACCTTGCTAATTGCCAACAAAGAGTGGAGAAAGCAAACCACTAACCCATTGTTTAGTACTCTCAAGTGGCACTAACGGAACGGCCATAAAGATAAGAAAGAATCAGGCGATAAAAACGTGTGGAGGAAACCAGAATTATGAATCCAGCTGGCTGTTGAAGAACAGTCTTAATTGGTCCATTTTAGGGTGAGAAACAAATCGCACTGTTAGATTATATGTTTCGGTTAAGCTAGACTTGTAACGCAAGTTAGGGTTTTAGGCTTAGTCGGTTGGCTCTACTATTTATATCCCTTGTACCCCAAACAGTTTTATATCAATTTGTGAGACATAATACAAACTTATATGGTATCAAAGCTCCATCGAGTTCTGATCCTATTTTCACCTCCGCCTAAGCCGCCGCCGCCGCCTGGCACCCGCCCGCCCGCCGCCGCCGCCGCCCTCTTCTACTTGTTGATCACTCCTCAACGCCACCAAAATTTGGGCGAAGCCTTACCACAGCCACCTACTTACTTAACATCCGGCCTCACAAGTCCAATCAAACTCTACACCATTCTACTCTCTTTACCTTAGTCATCCCAACTACTCCGAACTTCGCGTCTTTGGCTGTCTTTGTTTTCCAAACACTGCCGCCATCTCCACCAACAAACTATCACCTCGCTCCATTCCCTGTGTCTTTCTAGGATACTCTGATGAACACAAGGGTTATCGCTGCCTGGATCTCGTCTCCGGCCGCGTCCACATCTCTCGGCACGTTACTTTTTCCGAGCATATCTTCCCTTTCTCCACACGGACACCCTCCCAAACTCCCATTGACCCATCGCCTACCCTACATCGTCCCATAGCTCACCCCGCTAGGTTTCCTCACCACTACACCGCTCCTACTACACCCATACATCCGCCTCCTACCGCCACCCCAGTGCCCTCCTCGCCTGCCGCGGCAGACCCTTCAGCCGACTCCACTGCCGCGACAGCGGGGTCGGCTGCTTCCTCTGCCGCGTCCGCAGCTCCACCCGATACACCCATCTCCCCCGCCGCTCCTTCTCCACCTATTCCACCATCTTCGACGTCTGACTCATCCGCTGCGCCTGACGTCGTTGTTCATCCCACTCCACCTCTACCACCCCATGCTGTTCCTATCCAAGCTCCCACAAATGATCACACAATGCGCACTCGGGCCAAAACGGGATTTCACGTTCCACAAAGGTCGCGTCTCAATCTTCATGCCACCACTTCTCCGATCTCCCCCATCCCTAAAACCTACAAAAGTGCTCTTCTCGATCCTAACTGGGCTGCCGCTATGCGTGATGAGTTTTCTGCTCTCATTCACAATGATACATGGCGCCTTGTTCCTCGCCCTGTCGGTGCAAATATTGTTTCCGGCAAATGGGTTTTCCGCCAAAAATTTCTCTCCGACGGAACTCTCTCTCGCTACAAGGCTCGCTGGGTTTGTCGTGGTTTCTCTCAGCAGCACGGCATCGACTACGACGAGACCTTCTCTCCTGTTGTCAAGCCTAGCACTATTCGCACTGTTCTTAGCATCGCCACTTCCTCTTCTTGGCCCATTCACCAACTCGATGTCAAAAATGCCTTTCTTCATGGTGCTCTCCAAGAAACTGTTTATTGTCAACAACCTTTAGGCTTCGAAGACTCCACTGCTCCCGATCATGTTTGTCTCCTTCAAAAATCTCTTTATGGTCTCAAACAAGCCCCTAGGGCTTGGTTCCAACGTTTTTCAACTTACATTCAAACAATCGGTTTCACTCCCTCTCTCACCGACACCTCTCTTTTTGTTTATCACACTTCCACACACACAGCTTATCTTCTTCTTTATGTTGATGATATCATTCTCACTGCTTCCACTAAGACTTTTCTTGATCATATTATTACACTGCTTAACTCTGAATTCTCTATGACTGATCTTGGTGTGCTTCATCATTTTCTTGGCATCACTGTTACACGTGACTCTAATGGTCTTTTTCTTTCCCAACGTCAGTACATTCTAGATCTTCTCAACCGCGCAGGCATGATTGACTGTCAGCCTGCTCGTACACCTGTTGACACTAGCGCCAAACTCTCTGCTGATGGCGAACCATTCTCAGACCCAACTCTCTATCGTAGCATTGCGGGTGCACTACAATACCTTACTCTAACACGCCCAGAAATATCTTATTCTGTCCAACAAGCCTGCCTATATATGCATGATCCACGAGTTCCTCACTACAATCACATGAAACACACTCTTAGATATCTAAAAGGAACATTAGATTATGGCCTTCACATAAACACCACTTCACCTACCAGTTTGACAGCATACTCTGATGCGGACTGGGCTGGATGCCCCGACACTCGTCGGTCCACGTCCGGATACTGTGTTTTTATGGGTAACAATTTGCTTTCATGGTCTTCTAAGCGACAGGTTACGGTTTCACGCTCGTCTGCAGAAGCTGAGTATCGAGCTGTTGCACATGCAGTTGCTGAGACAGTTTGGCTACGGCAGTTGTTGGCTGAACTTCATCGTCCCATCCAGCAGGCCACTATTGTTTATTGTGATAATATTTCAGCGGTTTACATGTCCAGCAATCCAGTTCAACATCGGAGGACAAAACATATTGAGATAGATATTCACTTCGTCAGGGAGAAAGTTGCTTTGGGCCAAGTTCGAGTTCTTCATGTTCCCACTACAGCGCAGTTCGCCGACATCTTTACCAAGGGACTGCCGACACAGCCGTTTCATGACATTCGTTTCAGTCTCAACGTGATTGAACCCCACGTTGACACTGCGGGGGGATGTTAGATTATATGTTTCGGTTAAGCTAGACTTGTAACGCAAGCTAGGGTTTTAGGCTTAGTCGGTTGGCTCTACTATTTATATCCCTTGTACCCCAAACAGTTTTGTATCAATTTGTGAGACATAATACAAACTTACACGCACCAAACAAAAGCGTCATCATCAACTGCACACACCGTAACTAGTTCCACGAATCAAAAATAAAATTAGAACGTTCGGTAGAAAATTAGTAATTTTTTTTGAAATAAGAAAAATTAGTAAATATTGGGGGAGGTTTACAACAACTTTGACACGAAACAGTTCGATTCTTGCGCAGAAGTGATATAAAAGCACCTGCACTTACGTCCCAAAAAAACATCCCTCAAAGTTTTTTTTGGGATATAAAGGATATTTACCCGCGCCCAGCCATGTGTCCAAAAGGTCATCTCCGCTATACAGAGATCGTTGCGGATGCCGGATACAATGCAAAGGCGCTATGGCGAATTCGGGCCAGCTATGTCATTGACACAACAACTGGTTTATATTCTCAAATTTTTTATCTCCATTTCATTTTTCCTGCCATGACTTTCACTATATCTCGCTCCGTCGCTACTGTTTGCCACCCAAACCTCGCCGCCACACACACACACACTTGGCCCAAAGACCTCATGCGCCGAAAGATCCCAAGAGGACTGTGAAGAAGGCGGACGGCAAGAAGGGTGCAAAGGCGCTAACAAGAAGGGTGTGAAGGCACCCTTTAAGAAGTCGTGAAAGGCAGCGTCGCTAAAGATGAAGCTAAAATCATAGTCACAAGAAGCTTGGGAGGCAGACGTGGTGCAGCGTAGGGCCGAGACCGTCACACGGCAAGGTCGATGTGTGGCCACCCGGCATGAAGGCATCAGTGGTCGCCAATGCAATCCACGTAGAATGCATGTGCCGATGAGGCAAAGGGAAGCCCATGGAGCGGCACGGTGAGCGAGACCTTGTACGTGCCGGGGAACGCCTCCCCTTCCAAGCCGGGCTTCTTCAACAACAACGGCACCCCGACGCCGAGGTTCTCTTCGCATTACGTCAATAGCCTGCCGCATGAGAGGTTCAACCCCAATGCCATGTTCTCCCCGATTTACGAGGAGCGAAGTCAGGAAGCCCATGACTGCGATGCCAACCTTCCCTTCACAGGTCGTAGGTGCCCGCTCGAGTTCGAGGCCGGTGCACACAACCCGTCCGATGAAATGCCGACGAGCGGCAGAGTCGACCCGGACGCAAGGGAAGGAGAGGCGGGGAGGATGACTGGATGAGGAGGAGGAAGACGATGAGGGAGAGGAGGACAAGGAAGAGTACGTTGAAGTGGATGATGACGAGGCCGAGGAAGAGGGCGGCAAGAAGAAGAATGTAGCGCTGGACACGTGCGGCCCCAAGTGGAAGGCGCTAGAGGATCAATGTTTGTGCGGCTCTTGGGCGAGGTGAGCATGAGTGGGATTACCGGTGCCAATCAAAAATATAGTGCATGCCTATTTGGCGAGGATCAAATTGGAGTTCTATGAGCGCAAGATCATCGACAAGGAGTACGCCAAAATGGTAATGGTGAGGAGCCAAAGGCTATGTCAACCCGGTGGAGCATCATACAAGTGACGGAGAACACTCCAATGCTATAATGCAAACACTGAACAAATTCCGGAGAGCGGTACCAATGTGGTCAACCATGTAAGTGCGCCTCTGTCCCTTTTGTGAGTGTATTTCTAATCAGATATGCATCGATATCTTTGCACTTTTCTTGATTAGTTGGATCGTGCTCTAGCCTTGTACCGGTCGAAACATGGGGCCCGATAATTTGGCTTGTTGCATTGCTACACCAAGCTAAGAGATGTTGAGAGGTGGAGGTTGACGCCCATCCAATTGGCGAAGAACAGAGAATGCATCATTGATCTTGAAGCGACGCTAGCAACATCGGCGGGGCACCCTGTCGGAAACAAGGCGACCAAGCAATACGTGATCAAATCAACTTTATCCGACAGGATCAAGTCATCGATTGGCAAGTGCCTCGCCGATAACTCGGCAAACCTCCTCATCCACAGTGCGAAGAGCGACAGAGGTGGAATGCCTTGTTATTGAAGCAAGAAGAGAAGATTACGATCGAGAAGAAGAGAGACGCCGTGAAGAAACATATCACCAATACGCCGTGGATGGACCCCCAGGTAATTCTACCACGACATTATCTTGCAAGAGACCACCGACCTAATGGCCGCGGCATCGACATCGCCGGGGCGGCATCAGCAGCTGCGTACGCGACGACATCAATGTCGGCTTCGGCGACTACACATGCGACGGTCACGGCTTCAGCGGCGACAACAAATTCAACCCAGATCGAGCAGGCAGTTGTCGTGGTTCTAGGCAAGCCGTAGAACCAACGACGACAACTCAAGACAATCCGTTTTTCTAGGCTTCGTGTGTGCCGCTGTTTGTAATATTGAATGCGGAAACCATGGCGGGAACTGTGAACCACTCCTTTTGAACGAGATAATCATTTTTGATTTACTTTTTGGGGTCAAAAATAGCTGATGGGATACATATTTGGGGGTTGCCGGTCGAAACGTGCAGCCCCAAACGTGGCACCAGGCCTCGAAGTCCCCCAGTCGAGCGATCTGATGCTTTCGACGGACGCTATTTTTTGGGAAATACGACTGGAGGTGCTGTAGACCTAAGGGCATCTCCAACGGCGCGACGCAAACGGTCGCTCACCCGGTCGTAAATGTGTCTGGCACCCTCTCCAGCGGCACGACGCAAAGTGACCGGGACTCCGCGGAGACGCAAACCTGGCCCAAATATGCAGCAGGTTTGCGTCTCGGCGACGCCGACGCGGACGCGCAAAGTGTCCGCTGCGGTCCACCGGGCGCCTGGCAGCGAGCCTGCATGGAGGGCATCGCTTTGGCCATCGTCTGCGGTCAGCGCTTCCGCGTCTGCGCAGCCTTCGCCATGAATGCCGCAGCTTCGTTCCCGCGTGCACCGGCGGGCGGGCCGGGCTTCTGCGGCGCCTTCAATGGCATCGTATCCCGCGCGCGGCCGCCCTTAAAAGTCCACCGGCCGCGTTGCTCCTTCGCCCACAGCTCCACTCGCACCACATCCGCCGCTGCGCCATGGGGAAGAAGAACGACTTCGAGGCCTCCGGCAGCGGCAGCAAGAAGGTGCCACTCCCCGTCACGGTGGGGAGGCTCATGCACAACAGGCCGTGCGTCGCCTGGTCCGGCGTGCAGCTGCGGCTGGCGGCTCAGCTGCCGCCGGGTGCCCATCCCTCCAACGCGCGAGCCTGAGCGGACCAAGGAGATCCGGCGCAGGAGGCGATATCTGCCGGCGGACCTCCGCGCCGATCCGGCGTACGCCATCGACTCGGAGACTTGGCGTACGTACCTGTCCACGGAGACGGACAGCAGACGAAAGGCTGGCTTCATGGGCGACAGGGATTATCCCTTTGGCCCTGCACCGCCGGCTCGTCGTGATGCGCGTAGATGTACACGTCCGTTGGGAACCCCAAGAGGAAGGTATGATGCGCACAGTGGCAAGTTTTCCTCGCATGAAACCAAGGTTTAATCGAACCAGTAGAGAGCCAAGAAGCACGTTGAAGGTTGATGATCGCGAAATGTGATGCGGCGCAACACCAGGGATTCCGGCGCCAACGCGGAACCGCACAACACAACCCAAGTACTTTGCCCCAACGAAACAGTGAGGTTGTCAATCTCACCGGCTTGCTGTAACAAAGGATTAAACGTACGAGTGGAAGATGTTTGCAAAGAAAACAGTAAAACAAGTAGATTGTATGCTATGTAAAGAATAGGACCGGGTCCACAGTTCACTAGAGGTGTCTCTCCCATAAGATAAAAGCATGTTGGGTGAACAAATTACAGTCGGGCAATTGACAAATAGAGAAAGGCATAACAATGCATATACATGACATGGTAAATATAGTGAGATTTAATTGGGCATTACGACAAAGTACATAGACCGCCATCCAACCGCATCTATGCCTAAAAAGTCCACCTTCAGGTTATCGTCCGAACCCCTCCAGTATTAAGTTGCAAAGCAACAGACAATTGCATTAAGTATGGTGCGTAATGTAATCAACAACTACATCCTTAGACATAGCATCAATGTTTTATCCCTAGTGGCAACAGACATCCACAACCTTAGAACTTTCTGTCACTGTCCCACATTCAATGGAGGCATGAACCCACTATCGAGCATAAATACTCCCTCTTGAGTTAAGAGTAAAAACTTGGCCAGAGCCTCTACTAGTAACGGAGAGCATGCAAGATCATAAACAACACATGAACAATAGATTGATAATCACCATAATCATAGTACTCTCTATCCATCGGATCCCGACAAACACAACATATAGAATTACATATAGATGATCTTGATCATGTTAGGCAGCTCACAAGATCCAACAATGAAGCACAACAAGGAGAAGACGACCATCTAGCTACTGCTATGGACCCATGGTCCAGGGGTGAACTACTCACTCATCACTCCGGAGGCGACCATGGCGGTGTAGAGTCCTCCGAGATGAATCCCCTCTCCGGCAGGGTGCCGGAGGCGATCTCCCGAATCCCCCGAGATGGGATTCGCGGCGGCGGCGGCGTCTGGAAGGTTTTCCGTATCGTGGCTCGGTACTGGGGGTTCGCGACGGAATCTTTAAGTAGGCGGAGGGTCAACGCGAGGGCCACACGAGGGGCCCAGGGGATAGGTCGGCGCGGCCAGGCTTGGCCGCGCCGGCCACCCCCCTGGCTGCCTCGTGGCCCCACTTCGTTAGGTCTTCGGTCTTCTGGAAGCTTCGTGCAAAATAGGACCCCGGGCGAAAGTTTCGTCCAATTCCGAGAATATTTCTTTACTAGGATTTCTGAAACCAAAAACAGCAGAAAACAGCAACTTCTTCGGCATCTTGTTAATAGGTTAGTTCCAAAATGCATAAATATGACATATAATGTGCATAAAACATGTAGGTATCATCAATAAAGTAGCATGGAACATAAGAAATTATCGATACGTTGGAGACGTATCAGCATCCCCAAGCTTAGTTCTGCTCGTCCCGAGCAGGTAAAACGATAACAAAGATAATTTCTGAAGTGACATGCCATCATAATCTTGATCATACTATTTGTAAACATATGTAATGAATGCAGCGATCAAAGCAAAGGTAATGACATGAGTAAACAAGTGAATCATATGACAAAGACTTTTCATGAATAGTACTTCAAGACAAGCATCAATAAGTCTTGCATAAGAGTTAACTCATAAAGCAATAAATCAAAGTAAAGGTGTTGAAGCAACACAAAGGAAGATTAAGTTTCAGCGGTTGCTTTCAACTTATAACATGTATATCTCATGGATATTGTCAACATAAAGTAGTATAACAAGTGCAATATGCAAGTATGTAGGAATCAATGCACAGTTCACACAAGTGTTTGCTTCTTAGGTGGAAGGAGATAGGTAAACTGACTCAACAATAAAAGTAAAAGAATGGTCCTTCAATGAGGAAAGCATCGATTGCTGTATTTGTGCTAGAGCTTTTATTTTGAAAACATGAAACAATTTTGTCAACGGTAGTAATAAAGCATATGAGTTATGTAAATTATATCTTACAAGTTGCAAGCCTCATGCATAGTATACTAATAGTGCCCGCACCTCGTCCTACTTAACTTGGACTACCGGGTCTTCGCATGCCATGTTTCAACCAAGTGTCACAAAGGGGTACCTCCATGCCGCCTGTACAAAGGTCTAAGGAGAATGCTCGCATTTCTCGCTTTTGATTATTCTCAACTTAGACATCCATACCGGACAACATGGACAACAGATAATGGACTCCTCTTAAATGCATAAGCATGTAGCAAAGTTATTATTCTCATATGAGATTGAGGATATATGTCCAAAACTGAAACTTCAACCATGGTTCATGGCTTTAGTTAGCGGCCCAATGTTCTTCTCTAACAATTTTGCATGCTCCAACCACTAAAATGATAGACCTTCAGACAAGACGGACATGCATAGCAACTCACATGATATTCAACAATAGTTGATGGCGTTCCCCAGAAGCATGGTTATCGCACAACAGGCAACTTAATAAAATATAAAGTGCATAAGTACATATTCAATACTACGATAGTTTTTAAGGCTATTTTGTCCCATGAGCTATATATTGCAAAGGTGAATGATGGAATTTTAAAGGTAGCACTCAAGCAATTTACTTTGGAATGGCGGAGAAATACCATGTAGTAGGTAGGTATGGTGGACACAAATGGCATAGTAGTTGGCTCAAGGATTTTGGATGCATGAGAAGTATTCCCTCTCGATACAAGGTTTAGGCTAGCAAGGTTATTTGAAGCAAACTCAAGGATGAACAAGTGCAGCAAAACTCACATAAAAGACATATTGTAAACATTATAAGACTCTACACCGTCTTCCTTGTTGTTCAAAACTCAATACTAGATATTATCTAGACCTTAGAGAAACCAAATATGCAAATCAGATTTTAGCAAGCTCTATGTATTTCTTCATTAATGGGTGCAAAGCATATGATGCAAGAGCTTAAACATGAGCACAACAATTGCCAAGTATCACATTATCCGAGACATTTTAGAATTACTACATGTAGCATTTTCCAATTCCAACCATATAACAATTTAACGAAGAAGAAACTTCGCCTTGAACATTATGAGTAAAGCCTAAGGACACATGTGTCCATATGCAACAGCGGAGCGTGTCTCTCTCCCACAAAGTGAATGCTAGGATCCATCTTATTCAAACAAAAACAAAAAAACAAAACAAACCGACGCTCCAAGTAAAGAACACAAGATGTGATGAATAAAAATATAGTTTCAGGGGAGGAACCTGATGATGTTGTCGATGAAGAAGGGGATGCCTTGGGCATCCCCAAGCTTAGATGCTTGAGTCTTCTTAAAATATGCAGGGGTGAACCACGGGGCATCCCCAAGCTTAGAGCTTTCACTCCTCTTGATCATAGTATATCATTCTCCTCTCTTGACCCTTGAAAACTTCCTTCACACCAAACTTCAAGCAAACTCATTAGAGGGTTAGTGCACAATTAATAATCCACACATTCAGAGGTGACACAATCATTATTTTCACTTCTGGACATTGCATAATGCTACTGGACATTAGTGGATCAAAGAAATAAATCCAACATAGCAAAAGAGGCAATGCGAAATAAAAGGCAGAATCTGTCAAAAACAGAACAGTCCGTAAAGACGAATTTAGAAATGGCACCAGACTTGCTCAAATGGAAAAACTCAAAACTAATGAAAGTTGCGTACATATCTGAGGATCACGCTCGTAAATTGGCAGATTTTTTCGAATTTTCTACAGAGAATTGTGCCCAGATGCGTGACAGACAGCAATGCTGTTTCTGCGCAGCAATCCCAAATATAACATCAACTTTGACATAGAAACTTTACTTGGCACAAAAACATGATAAGGAGAGGTTGCTACAGTAGTAAACAACTTCCAAGACTCAATAAAACAAAAAATTGCTGTAGGTAAAAACATGGGTTGTCTCCCATAAGCGCTTTTCTTTAACGCCTTTCAGCGCAGAAAGTGCAAATCAAGTAACATCGAGAGTAGAAGCATCAACATTATTATTTTTCATGCAAACACAACTTGTTGCAGAGGGTGCTTTAGGTGCTCCATTATCTAAATTTTCTATGGTGGTGCTAGGGGTTTTAGTAATTTTAGGCCTATAGTAATTCTTTTGTTTAGGCACTTTAGAGGCATACATGAATTTTTGCTCTTTACCCACATAGACTTTCTCATTATACTTGAGAGAAGAAAAGGTTAAACCCAAGGTTCCCATAGCTTTTTCAAGTTCATCAATCCTATTGGTTTGATTATCATGGATAACACAAGTTCCTAGGACACTAATTCTTTCATCAATTCCTCCTAGGGATTTATCAAGTTCATCAGTTTTATCCAATAACATTTCTAATTTAGTTTCAATACTTGGAAAATTTTTCTCTATGGTTTCCAATTTTTTCATAACATCTTCAAGAGAGATTTCAGTTTTAACTTCATTAACAGGTGGTATTCCAACTAGACTCTCAATGATGCAACTAGCTTCTAAAGCGGGAGTACCTAGGAAATTACCTCCCGAAAGAGTATCAAGAACATATCTATTCCAACTAGATAAACCAACATAAAAGTTCCTAAGAAGGATAGTGGTGGAGTGTTTCTTAATGCACCTTTGATGAGCATTACTAATTCTATACCAAGCATCTTTAAAACTTTCTCCTCCTTGTTGCTTAAAAGAACGAACTTCAACTTCAGGATTACTCATGATAACAGGAATAAAGTAAACTAGGCAAATTAAGTAAAGATAAGTAATTAATTTTTTTGTGTTTTTGATATGGAGAGCAAGACAGTAAATAAAGTAAAACTAGCAACTAATTTTTTTGTGTTTTGATTTAGTGCAGCAAACAAAGTAGTAAATAAAATAAAGCAAGACAAAAACAAAGTAAAGAGATTGAGAAGTGAGACTCCCTTGCAACGTGTCTTGATCTCACGCAACGGCGCCTTAAAAAGTGTTGACGTGGAGGCAATTCTCTGGGTGTAACTTTTCTTCGCCCCCGGCAACGGCGCAAAAAGTGCTTGATGCGCGTAGATGTACACGTCCGTTGGGAACCCCAAGAGGAAGGTATGATGCGCACAGTGGCAAGTTTTCCCTCAGCATGAAACCAAGGTTTAATCGAACCAAAGAGAGCCAAGAAGCACGTTGAAGGTTGATGGTCGCGAAATGTGATGCGGCGCAACACCAGGATTCCGCGCTAACGCGAACCTGCACAACACAACCCAAGTACTTTGCCCCAACGAAACAGTGAGGTTGTCAATCTCACCGGCTGTAAACAAAGGATTAAACGTATCGAGTGGAAGATGTTTGCAAAGAAAAAGAAAACAAGTAGATTGTATGCTATGTAAAGAATAGGACCGGGGTCCACAGTTCACTAGAGGTGTCTCTCCCATAAGATAAAAGCATGTTGGGTGAACAAATTACAGGCAATTGACAAATAGAGAAAGGCATAACAATGCATATACATGACATGGTAAATATAGTGAGATTTAATTGGGCATTACGACAAAGTACATAGACCGCCATCCAACTGCATCTATGCCTAAAAAGTCCACCTTCAGGTTATCGTCCGAACCCCTCCAGTATTAAGTTGCAAAGCAAGACAATTGCATTAAGTATGGTGCGTAATGTAATCAACAACTACATCCTTAGACATAGCATCAATGTTTTATCCCTAGTGGCAACAAGACATCCACAACCTTAGAACTTTCTGTCACTGTCCCATCAATGGAGGCATGAACCCACTATCGAGCATAAATACTCCCTCTTGGAGTTAAGAGTAAAAACTTGGCCAGAGCCTCTACTAGTAACGGAGAGCATGCAAGATCATAAACAACACATGAACAATAGATTGATAATCACCATAATCATAGTACTCTCTATCCATCGGATCCCGACAAACACAACATATAGAATTACATATAGATGATCTTGATCATGTTAGGCAGCTCACAAGATCCAACAATGAAGCACAACAAGGAGAAGACGACCATCTAGCTACTGCTATGGACCCATGGTCCAGGGGAACTACTCACTCATCACTCCGAGGCGACCATGGCGGGTAGAGTCCTCCGGAGATGAATCCCCTCAGGCGCCGGCGATCCTCCGAATCCCCGAGATGGGATTCGCGGCGGCGTCTCTCGGAAGGTTTTCCGTATCGTGGCTCTCGGTCGGGGGTTTCGCGACTTTTGGGCAGGCGAGGTCAACGCGAGGGGCCACACGAGGGGCCCAGGGGATAGGTCGGCGGCGGCTTGGGCGCCCGCCCACCCCTGCCTCGTGGCCCCACTTCTAGGTCTTCGGTCTTCGGAAGCTTCGTGCAAAAATAGGACCCCGGGCGAAAGTTTCGTCCAATTCCGAGAATATTTCTTTACTAGGATTTCTGAAACCAAAAAGCAGACTGGCTCTTCGACATCTTGTTAATAGGTTAGTTCCAAAATGCATAAATATGACATATAATGTGCATAAAACATGTAGGTATCATCAATAAAGTAGCATGGAACATAAGAAATTATCGATACGTTGGAGACGTATCACCGACGCGTCGTCAGCAGGCGCCGACACGTCGTCAGCAGCCGCCGACGCGTCGTCAGCAGCCGCAGCACAACGACCGCGAGGACGAGGACGACGACGACGACGACGAAGCCTACGCCGTGTACGACGACGACGACTACATCGAGGCGCTCGCGTACCATAGCGAGGAGGTGAAGGACGACAGCGAGGACTACGTCGGCCTCGTCTTCCACGAATGGCAGCAGGCCATGAGGGCCGAACTTCGAGTTCCCCGACAACATGACGGACGACGAGATGGCCAAGCTCGGCCTCCTCGTCTCCGAGTACGACGCGCCTGTGCATCCGCCGTTGCCGCTACGCGACCGCTGCCATGCCGCCGGCCTGTCCGCGGATGAAGCCCTTCGACAGGCGCTCCTAGACTCGGCGGGCCTTCCACCGCCGCCACAGCCTTGGGCCCTCACCGCCGCCACGCCTTATGGTCCTCCTCATCCGCCGCCACGCCGCCGCGCCGCCTCGCCGCCCTCCTCTCAACTCGAGCACCGGCGGCGCGCCGCGACGCTCCCGATGGTTACCGGCGTGGTCGCACCGAGCTCATCGTGCTCGACAATGACGAGGAAGAAGACACGACGATGAGCAGCAGTAGGCGTTTAGGTTTTTTTTTTTATGTTTTAAGTATGTAAATTATGTTTCATGCTTAAAAAAATGATTCGTCCTAAAAAATGCGTCGTGCGCTTACCCCGACGAACGGATGCTGATCGTTGACCAAATGGGACGCAAACGGACGCGCGCGGATGCTAAAATGCGTCGCGCCGCTGGAGATGCCCTAAGTCTCCGAACGGTTAACATGTGATGATACACGGACAGGGTGCCGCGCAGCACAGTGTTTTTCGATAAAGGGCGCAGCACACTGTAGTAGTATCAAACAGTACACGGAAGATGGAGATGGTTCCCAGAGCATTCATGCGGGACCGGAGGAAGAAGAAGATGGTGAACAGGGAAAAAGCTAGCTGGGTGCATGCACCAGGTGGCATGGGTGCGGGGTGGCCGCCTTGCCTGAAAGCAACGCGATGAGAAGAGGAGCCCAGCGGCGGCGTGGGCACCGCGTGCACGGCGGAGGTGGAGGGGACGATCGAGATCCGGCTCGACCGACGTGTGCGTTGCGCGGTCCAGCCTGGCTCGACAGCTCAGTTGGATCCGACGTGACCCGACCCGAGGGAGGCCAAGGAGTCAGGACGCTGGAATCAATGTGTCGCCTGCGATCCCTGTGTCTCCCTGGCATGGCTTCATCAATCACACGACGATAGGTCATAGGTGCAGCGGCTCCGATCACCGTCGCCTGACGCCGACCGACCGATGTGCCCCGTGCCTGAGAGGATCACTCGCCTGAATAGAAGACGGCTGGCAGCAGATGAGCTTTTCCTCTGTTCGAATCCTGGGGATTTCACTGAGCCTTGCAGCTGCCTTGGCTTGTGTTACACTGGTGGGTGTACCCGGTGACCACTGGCCAGTTGCTAGCTAGACTTTGATCGGAGATTTCACGGCACGGCTAGGGCTGCCGAAACAGCAAAGGAAACCCGAGCCAGAGCGAGTGTGGGCACGCACTGTTCGTGGGGTGGGAGGATCGATCTCATCTCGATAGATCCGATCAGCTAGGCTAGACCGGGCCAGCATATCCCATGATCACGATGCGTACGCGCTATACCTGTGTCTATATCTGGCGACGACAAGAGCATCTGGATTCCCCTGATCATGACATGACGGGTGCCTGACCCGCCTGAGCAGCAGATGTGCAGATGTTTTCGCTCAACGCTGGGGCTGTACGCGCAGGAGATGTCGCCAAAAGCCCGCCAACCTGTACGTCGATACCCAGGCTGGTGCTGACGACGGGCCGGCCATCCGCTTGTCAGGCTGCTACTTGTTGCATCCCGGAGTGCTAGCTAGAGACTTCGCTGTGCTCCCCGTGTAGCGGATCCCTTCAACAACAGTACGACCTGGGTATAGTACGTGGTCAGAGAGTTCCCATCAAAAGGATACCCATATGTAGCGTGTGAGGTGACAGGGATTAATTAAGGGTTCAACAAACACATGGTTCACTCGAAATAATTTGTCTATGCGTAGGGGCCGGGCGTCCAAGCTCCAATGTTGGTTACTAATCAGAAATTGTTTCAGAACCTTGCCTGCTTAAGTGCTTATCACCGTTGGGGATCACACGCTTCACCGGCATCCTCCGCCAGGCAGCCCCGATCTGGAATGCGAGACTCGTTTCTGGGCAGCACGGACTTATCTAGGTCGCGTGGGTTTCGACTGCTGTTTGTTCACCAATTTCTCCTTCGCCGTCGGTCAGCGCATGGACGGAGGGAGCATCCAAATAATGGGTGTACACACTTGTCTAAAAAATATAGTTTAGTTATGCTTTCTAATTTATTTGATGTAGGTTGTTCTATATATCTGAACTATACACATCTATTCAACCTTTTCTCAAAAATAATTGGGTGTATATTTGTACACCCATGTCCCCATGTAGCTCCGTCCATGTAGCTCCGTCCATGGGTCAGCGGATGGCGGCGCGGGGGCCTGCTCGTTTGCATCGAAGAATAAAGGTGGCAGTCCTAGGGTTTTTTTGTGCGAAAATAGAGACCTTCCTGAGGCCGATCCCTCTAGATCTGGCCGGAGTGGTAAGTTCCGGAAGGCTTCGCCGATGAATGTAACAATACACTTTATGCCTGAAGTTTGCTGGATCGGTGGTATTCGTTCGTGTGCATCCATGCTTTCATTTAGCCGTTTGGTTCTAGAGGGAGCAACGCTCTTTTCTTTCTTGTCATCTGGATACATTTGCTCCATGGCGAAGTTAGAGGCACAGAATACCATGAGGGCCGGTTTGAAGAACTAGCAATGGAGGTTCAAGTCTCTGCGATGTTGAGGGACTTGCTTGGTGTTTTGGGATTCGCATCAGCAATATGCAAGTGGGGGCGGCAACACAGGTGAAGTTCAAAGCCTTAGCTTTCAGGGTGAAAATCCAAGGTTTGGCTTAATTGGTTGTGCATGGCAATGATCTTGTTGGAGGCATTATTTTGAGAGCGGAGACTATCTTCAGGGTGAAAACTAAGATCTTTGATCAGGCGACGGCGGTGCTCGTGCACTGTTTCCTTTCGTCGCTTTTGGATACCCTGGAGTTCAGGTGTTGTCTTGGTGGTGGATGTACTGTTGCTGCTAGAGCTAGAATACAGTAGCGAGACTTTTATTTTCTTAGTTTTCTTTTCTTTTTTGGCTGTTTGCATTCGTAGAGCCATTAGGGTATTACGTTGTTGCAGAGACTGGGTGTAATTGATATCTCTCGATATTAATATATTTCCTTTATCGAAAAACATATGGTAAGTGCTTGAAAGATCGCCTCGGATAGTTCAGGCAATATCAGAACAATTTCGGTGAAGTATCAAAGTATCATATTCATTCTATTGTCATCGGCATAGTTTCGAAAGTACACTGTGAATGAGTACACTGTGAATGATCTGACACTAATCATGAGTGAGAAACAACATACTTAAATGTCCCGGAGTGATCGAAATAACTTCGATGATTTTTCAAAATTGCTCTGAGAGTTTATTTGAGAGAAATTTAGGGTTCGAGACAACGAGAGTGGTGTCAGAACTGAGTCGGGAAAGTGAGGCGTGGCCTAAAGGCCACAAGCACTTAAGGCTGCCTACATGGGCCCTGGTGGCCCATCTCGGCCAGCCGCACCATATCCTTAACCCCCCTCCCCCGCCGCCAAAGGACCACCTCCAGCCCTCCACGCATCCCAAGCGGGGGCAGCCAAGATGGTCCCCTCATATATAAACCCCATCCCCCCTCTTAACACACAATTGTACATGTGGATTTCTCTCTCTCTTCCGGCCCGTTCGCGGGCTTTCTCCGAGACCATACGTTGTAAAGCTGCACCACTTCCACCAAAACCACTATGCCCTAGACGGTTGATACGTCCAAAACGTATCTACTTTCCCGAACACTTTTGCTATTGTTTTGCCTCTAATTTGTGTATTTTGGATACAACTAACACGGACTAACGCTGTTTTCAGCACTGCACCGGTGTCTTGTTTTTGTGCGAAACTCAACTTTCAGGAAAATCCCGGAAATAATCGCAATGGGCCTATTTTCACCGTGAAGATACGAGGCCAAAAGGGCCAGGGGGCCCATGGCCCCCACACCACAGCCGCGCTGGGAGGGGGCGCGCCGCCCTATGGTGTGGCGCCCGCCCCCCCGACGCTCTCTTCTACACAAAACCCTTTCGACCTAAAAACGCCGGGGGTTCGACCATATTTCCGAAGACGTCCATAACTCGCCGCCATCGCGAACTCCATCTCGGGACCGAAACTCCGTTCGCACTCCGCCGGACAGGGAATTGGAGGGGATCATCGCCGCCATCACCACCGACGCCTCCATCAACCAGCCATGTTTCCCCCATCCATGTGTGAGTAATTCCCCCGCTGTAGGCTGAAGGGGATGGTAGGGATTGGATGAGATTGATCATGTAATAGTCATAAGATTGTTAGGGCATAGTTCCTAGTATCCGTAGATGGTACTTTTATGATATTGTTGCAACTTGTTATGCTTAATGCTTGTCACTAGGGCCCGAGTGCCATGATTTCAGATCTGAACATGTTATTGATTCATGAAGATATTCATTGTTTTATGATCTTACCTGCAAGTTGTATACATTGCTGTCCGGAACCCGAGGCCCCAAAGTGACAAATTGGGACAACCGGAGGGAAGGCGGTGATGTGAGGATCGATGTGTTCACGGAGTGTTAATGCTTTGCTCCGTACTCTATTAAAAGGAGTACCTTAATTTCTAGTAGTTCCCTAGAGGCCCACCGGCTGGTAGGACAAAAGATGTTGTGCAAGTTTCTCATTGCGAGCACGTACGACTATATACGAACACATGCCTATGGATTGATTAGTACTTGATACCGTTTATTATTATCTGCAAATGCCCTGCTTTGATTGTTACATGAATTCTCTCATCCATGCAACGTCCGTTCATCCATCCCTGTGCCTACAATATTTTAATCCTGTTGTTTACTAAAATCACAACTTCTGTCTTTGTTACATCTGTTATTTCACTACTCCTACTGCTATAAAACTGTTGCTACTGATAAACTCTTGCGAGCAAGTCTGTTTCCGGGTGCAGCTGAATTGACCCGCTGTTAAGACTTACAAATATTCTTTGGCTCCCCTTGTGTCGAATAAATAAATTGGGTTTTACCTCCCTCGAAGACTGTTGCGATCCCCTATACTTGTGGGTCATCAAGACTATTTTCTGGCGCCGTATAGCTTTATTTGCAAGTTCACCTGAATTGATATTGTTCGCTGCAAATCCTCCATCAGGGGTAAAGCTCGCGATACTAAAGTCGCCATATTACCATCCACTACAAGAAAAGGTACAACTCTGAGTACCTCTGCTGCTCTTGATTCACCATCTGTGATAAGTCAACTTGTTTCACCACCACAAGCTTCACGTGTTGGTACTTCTGCTGAATCTGAAAATTCCTCTGATAATTTTGATGATGCTTCTACTGTGCTTGATAATACTGGTTCATTAGGTCCTTTTCTAGATGCTACAATTGCTAGGTCTAGACAAATTGAAAATACTGAAACTCCTAATGAAAATACTGTTACACCTGTTAATTCACCTGAGTGATGATCTTGATGAAGATTATGTGGAACTTGATGATGATTTTATTGATAAATGCAATGCTACTACTAGTACAAGTAACCTTAAAAAGCTTATTGCACAACATGCTGTTAGATATAAACTGTCTCTGATCCTAAATTTGCCACATCTCCTATAAACATTAAGGATAAAGATTATGATTTTTCTCTTGATTTATCTCATATATCTATTCTTGAGAAAACACCTTTCTATGGTACTGAAAAAGAAAGTGCTGTAGAGCACATGAATGAGCTTTCTACTTTAAGTAGCTTGTTTTCTGATGATGTTAAGATGCGTACTTATTTTGTTGCTAAAATTTTTCCTTTCTCATTAAAGGATGATGCTAAGATTTAGTATAATAGTTTGCCTCCTGATTCTATTGATAGTCCAAGTTGTTTGCTTGATGTTTTCTTTCGGAAATATTTTCCCGCTAGTGCTCAACATATTGCTCTGCAGAGAATTTATAGTTTTGATCAAGAAGATGGAGAGAAATTGCCTGAAGCTTGGGCAAGATTTTGCTCTCTTATTAGAGCTCGGCCTGGACATGATTTGAAAAAGCATGATTTACTTGATATATTTTATAGTGGACTAACCATTGAGTCTAGGGCATACCTGGATAGTTGTGCTGATTGTGTTTTCAGGAAAAGAACTCCGAAGCTGAAGAATTATTGGCTAAAATAAGCCAAAATCATGATGATTGGTCTACACCTGAACCAACCCCAACACCAATATTGAAGAAGAGGGGTATGATTGAATTAAATGATGAAGATATGAGGGAAGCCAAGAAATCTCTTATGGAGAAAGGTATTAAATCTGAAGATGTGAAGAATTTACCTCCTATAGAAGACCTATGTAAGATAATTCCCCCTTCATCCACAATTGAGGTACATTCTCTTCAACGCTTTGATAGAGGAGATATCCCTTACTCAAAACCTCCTGATCAATGTTTAGATGAATTTGATAATTATGTTGTTAAGCAAAATAACTTTAATATGAGAGTAGAGAATCATCTAATGGAAAATTCTCAAGCTATTAGTAAATTGCATGATATTGTGGAGAGAACCTCCAATGATGTTAAGATGCTTGTTAAACATTTTCATATGATTCAAACTCAAATTGATCAACTTAATAAAGTGCAAAGTAATTTGTTAAAAAATACTCATGAAGAAAAACATGCTTATGAAGTAACAACTAGAGGTGGTGTTTCTACCCATGATCCTCTATATCCTGAAGGGCATCCCAAAAGAATTGAACAAGATTCTCAACGAACTAAAGAAACTAGTAGTCCTTCTAAGAAAAAGAAGAAGAAACATAAAACTGTTGTAGAATCCTCTGAACCTGTTAATGATCCTAATAGTATTTCTATTTCTGATGCTGAAACTGAAAGTGGTAATGAACATGATAAAGATAATGATAAGAATGATACTCCTGATAAAGAAGAGATTGAAAATGAACCTGAAAAGCATGCTAAAAATAAAAAGTACACTAAAGAAGATTTTATTGCTAAGAAACATGGTAATGAAAGAGAACCTTGGGTTCAAAAGCAAATGCCTTTTCCTGCTAAGAAACTAAAATCAAAGGAGGAGGAACACTATAATAAATTTTGTGATTGGATGAAACCTTTATTTTTGCAAATCCCTTTGACTGATGCTATTAAATTGCCTCCTTATTCAAAGTATATGAAAGATATTGTCTCTAACAAAAGGAAAATTCCTAATGAGGAGATTTCCACTATGCTCGCTAATTACTCTTTCAATGGCAAGGTTCCAAAGAAGCTGGGAGACCCAGGTATACCAACTATCCCTTGTTCCATTAAGAATAATTATGTTAGAACTGCTCTATGTGATTTGGGAGCAGGAGTTAGTGTGATGCCTTTTTCTCTTTACAAGAGACTTGATTTAGATAAGTTGATACCAACTGATATATCTTTGCAAATGGCTGATAAATCTACTGCTATTCCTGTTGGTGTATGTGAAGATGTTCCTGTTCAAGTTACTCAAAATTTCTTAATATTAACTGATTTTGTTGTGTTGGAAATGCCTGAAGATGATAATATGTCTATTATTCTTGGAAGACCCTTTCTTAATACAGGGGCTGTTATTGATTGCACTAAAGGAAAAGTTACTTTCAATGTTGAAGATAAGGAACATACTGTCTATTTTCCCAAGAGGATTGATAAAGTATATGGAGTTAATACAATTTTTAATTTGAAAACTATCAAGGTGGGATCTATTGATTGTCCTATATATGAGCCTAAACAAGAATATCAAACTCTTGTGATTGGATCCATATCAATTCAATATAAGGTAACATGATTGATTTGAGGTTTATTTCTTCTTATGTCATATAAAATTTATTTGGTAGCAAGACTTGATCAACCTTGTTAACAAGTATATTTTAAATGCATAAAAGAGCTAAACAACATTTCTCTCCTTCTCCACTTGTTTTATTCGCTGTAGTACTTTTTGTTTTGCAAGATGTTTTAGTTGTTTAAGATTTTGGAAATCATTTTCCTGCGCTGTAATAATTACTTTAACACCCAGAAATGTGCATTTTTCGAAGTTCTCAAAAATTTACAAAAATTATACCGTTGGTCTTATTTTTCGAAGAGCTACCTGGGAGCACCAGGGGCTGACCAGTGGGGCACCCTGGGCTGACCCCACCGGCGCGGCCAAGGAGGGGGCGCGCCACCCTGTGGTGTGGGCCCCTCCTTGCCCCACTAACTCATCTCTTCCTCCCATCTCACTCTCTCTCCCGAAAAAACTCGTACCAACTTTCTCTCACTCGCGTTTTTGCTCAAGAGCTCGGATTTTTCGATCTCTTTGCTCAGCCCAGATTTCTGTCTGAAATTTGGCACATTTTCTCTCCGGTATGTGACTCCTTTGATTATCCAAATAGAATTTTGTTTGGTTGAGTATATCTTGAATATTTTGCTGCTGTAGCTAACATGTTTAGTGAGCTTACATGCTTGTTCTAAGTTGTAAAAATTAGTTTTGATGCATGTTTAGTACTGTCAACACCCGGATTTTTAAGTCCGGGTGCCTATTATGTCATTCATCGCAATCCCAGGAATATTGTTGTTGCGAGACATAACCGTTGATACCATAAGTCATCATTCATTACAAATCGTCATTGTCTTACAAAAGGGGATCACATGATCCAATATTACACAAATAGTTGATCTATTGATCAACGAACAACATAGTAGCGGAAGCGTAATAGAAGTGGACTATCTAGTTCCACAGGCCAACACTTGACGTTAGGCGACTCCTAGTTGTTGTAGACGTCCTGCTGACCGTCATCCTCATATTGCTGCTCCTCTTCATATTCTGGCCATTTGAATAGCCAGGGACACAGCCGTGAGTACTTCAAAGTACTCGCAAACTAATACTAAGATAACTATGATCAATTTGAATAAGGGGGTGCTAAGCTCTAGTTTTATTTGCATAAAGCCGGTTTTAGTTCATAAGTATTTCATAAAGACTAATCATAAGTTAACTAGTTCAAGTGGGAACATTAGTGTCATTCCCACAACTTAGTTGTGTTTCAAATCCAAGTCACCACTTCAAATTCAACCATCCTTTTCAACTAAATTTCTAATGACGGAACAGTATGGCCTTTCCAATTGTCCGTAACCGTGGACACGGCTATTCGAATAGTTTTACACTCTGCAGAGGTTGCACACTTGTGCCACAACATTTGATTACACCCGTCGAGATAACTCCGAATAATCGTAGCTCAGTACGCGGATCATCAACTCTAACCATTCACTTACACATCCTAGTATAGGGACCTCTCCCCATGAGCTTGGCCTCCTGTGAAAACAAACCGTCAACCCGGGAACTGCACAGGGCTTGGGCCGGACAATTCACCTCATTCACGTCATTTCACATATCTCAGAGGCAGCCTCGGCATAACCCCTATGTGGCACCCCCGGGACCAGGGTTAGACAAATACCAGATCTTCGTCTGGCATACGCCTAACCTAGATCTCGAGAGACTACAGTGAGAGAATCGGTAACACAACAGTGACTCTACGACTCAAGAAGTAATAAAGCTCATAACTGAGCGAAGAACCAAAGCATTACAAGCAGAGGTCACTGACCTGTCATACATCAATCAACGGAAGCGAAGTTATGCTATTAGACATAGCAAGATATCAAAAAGGCCTAAGAGGCCAGGAGCATAACGGCGACGTCCCAGCCCATAGATTCCAGGCTGCCACCTGGGAACACCAAGCTACTCGTCGATGTCGACTAGAAACCACCATCTGTCGGAGCAACTTCGTCTGAAACAAAAGCATGCAAAGCTGAGTACAGGGACTCAGCAAGACTTAGTACAACCTTTTAGCAAAGCGGGTATGCGGGCTTTCTGTGGAGCTTCTTTTGCGTAAAGCCAGTTTTCCTTTGTAAGACAAGAGAGAGGAGAAGCTCGACTACTCAGAACCTTTAAAAGGGGATAAGAGGTCGATATCTCTATCTCTACTGATCATCATATTGTATCCACCAATCTTCATCATCTCGAACCACTATCCTCGGATTACCCCCTCAACAACCCGGAGAAGGTATCCGTAAACACACATTGGTTGCCAAGTTTTACGATCAGGTTCATGTTCTCTATGGTCACAGAATCCATTCCCAAGTCGTCCATAACCGCGGACACGGCTTTTCGAAAAGATTTAACCCTGCAGGGGTGCACAATTTTATCCACACGTGCCAACCGATTCTTAGTGCCAGAACATTAGCTCTCTTCCTTGGAAAGCCGGCAGAGAGTGGTTGACCACGACCTTTACCTTGCTGTCGCCGAGACCATGAGTCACGCGCTAAGGATTGTTCCGCCGTAACGGGTCAAGTCCCGAAGTCGGTCCTTAACGATGTGAGCCGAGGTGGGTTTCCCCAGAGGCCGCAACCCCCAGCCACCACGACCACGCTTACCTACCTGTTATGTACCTTTTCCCCCAAGCAAAATGCAATGCATATGTCCAGGTAAAGCGCAAACTATGTGACTCATGGAATCTACTAGGCAAGTTAGTGAGTCGAGAGGGTACCATAATAGGGCCTCGTGTGGTTGTACGCTCAGTCTTGGTTCAAGAGGCGAGAACTCGCATCCTAGGGTCGGCAGAAACGAAACAACCCACCACATCCCAATGTGGCCTTTCGTCTGAGCCTTTAATCATGTTTAACACTCATCTCTATACTTACCACGTCAACCTGTCATGCTAGTTTCATTTCATTGTAAGGCTCCAGTCCGAAGACCGGAGTAGTAGCGTAACAAACTAAGCATGGCTAAGCATAAAGATATAAAGGCTCTAGCGATGCACACATGCCAAACCTAGTTATGCTAGGAGCAGTGGATCAGGGATTTGAGGCTACAAAGGTAGGACATGCAACAGATAGGGTAACTCTATCTATCGATAAAAGACAGTTGAATCGTATGCAAAATGTAGGATCCAGAAGTAAAAGCATTTCGAAGGCATATATGAACCAGGCTAGGGCTTGCCTTTGTCCCTGACAAACCAATATGGATCTTCGGAGATCCCATGCTTGACTTGTTCGTCGATGGACAAGTATTGACTTGCGTCATTGTCGATCTTCATCGTCTCGGCATTTGCTCTATCGATCGCGAAGAAGCAAATACTAGAAAGAGAGAAATAACATTCAATACATGGCATCGATGCAATGCGCATACAAGGATGATGATATGACATGTTAATAGTAATGAAATTGATCCTATAACATGCTCATCAATTTAAATAGGGTTGGAATGCATAATACTTTGCAATTCCATAAACCCCGCATGTTAAAGAAGAGGGTTCAATTGTTCTTCTATTAAGGACAGGGTTCAAAGTTATTTAACAATGCATGCTTTTGATACTAAAGTGTAGATCTCATTTTTCTGAAGATTTTGATATATTATACATATTTTTCTGAATTAAAATGAATAAGTTATGGATTTTACAAGTTTTACTCATTTTCTTCAATTTCTGGAAAATAATAAAAATATGACAAGTTGGACCCACTGTCAGGGTTTTATTCTTTTCCTAAATATTTTGGAAATTATTAAATTTCTGACGACGGGCCCCACATGTCATATATTTAACAAAAACAGAAAAATAAAAGAAATAAAAAGAAAAGGCCAACGGGGCCCACCGGGTCAACCCGCCGGTGGTCAACTCCGGCGGCCAACGCCGGCAACCACGCAGAGGCGGCGCTCGGGAGCGCGCGCGACCACGCTGGAGGGGGCGTTGGACGCGCCCGGTCGAGGCGGACCGACTGGTGGCCGCGCCTCCTGCCAATGGTCGCCGGAGACGCGCCGGCGACGATGGCCGGGGGCGGCGCTCGCAGGCACGCGACGGCCGGCGGCTACAGCGAGCGGGGAAGGGAGCAGAGGGGACCATGAGCATCAGCAGCTCACCGCGAGCACGTGGAGGGTGACGGCGTCGCCGGAGGTGGCCGGGAACGCCGGCGAGAGGCGGTGGCCGGCGGCTCGGGCTCCGCCCGATTGGCGCGATTCCGGGCGCCTCGATCTGCGCTGGTGGGCGGGGAAGAATGAGGGCGTCACGGCGGAGCTCGAGAGCATCTCGGCGGGGCGCGGGGTGGCCGGCACCATCGGCGATGGAGAGATGGCCGGGGCTAGGGTTTGGGCACGCAGAGAGCTCGGGAGAGAGAGGAACCGCGCGAGGGAGAGGATAGGGATGAGGGGAGAGAGGGAGAGGGGGTCTCCAGGACGCCTCCTCGTCCTCAGTCGGCGGCAGCAGGAGGTGGCCGCGTCGGAGCACGCAGGGCAGGGCACGCAGGTGCCTGCCTGTCCAAGGTAGAAGACAAAGGGCGATTTTACAAGGAGCCCCCTGGCCTTTGGGGGTTTTCCTGGAAACTATAAAACAACACAAAAACAAATCCTTTTGATAGTTTTGCAACCTTTTGGAGATCCAAATTAACTCAAATATTTTAGAGGAAATATTTTGTGGCCTTCCAAATAATAATTGAAAGTCCACACATTTTTGTTTTGGGGTTTTCAAACATTTGAACACATTTCAAATAGACATAGACTTGCATAAACCTAGGGTTTCCATTTTAATTTATTTGCAAATTTTTCCTAATGCATTTTATATGATGCTCATGATGCACAAACAACTCCTAATTAAGGTTTAGCAAAGCAGGGATGTTACAACTCTATCCCCCTTACAAGAATCTCGTCCCCGAGATTCCTAAGGTAGGAAAAGAAAAGGTAACAAGGACTAAACCGGTCTTCAACGAGCTTGTCAAAACCACGATGATCTTCTTTGTTGAAGAAGTTGATCCACGATACCATGAAGAAGTTGACTCACAACACCATGAATGAAGCTGATCCACCACACCACGAATGAAGCGCTTCATTTTCTTCCCTTGAGGTTGTTGCTCAACTGCACCTAAAGGAAAGAGGGAATAACTCTGGACGGTGGATCTTTATAAAGATCGAGTATCTCATGATCAACTCATGGAAGGAGTGTTGAAAAACAACTCTTGAGCTAACAAACATGAAACACGTCAAGGTAACGGAGGAGACGAAAGAAGTTTCAACTTTTGGTAGGCAATTTCTCAACGCTTTACAAGAATACGAAGGCCAAGGTAGCAAGGAGTTAGACTGTCTTGGTTACCATGAAGAGGCACTCTTAGAGAGGGTGACTCGTGGAAGCACAAATGATTACCCAACGAGAGCAACTTTGGATTTCAAAAATCATAGTCACTCTTTTGGTATGGGTACAAGAAACGATTGTTGTCTACTCAAAAGGCTGGGGCCTAGATGACTGACGAATTCACACAACGTGTGAATTGATTGAAACTTCAGGTACAAACCAAACGAAGGGGAGAAGCACTAGCTAATGAAGTGACAAGGATCAGCGGGGAGTGAAATTTCTCCGAACGAGTTGTTTTTACCGGAGAAATGGTTTCAAGGGATTGACCGAGAGACATTTAACAACTCTGCTTAGAACTCCTTGAGGTTATAGACACCAGTTTTAGGCTATTGACGAGCCTTCAATAGGTCATCAAGTGAAGGTCAGACTTCGGAATTTAAAAGACATCATAAGGGCAACTCCTAGAATGAGTCACATAAGATCCTTATGGAGAGTGGTTACTCTTGTTGTTTCAAAAGATTATAGCCCTAGATCTTCCGGCTAATTGTGCTAACCACAACATCAATCTTGCCAGGATTACAAAGAGACCTATGGCATGAATCCTTGAGAAACACCAACCATCATTGCCGCTTGAGATTCAGCTTAGGTTAGGTGTAATGATATTTCAGACTCAGAATGTCTGAATAGAAGATTTGCAACAGTTACCACCAAGGTAAAGTTGCTAGATTCTCAAGATATGGACCACAATGTCAAGCTCCAAAGGATTGAGCTAGATTGCGTAATACATGTGGTTGCGACTGCAAAGGTAATTGCGTGCACATGAACTTGCAATGTAACACAAGTGAGTCCTTATGGGGACATCAAAGAAGATCTTGAAGTTCTTAAGCTTCTTCTCTTTCTTGAACAAACCAGGCAGTGGCTTAGGGTGCATAAAGAAACATTTCAAGGAATGGAGGTAACAACCTTCCATCTCAAGAATACTTCGCACATGCATGCCCGACTGACTTGCGATGATTCCCGAGGGAAACAAAAGGGAACTCTACTCGGATCCACGGCGACATCTTTCAGCATATGCACGTGAACCAGAGAAGGTCACTTCCAACATCCAGAACACATACTTCATGATAACACAAAGATGGTTCTCAAAGGTTTCCAATATTAGTGCCAACTATTCAATATGAATCTCTTCAAACATGGAGGAAATAAGAATGTCATCGATGGGCTCAATAACAAATTTATCAAGATACTCCAATGAGAAACTCATATTCTATCTGAACTTAGCAGAAATATTGGTCAGACCAAAGGACATGAAGGTATACTCAGACGAGACACCATGAGTATAAGCATCATCAAGATAGTCCTTGGAACTGAGTTTGATTTGACGATAGCCCAAACTCAAATCAAAGGTTAAGGAAGATAGCAAATCCATGGGGAAGATACTATCAGACTTCAGCGCGAACAAAACTAGATATCCCTTTAAGAATAATCAAGTTGGATAGAGCTCTTGTCTTTCAACTCTCCAAGTTGTTGTTTAAGCTCAACCAACTAATCCAGGATATCCAGTACGGTGTCTTGGAGAAAGAGTGATTCAGAGAACCTACATACTCACGAACCTGACAACATGGTCATGGGACAACATGGCGATACTTCTAGAAGGACACCCAGAATATCACGAACCACCGGTATATCACTGAATTCGATAGGGGATCTTGCTTTACAAAGCAAACGATATGGTCTTGAGAGCTTTGGGATGAACCTAACTCTTTGACCGAATATGTGCGCCTGAACAAATGGACTTGGCAGCACGATCAAACTTCGCTGAATTAGTTGGCGAACCAATCATGCTAAGAATGACGCAAATGTCCTTGGATTTCGAAGCAATAAGAATTGCTAAGAATCTCGGATAGCCACATCAATACGCAGACCCCAACATTTCCAAGCATAGACAACTCGGAGAAAGGGTGAGTATAGATATGTAAGAGCATCACTTCATCAATAAGGCCATGATACAAAGCACGACCTCATGATATAGAAGAAGGTGATACTCCAAGGTAGAACAGAACAAAAGCTAACGAGGCCTCTTAATCTGCGGATTACAACACTTTGACCAAGTCTTAGAAATGGACGAGGTACTGGAGTTTGTTTCTCCTGACATCTCGAAGGGAAATGTCTTGACGAACAACAAGGGTAACATGCACTGGAGACACCAATGCACATTTACCACTTGGCTGCTAACTTATAGATAAAGGTCGGAAAGCAACTAAAGAAGAAGAACACGATCAGGATCAGAATTCCTGAGAGGTAGATGCACAAGTTAACACTTTTGTCAAACTCATGCTGAAAAAGGAGATGTGGCAGAGTCACAGACATAGATAAGAGACTCTCAAAGAGCACTCTTGTCGTGATCCGTTTGGTTCGACGAAAGAACATCTGGAATAGCTAGTGGAAGGGAAAGATCTTTATTGCCGCAATTCAACACGACAATAACCACAAGCTTGAAGGATAGCTTGATTTGAATTTAACCATCCCGATGTAATGTTTGAACATTAACACCAGTGTTCAATGGAATGGATCTTGGGTTAAAGGCCAGCTTCATGTACTAAGATTCATACACTTGAATCCAGCATAATCGGGGACCTTCGGTTCAAGTCCAAGGGTTAAAACCCGAGAAAGGAGTAACTACTAGATGAGTGACACAGAGGACACTACAAGGTAGTAATCACGATGTAGCATCTAGAAGCAATGCATAGCTTCCAAAGTACCAAGCAAATAGAAAGGAGACATTTAAAGCGAAAGGAAACCTCGAAGCCTAGAACAGAATTTTGTGGAACCTCGAAAATAGAGAGATCATGATGGAAATGAATCTCTCTGTTGAAACAAAATAAAACAAAGAGGAAGCACAGAACACACACGACTCTAGAGAACTCTGCACTAGGTCAACTGGTTTAGAAACGACATGCCCTTGAGGCACCTAAGTTTGAAAGACTAGAAGAGATAGAAAAACTTTCAAATCAACACAAGGTAAGACACCTTTGAATTAGAGCGATACCAGATAAGGAGTAAAAAGAAGCCTAATCAGATTTTCGTAAATACTTTTAGTTTTCAAATAGTTTTCACAAACACTAGACTCAACATCGACCAGTAGAAAGGGTTTCCTACAGGCAGTCCTGCTCTGATACCAAAACCTGTGGCACCCCCGGGATCAGGGTTAGACAAATACCAGATCTTCGTCTGGCATACGCCTAACCTAGATCTCGAGAGACTACAGTGAGAGAATCGGTAACACAACAGTGACTCTACGACTCAAGAAGTAATAAAGCTCATAACTGAGCGAAGAACCAAAGCATTACAAGCAGAGGTCACTGACCTGTCATACATCAATCAACGGAAGCGAAGTTATGCTATTAGACATAGCAAGATATCAAAAAGGCCTAAGAGGCCAGGAGCATAACGGCGACGTCCCAGCCCATAGATTCCAGGCTGCCACCTGGGAACCCCAAGCTACTCGTCGATGTCGACTAGAAACCACCATCTGTCGGAGCAACTTCGTCTGAAACAAAAGCATGCAAAGCTGAGTACAGGGACTCAGCAAGACTTAGTACAACCTTTTAGCAAAGCGGGTATGCGGGCTTTCTGTGGAGCTTCTTTTGCGTAAAGCCAGTTTTCCTTTGTAAGACAAGAGAGAGGAGAAGCTCGACTACTCAGAACCTTTAAAAGGGGATAAGAGGTCGATATCTCTATCTCTACTGATCATCATATTGTATCCACCAATCTTCATCATCTCGAACCACTATCCTCGGATTACCCCCTCAACAACCCGGAGAAGGTATCCGTAAACACACATTGGTTGCCAAGTTTTACGATCAGGTTCATGTTCTCTATGGTCACAGAATCCATTCCCAAGTCGTCCATAACCGCGGACACGGCTTTTCGAAAAGATTTAACCCTGCAGGGGTGCACAATTTTATCCACACGTGCCAACCGATTCTTAGTGCCAGAACATTAGCTCTCTTCCTTGGAAAGCCGGCAGAGAGTGGTTGACCACGACCTTTACCTTGCTGTCGCCGAGACCATGAGTCACGCGCTAAGGATTGTTCCGCCGTAACGGGTCAAGTCCCGAAGCCGGTCCTTAACGATGTGAGCCGAGGTGGGTTTCCCCAGAGGCCGCAACCCCCAGCCACCACGACCACGCTTACCTACCTGTTATGTACCTTTTCCCCCAAGCAAAATGCAATGCATATGTCCAGGTAAAGCGCAAACTATGTGACTCATGGAATCTACTAGGCAAGTTAGTGAGTCGAGAGGGTACCATAATAGGGCCTCGTGTGGTTGTACGCTCAGTCTTGGTTCAAGAGGCGAGAACTCGCATCCTAGGGTCGGCAGAAACGAAACAACCCACCACATCCCAATGTGGCCTTTCGTCTGAGCCTTTAATCATGTTTAACACTCATCTCTATACTTACCACGTCAACCTGTCATGCTAGTTTCATTTCATTGTAAGGCTCCAGTCCGAAGACCGGAGTAGTAGCGTAACAAACTAAGCATGGCTAAGCATAAAGATATAAAGGCTCTAGCGATGCACACATGCCAAACCTAGTTATGCTAGGAGCAGTGGATCAGGGATTTGAGGCTACAAAGGTAGGACATGCAACAGATAGGGTAACTCTATCTATCGATAAAAGACAGTTGAATCGTATGCAAAATGTAGGATCCAGAAGTAAAAGCATTTCGAAGGCATATATGAACCAGGCTAGGGCTTGCCTTTGTCCCTGACAAACCAATATGGATCTTCGGAGATCCCATGCTTGACTTGTTCGTCGATGGACAAGTATTGACTTGCGTCATTGTCGATCTTCATCGTCTCGGCATTTGCTCTATCGATCGCGAAGAAGCAAATACTAGAAAGAGAGAAATAACATTCAATACATGGCATCGATGCAATGCGCATACAAGGATGATGATATGACATGTTAATAGTAATGAAATTGATCCTATAACATGCTCATCAATTTAAATAGGGTTGGAATGCATAATACTTTGCAATTCCATAAACCCCGCATGTTAAAGAAGAGGGTTCAATTGTTCTTCTATTAAGGACAGGGTTCAAAGTTGTTTAACAATGCATGCTTTTGATACTAAAGTGTAGATCTCATTTTTCTGAAGATTTTGATATATTATACATATTTTTCTGAATTAAAATGAATAAGTTATGGATTTTACAAGTTTTACTCATTTTCTTCAATTTCTGGAAAATAATAAAAATATGACAAGTTGGACCCACTGTCAGGGTTTTATTCTTTTCCTAAATATTTTGGAAATTATTAAATTTCTGACGACGGGCCCCACATGTCATATATTTAACAAAAACAGAAAAATAAAAGAAATAAAAAGAAAAGGCCAACGGGGCCCACCGGGTCAACCCGCCGGTGGTCAACTCCGGCGGCCAACGCCGGCAACCACGCAGAGGCGGCGCTCGGGAGCGCGCGCGACCACGCTGGAGGGGGCGTTGGACGCGCCCGGTCGAGGCGGACCGACTGGTGGCCGCGCCTCCTGCCAATGGTCGCCGGAGACGCGCCGGCGACGATGGCCGGGGGCGGCGCTCGCAGGCACGCGACGGCCGGCGGCTACAGCGAGCGGGGAAGGGAGCAGAGGGGACCATGAGCATCAGCAGCTCACCGCGAGCACGTGGAGGGTGACGGCGTCGCCGGAGGTGGCCGGGAACGCCGGCGAGAGGCGGTGGCCGGCGGCTCGGGCTCCGCCCGATTGGCGCGATTCCGGGCGCCTCGATCTGCGCTGGTGGGCGGGGAAGAATGAGGGCGTCACGGCGGAGCTCGAGAGCATCGGGGCGCGGGGTGGCCGGCACCATCGGCGATGGAGAGATGGCCGGGGCTAGGGTTTGGGCACGCAGAGAGCTCGGGAGAGAGAGGAACCGCGCGAGGGAGAGGATAGGGATGAGGGGAGAGAGGGAGAGGGGGTCTCCAGGACGCCTCCTCGTCCTCAGTCGGCGGCAGCAGGAGGTGGCCGCGTCGGAGCACGCAGGGCAGGGCACGCAGGTGCCTGCCTGTCCAAGGTAGAAGACAAAGGGCGATTTTACAAGGAGCCCCCTGGCCTTTGGGGGTTTTCCTGGAAACTATAAAACAACACAAAAACAAATCCTTTTGATAGTTTTGCAACCTTTTGGAGATCCAAATTAACTCAAATATTTTAGAGGAAATATTTTGTGGCCTTCCAAATAATAATTGAAAGTCCACATATTTTTGTTTTGGGGTTTTCAAACATTTGAACACATTTCAAATAGACATAGACTTGCATAAACCTAGGGTTTCCATTTTAATTTATTTGCAAATTTTTCCTAATGCATTTTATATGATGCTCATGATGCACAAACAGCTCCTAATTAAGGTTTAGCAAAGCAGGGATGTTACACCCTATGACGCTTGTTCAGAGGGAACCCATACTAAGACATATAAACTTCTAGTTAGACCCTACCCATAATCAGGTATTGTGGGGGTACTTGTATATTGGAAAGGTATCGCATCCGAACCCAACCATTAGTTTTTAGCATTTTCACCAAGTCATTCATTTCATTCAAGTCATGTTCACCTTCAATCCTTCAAAGTCATTTCATATCACAATGTTCCCATCTAGAGTAGTCAATTTTAGTTATTTAGCACTAGCCACTAGTCATGAGGGGTGCTAACTTAGCTTGATTGCCATAGACTAACTTTGATAATATTGTTCTACTCTAGACCAAGTGAATCATGAATCAAAAAGTACCTTGATAAAATAAAGCAATAAAAATTGAAAGCAAAAGCTTGTAATAAAAACTAGGATAGGTTTGGTAAACATAAAGTAAAGTGTGAGGTGCTTTGCTCTTGGAGAGCTTTGCACTTTGCAAGGGTATTAGCTTGCCTTGGGTGGTGTACTGGTCAAAGTGGTCTTCCTCTCCTTGGAAGTAGACCTCCTCCTCCTCGGTACTCCTCGGTACTAGCGTCTAAATACGAATATAATACACACAATCACCACACAAAGCTTAAGTACTAGACTAAGCACACACATGAATCACTCCTACTAAGCTATCATAACAACATGCTTATTATGTGGGTTGACTTAATTTTATTCTTAAGAAAAATAATTTCCTCTCATTATAAATATTAATTAGTGTTTTCTATTTATTTGTTGAGAGAAAATAATTTCCTCTCATTGAATCTTATTAAGATTTAATTTCCTCAATTAATATCATATGACCTAGGTTTACCAAGGTCAACCTCTTCATAAGTATTATTTGGGAAAATGATTTAAATGAGATAAATCACCTCATGCATTTTAATAACTCATGATTAATGATTTAATATCATCAACTAATTTAATATGAGTTTAAATTGACCATGGTCTCTACCTCATATTAACTTAGTTGAGACAAGATTTAAATGAGAGAGAAGCTCTCATACATATTAATAAATGATAGATTTATTTAAAGGGATTTCTATTTTCGTGCCCCTGCTTCGTTAGTTGTACTCAGTTTTCCCCAGCCGCTTAACTTTTCCTCAGTTTTCCCCTCCCTCTAGTTTGAAACCCCTCGCAGGCGCTCGGACGGGAGGGTTGCCGTCTGGTCAGAGGCCTTGACCGTTACCGGTGACGGATAGGGAGCCGTGAATTTACCGTTGCCTTCGAACTGTGTTGACTGTTGACTGGAGGAGCTCACACACCGCCCCTCCGCCCGAGACTGGAGGAGCTCACACACCGCCCCTCCGCCGCCACGCCGTCCTGCCCACCTAACTTATGGCGTCGTCCGCCGCCGAGCCGCCCCCTCCCCCACCACCACCCCCGGGAGGCGGAGAGGGATCCGCCTCCACCAGATCTAGATCTACCCCTGTCGCGGTAGAGTTTGTATATCCGTCTGGTGTGCCGCCTCTTCCCGTCAGCCTTGGAGAAGATTGGGAATCGGAGGGATCTAACGCATGGATTCCATCTGGGTAAGCATCGTCTGCCTTGTGAATTAACAGTAGGCAGTTTTTGAGCGCGAATCGTTGTTGCTCAACTAACTGCGTTGCTTTTCGAATAGGATTGATCCAGCGCTGGCTTTTCGGCTGGTGGTTAGGCTGGATTCTAGCTTTACGCGTGATTCTAAACGCAGTACCAATGGGTTTAACTTCCCTGCGGTGGTTGCAACCACCATCTCGTTGAGGGATTTGAAAGCTAACATCTGCGATAAGTACCCCTGGAGCCCTCGCGAAGCAGTTCATTCCGAATATTTCAACAGCACGGAGCGAAGATTTGTTCCACTAATTTCCGATGACGATCTGGGAATTCTTTTTGCTTTGAATGCTTCTTGCCGTTTCGGAAAAATTCGTATCCATGTGGACAGGGGCCAGACATCATCTGGTGTTGGGGCATCATCAGGTGGTCGGGCATCATGTCTCTCTACTGCTGCTGCCTCTGCTAATAGTGTGCGCCGCGGCGCTCCTTGTAGGTCCACATCAGCACCATCTGTCCCCAGTGCGAGTGGTAGCCAGATCGTTCCTGTGGTCAATGTGGAGGACGATGCAGAGATTGGGGATCAGTCTCCTGAAGATGATGAGGATGAGTTAATGTTTCCTGAATTGGTAGATCGATGCAGTAAGCAGGCAATGGAGGATCAATACATGGAAGATATTGCTTTTGGTGCCAGATTTGATGAGACTGATGATGAAGAGAAGAATGAGAACGATGACAACCTCGTTTTAGCCGATTACGAAGGTGAAGACTTGCCAACAATTGAGTGGAACAGGGAGGATCCTCAGCTTGCAAAAGGCACCGTGTTTCAAACGATGATGGACTGCCGTAATGCAATTACTACATATCACATTCTCACTAAGAATAATTATGAGGTTATTAAAAGTGAGCCAGGTAGGTTCACAATTAAATGCCCATACCCAAGGTGTAGGTTTAGGCTGCATGCATCCACAATGCGCAGAAGCAGCTTGGTTCAGGTACTACGCCAACCAGTTGTGTATTTAGATCACGGTGTAAAATTTGTTATCTATTACTGACATCCCTTATCATTATGTTTCAGATAAAGGTTAATAAGGAGATCCATAGGTGTCCACCTCTAGGGGGAGAGCCAGACCTGAAAACAAAGCTAGCGAAGACTAGGTGGTTGGCAGATATAATCCTAGATTGGCTGAGAGAAACTCCTTCACTTGGTCCAACGGCACTCCAGAAAAAGGTGGCTGAGAAGTATAAAGGGATGAAAGTACCTTACATGAGGATGTTCTATGCAAAGGAAATGGCTCTTGACAAGATCAATGGTCCATGGAATGAAAGCTTTCAGTTGCTTTACACTTTCAAAGCTGAAGTGGAGATGGCTAGTCCAGGCAGTGTTGTAGCAATAGACAAGCATACAGTTCCCTACAAATTGAAAAGCGGGAAGGTAATGCACAAGGAATGTTTTAGAAGGGCTTTTGTTTGTTTCAAAGCTTGCTGGAAAGGCTTTTTGGACGGTTGCAGGCCTTATTTGGCCGTGGATGCATCAGCTCTTCATGGTAGGTTTAAAGGACAGCTAGTTGCTGCTACTGCAGTTGATGGACATAATTGGATGTTCCCTGTTGCTTATGGAGTTTTGGAGGTTGAGTCAGAGGAAAGTTGGACTTGGTTTCTGCAGAACTTGCGCGACCTTATAGGTCATCCACCAGGACTTGTTATCCACACAGACGCTTGCAAAGGTTTGGAGAGTGCGGTAGAAGCAGTATTCCCTGGAGTGGAGCATAGGGAATGTATGCGACACTTGGTACAGAATTTTACAAAGAAATTCAAGGGTAAAGTTTTTACTGACAACCTATGGCCAGCTTCATACACATGCAGCTCTAGGAAGCATATGTTTCATTTGGATGTGTTGTATAAACAAAAACCTGGGGTGAAGGAGTACTTGGATGAACATCATGGTAGGGTGTGGTCAAGAAGCCAATTCAATGAAATTTGCAAGGTAGACTATGTAACAAGTAACCTTGCGGAGAGTTTCAACTCAAAGGTCAAGTCATTGAAAGGGCTTATGCTGTGGCAAATATTTGATAAGATTAGGCAGATGATCATGATAAAGATCGATCTGCGTCAAAGAATTGCATCCACAAATTATGTTGGCCATCTCATGCTCCCATCTTTGATTAAGTCTTTGCATGAGAGGGCAAAACAATTGAGGATGCAATGCGTCAGAAAAGGAATGGAGGCTGAGGTAACCTACACTGACAGTAAAAACATGCAGTGGAGGTATCCAGTGAGTTTGGTTGATAGGACATGCCATTGTAGGGGATGGCAGATCCGTGGGATACCCTGCATACACGCATTGTTTTTCATGAGTGTTATAGGGGTGAAGATGGTGAAGTTGATCAGTATGTGTCAGAGTATTTCTCTGTTGCAAAATTTAGGGCTGCATATGCTATGAATGTTCCTACCTTGTTGGGAAAAGACCAATGGATGAAAGTCGATCCAGGCTTCAAACTGTACTCTCCAGTATTGACTAGACCGGCAGGTAGGCCGAGGAAGAATAGGATCAGAGCTAGTGCAGAGGGTGGTGCACCGATTCGAAAACATAAGTGCAAACGTTGTGGAATCCCTGGACACATTGCTAGGCTTTGTAAAAATGGAGTTGATCCGGCTTTTGGAATGGAAGATCAGGCGGGAGCAGAAAATGCAGAGGAGAATGAAGCAGCAATTCAACTTGAGATTGAAGCAGCAGTTCAACATGAGGAGATTGAAGCAGCAAATGCAGAGGAGATTGAAGCAGCAGTTCAACATGAGGAGATTGAACCGATGGATCGAGAGCAGAGGGAACAGATGGATGTAGAAAGGCTTCAACCGATGAGTCCAGAGGAGAGGGAACAGTATTATCGAGATTGCCTCGATAGTTGTAAGGCCATGTTTGATGCTAACTTCGAAGAGCTCATGGCAGAAGAAAAAGCAGAAGCTTCGCAGAAGAAGAAGAACAAGAAAGAGGGCAAAAGGAAGGTAGACACCGGTAATATCCCTGGTAGGGTTACCCGGAGTAAGGTGGTGGCCCCGGCGAGTCACACCAGGAGCAAGAAAAAGATTTTATTCTGAACAACTAATTTGAATTTGTATGAACAATTTGTATTGGGGTTCCCTTTGTATTGGGGATCCCTTTGTGTTGAACAATTTGTATTGGGGTTCCCTTTGTATTGGGGATGCCTTTGTGTTGAACAATTTGAATTTGTATGAATAATTTGTATTGTGGTTCCCTTTGTATTGGGGATCCCTTTGTGTTGAACAATTTGAATTTGTATGAACAATTTGTATGCCACATTTAAGCCACATTTAAGCCACATTTATCATTTTAGGGTTTTAGGGTTTTAGGGTTTTAGGGTTTTAGGGTTTTAACATTTTAGGGTTCAATTCAAAATAATTCAAAACATGGTGGAACCTTCCCATGGAGCCTTGTTATGTTACCTACAACCTAGAGAAATAATAATGGAAAAGGAAATATAGAGATATGAAGTTTTTATGCCAAAAGCTTCAAAACCACTTCCTAGTCCATGAGCTACTAGATATGAAGATGCAGGGCTTTCTGCTCAATACACCTCCCAAATACCCACTATGCTTACAAACTTTGTCCAAATGAGTCCAAATTCGTCACACTTGTGTATCTTTGAGTTGCAAACAATATCTAGTCGGCCAAAATGTAATATATTGTTCAAATAACACAATTTTACAATTTTTATGCCAAAAGCTTCAATTTCCCTTAGTCCGTTTATTATTTGGGTGCCCCTGTTTTACTTAGTGTTACTCAGTTTTCCCCTCCGGGCCCACTTGTTTTACTCAGTCATACTCAGTTTTGCCCTTCCGATAAACATTTCCTCACTTTTCCCCCTCTCAGTTCTACTCAGTTTTCCTAACTTGTACTCACTGGCTGATCTCTGATTGGTCGAGATGTATGTCACACGGATCTTGGTTGGATGAAAGCTCAACGAACGCTTGCACCGTTCGATCATTTATGATCGGACGGCCTGTATCTATGGACCACGATGGACGCATACGGAGACAAGAGCAGAGCACATACCTACCAACCCTGGTCGCATATTCCAGTCGCATCCTCCTCTCTCTAACCGCAGGCGGCGGCGCAGATCTAACTGCGTGCGGCGGCGCGGATCTAACCGTGCTTGCGGTGGCGTGCGGCGGCGCGGATCTAACCGTGCTTGCGGCGTGGCGCGGGATCTAACCGTGCGTGCGTGCGGATCTAACCGTGGCGCGGCGCGGATCTAACCGTGCGGCGGCGTGCGGCGGCGGATCTAACCGCGTGCGGCGGCGTGCATCTAACCGTGCGTGCGCCGTGGATCTAAGAGTGCCGGTGAGGATCTAACCGTCAGAAATAGTTGAAATGTCTCTCTCTGTCTCACTTTCGATTCTATTCTCAGATCTGTTGAATGATGAAGAACACCAAGACGGCGGCCGTGCCGACAGTGGTCATCGATGCCACGAACATTGAAGCCATCGCCTACAACATCGCTTCGACGGCGCAGACCCAGCCTGTTGATGTCTCACTTCCGGTGCCGAGAGTGCGAATCGATGCCAAGACGATTGAAGCCATCGTCTACAACCGCGCTGCAAAGCCGCCGATCCAGCCCTCCGCAGATCCGTCGCTGATGAAGTACACCAAGACAGCGGCGGTTCCGACACTGGTCATCGATGCCACGAACATTGAAGCCATCGCCGATAACATCGCTTCAACGTTTGATGGCGCAGATGACCACCCCTCAGCCGCCCGTCGTCCCGGCCTTTCTTGCCCATCGCTGCGCGGCCGTGTTCGACGCCGCAAATTGGGATAAATTATTATAAATTTGTATTTTTCAATTTCCAAATGATGTGTCCATGTACATCCGTATGTATGATTTGAATTCTATCCCAACTTGATAACAATTCTATACTAAATCGTCTAATAAAACTGCACAGATGAATATACTTTTCTCCTCTCCCATCACTTTAAGTTCATGTTCTAGATTTTCTACCACTTGATCAAATACGGCAAGATCTGTCTCAACTCTCAACTTCTCCTTGCGAATAAGCTCTGAATTCTTCTTTTCTTCCTCCACAATACGCTTCAGCTCGAATATCATCAGGTTTTTACGGGCCAATTCATCACCTAAATTGGCCACCTTCTCCTCCAAATCCATCCTCTGGCTACACCACTGGGTTGATTCATCTTGGTATGCAATGTACCATGGATCATCGGCTTGCCTGGCTAACTGTAACAATAATGGAAAAAAGAACAACTGAAATCACCCCAACAGGCCATGGCGGAACTTCAGATTCAACGGTAGTACAGAGAGCTGAAGCTATATACCCGCACTTCCGACGAGGTAGGAGAAGTAGAACGTGGCCACGACATGATCGAATCCCCACCCTCGCCGGTGTACCCGCTACGACGAGACATTGAGGACTATTTCGTACCTGCAAACTCCAATAAATTACGGGAACCGAATCGATTAGGGGCGGGGGAGGCAGAAGCGGAGGTCTACCAATTGGTGCGCGGAACAAATCCCGGTCGTCGTGGGCGGCGGATCTGCTTGCGGCGGACTTTCCTGCGGTGGGTACAATGCGTGCGGACGAAACAAGTGCTGGAGCCGTGGTTGACGTGCAGCGCCGCAGTTCGTCCGACGCCGCCGGACAGAGCCGGCGGCGCGACGAGGCGCCGGCGATGGCTGCTCCGTCCGACGGTGGGGAACGAGCTGCCAGCGGTTCTCCGGTCTAGCTTAAGAATAATTAATTAGCGAACTTGTTGCTTCTCTCTATGATATTCTCTAAAGACATATATCAGAGCGGCAATATATGATTTTTTCTCTCTAAATAAATAGATGACCCCACTGGTCATTGGCTGCAGCCCCACAGAGCGGCAATATATGTCTTTTCCTGAAAAATAGACGACCCCACTGGTCATTGGCTGCGGAGGCCCCACAGAGCGGCAATATATGAGTTTCTCTAAATAAATAGACGACCCCATGGTCATTGGCAGCGGCAGCCCCACAGAGAGGCAATATATGTCTTTTCTGAAAAATAGACGACCCCACCGGTCATTGGCTGCGGAGGCCCCACAGAGCGGCAATATATGAGTTTCCCTAAATAAATAGACGACCCACTGGTCATTGGCCGGCAGCCCCAGAGCGGCAATATATGTCTTTTACTGAAAAATATACGACCCCACTGGTCATTGGCTGCGGAGGCCCCACAGAGCGGCAATATATGAGTTTCCCTAAATAAATAGACGACCCCACCGGTCATTGGCTGCGGCAGCCCCACAGAGCGGCAATATATGTCTTTTACTGAAAAATATACGACCCCACCGGTCATTGGCTGCAACCCTATAGAGCGGCCCCATTTGTCATTGGCAGCACCGCGTATAAAATCATGAAATAAAACGGCCCACACGTCAGCGATAGATGGATGGCTGCTCCGACGTGTCTCCTGAACCTACCCGTCAGCACGAGACGGTCAGGGAGGAGCTGCCCCTCCCACCCGGTCAGACTAACGGTCAAGGCCTCGACCTGACGGCTACCCGTTCCAGCACTTGTGCGTGTTTCAAACTAGAGGAGGGAAAACTGAGGAAAAAGTAAGGGAGGGGAAAACTGAGTACAAAATGAGGGAAATATAGAAATCCCTTATTTAAAAAGAACTAGAAATAGCCATAGGGCCAATTTTTAAACAAAGCCATGATCATACAAACAACTATGCAATATTTTTACATATTTAGATAGATATGGTGAAATATGATTTTTGAGAGTTGGTTTCAACTTAAAAGCATTTTTATTTAATTTTTAATAATTAATTGAAGTGGAAAAAGGCCCTGCCTTGTTTATTTTGTCATATTTATTCTACAAATAATCTAGGGTTGGGACCAGTGTAGTTTTGTAGATATTTTCACAAGGTTTCCAAATATATAAAATTTGTCAAATTTGGTTTAGTGGATTTTATTCTATTTGATTTTGAAAACAGCATCAGGGGATAATTATCTAAATTCGAAAATTCAAATTTGAATCTGTGGGCTTAGGCGGGAAAGGAAGATGGGCTGCAGAGAGGAAAGAAAGATGGGCTGGCCCAGCAGTACGTCCAGCGCATCGGGCCGCCTGACAGTGTGGGGGCCACACGTCAGCGGGTTTTCAACAGCGAATCGGTACGTGGACGGTGAGCCGTTGGATCAGGGGCAGATCGGACGAACGACAGGCGTCGTCGTCTCCGGCGAGAAGGGGACTTACGGGCGGCGCAGGTAGGGGGTCGGTGAGCGCGTCGGAGCTCCGGCGAGCGTCGGAGTGGTGCGCAGCGTCGTTGTAGTGGATGAGGAAGCGCCTGGAAGCAGTCTCGTCTCCAGGGGTGGCCTCCTTCTCCGGCGAGCTCCGTGTACTGGCGGCGGCGACGAGCTTGCGATTGGGGCAGTGGGGTGGCTAATCGAGTGAATTGAGAGGTCGAGGAGGGGTGGTGTGAGGAGGAGAAGCGAGTGGTGTGCTCAATTTGAGGAGAGGGGCGCTCCTTTTATAGCAGCGAGAGGTGGCCGTGGCGCATGGATGAGCTCACCGTCGACGACGGTGCTACAGGGGAGCTGGTGGCCTGGCGATGACGCGCGTGTGTGGGCGATGTCAATGCCGTCACGATGCGCTTGATTGCGGGGAAAACCATGCACAGACGAGGACGAGAGGGTGACGGGAGCTCGCAGTACCGCGGCGGACGTCGTCGGCGTGGGCGAGGTGCACGGCGTTCCCGCGGGCCAATGGCCGTGTCTGGGCGGCTCACGGTGGCGTCGTGAAGCGTTTGGTGCTGGAAGCAAGGGCAGGGGTGATGTCTACGGGTGCTTCTATTCTTGTAGACAGTGTTGGGCCTCCAAGAGCAGAGGTTTGTAGAACAGCAGCAAGTTTTCCCTTAAGTGGATCACCCAAGGTTTATCGAACTCAGGGAGGAAGAGGTCAAAGATATCCCTCTCAAGCAACCCTGCAATCACGATACAAGAAGTCTCTTGTGTCCCCAACACACCTAATACACTTGTCGATGTATAGGTGCACTAGTTCGGCGAAGAGATAGTGAAATACAAGCAGTATTGATGTATATGAATGGTAATAGCAATCTGAATAAAATATGGCAGCGAGTAAACATGCAACAGAACAGTAAATAAAAGGTGTTTGCAGTATTGGAAACAAGGCCTAGGGATCATACTTTCACTAGTGGACACTCTCAACATTGATCGCATAATAAATAATAATTTCTCTCATTTGTGCTACATACACTCTTTGTTGGATGACAAACACCATTCATTGTGTAGGGCTACAAGAGCTCCCTCAAGCCGGAGTTAACAAGCGCCACAACATTCAGCATTCATATTTAAATAACCTTAGAGCATAATAGATCTTTGCAAAATAAACCGAGTACTAACATAGCATACACACTGTCACCATTACACTATGAAAGGGGGAATAGATCACATCAATACTATCATAGCGATAATCAACTCCATAACCTACAAGAGATTATGATCATAATCTACGACAAGAACTACACGATGCACACACTGTCACCATTACACCATGCAGGAGGAATAGACTACTTTAATAACATCACATGAGTAGCACATAGACTAGTAGCGATACAAAGCACATTGCAATCATAAAGGGATATAAATAAGCACTTCACTATGCCATTCATAACAGTGAATAAGTATTCTGTGAAATATAGCCTAAGAGACCCACACGGTGCACACACTGTCACCTTTACACACATGGGACAAGGAGTCTCCGGAGATCACATAAGTAAAACCCACTTGACTAGCATAATGACATCTAGATTACAAGCATCATCATATGAATCTCAATCATGTAAGGCAGCTCATGAGATTATTGTATTTAAGTACATAGGAGAGATGAACCACATAGCTACCGGTACAGCCCGAGCCTCGATGGAGAACTACTCCCTCCTCATGGGAGACAGCAGCGGTGATGAAGATGGCGGTGGTGTCGATGGAGAAGCCTTCCGGGGGCACTTCCCCATCCCGGCGGCGTGCCAGAACAGAGACTCCTGTCCCCCAGATCTTGGCTTCGCGATGGCGGCGGCTCGGGAACTTTTCTCGTACCGTGGCTTATTCGTATCGAGGTTTAGGTCAGGGACCCTTAAATAGGCGAAGAGGCGGAGTCGGAGGGTCGACGAGGCGGTGACACACTAGGGGGCGCGGCCCAGGCCCTGGCCGCGCCACCCTGTCATCTGGCCCTGTGGCCCCCTCTGCCGACTCTCGGGTGTTCTGGAAGCTTCCGGTGAAAATAGGTCGGGCGTTGATTTCGTCCGATTCGAGAATATTTCCTTACTAGGATTTCGAAACCAAAAACAGCAGAAAACAGGAACTGGCACTTCGGCATCTCGTCAATAGGTTAGTTCCGGAAAACGCATCAAAACGATATAAAGTGTGAATAAAACATGTAGGTATTGTCATAAAACAAGCATGGAACATCAGAAATTATAGATACGTTGGAGACGCATCAGCATCCCCAAGCTTAGTTCCTACTCGTCCTCGAGTAGGTAAACGATAACACAAATAATTTCTGAGGTGACATGCTACCATCATAATCTTGATCGACATTATTGTAAAGCATATGACATGAATGAAGTGATTCAAAGCAATGGTCTATAGTTTGCTAACAAATAGATAACATATAGCAAAACTTTTCATGAATAGTACTTTCAAGACAAGTATCAACAAGTCTTGCATAAGATTTAACTCATAAAGCAATAAATTCAAAGTAAAGGCATCGAAGCAACACAAAGGAAGATATAAGTTTCAGCAGTTGCTTTCAACTTTCAACATGCATATCTCATGGATAATTGTCAACATAGAGTAATATGATGAATGCAAATAAGCAAGTATGTAAGAATCAATGCACAGTTGACACAAGTGTTTGCTTCTAAGGTGGAAGGAAATAGGTAAACTGACTCAACATAAAGTAAAAGATAGGCCCTTCGCAGAGGGAAGCAGAGATTAAATCATGTGCTAGAGCTTTTCAAGTTTTGAAATCATATAGAGAGCATAAAAGTAAAATTTTGAGAGGTGTTTGTTGTTGTCAACGATGGTAATGGGTACTCTAACTACCTTATCAACCAGACCTTCAAGAGCGGCTCCCATGAAGGACGTTATCTCTACCAGCAAGGTAGATCATCCCTCTTCTCTTTTGTTTACACCTGTACTTTAGTTTTATTTATTAGATGACACTCCCCCAACCTTTTGCTTACACAAGCCATGGCTAACCGAATCCTCGGGTGCCTTCCAACATTCACATACCATGGAGGAGTGTCTATTTGCAAATTTAAGTTGCTTACTGATAAATCAGAGCAAAACATGTGAAGAGAATTATTAATGCACGTTAATTAATTGGGGCTGGGAACCCCATTGCCAGCTCTTTTTGCAAAATTATTGGATAAGCGGATGAAGCCATTAGTCCATTGTGAAAGTCTGTCAGAAGTAAATGACAAGGTCGAAAGATAAAACACCACATACTTCCTCATGAGCTATAAAACATTGAAACAAATAAGAGATAATAGCTTTTGAATTGTTTAAAGGTAGCACATGAAGTATTTACTTGGAATGGCAGGAAATACCACATAATAGGTAGATATGGTGGACACAAATGGCATAGGTTTTGGCTCAAGGTTTTTGGATGCACGAGAAGCATTTCCTCTCAGTACAAGGCTTTGGCTAGCAAGGTTGTTTGAAGCAAACACAAGTATAAACCGGTACAGCAAAACTTACATAAGAACATATTGCAAGCATTATAAGACTCTACACTGTCTTCCTTGTTGCTCAAACACTTTTACCAGAAAATATCTAGACCTTAGAGAGACCAATCATGCAAACCAAATTTCAACAAGCTCTACGGTAGTTCTCCACTACTAGATTTAACTACATGATGCAAGAGCTTAAACATGATATATGAGAGCTCAAAACAATTGCCAAGTATCAAATTATTCAAGACCATATGAAGCATTTTCTGATTCCAACCAAATAGCAACAAGTGAAGCGATCAACTTTCGCCCTTGAACATTAAAAGCAAAAATGAAGAACACTAGTGTTCATATGAAAAAGCGGAGCGTGTCTCTCTCCCACACAAGGATGAACTTATTCAGAGAATGAAAATAACAAAATAAAAATAAAAGCACACAGACGCTCCAAGTAAAGTACATAAGATGTGACAGAATAAAAATATAGTTTTACTAGAAGTGACCTGATAAGTTGTCGGTGAAGAAGGGGATGCCTTGGGCATCCCCAAGCTTAGATGCTTGAGTCTTCTTAAAATATGCAGGGATGAACCACGGGGCATCCCCAAGCTTAGGCTTTTCACTCTTCTTGATCATATATCATCCTCCTCTCTTGACCCTTGAAAACTTCCTTCACACCAAACTTAGAGCAAACTCATTAGAGGGTTAGTGCATAATCAAAATTCACATGTTCAGAGGTGACACAATCATTCTTAACACTTCTGGACATTGCACAAAGCTTCTGAAAGTTAATGGAACAAAGAAACCCATTCAACAAAGCAAAAGAGGCAATGCGAAATAAAAGGCAGAATCTGTCAAAAAGAACAGTCCGTAAAGATGAATCTGACAGGGGCACTTAACTTGCTCAAATGGAAAAACTCAAAACTAATGAAAGTTGCGTACATATCTGAGGATCACACACGTAAATTTGCAGATTTTTTGATTTTTTTACAGAGACTTCTGCCCAAATTCGTGACAGACAGCAATGCTGTTTCTGCGCAGCAATCCAAATCTAGCATCAACTTTACCATAGAGACTTTACTTGGCACAAAAACATGATAAGGAGAGGTTGCTACAGTAGTAAACAACTTCCAAGACTCAACAAAACAAAAAGTGCTGTAGTAAAATAAACACATGGGTTATCTCCCAAGAAGTTCTTTCTTTATAGCCATTAAGATGGGCTCAGCAATTTTAATGATACTCTCGCAAGAATAAGAGTTGAAGCAAAAGAGAGCATGAAGAAGCAAATTAAAAAAACATTTAAGCCTAACCCACTTCCTATGAAAAGGAATCTTGTACACAAATAAATTCATGAAGAACAAAGTGGTAGGCATAGATAGGCAACACAAGCGCAATTTCAAGATTCTCAACATAAAGAGGGGAAACCTAATATTATTAAGATGCATATAACCATGTTTCCCTCTCTCATAATAACTTTCAGTAGAATCATGAACAAACTCAACAATATAACTATCACATACAACATTCTTGTCATGAGCCACATGCATAAAATTATTACTCTCCACATAAGCATAATCAATTTTATTAGTTGTAGTGGGAGCAAATTCAACAAAGTAGCTATCATTATTATTCTCATCAAGTGTAGGAGGCATAGTATAATCATAATAAAATTTACTCTCCATAGTAGGAGGCACCAAAATACCACTATCATTGTAATCATCATAAATAGGAGGCAAAGTATCATCAAAGAAAATTTTCTCCTCAATGCTTGGGGACTAAAAATGTCATGCTCATCAAAACCAGCTTCCCCAAGCTTAGAATTTTCCATATCATTAACAACAATGGTGTTCAAAGCGTTCATACTAATATCATTGCTACTATGTCAACACCCGGATTTTTAAGTCCGGATGCCTATTATGTCATACCTCGCAATCCCAGGAATATTGTTGTTGCGAGACATAATAGTTAAGTATCACAGTCATCATTCATTACAAACCATAAAGTCTTACAGATTTGGAATCACATGATCCATATTACACAAATAGTTGATCTAATGATCAACGAACTGATCAACGAACAAACACAAGTTCATAGCGGAAGCGTAAGATACAAGGACTCTATAGTCCACAGGCCAACGCTTGACGTTAGCAGACTCCTAGTTGTTGTAGACTTCCTGCTGACCGTCCTCCTCGTATCTGCTCTCTTCATAGTCTGGCCATTTGAATAGCCAGGGACACAGCCGTGAGTACTTTATGTACTCGCAAACTAATACTAGTGTAAGTGCTAACATTTCTAGTAGGGGGTGCTAAGCTCTAGTTTATTTGCATAAAGCCAATTTTATTTTGTAAGTATTTACTAAAGACTTCTTCATGTGCTAACTAACTCAAGTGGGAACATTAGTGTCATTCCCACAACTTTGTTGTGTTTTCAGTATACCTAAGTCACCATTCACCATTCATATCATCAACATGTTCAAAATCTAATACTGGAAACTGTATGGCCTTTCCAACCGTCCGTAACCGTGGACACGGCTATTCGAATAGGTTTACACTCTGCAGAGGTTGCACACTTGTACCACAACATTTGATTTCATCCGTCGGGATTTCCCCGAATCATCGTAACACAGTACGCGGATCATCAACCATAACCTTTCATTTACTAACCCTAGTATGAGCACCTCTCCCCATGAGCTTGACCTCCCAGTGAAGACCAACTGTCAACCTGGGAACTGCACAGGGCTTGGCCGTACAATTCACTTCAATTCACATCATTTCTCAACAACGGAGGCAGCCTCGGCATAACCCCTATGATGTGTGTTCAGAGGGAACTCATACTAAGATACATAAACTTCTAGTTAAGCCCTTACCCATAATCAGGTATTGTGGGGGTACTCAATAATTGGAAAGGTATCGCATCCAAACCAACATTAGTTTTTAATCAAAAATCACTATCTTCTCTTGGTCATATTCACCTTCAAAAGTCATTTCATAATCTTTATCATCATTATTTCACCACACATGTTCCCATCTAGAGTAGTCATTTTTAATTCAGCACTAGCATCTAAGGATGAGGGGTGCTAAGTACTTTGCTTTGCTTCTAGGCTAACTTTGATACTCTTGTACTAATCTAACATTAACCCTATTGAATTATGAATCAACAGTACAAAAATAACAGTAAGTAAAACTTGGAATTTAAAACTGGGAAATAGGCTCATAAACATAAAGTAAAATGGTGGTGCTTGGCTCATGATGAGCTAGCACTTTGCAAGAGTATTATCTTGCCTTGGTTGGGAAACTGGTCAAAGTGGTCTTCTTCTCCTTGACAGTCCTCCTCCTCCGGATACTCCTCGGTACTAGCGTCTAAAATACGAATACGGGGTACACAATCATCATACCAAACAAATTTACTAAACTAGTCACACTCATGATTTACACACCTTAAACTAGCAGCACACATTATTATTTAGTTGGTGGATGTGTTCTTCTTATTATTTAAGAAAAATAATTTCCTCTCATATTAATTTAGGTGTCATTTTAAATTACTTCTAGAAATAATTTCCTCTCATTATTCTATTAAGATTTAATTTCTCTCATGAATAATATATGACCTAGGTTGACCAAGGTCAACCTCTTCATACTCATCATTTAAGAAAGTGATTTAAATGGGGTGTAGCACCTCATACAATTTAATCCTAGCATGGTAAAGATTTAATATCATCAACAAACCATATGAGATTTTTATGACCAGAGTCTTCACCTCATATTGGATTGTTCATGACAAGATTTAAATGGAAGAAAATAATTCCATATGATTTATTAATATTTTGGGACAATAGTTTTGACTAGAAATAGTCATATAATCCTTTAATTTAACTAGGCCATGATCATACACAGTAGGCATGGCATATTTTTATAAAAACAATTAGTATAAGTGAAATGTGAATTATAGGAGTTGGAATTAACTTAAAAGCATGTTTGGTTAATTTTTAATAATTATTCTAATGCAGAAAAGTCCCTGCCTTGTTTATTTTCCTATTTTAATTCTATAATAGATCTATAGTTAATTCCAGTGGCATTGTATAGATAAATTCCTAAGGTTTCCAAATATATAAAGTTTGTAAAATTTGGCTGAGTAGATTTGTCTCTATTAAATTTCAAAGTTAGCATCAGATTGCATATTCTATTTATTCTGGAAAATTCGAATTTAAACTGGTGGGCTCGCGCGGGAAAACTAGCTGGGCTGCAGAGAGAAAAGAAGTTGGGCCGGCCCACTTCGCGTCCAGCGCGAGCAGGCCGTCTGACGGCGGGGGCCACGCGTCAGCGGGACTTAACGCCCGAAGCGGTGCGGGGAGAGGGAGCCGTGCGATTAGAACGCGATCGCACGGTCGAGAGGCGTCGTCGTCGACGACGAGCGAGGGACTCACCGGCGGCGGCGTAGGGGGTCGGAGGACGCGTCAGTGCACCGGCGGTCGTCGGAGAGGTGCGCCGCGTCGTTGTCGAGGACGAGGATCCTCCTGGTAGCAGCGGCGCTTCCGGGTGGCCTCCTGCTCCGGCGAACTCCGGCTACGGCGGCGGCTTCGAGCTTGCGATTGGAGGCCTCCGGCGACTAATTGGTGGAATTGAGGTGGCGAGGAGAAGCTGGGAGAGGAGAGGAAGAGAATGGTGTGCTCAATTTGGTGGGAGGAGCCCTCCTTTTATAGGAGCGGGAGGTGGCCGTGGCGGAGCTGGCGGGTCCTCGTCGTCGTCGCCGTTCCAGGGGTGCGAAGAGGCAAGGGATGGGTGCGCTGTGTTGGCGACGTCCAGGCGAAGCTGACGCGCGTGATGGCGGGGAAAATGAGGGGCTACAGCGGCGGCGATCGTGACGGAAGCTTGCAGGTCATGGCGGGCTGTCGTGGACGCTCGCGTCACCTGCGGCGTTCCCGCGGTCAATCGACGATGTCCGTGAGGTTGCTGGTCGTCTGGCGCGTCCACTGGCGAGCGGAGCAGGTGAGTGAGGGCGAGGAGCGTCGGCGCGCGTCACGCTCTGGCGCGTCCAGGGCGTTCGCCGTGCGCGCACTGGCGCAGCGTGTGCACGCCTGGGCGTGTCTGGGCGCGTCGAGCCTGGCGTGTGCACGCGTCGGTCTTGGTCAAGGGATGCACGGGCGGGTCCAGGGAGGTGAGAGGGAGAGAGGACATGGTGGCGTCGGCCAGAGTGAGAGGTGAGAGAGATGGCATGGTGTGGCCATGCCATGCCACGGCATGGTCATGCCATTGCCACTGTGAGCCAGGGGAGATGATGGCATGGCTGGGCACTGATGCTGAGGGGTGAGTGGAGGTGCCAGGGTGCAGAGAGGGTCAGGTTGGACCAAGTCCAAGCCAAAAATTCAGTATGGGCTCAATTTGATACCCTGCCTGCCAAGTGTTCGATCAAATGCCCGAAAGAAATAAATTTTCAAATTTTGAAATTCTTTTTGGTGGGTTGTAAACATATATTAAATGTAGCATATTGGTGGTGGTGGGGTTCAAAATGGAATTGATTTGCAAAAAATCATTTTGCATGTGATCTTGCATATGTGATTTTGTTCCAACTTTGCATGCTTCTCATTTGAAATTGGTAAAGAATTTGGGGTGGTGGTTTTGGGCAAAGTTGAAGTGCTTGATGTTGTCTTGGATGAGGTGAAAAGGTTTGACCAAGTGTAGAAGTGAAAAGTAAAAATCCAGGGACTCAAAGTGGGCATCAGGGTAAAAATGGCACATATGACCATAATCATATGTGAGCTCATATTTGCTTCAATTTTGATTTGAAAAGTGTTTGATGGTTTCCAAAGTTGTTAATATATGTTTAGTATCCATTTACACCCAATGGTGCAAACCAAATTGGCCTAGATCAAAGAATGGTAAGAATGGCCTAAGCCTTATGTGTATGTGAAGTTGATTTTTAGCATTTCTTTTCTATTTCACTTTTATTTGACTTTGGGTGATCAAGTGATCATTGCTAGGGTTTTGGAATGAGGGTAACACATATGCAAGCATCATGGCAAAAGCACACTCAAATAAATTACTAAGGTGCTAATATGCATAATCCTATATGATGAGAAAAGTTTTTGTTGGCTCCAAATTTTGGATTCTGGAATTCTCTCTTGTTCATTTGGATTGAAATTTGGGATGTTACAAACCCTTCCCCCTTACAAAATATCTCGTCCCGAGATCGAGAGAAAACTAGGTACTAAAGAGATCGGGGTATTCTTTCTTCATGTCTTCTTCGCGTTCCCAAGTGGCTTCGTCTTCAGTGTGATTGCTCCACTGAATCTTCAAGAACTTGATACTCCTGGTGCGGGTGGTCCTGTATGCTTCTTCCAGGATGCGAATAGGCACTTCGCGGTATGTCAAGTCTGTTGATATCCACCGAACGATGATCTATATTCTTGAATACTTCAGTCTTCTCCGGTACTTCAAGGCACTTCCGGAGCAGTGAGATGTGAAACACATTGTGTATGGCTGCCATTTCTTCAGGTAGTTCCAGTTGATAGGACACTTCGCCTCGGCGACTCAGAACTTTGAAGGGTCCGACATATCGGGGTGCGAGTTTTCCTTTCAGTGGAATCTCTGCATTCCCTTGAGGGGTGACACCTTGAGGTAGACGAAATCTCCAATCTCAAAGGTCATCTCTCGGCGTCTTTTGTCAGCGTAGCTCTTCTGTCGGGATTGTGCAGTCTTGAGGTACTCGCGGATCTTGTGCACCTTCTCCTCGGCTTCTCGAAGAACATCTGGTCCAAAAACTTGGCTTTCTCCGACTTCGACCAGTTCAAAGGGGTACGGCATTTCCTTCCGTACAGGGCTTCAAAGGGGGCCATCTGTGGCGGCTTGATAACTGTTGTTGTACGAGAATTCTGCATATGGCAAGCAGTCTTGGATCCATATTCCAGTACACAGGCTCTCAACATATCTTCTAGTATCTGATTGACTCTCTCGGTCTGTCCGTCGGTCTGCGGGTGATAAGCTGTGCTGAAGTTCAGACGGGTTCCTAGTCCTTCATGCACTTTCTGCCAGAATCTTGAGGTGAACTGTGATCCTCTATCGACACAATTGACTTCGGGGTTCCGTGCAGGGCGACTATCCTTGAGATGTATAACTCAGCTAACTTTGGGCCTTGGTATGTGGTCTTGACAGGGATGAAGTGTGCAACCTTGGTCAACCTATCAATGACAACCCAAATGGAGTCATTTCCTCTGCTAGATTTGGGCAATCCTGTGATAAAGTCCATACCGACAGAATCCCATTTCCACTCAGGAATCTGTAAAGGTTGCAACAGTCCTGCGGTCGTTGATGTTCTGCCTTGACTCGTTGACAGATATCACACTTGGCGATGTAACTTCCTATCTCTCGCTTCATTCCGTGCCACCAGAATTGTTCCTTCAGGTCTTGGTACATCTTGGTTCCTCCGGGATGAATGGAATACAGGGTATCGTGAGCTTCCTTCAGGATAACTTGCTTCAATTCTGAATCTGACGGTACACACAGGCGACCGTTGTACCAAAGTACTCCTTCTTCATCTATGGTGAATCCTGGTGCCTTCCCTGCAGCTATCTGACTCTTGATTCCGTCAATGCTGGCATTTCCCTTCTGGGCTTCTTTGATCTGTCCAATCAAAGTAGGCTGCAGTTCTATGCTGGCTAGGTATCCTTCACTAACTAGCTCCATTCTGAAATGCTCAAACTCTTGGTATAGGCTAGGCTGTTCCTTTGCTATCATGGAGTTTAACTGACAAGGCAGTCTACTCAGGGCATCTGCTACTACATTGGCCTTCCCGGGGTGATAGTGGATTTCCATATCATAATCCTTGATTAGCTCTAACCATCTGCGTTGCCTCATGTTCAGCTCCTTCTGGTGAAGATATACTTCAGGCTCTTGTGATCCGAATAGATCTCGCATCGATTACCCATGAGGTAATGACGCCAAACTTTCAGGGCTAACACTACGGCTGCGAGTTCGAGGTCATGGGTTGGGTAGTTCTGTTCATGCTGCTTCAGTTGCCGGGACAGGTATGATATCACTTTGCCTTCTTGCATCAACACACATCCAAGACCAATCTTGGATGCATCACAATAGACATCAAATGGCTTGGTGATATCCGACATGATCAGTATTGGGGCTGTGGTCAATCTGCTCTTGAGCTGTTGGAAACTTTCTTCACATTTGGCAGTCCATTCAAACTTCTTGTCCTTCTTCAGCAGTTGTGTCATGGGTCGGGCTATGCTGGAAAATCCTTCAACGAATCGGCGGTAATATCCCGCTAATCCGAGAATGCGCGGGACCTCGGTCTGAGTGGTTGGGGCTTTCCATTCTGTGACAGTCTTGATCTTGGCGGGATCTACAGCAATTCCTCCTGCGGACAAGATATGTCCCAGGAATCCTACCTCCTTCAACCAAAACTCACACTTGCTGAACTTGGCATATAACTTGTGCTGCCTCAGGGTTTCTAGGATTATTTCCAGGTGTTGTTCATGTTCCTCTTCGGTTTTGGAGTAGATAAGAATGTCATCGATGAAAACAACGACAAACTTATCCAAAAAGTTCATGAAGACCTTGTTCATGAGGTTCATGAAATAGGCGGGGGCATTGGTTAATCCAAATGACATGACATTGTACTCTACAATCCATATCTGGTGGTGAAAGCGGTCTTTGGGATATCCGTGGCACGAATCTTCAGTTGATGGTAACCTGTCCTAAGGTCAATCTTGGAGAATACGGTGGCACCGGCAGCTGGTCAAACAGGTCTTCTATCTTTGGCAAGGGGTATTTGTTTTTGATGGTGACATCGTTAAGTTTACGATAATCCGTACATAACCGATTGGCACCATCTTTCTTATCCACAAATAAAACTGGTGATCTCCAAGGCGACGCACTTGGTCGAATCAGACCTTTGTGTAACATATCATCCAGTTGCTTCTTCAGCTCTATTAATTCTGCCGGGTTCATGCTATAGGCTCTCTGGGCTATAGGTCCTGTTCCAGGAATTAACTCGATGATAAACTCGATATCCCGATCCGGGGGCATACCGGGTAGATCATCCGGAAACACATCAGCGTATCGACAGACGACCCTGATCTGATCCAGAGTTGGTTTGGCTACTCCTTGGTTGCAAGTGAAATTTCTGGGGAGTTTCTCAGACACATGTTCTATTGTTATTCCGGTGCTACTAGTCATGGTGATGGCCTTCTTGGCGCAGTCTATCAATCCATGATGTTTCGCCATCCAATCCATACCTAGTACTACTTCCAATCCTTTTGTTCCCAGAACAATTAAGTTTGCAAAAAACATTATTTCTTGAATTCTGATGGGTACTTCTTTGCAAAATTTTCTAGCTTTAGTTGTTGATCCAGGTATTTGAACTATCATGACATGTTTCAAGCTGATTGGTTGAATCTTACTAGTGCTCACAAAATCTTCGGTAACAAATGAATGTGATGCTCCGGAATCAAACAACACTCTTGCTGGTATTGAGTTAACAGAGAACATACCCAGCACCACATCTGGGGCTTCCTGGGCTTCCTCGGCGTTCATGTGGTAGAGGCGACCTCCGCGGTTGTGCGGGTTGTTGGGGGCGAACTTCTTGCCGGTGGAGACACGGCGTTCTGCTGCAGGTGCAGCGGTGTTGCCGGCGAGCTTGGCCAGCCTTTTGGGGCACTCATTGGAGAAGTGTCCCACCACTCCACATTCATAGCAGGTGATTGTGGACTTGTCCTTGGTTCCAACCGGAATAGCATTGCTTCCGGTCCTTGGTGCGGTGTTGGTGTTGTTGTTGTTGGTGTTGGGGGCTCGCGGCGGAGCGCGGTTGAAGTTGTGTTGTGGTGCACATAGGAGTTGGGGTTGTTGCTGTTGTGGTGGGGGCCTCCTGGCCTTGGGTTTCCTCCGCTCCGGTTCTGAAAACCGGGGCGCGACACTTGGTTCTGGGGCTTGTTGGTTCTGGGGGCAAAACCACTGCTTGAGCTAGGGCGATATCTTGGGGCATTGCTGGGCCCACTCTGGTTCATCATGCGGCGCTTGCGGTTTTCATTGGCCTGGTGCAACTTGCCTTCCATTTGAATGGAAGAATCCACTAGGGCTTCAAGGTCAGCAAAGGGAATGTTGACCAGTACTGTCTGCATCTCGTCATGCAGGCCGTTCAGGAATCTCTCCTTCCTTTTCTCATTGGTGTCGGTTTCATCGGGGGCGTACCTTGATAGGGTGAGGAACCTGTCGCGGTATTCTACCACCGACATCCGGCCTTGCTTCAATTCCCGGAATTCATCCCTCATCTTCTTGATCAAGCCTGGTGGTACATGGTACTTGCTAAACTTGAGCTTAAAGTCAGCCCAAGTCATCATCTGTCCGGCATTTAATGCACGGGCGCTGGTCCACCAAGCTCTTGCTGGTCCTGCTAAGTAGTGCGTAGCAAACAACACTTTCTCATTCTCATCCACTCCAGCTACTTCCAAGTTATTTTCCATTGTTTGCAGCCAATCATCTGCATCTAAGGGCTCTTCAGTCTTGCTGAAAACAGGTGGGTTGGTGTTTTGGAAATTCTTGAGTTTGGATCCTGGATGGTCATGGTGTCCATGGCCCTGCTGGTTGTTGGCTAGTTGTTGCAGTGCTGCGAGGCTGGCTTGACGTTCAGCTCGATCTGTCTCCCTGTCTGCCATCAGGGTCTGCAGCAGTTGCATCATAGCATCCGAGTTCGCGTTGCGGTGAGCCATCTGAACAGGTAGATAGATCATGAGATAAGAGGGAATTTTCTATGGCTTATTTTGGGTAAGTTTTAAACTTAAAACTTGAAATCTTTTCATGATGGCACAAACATTCATTCATTCATAACAAGCATCACACATTACAAACTAACACACTTAAGGGTTTTAAGAACCCTTCTTCTCCAAGCTACGATACATGGGGCGGGATACAACTCACACCTACGATAGTGCATAAGTGAAAACTACTCTTCCTCATCGTCGTCCACATCGAGGGGGGTGTGGTCGTCCTCTCCGTCGTCCAGAAAGTCGTAGTCTTCTCCCTCGGTGTTCTCATCATCCTCGAAGTCGTTGTCGTCACTCAGGAAGTCGCTTCCTCCCTGAATGTCTTCTCCATCTTCTTCCATCTCCTTCAGCTGGTCTTCCTGGGCCTTGACAGTGGCCTCCAGTGAAGCTATCTTTGCGCGAAGACGCGCAATGGTAGCGTCCTTCTTGGCCTTCTGCCGGCGGAGCGTCTTGCGGTCCTTTGACAGCATCTTGATAGCATCTGCGTGCTCAGTCAGTGCAAGGTGGGTCTGGTTGGCGTAGCTGCGCGCGTTGTCCAGATCCTGCTGAGTGTGGTACAGCATGAAATCCAGATGGTCCACATGGTGTTTCAGCTCGGGGTGAGGCTGCATGTCCATGGGTTCTCCAGCAGAGTTACGCCTCGCGAGGTGAGAAAAGCGAGGGTGCTTGAGTGCCTCCCCGCTCATCCCGCACAAGCGTGCGAGTCCCTCCTGAAGGGCGCGGGCAAGTCCGTCCAGCCAGTTGCTCTCCATGAAGGAGAAGAGAATCCTCTCAGAAGTGGGAGGCTCCATCTTGCCCCTCAAGTCCGCAGTGATGATCCACTGCAGTTCGCCTCCTGGCTGGTCAGAGATCTGGGCTCCGTGGAACTCCGGGTGCGGGCGATCAAGGTGGTCGGACAGGGCGTTGAGGTCGTGCTCGAAGATCAAGCTTCCCCCATTCCCGAGCTGGTAAAACTTCGTGTTCACGGGCTCCATCTGAAAGTGAAGTGAAGGATTAAGTTAGAGAAGTGAACAAGTGTGGCAAAATTTTAGGTATATTTCTTAAGGAAGAACATGACTTCTTATTTTTCAAAGAACTTTAAAGAGAAGGCAAAGACTTAATTTTTCAGAAATACTTCATTCCTTTTTGAAACTAAATTTTTCAGGACGTCCATTCTAAACTAGGGTCTCCTAAGGTCAAACAATGGCTCTGATACCAACTTGTCAACACCCGGATTTTTAAGTCCGGATGCCTATTATGTCATACCTCGCAATCCCAGGAATATTGTTGTTGCGAGACATAATAGTTAAGTATCACAGTCATCATTCATTACAAACCATAAAGTCTTACAGATTTGGAATCACATGATCCATATTACACAAATAGTTGATCTAATGATCAACGAACTGATCAACGAACAAACACAAGTTCATAGCGGAAGCGTAAGATACAAGGACTCTATAGTCCACAGGCCAACGCTTGACGTTAGCAGACTCCTAGTTGTTGTAGACTTCCTGCTGACCGTCCTCCTCGTACTCCTGCTCCTCTTCATAGTCGGCCATTTGAATAGCCAGGGACACAGCCGTGAGTACTTTATGTACTCGCAAACTAATACTAGTGTAAGTGCTAACATTTCTAGTAGGGGGGTGCTAAGCTCTAGTTTATTTGCATAAAGCCAATTTTATTTTGTAAGTATTTACTAAAGACTTCTTCATGTGCTAACTAACTCAAGTGGGAACATTAGTGTCATTCCCACAACTTTGTTGTGTTTTCAGTATACCCAAGTCACCATTCACCATTCATATCATCAACATGTTCAAAATCTAATACTGGAAACTGTATGGCCTTTCCAACCGTCCGTAGTGGACACGGCTATTCGAATAGGTTTACACTCTGCAGAGGTTGCACACTTGTGCCACAACATTTGATTTCATCCGTCGGGATTTCCCCGAATCATCGTAACACACGCGGATCATCAACCATAACCTTTCATTTACTAACCCTAGTATGAGCACCTCTCCCCATGAGCTTGGCCTCCCAGTGAAGACCAACTGTCAACCTGGGAACTGCACAGGGCTTGGCCGTACAATTCACTTCAATTCACATCATTTCTCAACAACGGAGGCAGCCTCGGCATAACCCCTATGATGTGTGTTCAGAGGGAACTCATACTAAGATACATAAACTTCTAGTTAAGCCCTTACCCATAATCAGGTATTGTGGGGGTACTCAATAATTGGAAAGGTATCGCATCCAAACCAACATTAGTTTTTAATCAAAAATCACTATCTTCTCTTGGTCATATTCACCTTCAAAAGTCATTTCATAATCTTTATCATCATTATTTCACCACACATGTTCCCATCTAGAGTAGTCATTTTTAATTCAGCACTAGCATCTAAGGATGAGGGGTGCTAAGTACTTTGCTTTGCTTCTAGGCTAACTTTGATACTCTTGTACTAATCTAACATTAACCCTATTGAATTATGAATCAACAGTACAAAAATAACAGTAAGTAAAACTTGGAATTTAAAACTGGGAAATAGGCTCATAAACATAAAGTAAAATGGTGGTGCTTGGCTCATGATGAGCTAGCACTTTGCAAGAGTATTATCTTGCCTTGGTTGGGAAACTGGTCAAAGTGGTCTTCTTCTCCTTGACAGTAGACCTCCTCCTCCTCTGGATACTCCTCGGTACTAGCGTCTAAAATACGAATACGGGGTACACAATCATCATACCAAACAAATTTACTAAACTAGTCACACTCATGATTTACACACCTTAAACTAGCATCACACATTATTATTTAGTTGGTGGATGTGTTCTTCTTATTATTTAAGAAAAATAATTTCCTCTCATATTAATTTAGGTGTCATTTTAAATTACTTCTAGAAATAATTTCCTCTCATTATTCTATTAAGATTTAATTTCTCTCATGAATAATATATGACCTAGGTTGACCAAGGTCAACCTCTTCATACTCATCATTTAAGAAAGTGATTTAAATGGGGTGTAGCACCTCATACAATTTAATCCTAGCATGGTAAAGATTTAATATCATCAACAAACCATATGAGATTTTTATGACCAGAGTCTTCACCTCATATTGGATTGTTCATGACAAGATTTAAATGGAAGAAAATAATTCCATATGATTTATTAATATTTTGGGACAATAGTTTTGACTAGAAATAGTCATATAATCCTTTAATTTAACTAGGCCATGATCATACACAGTAGGCATGGCATATTTTTATAAAAACAATTAGTATAAGTGAAATGTGAATTATAGGAGTTGGAATTAACTTAAAAGCATGTTTGGTTAATTTTTAATAATTATTCTAATGCAGAAAAGTCCCTGCCTTGTTTATTTTCCTATTTTAATTCTATAATAGATCTATAGTTAATTCCAGTGGCATTGTATAGATAAATTCCTAAGGTTTCCAAATATATAAAGTTTGTAAAATTTGGCTGAGTAGATTTGTCTCTATTAAATTTCAAAGTTAGCATCAGATTGCATATTCTATTTATTCTGGAAAATTCGAATTTAAACTGGTGGGCTCGCGCGGGAAAACTAGCTGGGCTGCAGAGAGAAAAGAAGTTGGGCCGGCCCACTTCGCGTCCAGCGCGAGCAGGCCGTCTGACGGCGGGGGCCACGCGTCAGCGGGACTTAACGCCCGAAGCGGTGCGGGGAGAGGGGAGCCGTGCGATTAGAACGCGATCGCACGGTCGAGAAGCGTCGTCGTCGACGACGAGCGAGGGACTCACCGGCGGCGGCAGTAGGGGGTCGGAGGACGCGTCAGTGCACCGGCGGTCGTCGGAGAGGTGCGCCGCGTCGTTGTCGAGGACGAGGATCCCCCTGGTAGCAGCGGCGCTTCCTGGGGTGGCCTCCTGCTCCGGCGAACTCCGGCTACTGGCGGCGGCTTCGAGCTTGCGATTGGAGGCCTCCGGCGACTAATTGGTGGAATTGAGGTGGCGAGGAGAAGCTGGGAGATGAGAGGAAGAGAATGGTGTGCTCAATTTGGTGGGAGGAGCCCTCCTTTTATAGGAGCGGGAGGTGGCCGTGGCGGAGCTGGCGGGTCCTCGTCGTCGTCGCCGTTCCAGGGGTGCGAAGAGGCAAGGGATGGGTGCGCTGTGTTGGCGACGTCCAGGCGAAGCTGACGCGCGTGATGGCGGGGAAAATGAGGGGCTACAGCGGCGGCGATCGTGACGGAAGCTTGCAGGTCATGGCGGGCTGTCGTGGACGCTCGCGTCACCTGCGGCGTTCCCGCGGTCAATCGACGATGTCTGTGAGGTTGCTGGTCGTCTGGCGCGTCCACTGGCGAGCGGAGCAGGTGAGTGAGGGCGAGGAGCGTCGGCGCGCGTCACGCTCTGGCGCGTCCAGGGCGTTCGCCGTGCGCGCACTGGCGCAGCGTGTGCACGCCTGGGCGTGTCTGGGCGCGTCGAGGCTGGCGTGTGCAGGCTCGGTCTTGGTCAAGGGGGTGCACGAGCGGGTCCAGGGAGGTGAGAGGAATGGAGAGGACATGGTGAGGCAGGCCAGAAGTGAGAGGTGAGGGAGATGGCACGATGTGGCCATGCCATGCCACGGCATGGTCATGCCATTGCCACTGTGAGCAAGTGGAGGTGCTGGCAGGGCTGGGCACTGATGCTGAGGGGTGAGTGGAGGTGCCAGGGTGCAGAGAGGGTCAGGTTGGACCAAGTCCAAGCCAAAATTTTCAGTATGGGCTCAATTTGATACCCTGCCTGCCAAGTGTTCGATCAAATGCCCGAAAGAAATAAATTTTCAAATTTTGAAATTCTTTTTGGTGGGTTGTAAACATATATTAAATGTAGCATATTGGTGGTGGTGGGGTTCAAAATGGAATTGATTTGCAAAAAATCATTTTGCATGTGATCTTGCATATGTGATTTTGTTCCAACTTTGCATGCTTCTCATTTGAAATTGGTAAAGAATTTGGGGTGGTGGTTTTGGGCAAAGTTGAAGTGCTTGATGTTGTCTTGGATGAGGTGAAAAGGTTTGACCAAGTGTAGAAGTGAAAAGTAAAAATCCAGGGACTCAAAGTGGGCATCAGGGTAAAAATGGCACATATGACCATAATCATATGTGAGCTCATATTTGCTTCAATTTTGATTTGAAAAGTGTTTGATGGTTTCCAAAGTTGTTAATATATGTTTAGTATCCATTTACACCCAATGGTGCAAACCAAATTGGCCTAGATCAAAGAATGGTAAGAATGGCCTAAGCCTTATGTGTATGTGAAGTTGATTTTTAGCATTTCTTTTCTATTTCACTTTTATTTGACTTTGGGTGATCAAGTGATCATTGCTAGGGTTTTGAAATGAGGGTAACACATATACAAGCATCATGGCAAAAGCACACTCAAATAAATTACTAAGGTGAGCTAATATGCATAATCCTATATGATGAGAAAAGTTTTTGTTGGCTCCAAATTTTGGATTCTGGAATTCTCTCTTGTTCATTTGGATTGAAATTTGGGATGTTACATACTAGCATGCAAAAAAGATTCCATAGGTTTTTTAATTTTCGCAGCAAACAATTCTTAATCAGGAAAAAGATTAAAAAGCTCACTAATTTTTTTTGTTGTTTTCCATTATGCCTAACTAGTGAAAATAAAAACAAGAAACAAAAAGATGCAATTGCAGGATCTAAAGGAAATAGCTTCGAGTACTTACAACGGCGCCGGAAAATAGCTTAGTAGCCGAGATCCGGAGTGTGAGTACCTTTTACCTTTCCTCCCCGGCAACGGCGCCAGAAATAGCTTGATGTCTACGGGTGCTTCTATTCTTGTAGACAGTGTTGGGCCTCCAAGAGCAGAGGTTTGTAGAACAGCAGCAAGTTTTCCCTTAAGTGGATCACCCAAGGTTTATCGAACTCAAGGAGGAAGAGGTCAAAGATATCCCTCTCAAGCAACCCTGCAATCACAATACAAGAAGTCTCTTGTGTCCCCAACACACCTAATACACTTGTCAGATGTATAGGTGCACTAGTTCGGCGAAGAGATAGTGAAATACAAGTAGTATGGATGTATATGAGTGGTAATAGCAATCTGAATAAAATATGGCAGCGAGTAAACATGCAACAGAACAGTAAATAAGCGGTGTTTGCGTATTGGAAACAAGGCCTAGGGATCATACTTTCACTAGTGGACACTCTCAACATTGATCGCATAATAAATAATAATTTCTCTCATTTGTGCTACATACACTCTTTGTTGGATGACAAACACCATTCATTGTGTAGGGCTACAAGAGCTCCCTCAAGCCGGAGTTAACAAGCGCCACAACATTCAACATTCATATTTAAATAACCTTAGAGCATAATAGATCTTTGCAAAATAAACCGAGTACTAACATAGCATACACATTGTCACCATTACACTATGAAGGGGGAATAGATCACATCAATACTATCATAGCGATAATCAACTCCATAACCTACAAGAGATTACGATCATAATCTACGACAAGAACTACACGATGCACACACTGTCACCATTACACCATGCAGGAGGAATAGACTACTTTAATAACATCACATGAGTAGCACATAGACTAGTAGCGATACAAAGCACATTGCAATCATAAAGGGATATAAATAAGCACTTCACTATGCCATTCATAACGGTGAATAAGTATTCTGTGAAATATAGCCTAAGAGACCCACACGGTGCACACACTGTCACCTTTACACACATGGGACAAGGAGTCTCCGGAGATCACATAAGTAAAACCCACTTGACTAGCATAATGACATCTAGATTACAAGCATCATCATATGAATCTCAATCATGTAAGGCAGCTCATGAGATTATTGTATTTAAGTACATAGGAGAGAGATGAACCACATAGCTACCGGTACAGCCCCGAGCCTCGATGGAGAACTACTCCCTCCTCATGGGAGACAGCAGCGGTGATGAAGATGGCGGTGGTGTCGATGGAGAAGCCTTCCGGGGGCACTTGCCCGTCCCGGCGGCGTGCCGGAACAGAGACTCCTGTCCCCCAGATCTTGGCTTCGCGATGGCGGCGGCTCTGGAACTTTTCTCGTACCGTGGCTTATTCGTATCGAGGTTTAGGTCAGGGACCCTTAAATAGGCGAAGAGGCGGAGTCGGAGGGTCGACGAGGCGGTGACACACTAGGGGGCGCGGCCCAGGCCCTGGCCGCGCCACCCTCATCTGTGGCCTGTGGCCCCCTCTGCGACTCTCGGGTGTTAAGAAGCTTCCGGTGAAAATAGGGTACTGGGCGTTGATTTCATGATTAGAGAATATTTCCTTACTAGGATTTATGAAACCAAAAATAGCAGAAAACAGGAGCTGGCACTTCGACATCTCGTCAATAGGTTAATTCCGGAAAACGCATCAAAACGATATAAAGTGTGAACAAAACATGTAGGTATTGTCATAAAACAAGCATGGAACATCAGAAATTATAGATACGTTGGGGACGTATCAAGGGGTCAACGGGAGCGTCCTGGCGTCGTGGCGTTCTGGCGTGCCCGTGGCACTCGCCGTGCACGCTCTGTCGCGCGCGTGCACGTCACTGGCACGTCTGGGCGTCGCCTGTTCTGGCCGTTGCACTGCATGGATCGAGCGGGGTTGGTGTCCATTTGACTCAGGGAAGTGTGGAGCAGCTAGATGGCATGGTGGTGCATGGTGGGGAAGGCCATGGTGTTACCCTCCAAAACCCCCCGGCGGGCTTTGGCTAAGTAACACGAAGAGCCGGGAGGCTCCTAGGGCCGCTTAGTGGATCCCTGGCACCTCGCGTCGTCCCGCAAATCTTCGGCGCGCGTCCTGGCGGTTGCTGGGCGTGCCACCTGACCTAGACCTGGTCAGGAAGGTGTTAGTGCTTCGATGGTTCCTGCATGGTAGACACGTGCACATTAAATACGAGCCTTATCGGCTCTCAGGTTTCCCTGTAGATCGGCTCAAAGAGCCGATCGCCCCATGGTCCTTGATGGATTAGCAATGGCATGGGGATCCTGCTTGATCGGGACAAAGCTAAAACGATCCACGACAGTTTAGGGTTTTCACCGCATAATCGGAACGTCCTACGTGCGATCGGGCCTAGCAGCTACGAGAGACGGTGCAAACTACCCCTACGAGAGGCCTAAAAACCAACATAACGTTGATCCCGGAACATCCCTCGCAGGGACGGTAAACACATCTAACGCACCGCCGGATCCTCCGACCCCAGCATAAGGCCTAACTATGCAGATATTAAACTAATCCCTGCAGGTGCAGGGAGCAACCATAACGGATCGGATCTACTAGGCGTGATCAAGCAAGATGCTGCCCTTTACGTCTGGATAGACGTAAGGGCAGCTAGATACGCAAGGGTTGCACTACGATAGCATATTACGTGAAGAACAATGCTAACCCTAACATATCTAAAGATAACTACGTTGCTCGCCATCAAAAGGGCTTCAGTACGAGCAACGCATGAACAATACTAAGCTTACGCTGCCTAGATCGCGAGATGCGATCTAGGCAGCATGATGCTTACCGGTAAGAACCCTCGTAGGAAAGGGGTGGCGATGCGCCGAGATTGGTTTGTTTTGGTTGAACGGTGATTGTCCTCCTTTCCCGATAACCCTAGATACATATTTATAGTCCAAGGGACTTTCTAATTGAGGCGTGCACCTAACCGTGCACGGGCCAGACTCTATCTCTTTAATCTAAATTACAATGCGATCTAATCTATTACAGAATACATGGGCCACTTAGCCCAAACTATCAGCGCAAGGCCGCTTCAAAGATGCTTCATGTGTATGTCCTTCAAGCCCATCTTCACTTACGGCCCATCTCCTGATTTGGCCAAAATCGGGTGGTAACACATGCCCCCCTGGTTTTGATAATGATAATTGCAAAACCATCTGTCTCCTTTAAAGGGTCATGTCATGGCAGAACCGTCGCAGTTTTCTTCATGATGGCGTCTTGCCTCTTCGCCTTCTCTGCACAACTTGACAATTCTGGCACCACGTCCTTGGGAACTGCTTAGGCATTAAATCATTATTTCCCTTTTATCTGGCCACATCCTGTGGTTTCTTTCTTCATCCCCCTGTTCCACAGTAGCCATCGGCAAACCAAAAAACCCTCCTTAGCCGCCATGTCTTCCTCTTCGTCTTCTTCCTCATCGGGCCCTTCCTCCCAATCCTCCACCTCCCGCGAGCCAACGCCTGAATGGGACCCACGGGAGGCCCACGCGGCCAACATCCGCCGCGCCATAGCCGACGGGGACGAGTCGACCCACGACTCCTTCGTCTGGTCCGAAGACGACCAGTCCTTAACGGACGGGGAGAGCGACCTTCGCTTCCTTGCCGTTGGGCAATCGGAGGAGGAAAGCGACGACGACGGCTTCTCCTGGGACGGCTACTCCTCCGCCGAGGAGGTGAAGGAAGAGGAGGAGGACACCACCTCCGACGAACCGCCGGCCAAGCGTCTGCCCTTGGGCAGGCAACACTGCGACCGACAGCGACTATGGCGACGCTAGCGAAGAAGATGAAGACAATGAAGGTTCCGCCGGTGGTCACTATAGCAGTGACGACGAGCCGGCCGGGAGCAGCGCCGATAGCGGCGACGGCGACGATGAGGACAGCAGCGGCCCTTAGATAGGATAGAGCTAGGAGTAGTAGACGGGGCAATGTTCCCCCTAGCAATCCCTTTTGGGAGCAATCAGCTCTTATGTAAGAAATCCTCGTTCATCAATGAAGAATTCCCCATTTGATTTTACTGATTCCTTAGTGACGATTTAGCCGATTGCCCTTCGTACTGAGTCTGCCGATTGTCGCTTCGGTAGATGCTCAATGAGCCGATGGCAAAGCATCAGCTGTTCCAATGGATTGCAAAACAGGTCGATCCAATCACCTTTTTCAAATATTAACTTGCAATCCATGAAATTCAGACCCAAACCTCCAACCGGACAGGTCCACGTGCAGCTGTGAGACCCCTAGATCCTTGGACTTTAAAATCATCCGATCGTAGTATTTGTCCTGACAGCAAAACTCCTGGATCAATGCTTCCAGGAAAGCTCCTTAGTCCGTTGCTGACAATCTTGATCTCGAAGCCGATACCCCTGTAAAACAGGTGTCACTCGTTCACAGCTTCCCTCGTGACGTTTGTTCTTTGCAGCAACGGATTGGTCTAGAGCCTGATCAACGATGATGGCCCCTTCTTCCAACTCCTCCTGTCAACCCTGATGGTTTTACTCTGCAAGAGCTCTCCTGTTCAGCATGGCTAGGACGCAGAGATAGCCAATTTCAACACCACTGGCTCTTCAGGATGCGGAATCTTTTAAGGCTAGCTGCCCCCGAGCCTTGGTCAAGGCGAGAATGAAGGTGCACCAACCGCATTGGGCCACTGCCAGCTTCTCAACTGTGGTGCAACATCAGTCGATTCTAACCAAATCGGCTGTTAACAGCAGAGAACCTCCCAGGTGAGCTGCCCAGTCTCTTCAGTCCAATGAGGCAACCTCTGGTGAGGATGAAGTTCAGTCCGACTGGATGATCGTCGGTTGTTCTCATGATCCTGGCCTGATCCGCACGTCCATGTTGCTCTTGCCGTTGGCCAGGGCTGCGATCTTCAAACTTGCCGGCAAACACCAAAGGCTTAAATGAGAAAAAGGGCCATCTTGGACGCCCAAATTGATGCTTCCGTTGGTGCTGCCGAGCCTGAAGCCTTGCAAAAGGAGTTGGAAGTCCCTGAAGAGCGGGCCCGAGTCGCCAAGCAACCCCAATGAGGGGTTCCTCCAGTAGATGACTGCTCTATTAGGCTTCCGCTTATACCCCTTGAGTCGATGGCCGTGCATCGCTTTGAATCCTTAAGTCGATGTCCACGCATCGGCTGTGCTCAAAATTTTTGTATTTCCGATTTTTTGCGGCCGATTTGCTTACGTACGGCCCCCATACTTGAGCTGCTTCGCTGGAAATTTGACATCCGTTCCCAGCTCCGTATCCTCCATCTTATCCATCTATGTGCCCCCCGATTCTGTCAAGTAATTGATGGCATCGGCTCTTCAGGTCTGTTGGATCAATGCTGAACACAGACAAAGAATGTTGAGGATGATTTTGGCCGATTACCGGAATCGGCCTCCTTCTTTGTTGCGATGCTTGACGATGATTTGCAACTTCTTGGATTTCCATCGTAGCTACGTGGCTGCTGGAGATAAGATCTTTTACTTCTCATTTTTGAGGGCCGATCGCGGGGATCGGCCTTGCCACGTATGTCCAATGTATTGGACGTGCTACTCTGTCCAGCCCACGGATACCATGTTTGTGTCTGCCGATGCGTCGCATCGGCATCACCGATACTGTGCATCGGCTTTAGCATGTTTGGGGCGCCATACTTTCGGGGCGCGCCTTCGTCTCCACTATTTGCTGGATCTTCACGGCCAGATCGGGCCGTGCTCTTCTCAACGTGTCAGTGCGTGCCTCGGCTTCTTCCAGTTGTAACCGCAGGCGCTTACGAGAATGTTTGGAGTCCATCGGGGCACCACCTTGGTCGGTGATACCTATCTTCTTCTCCATCCGACTCCTCGAAGTCTTCTTCTTGAGATGATTCAGCTCGTTTACTCGAGGTGGGAGAGGTCCTAGACGTTTGAACACTGAAACTTCGCTTGCCCCCCTTCTTCCTTGCTTTTGCATTCAGGCGTTCTCGATTGTTGGCAATCGGCTCATTCTGAGTCCCAACAATGTTTGAAGAAGGGACAGCTCCAGTGCTTATCCACGTTGTCTTGTTCCTTAGACCTCCCTCGGCGCGACGTTCGTACCCGTCGTTGCTGCCGTTGTTCGACGATAACTCCTGTTCTCCGCATCAGACCGACGATGTTTCTCATCGTCTTCGTCGTAGCGTCGACGTCGGTCGTACTGCTGCTCATATTTGTTGAGGAGATGCACGGATAATGGGCGCTGATACCGTATGCTTCTCACCTCCTCCTCGGTCAGGTATCGTCTATCGTCGTCTTGGGGCCGGTCGCGTGGAACGGCCTCCTCTTTATCTTTGCCACGAGTGGCTGCTCTCTGCTTTGTCCGCGCCATGGCGAATCACGAACCCTGCCATATTGACATCGAAAGAGAACCCTGGTTCTCTTATGGAGTGGCTTAGGTCCATCATGTTGACGTATGGAAACGGACGCCTGTCTACCTTCATGGCAAACTGTCCGAACGTTAATCGGCCTGCTTCTATCGCCATCTGAATTTGTGCGCGCAGTACTTTGCAGTCGCTGGTGGTGTGCGTGAACGTATGATGCCACTTGCAGTATGGCCTCTTGTTTATCTCTTGTGCCGTAGGGATCTTGTGGCCTTCGGGTAGCTTCAACTGTTTCTCTTTCGTAGAGATCGAAGATCTGTTCGGTTTTGGTCACGTCAAAGTCCAACCCTCTTGGAGGCCCTGGTGGATTCACCCATTGGCAGGACACGAGCCGGCGTCCGAGTCCACTCGGCTCTGCAATTTCCCGATCTTCCATAGAATCTTCGTCTTCATCGGTATTGACCAGGCTAATCGCTTGAACTTGTCTTACAGTTACGGATGGCGCTTCATATAAAGTCGGTCTGTTGACCAGGTGCGTCGGCGAGTTGTACTCAACTTGGAACGTCGGATCCTTGAGCACGCTGCCAGGGCCTGCACGGCCAGCTCGGCCTCTTTCTCGATTATATGAACCGAATAGCATCGGTTCTTGACAGTTCTGAAACGCTGAATGTACTCAGCCACTGTCTCTCCTCGCTTTTGCCGAACTTGTGCTAGTTCGGCAATACCAGCTCAGTAGTCTCCGAATGGTATTGGGTGTGGAACAGTTCCTCCAGCTGCTTCCATGATTGACTGGCTGCAGCGAGGTGTACCACCCAAAAGCTGGACCGGTGAGGGATTGCGAGAAGCACCTCACCCGTAGCCTGAAGCCATGCCCAGCTGGGCCAGGTATCGGCTCACGTGCTCGATGGAGCTCGACCCTTCCGCCCCACTGAATTTGTTGAAGTCTACTTGGGCGGTAGTGGGATCAGGTCGAACTCATTGGGATACGGCTTGGAATAGCCGTTATCTTCTTCTTCGGCAAGATGCCGAATTGATCTCTCGACTGCGAGATCTGTCTGCGTGGAGGTGGTAGCAGCTGAGTTTTCGGATTGGTGCGTGGCGTACTTGGCTAGCCACGCTTGTTTCTCAGCTTGCTCCTAGACTCCCCGCTGCAGTTATCCTTCCTGCGGGAACAATTGCTCTGCTCCGGCAATCCCTCTGGTGGAGCTGGATCGCGCGTCCGGTTGTTGCGTCCGGCACATACACACACGTATCCGTGTGGGATTTCCTGGGCGGGTCGGTAGGCGGTAGTCGCACGGGTCCCCCCATCCTTGTAGACGACGTATGCCGGTGAGCCTTGTGGCTGTGGAGCCGCCATTGTGTACGGCAGAGGCGGCCTGGCGTGGAGTTGCATCTCTCCCTGGTGAGTCCCTAGAACAGGTCCTGAAGGGGAGTAACGACGCTCCATGATCTCTTGCACCACCGGAGCGCAACGCGCTCCCAGTGTTCACCAGGCTCTCGAGTGCCGATGCGTGAATGGGCCACCACATAGTTGATCTCCTGACGCAGGGCTTGGGTACGTTCTGTGAAGGGAGAGACAGATCCACCCCTTCAAGGACGCCTTGTGGCGTGAATCCTTTGAATCTGACGCCGGGTCTTCTCAAAGGAGCCGATGAGTTCGGCTTCACAGATGGCTTTCAACTCGTCGTACTTTTTCTTGTGATCCGGAGGGAGTTCCTCGTACGTGATCTGTTCCTCCGCCATCTCGGATGCCGATGTTGACGTGGATGTTGACGTGGATGTTGACGTTGATGTTGCAGAAGGTGTCCCACCGGGCGTGCCAGAATGTGTTACCCTCCAAAACCCCCCGACGGGCTTTGGCTAAGTAACACGAAGAGGCTCTAGGGCAGCTTAGTGGATCCCGGCACCTCGCGTCGTCCCGCAAATCTTCTGGCGCGCGTCCTGGCGGTTGCACAGGCGTGCCACCTGACCTAGACCTGGTCAGGAAGGTGTTAGTGCTTCGATGGTTCTGCATGGTAGACACGTGCACATTAAATACGAGCCTTATCGGCTCTCGGGTTTCCCTGTAGATCGGCTCAAGAGCGATCGCCCCATGGTCCTTGATGGATTAGCAATGGCATGGGGATCCTGCTTGATCAGGACAAAGCTAAAACGATCCACGATAGTTTAGGGTTTTCACCGCATAATCGGAACGTCCTACGTGCGATCGGGCCTAGCAGCTACGAGAGACGGTGCAAACTACCCCTACGAGAGGCCTAAAAACCAACATAACGTTGATCCCCGGAACATCCCTCGCAGGGACGGTAAACAGCATCTAACGCACCGCCGGATCCTCCGACCCCAGCATAAGGCCTAACTATGCGGATATTAAACTAATCCCTGCAGGTGCAGGGAGCAACCATAACGGATCGGATCTACTAGGCGTGATCAAGCAAGATGCCCCTTCGTGGATAGACGTGGGCAGCTAGATACGCAAGGGTTGCACTACGATAGCATATTACGTGAAGAACAATGCTAACCCTAACATATCTAAAGATAACTACGTTGCTCGCCATCAAAAAGGCTTCAGTACGAGCAACGCATGAACAATACTAAGCTTACGCTGCCAGATCGCGAGAAGCATGATGCTTACCGGTAAGAACCCTCGTAGGAAAGGGGTGGCGATGCGCCGAGATTGGTTTGTTTTGGTTGAACGGTGATTGTCCTCCTTTCCGATAACCCTAGATACATATTTATAGTCCAAGGGACTTTCTAATTGAGGCGTGCACCTAACCGTGCACGGGCCGGACTCTATCTCTTTAATCTAAATTACAATGCGATCTAATATATTACAGATACATGGGCCACTTAGCCCAAACTATCAGCGCAAGGCCGCTTCAAAGATGCTCCATGTGTATGTCCTTCAAGCCCATCTTCACACGGTGGGGCATGCTGGATTTGGCCAGGGACAACAGATGGCATGATGAGGCCATGTCATGCCACGACATGGCATGTTTTGGTCAAAATGATGATGAACTAGTGTACCCCTTCTTGTCTGATGTGTTTGGCAAAGCTTAGAGGGGTTAGGGAGTACAGAGGATGACCTGGGGTTGATGGAGGAGGCAAGGAACCACTGGTTTCTTTGATGCATGGGGTTGGCAGGGTGGTGCTCACCACCTGTTCGACCAAATGGCCGCAAGAAACTTATTTTCGAATTTTTGATTGAATTTTGGTGGGTTTGCATGGAATAATATTTGGAATGGTTTGGTGGTGGTGGTGGTCAAAGTTGAAGAGATTTGCAAAAAAAAACAAAATGCATATGATCTTCATTTTCAAATCTGGTTCCAACTTTGCTTGATGATATTTTTGAAACCACAGAGAATTTGCATAGGGTTGCTTGAGAAAAGTTGTTCACTTTTATGTTGTCTTGGATGAGGTGCAAAGAGTTGTCCATGTTTGGTTTAGAAATCTTTCAAAACAGAGGCTCAAAGAGGGCATTAGGTTAACTTTTGTCAAAATGACCATTAGTGCATGTGAGCTCATATTTCATTCAAATTTGATTTGATTTGAGTTTCTTTGATTCCAAGAGTGTTAATAAGTGTTTAGTAACCATTTACAACCAATGGTGCAAGCCAAAATGATCTAGGTTAAGGATTTGTAAAAATGGCCTAAACCATATGTGAGTGTTGATTCTATTTTCCCATTTCTTTTGTTCTTTTATTTTTCCTTCTATTTGGTTGATCAAGTGATCATAGGTTAGGGTTTTAGCATCATGGTTCACTCACAAGCAATCATCATGGCAATTGCACACTTAACACAATAATCAAGGATGAATATATGCATAGCACTTGTGTTGTGAAAAAGTTTTTGTTAGTTCTCAAATTTGGGTTTTGAGAATTTCTCTCTTTATCTCTTTATTGAAATTTTGGGATGTTACAAACCCTTCCCCCTTACAAAAGATCTCGTCCCGAGATCTTAAAGAAAACTAGGTACTAAAGAGATCTGGGTATTCCTTCTTCATGTCTTCTTCTCGCTCCCAGGTGGCTTCCTCTTCGGTGTGATTGCTCCATTGAACCTTCAGGAACTTGATACTCCGGGTGCGGGTGGTTCTATATGCTTCTTCCAGGATGCGAATAGGCACTTCGCGATACGTCAAATCTGAGTTGATGTCCACCGATCTGTGATCAATATTCTTGAACACTTCGGTCTTCTCCGGTACTTCCAGGCATTTCCGGAGCAGTGAGATGTGGAACACATTGTGCACAGCCGCCATTTCTTCCGGTAGTTCCAGTTGATAAGATACTTCTCCTCGGCGACTCAGAACTTTGAAGGGTCCGACATATCGGGGTGCGAGCTTTCCTTTCAGCTGGAATCTTTGCATTCCTTTGAGGGGTGACACCTTGAGATAAACGAAATCTCCAATCTCGAAGGTCATCTCTCGGCGTCTCTTGTCGGCGTAGCTCTTCTGTCTTGATTGCGCAGTCTTGAGGTACTCGTGGATCTTGTGCACCTTCTCTTCGGCTTCTCGAAGAACATCCGGTCCAAAGACTTGGCTTTCTCCGACTTCCGACCAATTCAGAGGGTACGGCACTTCCTTCCGTACAGGGCTTCAAAGGGGGCCATCGTAAGCTGGCTTGGTAGCTGTTGTTGTACGAGAATTCTGCGTAAGGCAAGCGGTCTTCCCACTTGCATCCATATTCCAGTACACAGGCTCTTAGCATGTCCTCGAGTATCTGGTTGACTCTTTCAGTTTGTTCGCCCGTCTGGGGGTGATAAGCGGTGCTGAAATTCAGCCGGGTTCCAAGTCCTTCATGCACCTTCTGCGAGAATCTTGAGGTGAACTGTGATCCTCTATCGACACTATTGACTTCGGGGTTCCGTGCAGGGCGACTATTCTTGAGATGTACAACTCTGCTAGCTTCGGGCCTTGATAGGTGGTCTTGACAGGGATAAAATGGGCTACCTTGGTCAATCTGTCTACCACTACCCAAATAGAATCATTTCCTTTGCTGGATTTGGGCAGTCCGGTGATAAAGTCCATTCCGACTGAGTCCCACTTCCATTCCGGAATCTGTAAGGGTTGCAACAGGCCTGCGGGTCGTTGATGTTCTGCCTTGACTCTCTGACAGATATCACACTTGGCTATGTAGCTCCCTATTTCTCGCTTCATTCCATGCCACCAAAATTGTTCCTTCAAATCTTGGTACATCTTGGTACCTCCGGGGTGAATAGAGTATAGGGTGTCATGGGCCTCCTTCAGTATGACTTGCTTCAATTCTGAGTCTGACGGCACACATAGGCGACCGTTGTACCAAAGTACTCCTTCTTCATCTTCTGCGAATCCCGGTGCCTTTCCTGCTGCTATCTGACTCTTGATTCCGTCAATGCTGGCATTTCCCTTCTGGGCTTCCTTGATTTGGCTAATCAAAGTAGGTTGCAGCTCTATGCTGGCTAGATATCCTTCACTAACTAGCTCCAATCGAAACTGTTCAAACTCTTCATGCAGGCTAGGCTGTTCTGCTGCTATCATGGAGTTTAGCTGACACGACTGTCTACTCAAAGCATCTGCTACCACATTGGCCTTGCCGGGGTGATAGTGGATTTCCATATCATAGTCCTTGATCAGCTCTAACCATCTTCTTTGCCTCATATTCAGCTCCTTCTGTGTAAAGATATACTTCAGGCTCTTGTGATCCGAATAGATCTCGCATCGATTACCCATGAGGTAATGACGCCAAACTTTCAAGGCTAGCACTACGGCTGCAAGTTCGAGGTCATGGGTTGGGTAGTTCTGCTCATGCTGCTTCAACTGCCGGGACAGATAAGATATCACCTTTCCTTCTTGCATCAACACACATCCAAGACCAATCTTAGATGCGTCACAATAGACATCAAAGGGTTTGGTGATGTCCGACATGATTAGGATGGGGGCTGTGGTTAGTCTGGTCTTAAGCTGCTGAAAGCTTGCTTCACATTTATCAGTCCATTCAAACTTCTTGTCCTTCTTCAAGAGTTGTTGGCCTGGCAATGCTGGAAAATCCTTCAACAAATCTGCGGTAATATCCTGCTAATCCAAGAAATGCACGGACCTCGGTCTGTGTGGTTGGGGTTTTCCATTCTTCGACGGTTTTGATTTTGGCGGGATCTACAGCAATTCCTCCTGCAGACAAGATGTGTCCCAGGAATCCTACCTCTTTCAACCAAAACTCGCACTTGCTGAACTTGGCATACAACTTGTGCTGTCTAAGGGTTTCTAGGATAACCTCCAAATGTTGCTCATGTTCCTCTTCGGTTTTGGAGTAGATAAGGATGTCGTCGATGAAGACAACGACAAACTTGTCCAGAAAGTTCATGAAAATCTTATTCATGAGGTTCATGAAATAAGCAGGGGCATTGGTTAATCCAAACGACATGACATTGTACTCATACAACCCATATCTGGTGGTAAAAGTAGTCTTGGGGATATCCGATGCACGGATCTTCAGCTGATGGTAACCAGTCCTAAGATCAATCTTAGAGAATACGGTGGCACCGGTCAACTGGTCAAACAGGTCTTCTATTTTTGGCAAGGGGTATTTGTTTTTGATGGTGACATCGTTAAGTTTACGATAATCCGTACATAACCGATTGGCACCATCCTTCTTATCCACAAACAAAACTGGTGATCTCCAAGGTGACGCACTTGGTCGAATCAGCCCTTTGAACAACATATCATCCAGTTGCTTCTTCAACTCCACTAACTCTGCTGGGTTCATACTATAGGCTCTCTGGGCTATATGTCCTATTCCAGGGATTAACTCGATGATAAACTCGATATCCCGATCTGGGGGCATACGGGTAGATCATCCGGAAACACATCAGGGTATCGACAGACGACCCTGATTTGATCCAGAGTTGGTTTGGCTACACTTTGGTTGCAGGTGAAATTTCGGGGTAATTTCTCAGACACATGTTCTATTGTTAGTCCGGTGCTACTAGTCATGGTGATGGCCTTCTTGGCGCAGTCTATCAATCCATGATGTTTCGCCATCCAATCCATACCCAGTACTACTTCCAATCCTTTTGTTCCCAGAACAATCAAATTTGCATAAAAAACTATTTCTTGAATTCTGATGGGTACTTCTTTGCAAAATTTTCTAGCTTTAGTTGTTGATCCAGGTATTTGAACTATCATGACATGTTTCAAGCTGATTGGTTGAATCTTACTAGTGCACACAAAATCTTCTGTAACAAATGAATGCGATGCTCCTGAATCAAACAACACTCTTGCTGGTATTGAGTTAACAGAGAACATACCCAGCACCACATCTGGTGCTTCCTGGGCTTCCTCGGCGTTCATGTGGTAGAGGCGACCTCCGCGGTTGTTCGGGTTGTTGGGGGCGAACTTCTTGCCGGTGGAGACACGGCGCTGCTGCTGAGCTGGTGCAGAGGTGTTGCCGGCGAGCTTGGCCAGCCTTTTGGGGCACTCATTGGAGTAGTGTCCCACAATGCCGCATTCATAACAGGTGATAGTGGCCTTGTCCTTGGGAGTGACGGGGATAGCATTGCTCCCGGTCCTCGGGGCTGTGTTGGAGTTATTGGGGTTGTTGTTGGCAGGGGCTCTCTGCGGAGCGCGGTTGTGGTTGCTGTTGTGATGCACATAGTTGCTGTGGTTGTTGTTGTGGTGGGGGCCTCCGGGCCTTGGGTTTCCTCCACTCCGGTTCTGAAAACCGGGGCGACATCTGGTTCTGGGCTTGGTGTTTCTGGGGTTGAAACCACCGCTTGAGCTGGGGCGAAACCGTGGGGTATTGCTGGGCCCGCTTTGATGCATCATGCGGCGTTTGCGGTTCTCATTTGCCTGGTGCAGTTTGCCTTCCATCTGAATGGCAGAGTCCACTAGGGCTTCGAGGTCGGCAAAGGGGATGTTGACTAAGACTGTCTGCATCTCGTCGTGCAGACCGTTGAGGAATCTCTCCTTCCTTTTCTCGGTGGTGTCAGTTTCATCGGGGGCGTACCTTGACAGGGTGAGGAACCTGTCGCGGTATTCCACCGACATCCGTCCTTGCTTCAGTTCACGGAATTCATCCCTCATTTTCTTGATCAAACCTGGTGGCACATGGTACTTGCTAAACTTGAGCTTGAAGTCAGCCCAAGTCATCATTTGTCCGGCATTTAATGCACGGGCGCTTGTCCACCAAGCTCTTGCTGGTCCGGCAAGGTAGTGCGTAGCAAACAACACTTTCTCATTCTCCTCAACTCCTGCTACTTCCAGGTTGTTTTCCATCGTTTGCAGCTAGTCATCTGCATCTAAAGGCTCTTCCGTCTTGCTGAAGACAGGTGGGTTGGTGTTTTGGAAATTCTTAAGTTTGGATCCGGGATGATCATGGTTTCCATGGCCCTGATTGGCGATCTGCTGCAGTGCTGCTATGTTGGCTTGCCTTTCAGCCCTTTCATCTTCTCTGTCGGCCAACAGTGTTTGCAGCAATTGCATCATTGCATCTTGATTGCGATTCGGAGGGGCCATCTGAACAGGTAGATAGATCATGAGATAAGAGGGAATTTTCTATGGCTTATTTGGAGTTAAGTTCAAACTTAAAACTTGAAGTCTTTTGATGATGAACATAACACACATTTATTCATTCATGACAAACATCACACATTACAAGGGAAAACACTAAGGGTTTTAAGAACCCTTCTTCGCCAAGCTACGATACATGGTGCGGGATACAACTCACACCTACATAAGTGAAGCTAGTGCAACTACTCCTCACCGTCTTCATCCACATCGATGGGAATGATCCCATCCTCCTCGGACTCCAGAAACTCGTAGTCCTCCTCATCAGTGAACTCATCCTCCTCAAAGTCGTTGTCGTCACTCAGGAAGTCCTCGCCTCCCCGGATGTCCTCTCCATCCTCCTCCATCTCCTGGATCTGGTCCTGCTGGGTCCGGACAGTTATCTCCAAGGTGCGTATCGTCTCGCGAAGACGTGCGATAGTAGCGTCCTTCTTGGCGCGCTGCAGGCGTAGTGACCTGCGGTCCTTGGCGAGTAGCCTGATGGCGTCGGCATGATGAGCCAAAGCCATCTGGGCACGGTGGGCGTGGACACGCGTCAGCTCCAGGTCCTTCCGGGTCTCATGAAGCATAAAGTCCAGATGCTCCACATGATGCTTGAGCACCGGGTGCGAAGAGAGTGCCATGGGCTCTCCCATGGTGTCATGCCTCGCGAAGTGGGCGAAGCGGGTCCCCTGGAGTGCAGCGATGTTCTGTCCGCACACCCGAGCAAGTCCCTCCTGAAGGGCATGAGCAAGCCCATCCACCCAGTTGCATGCCTTGAAGGAGAAAAGGATCCTCTCCGACATGGGAGGCTCCGTACTTCCCTTCAAGTCAGCGGTGATCATCCACTGCTGTTCCCCTCCGGGGGTGTTGTGGATCCGGACTCCGTGAAACTGGGGAGGTGGGCGTTCAAGCTTCTCGGACACCAAGTACAAGTCTCGCTCGAAAACCAAACTTCCTCCATTTCCCAGCTCGTAGGACTCCGTCTGGGCGTAATGCTCCATCTGAAAGTGAAATGGATAAGTAAGTTAGAGATGTGAACAAGTGTGGCAAAATTTTAGATGGATTTATAAGGAGGAGCATGGCTTATCATTTTTGAAAAGATCTTATAGAGAAGAACATGAGTAAGTTTTTCACAAATATTTACTTCATTTGTTTTAGAAACTAAAGTTTTCAGAACGTCCATTCTAACTAGGGTATCCTAAGGTCAAACAATGGCTCTGATACAAACTTGTCAACACCCGGATTTTTAAGTCCGGATGCCTATTATGTCATTCATCGCAATCCCAGGAATATTGTTGTTGCGAGACATAACCGTTGATACCATAAGTCATCATTCATTACAAACCGTCATTGTCTTACAAAAGGGGATCACATGATCCAATATTACACAAATAGTTGATCCATTGATCAACGAACAACATAGTAGCGGAAGCGTAATAGAAGTGGACTATCTAGTTCCACAGGCCAACGCTTGACGTTAGGCGACTCCTAGTTGTTGTAGACGTCCTGCTGACCGTCATCCTCATATTGCTGCTCCTCTTCATATTCTGGCCATTTGAATAGCCAGGGACACAGCCGTGAGTACTTCAAAGTACTCGCAAACTAATACTAAGATAACTATGATCAATTTGAATAAGGGGGTGCTAAGCTCTAGTTTTATTTGCATAAAGCCGGTTTTAGTTCATAAGTATTTCATAAAGACTAATCATAAGTTAACTAGCTCAAGTGGGAACATTAGTGTCATTCCCACAACTTAGTTGTGTTTCAAATTCAAGTCACCACTTCAAATTCAACCATCCTTTTCAACTAAATTTCTAATGACGGAACAGTATGGCCTTTCCAATTGTCCGTAACCGTGGACACGGCTATTCGAATAGTTTTACACTCTGCAGAGGTTGCACACTTGTGCCACAACATTTGATTACATCCGTCAGAGATAACTCTGAATAATCGTAGCTCAGTACGCGGATCATCAACTCTAACCATTCACTTACACATCCTAGTATAGGGACCTCTCCCCATGAGCTTGGCCTCCGGTGAAAACAAACCGTCAACCCGGGAACTGCACAGGGCTTGGGCCGGACAATTCACCTCATTCACGTCATTTCACATATCTCAGAGGCAGCCTCGGCATAACCCCTATGACGCTTGTTCAGAGGGAACCCATACTAAGACATATAAACTTCTAGTTAGACCCTACCCATAATCAGGTATTGTGGGGGTACTTGTATATTGGAAAGGTATCGCATCCGAACCCAACCATTAGTTTTTAGCATTTTCACCAAGTCATTCATTTCATTCAAGTCATGTTCACCTTCAATCCTTCAAAGTCATTTCATATCACAATGTTCCCATCTAGAGTAGTCAATTTTAGTTATTTAGCACTAGCCACTAGTCATGAGGGGTGCTAACTTAGCTTGATTGCCATAGACTAACTTTGATAATATTGTTCTACTCTAGACCAAGTGAATCATGAATCAAAAAGTACCTTGATAAAATAAAGCAATAAAACTTGAAAGCAAAAGCTTGTAATAAAAACTGGGATAGGTTTGGTAAACATAAAGTAAAGTGTGAGGTGCTTTGCTCTTGGAGAGCTTTGCACTTTGCAAGGGTATTAGCTTGCCTTGGGTGGTGTACTGGTCAAAGTGGTCTTCCTCTCCTTGGAAGTAGACCTCCTCCTCCTCGGGGTACTCCTCGGTACTAGCGTCTAAATACGAATATAATACACACAATCATCACACAAAGCTTAAGTACTAGACTAAGCACACACATGAATCACTCCTACTAAGCTATCATAACAACATGCTTATTATGTGGGTTGACTTAATTTTATTCTTAAGAAAAATAATTTCCTCTCATTATAAATATTAATTAGTGTTTTCTATTTATTTCTTGAGAGAAAATAATTTCCTCTCATTGAATCTTATTAAGATTTAATTTCCTCAATTAATATCATATGACCTAGGTTTACCAAGGTCAACCTCTTCATAAGTATTATTTGGGAAAATGATTTAAATGAGATAAATCACCTCATGCATTTTAATAACTCATGATTAATGATTTAATATCATCAACTAATTTAATATGAGTTTAAATTGACCATGGTCTCTACCTCATATTAACTTAGTTGAGACAAGATTTAAATGAGAGAGAAGCTCTCATACATATTAATAAATGATAGGTTTATTTAAAAAGAACTAGAAATAGCCATAGGGCCAATTTTTAAACAAAGCCATGATCATACAAACAACTATGCAATATTTTTACATATTTAGATAGATATGGTGAAATATGATTTTTGAGAGTTGGTTTCAACTTAAAAGCATTTTTATTTAATTTTTAATAATTAATTGAAGTGGAAAAAGGCCCTGCCTTGTTTATTTTGTCATATTTATTCTACAAATAATCTAGGGTTGGGACCAGTGTAGTTTTGTAGATATTTTCACAAGGTTTCCAAATATATAAAATTTGTCAAATTTGGTTTAGTGGATTTTATTCTATTTGATTTTGAAAACAGCATCAGGGGATAATTAACTAAATTCGAAAATTCAAATTTGAATCTGTGGGCTTAGGCGGGAAAGGAAGATGGGCTGCACAAAGGAAAGAAAGATGGGCTGGCCCAGCAGTACGTCCAGCGCAGCGGGCCGCCTGACAGTGTGGGGGCCACACGTCAGCGGGTTTTCAACATCGAATCGGTACGTGGACGGTGAGCCGTTGGATCAGGGGCAGATCGGACGAACGACAGGCGTCGTCGTCTCCGGCGAGAAGGGGGCTTACGAGCGGCGCAGGTAGGGGGTCGGTGAGCGCGTCGGAGCTCCGGCGAGCGTCGGAGTGGTGCGCAGCGTCGTTGTAGTGGATGAGGAAGCGTCTGGAAGCAGTCTCGTCTCCAGGGGTGGCCTCCTTCTCCGGCGAGCTCCGTGTACTGGCGGCGGCGACGAGCTTGCGATTGGGGCAGTGGGGTGGCTAATCGAGTGAATTGAGAGGTCGAGGAGGGGTGGTGTGAGGAGGAGAAGCGAGTGGTGTGCTCAATTTGAGGAGAGGGCGCTCCTTTTATAGCAGCGAGAGGTGGCCATGGCGCATGGATGAGCTCACCGTCGACGACGGTGCTACAGGGGAGCTGGTGGCCTGGCGATGATGCGCGTGTGTGGGCGATGTCAATGCCGTCACGCTACGCTTGATTGCGGGGAAAACCATGCACAGACGAGGACGAGAGGGTGACGGGAGCTCGCAGTACCGCGGCGGACGTCGTCGGCGTGGGCGAGGTGCACGGCGTTCCCGCGGGCCAATGGCCGTGTCTGGGCGGCTCACGGTGGCGTCGTGAAGCGTTTGGCGCTGGAAGCAAGGGCAGGGGTCAACGGGAGCGGGCGTCGACGTGGCGTTCTGGCGTGCCCGTGGCGCTCGCCGTGCACGCTCTGGCGCGCGCGTGCACGTCACTGGCACGTCTGGGCGTCGCTTGTTCTGGCCGTTGCAACGCATGGATCGAGCGGGGCTGGTGTCCATTCGACTCAGTGAAGTGTGGAGCAGCTAGATGGCATGGTGGTGCATGGTGGGGAAGGCCAGGGACAGATATGGCATGATGAGGCCATGTCATGCCACGGCATGGCATGGTTTTGGTCAAAATGATGATGAACTAGTGTACCCCTTCTTGTCTGATGTGTTTGGCAAAGCTTAGAGGGTCCAGGGGAGTACAGAGGATGACCTAGGTTGGAGGGAGGAGGCAAGGAACCACTGGTTTCTTTGATGCATGGGGTTGGCAGGGTGGTGCTCACCACCTGTTCGACCAAATGGCCGCAAGAAACTTATTTTCGAATTTTTGATTGAATTTTGGTGGGTTTGCATGGAATAATATTTGGAATGGTTTGGTGGTGGTGGTGGTCAAAGTTGAAGAGATTTGCAAAAAAAAACAAAATGCATATGATCTTCATTTTCAAATCTGGTTCCAACTTTGCTTGATGATATTTTTGAATCCACAGAGAATTTGCATAGGGTTGCTTGAGCAAAGTTGTTCACTTTTATGTTGTCTTGGATGAGGTGCAAAGAGTTGTCCATGTTTGGTTTAGAAATCTTTCAAAACAGAGGCTCAAAGAGGGCATCAGGTTAACTTTTGTCAAAATGACCATTAGTGCATGTGAGCTCATATTTCATTCAAATTTGATTTGATTTGAGTTTCTTTGATTCCAAGAGTGTTAATAAGTGTTTAGTAACCATTTACAACCAATGGTGCAAGCCAAAATGATCTAGGTTAAGGATTTGTAAAAATGGCCTAAACCATATGTGAGTGTTGATTCTATTTTCCCATTTCTTTTGTTCTTTTATTTTTCCTTCTATTTGGTTGATCAAGTGATCATAGGTTAGGGTTTTAGCATCATGGTTCACTCACAAGCAATCATCATGGCAATTGCACACTTAACACAATAATCAAGGATGAATATATGCATAGCACTTGTGTTGTGAAAAAGTTTTTGTTAGTTCTCAAATTTGGGTTTTGAGAATTTCTCTCTTTATCTCTTTATTGAAATTTTGGGATGTTACAAGTACTCTAGCAAGTTCCTATAGTAGTTTCCCTCAATTATATACCTTGAAATCAAATTTTATAATGATTGTTGAAAAATTTCAGAGAGGAAAATGGACAACCACAACTTTGGAGAGGTGTTCGAAAGAGAGACGACGAGCACGGGGAGGCCCTCAAGGGCAGCCACGCGAATTAGACGATCCTATAATGAGGATGTCATCGCACCGAGCTTCGAAGTTGAAGAGGATAATGGAGTCCCTAATGCTTCATCATTTCCATGCTAGGACTTTTTGCGTAATGCAGGGTTGCTCGATGATTTCTTATTCCTCATCAATAATGTGGGCTTAACCACCTATATGGAAGATGAGAGGAGCCAATACTACATGCTAACCAAAATCTTTGTTGAAAGCTTCAAGTTCAACAACTCGCACTTCACGCCAACAGTTACATTCAGGATTTATGATAATCCTATTACTATGAAGTTGAAGGATTTTTGTGTTGCATTGGATATTGCTCCTGTAGGTACAGCAAAGAAGATTGAGAAAAGCCCCAAGGCTTTGTCGGAGCTCTATCGAGAAGTCACCAATGATGATAGCCGCACCATTCAACGTGGCAAGATAAGAAACATTCAACTCCCCGCCATTAGATATTTCGCTTACTATCTTGCTACTAGCATTCTTGGTAGGGAGAACACTAGTAACATTTCTAGTTATCATCTTGCTTTTCTTGTTGCTGCATTGACTGGTAGCACACCTTATCATCTTGGTGCTCTTATTGCTCGTCGCCTATCTACTAGGGGACCTATCTATGGAGGAATTATTGCGTCGCGTATTTTGGCACATCTAGATCTTCCTCTTAATCCTACTGATGAGAAACTAACCCCTGTTAGGCTTGATATTGCTGCTATGAAGAGTCACCAATTTGTCACAACTGACTCTAGTTTAGATAATATTGTCTATAAAATGTTGTTTATTGACGGGGATGAGAGGGAAATCCCTTTGCCGCAAGCCGATTTGTTCAGTGTTCACAGGAAACCGTGGTCGCGCTCCAAGGAGGAGGTGGATGAGCAGCTGAGGATACATGGTTTCCACCAGCAGCATGACTCCAAGGACGCCGAGCCCTCCTACGGGTACACCGTCATGTATCCTGGTGCGTCTTCCAGCACATACCCGGAACAGGGTCCTTCTTCGTCATACTACGGAGACGCCACTTCATGGGGACCGTGGAATTGACCTCCACTTAGGCCAAAAGCCTAAGCTTGGGAGGAGTGATACGTCTCCAACGTATCGATAATTTCTTATGTTCCATGCTACATTATTGATGATATCTACATGTTTTATACACATTATATGTCGTATTTACGCATTTTCTGGAACTAACCTATTAACAAGATGCCGAAGAGCTTGCTGTTTTCTGCTGTTTTTGGTTTCAGAAATCCTAGTAAGGAAATATTCTCGGAATTGGACGAAATCAACGCCCAGGGTCCTATTTTTGCACGAAGCTTCGAAGACCGAAAGGATAACGAAGTGGGCGACGAGGCGCCACGCCAGGGCCGCGCGGCCAGGGCTGGGCCCGCGCCGCTGGTGTGTGGGGCCCTCGTGCCGCCCTGACCTACCCTTTCGCCTACTTAAAGCCTCGTCGCGAAACCCCGTACCGAGAGCCACGATACGGAAAACCTTCGAGACGCCGCCGCCGAATCCCATCTCGGGGATTCAGGAGATCGCCTCCGGCACCCTGCCGGAGGGGATTCATCTCCCGGAGGACTCTACACCGCCATGGTCGCCTCCGGAGTGATGAGTGAGTAGTTCACCCCTGGACTATGGGTCCATAGCAGTAGCTAGATGGTCGTCTTCTCCTAATTGTGCTTCATTGTTGGATCTTGTGAGCTGCCTAACATGATCAAGATCATCTATCTGTAATACTATATGTTGTGTTTGTCGGGATCCGATGGATAGAGAATACTATGTTATGGTGATTATCAATCTATTACTTATGTGTTGTTTATGATCTTGCATGCTCTCCGTTATTAGTAGAGGCTCTGGCCAAGTTTTTGCTCTTAACTCCAAGAGGGAGTATTTATGCTCGATAGTGGGTTCATGCCTCCATTAAATCTGGGACAGTGACAGAAAGTTCTAAGGTTGTGGATGTGCTGTTGCCACTAGGGATAAAACATTGATTCTATGTCTAAGGATGTAGTTGTCGATTACATTACGCACCATACTTAATGCAATTGTCTGTTGCTTTGCAACTTAATACGAAAGGGGTTCGGATGATAACGAAGGTGGACTTTTTAGGCATAGATGCAGTTGGATGGCGGTCTATGTACTTTTTCGTAATGCCCAATTAAATCTCACAATATTTATCATATCATGTATATGCATTGTTATGCCCTTTTCTATTTGTCAATTGCCCGACTGTAATTTGTTCACCCAACATGCTTTTATCTTATGGGAGAGACACCTCTAGTGAACTGTGGATCCCGGTCCTATTCTTTACATCGCATACAATCTACTGCAATACTTGTTTTACTGTTTTCTTGCAAACAATCATCTTCCACACAATACGGTTAATCCTTTGTTACAGCAAGCCGGTGAGATTGACAACCTCACTGTTTCGTTGGGGCAAAGTACTTTGGTTGTGTTGTGCAGGTTCCACGTTGGCGCCGAAATCCCTGGTGTTGCGCCGCATCACATTTCGCCACCATCAACCTTCAACGTGCTTGGCTCCTCCTGGTTCGATAAACCTTGGTTTCTTTCGAGGAAAACTTGCTGATGTGCGCATCATACCTTCCTCTTGGGGTTCCCAACGAACGTGTGAGTTACACGCCATCAAGCTCTTTTCTGGCGCCGTTGCCGGAGATCAAGACACGCTGCAAGGGGAGTCTCCACTTCCCAATCTCTTTACTTTGTTTTTGTCTTGCTTTATTTTATTTACTACTTTGTTTGCTGCACCTAAACAAAACACAAAAAAATTAGTTGCTAGTTTTACTTTATTTACTGTCTTGCTCTCTATATCAAAAACACAAAAAAATTAGTTACTTGCATTTACTTAATCTAGTTTGCTTTATTTACCGTTGCTAAAATGAATACCCCTGAAAATACTAAGTTGTGTGACTTCACAACCACAAATAATAATGATTTCCTATGCACACCTATTGCTCCACCTGCTACTACAGCAAATGCCATCCAAGTTAGAATTAATGAGAATATAAGATTAATGGCTGAATTGCGTGCTAGGTGGGATAGAGAAGAAAATGAAAAACTAGCTAAAGAGAATAATGTAGCTAAAGTTTGGACTATTACCACCATTAGTAATGATAATGATTCACATGTTGCTGCACCTCCTACTATCAATGGTAAAATAATTGGTGTTGGAAATGTTTCTACTCCTAGTGCAAAGCGTACAAAACTGCCTGAAATTGCTAAAACTGCTAAACTGCTTGTGATAAAGCTGCTGAATTTTTTCCAACCTTGGGGACAATGATCCCATTGCTGTAGCTCATAATGATTTAGATTTTGATGATTGCCACATCTCTGAAGTTATAAAGTTCTTAAAAAAACTTGCTAAAAGTCCTAATGCTAGTGCTATAAATTTAGCCTTTACAAAACATATTACAAATGCTCTCATAAAAGCTAGAGAAGAGAAACTAAAAATTGAAACTTCTATTCCTAGAAAGTTAGAAGATGGTTGGGAGCCCATCATTAAAATGAAATTCAATGACTTTGAATGTAATGCTTTATGTGATCTTGGTGCAAGTATTTCTGTTATGCCTAAAAAGATTTATGATATGCTTGACTTGCCACCATTGAAGAATTGTTATTTGGATGTTAATCTTGCCGATAATGTTAAAAAGAAACCTTTGGGGAGGATTGATAATGTGCGCATTACGGTTAACAATAACCTTGTCCCCGTTGATTTTGTTGTCTTGGATATCGAATGCAATGTATCTTGTCCTATTGTGTTGGGAAGACCTTTTCTTCGAACTGTTGGTGCTGTTATTGATATGAGGGAAGGTAATATTAAATATCAATTTCCTCTCAAGAAAGGTATGGAACACTTCCCTAGAAAGAGAATGAAGTTGCCTTTTGATTCTATTATTAGAACAAGTTATGATGTTGATGCTTCTACTCTTGATGTTACTTGATTTACACTTTCTGCGCTAAAGGCGTTAAAGAAAAGCGCTTATGGGAGACAACCCATGTTTTTACTGCAGTACTTTGTTTTATATTTGAGTCTTGGAAGTTGTTTACTACTGTAGCAACCTCTCCTTATCATGTTTTTGTGCTATGTTAAAGTTGATGTTATATTTGGGATCGCTGCGCAGAAACAGCATTGTTGTCTGTCACGAATCTGGGCCTAAGTCTCTGTAGAAAATTCGAAAAAATTTGCCAATTTACGTGCGTGATCCTCAGATATGTACGCAACTTTCATTAGTTTTTCCATTTGAGCAAGTCTGGTGCCATTTTAAAATTCGTCTTTACGAACTGTTCTGTTTTGACAGATTCTGCCTTTTATTTCGCATTGCCTCTTTTGCTATGTTGGATGAATTTCTTTGATCCATTAATGTCCAGTAGCCTTGATGCAATGTCCAGAAGTGTAAAGAATGATTGTGTCACCTCTGAACATGTAAACTTTTATTGTGCACTAACCCTCTAATGAGTTTGCTTGAAGTTTGGTGTGAAGGAAGTTTTCAAGGGTCAAGAGAGGAGTATGATATACTATGATCAAGAGGAGTGAAAGCTCTAAGCTTGGGATGCCCCGTGGTTCATCCCTGCATATTTTAAGAAGACTCAAGCGTCTAAGCTTGGGGATGCCCAAGGCATCCCCTTCTTCATCGACAACATCATCAGGTTCCTCCCCTGAAACTATATTTTTATTCAGTCACATCTTGTGTTCTTTACTTGAGCGTCGGTTTGTTTTTGTTTTTGTTTTTGTTTGAATAAAGTTGGATCCTAGCATTCTTTGTGTGGGAGAGAGACACGCTCCGCTGTTGCATATGGACAAATATGTCCTTAGGCTTTACTCATAATGTTCAAGGCGAAGTTTCTTCTTCGTTAAATTGTTATATGGTTGGAATTGGGAAATGCTACATGTAGTAATTCTAAAATGTCTTAAATAATGTGATACTTGGCAATTGTTGTGCTCATGATTAAGCTCTTGCATCATATACTTTGCACCCATTAATGAAGAAATACATAGAGCTTGCTAAAATTTGGTTTGCATATTTGGTCTCTCTAAGGTCTAGATAATTTCTAGTATTGAGTTTTGAACAACAAGGAAGACGGTGTAGAGTCTTATAATGTTTACAATATGTCTTTTATGTGAGTTTTGCTGCACCGGTTCATCCTTGAGTTTGCTTCAAATAACCTTGCTAGCCTAAACCTTGTATCGAGAGGGAATACTTCTCATGCATCCAAAATCCTTGAGCCAACCACTATGCCATTTGTGTCCACCATACCTACCTACTACATGGTATTTCTCCGCCATTCCAAAGTAAATTGCTTGAGTGCTACCTTTAAAATTCCACCATTCACCTTTGCAATATATAGCTCATGGGACAAAATAGCCTTAAAAACTATTGTAGTATTGAATATGTACTTATGCACTTTATCTCTTATTAAGTTGCTTGTTGTGCGATAACCATGCTTGGGGACGCCATCAACTACTCTTTGTTGAATATCATGTGAGTTGCTATGCATGTCCGTCTTGTCTGAAGTAAGAGAGATCTACCACCTTAATGGTTGGAGCATGCATATTGTTAGAGAAGAACATTGGGCCGCTAACTAAAGCCATGAATCATGGTGGAAGTTTCAGTTTGGACATATATCCTCAATCTCATATGAGAATAATAATTGTTGCTACATGCTTATGCATTAAAGAGGAGTCCATTATCTGTTGTCCATGTTGTCCCGGTATGGATGTCTAAGTTGAGAATAATCAAAAGCGAGAAATCCAAAATGCGAGCTTTCTCCTTAGACCTTTGTACAGGCGGCATGGAGGTACCCCTTTGTGAGACTTGGTTGAAACATGTGTATTGCGATGATCCGGTAGTCCAAGCTAAGTAGGACAAGGTGCGGGCACTATTAGTATACTATGCATGAGGCTTGCAACTTGTAAGATATAATTTACATAACTCATATGCTTTATTACTACCGTTGACAAAATTGTTTCATGTTTTCAAAATAAAAGCTCTAGCACAAATACAGCAATCGATGCTTTCCTCTTTGAAGGACCTTTCTTTTACTTTTATTGTTGAGTCAGTTTACCTATCTCTCTCCACCTTAAGAAGCAAACACTTGTGTGAACTGTGCATTGATTCCTACATACTTGCATATTGCACTTGTTATATTACTTTACATTGACAATATCCATGAGATATACATGTTATAAGTTGAAAGCAACCGCTGAAACCTAATCTTCCTTTGTGTTGCTTCAACACCTTTACTTTGATTTATTGCTTTATGAGTTAACTCTTATGCAAGACTTATTGATGCTTGTCTTGAAGTACTATTCATGAAAAGTCTTTGCTTTATGATTCATTTGTTTACTCATGTCATTACCATTGTTTTGATCGCTGCATTCATTACATATGTTTACAAATAGTATGATCAAGATTATGATGGCATGTCACTTCAGAAATTATCTTTGTTATCGTTTTACCTGCTCGGGACGAGCAGAACTAAGCTTGGGGACGCTGATACGTCTCCAACGTATCGATAATTTCTTATGTTCCATGCTACATTATTGATGATATCTACATGTTTTATACACATTATATGTCGTATTTACGCATTTTCTGGAACTAACCTATTAACAAGATGCCGAAGAGCCAGTTCTTGTTTTCTGCTGTTTTTGGTTTCAAAAATCCTAGTAAGGAAATATTCTCGAATTGGACGAAATCAACGCCCGGGGTCCTATTTTTGCACGAAGCTTCCAGAAGACCGAAAGGATAACGAAGTGGGGCGACGAGGCGCCGCCACGCCAGGGCCGCGCGGCCAGGGCTGGGCCGCGCCGCCCTGTGTGTGGGGCCCTCGTGCCGCCCCTTGACCTACCCTTTCGCCTACTTAAAGCCTCCGTCGCGAAACCCCCAGTCCGAGAGCCACGATACGGAAAACCTTCCGGAGACGCCGCCGCCGCGAATCCCATCTCGGGGGATTCAGGAGATCGCCTCCGGCACCCTGCCGAGAGGGGATTCATCTCCCGAAGGACTCTACACCGCCATGGTCGCCTCCGGAGTGATGAGTGAGTAGTTCACCCCTGGACTATGGGTCCATAGCGGTAGCTAGATGGTCGTCTTCTCCTAATTGTGCTTCATTGTTGGATCTTGTGAGCTGCCTAACATGATCAAGATCATCTATCTGTAATACTATATGTTGTGTTTGTCGGGATCCGATGGATAGAGAATACTATGTTATGGTGATTATCAATCTATTACCTATGTGTTGTTTATGATCTTGCATGCTCTCCGTTATTAGTAGAGGCTCTGGCCAAGTTTTTGCTCTTAACTCCAAGAGGGAGTATTTATGCTCGATAGTGGGTTCATGCCTCCATTAAATCTGGGACAGTGACAGAAAGTTCTAAGGTTGTGGATGTGCTGTTGCCACTAGGGATAAAACATTGATTGTATGTCTAAGGATGTAGTTGTCGATTACATTACGCACCATACTTAATGCAATTGTCTGTTGCTTTGCAACTTAATACTGAAAGGGGTTCGGATGATAACTGAAGGTGGACTTTTTAGGCATAGATGCAGTTGGATGGCGGTCTATGTACTTTGTCGTAATGCCCAATTAAATCTCACTATATTTATCATATCATGTATATGCATTGTTATGCCCTTTTCTATTTGTCAATTGCCCGTAATTTGTTCACCCAACATGCTTTTATCTTATGGGAGAGACACCTCTAGTGAACTGTGGACCCCGGTCCTATTCTTTACATCGCATACAATCTACTGCAATACTTGTTTTACTGTTTTCTTGCAAACAATCATCTTCCACACAATACGGTTAATCCTTTGTTACAGCAAGCCGGTGAGATTGACAACCTCACTGTTTCGTTGGGGCAAAGTACTTTGGTTGTGTTGTGCAGGTTCCACGTTGGCGCCGGAATCCCTGGTGTTGCGCCGCATCACATTTCGCCACCATCAACCTTCAACGTGCTTCTTGGCTCCTCCTGGTTCGATAAACCTTGGTTTCTTTCTGAGGGAAAACTTGCTGCTGTGCGCATTATACCTTCCTCTTGGGGTTCCCAACGAACGTGTGAGTTACACGCCATCAGGGAGGTATGCCGGCATCACTCATTCATTGCATATTACAATTGCTGGATACTTGTATATACTTGTTTAGCTTCTTAAAGTGGTTTCTAATGAGAGGGAGATGATATTTAGGGAAGTGCTGTCTAAAAAAACATTCTGGGCTGTTACAAAAAAAATTCCTGTGCACAGCCAGAACGTTATTTTGAGTTGCCAATTTTTGTGCATGTTCCCCAGGTTGTTATCTAACTTTCATTAGTTGAACACTTTTCGAGCTGAGCAGCGGAAGATTTTCGTAAAAATCGATTACTGTACTGCTGTCAAGTTTTGGCAGATTTCTGCCATCTCGCTTTTCTGTGTTTCTTTTAGTTTTCATTCTCTTGTTTTTGCTTTGTTTCTTTCCTAAAACACAAAAAGACCAAAAATATTTCTGTTGTTTCTCTTCACCATTTGTTTATTTGGTTCCTTGTTCCTATTTTACCTTATTTGCTATCGTTAGTTTGCTATGAGAAAATCTAAAAAGATTTTGCTTTGTTTGCTTGTTTCCTTTTGTTCTTATTTCTAACCCGAAAACACCAAAAATATTTGTTGTTCTTCTTTGGTTTTGTAAAGTTTATTAGGGAGTTCAGCGGTCTCCGGTGGTTGGAGCTTGGTTTCATTCCATATTATTATTCAAGCCACACAAGTGAAAGGCAATAATGACGATCTACGACAATCTGATTGTGGTGAGAGGCTGGTATGAACTCTATTTGTTTTCATTTTTGTACATATACTCATCCATGTGAGCATGCTTAGTTGGTTCATGTGAGGTATATGTCATTTAATGAAAGTCTAGTAGTTCATGATCTCTCATGATTAGTTCCAATCTATTAATAATAAGTAGCATGTCATGAATATTTGCTTGCATTGTTTTATTCATAGATAGGTATGACATTGTGGTATCCTCCTCTGAATAATTCACTTGAATCGACTTGGCACATGCTCACACATGCACATGACTGAACAAAAGTCAATTAAGCCTCGATGATTTACTTTGCTTCAGAGTTCTTGTATCACTTTTATGCCTCCGTTAATTTTATTTTGTCGCAAGCATGATTATGACAGTTATTGCTCTCTTGATTGTCGCTTCCCAGTCTATTGCTAGCCTTCACTTGTACTGAGCGGGAACGCTGCTCGTGCTTCCAAATACCTTAAAACCAAGTTATTGCAAAGTGTCCACCATAAATACCTATGCATGGCGTTTCAAACCATTCCAAGTAAATTCTCATGTGCTACCTTTAAACCTTCAAACTACTTCTCAATTTGTGTCAAGGTTTTATAGCTCATGAGGAAGTATCTGGTGTTTTACCTTTCAACCTTGTCATTTACTCCTGACAGACTTTCACCAATTGACTAGTGGCACATCCGCTTATCCAATAATTTTGCAAAAAGAGCTGGCAACGGGGTTCCCAGCCCCAATTAATTAACTTTCATCAATAATTCTCTTCACATGTTTTGCCCTGATTTATCAGTAAGCAACTTAACCTGCAAATAGACACTCCCCCATGGTATGTGAATGTTGGAAGGCACCCGAGGATTCGGTTAGCCATGGCTTGTGTAAGCAAAGGTTGGGGGGAGTGTCATCCATAATGAAACTAAAATGCATGTGTAAACAAAAGAGAAGAGGGATTATCTACCTTGCTGGTAGAGATAACGTCCTTCATGGGAGCCGCTCTTGAGAGTCTGGTTGGCGAGGTAGTTAGAGTACCCACTATCATTCGTTGACAACAACAAACACCTCTCAAAACAATTTTACTTATGTTTTTGAAAAAATGAAAAGCTCTAGCACATGTTAATCCATGCTTCCCTCTGCGAAGGGTCAATCTTTTACTTTTATGTTGAGTCACCATCCTTTCTTTGAGCACCTTCTTGAGAGCATAACTGTCATTCTTAGTATAATATGCTTGTCCCAAAATATGATCAGCTGTGGTATAACTTTGATGCTTTAATCTTTGACAATCTTTACTTCTAGTCTTTCCATGAACTTCAGAGGTGCCTGGGCATTTATGTTTTGCTGTACAGATACAGGCAAGCGAGATACCACGTTATCATATCTTTCTATGAACATTGCAATCCTGCTTATGGAAGTGTTTCATGATGCTTGTTATTAGTTTATTGGTATCTCTTTCATGATTGACATAGCTATTAGATGACCTTATTTGCATGTATCTTATTATGAATTGCTTAAGTACTTGCCCATGTCATGAGAATATTTACATCATATGAGCAAATGTGTTCGTGAAAGTTCTTTTATCGCACTCAGTTGTTAACTGAATTGCTTGAGGACAAGCAATAAGCTAAGCTTGGGGGGAGTTGATACGTCCAAAACGTATCTACTTTCCCGAACACTTTTGCTATTGTTTTGCCTCTAATTTGTGTATTTTGGATACAACTAACACGGACTAACGCTGTTTTCAGCAGAATTGCCTGGTGTCTTGTTTTTGTGCAGAAACTCAACTTTCAGGAAAATTCCCGAAATAATCGCAATGGGCCTATTTTCACCGTGAAGATACGAGGCCAAAGGGCAAGGGGGGCCATGGCCCCCACCACAGGCCGGCGCGGCTGGGAGGGCGCCGCCCTATGGTGTGGGCGCCTCGGCAGCCCCCCGACGCTCTCCTTCGGACTACAAAACCCTTTCGACCTAAAAACGCCAGGGGGTTCAACCATATTTCCAGAAGACGTCTAGAACTCCGCTGACAAAGGATTAACTTGTCAATGCCTACAGATTGTAGACTAGGGTTTTGTTAGAAGTAGAGGGCAAGTAGAGCTCGAAGGGTTCAGCCGAAAAGTACTCGACGATTATGAAAACTAGGGTTGTGTTGACAGTAGATTGATCCCTTCTTTGTCCCTCGACTCCCCTTTATATAGAAGGCGGAGCCGAGGGTTTCGTGGTACACAAGTTACAGAGTTCGGGAGGGTTTCGTACCCAACCCGTAAGATTACAAATCTCTATCTTTCCTAATACAAACTATCTTTCCTAATCACTAAATGGGCTTCCGAGTCTTCTTATTCTTCGAGTTCTGGGCCTTCAGTAAACCCCGGGTACCATCTTTGGCAGGCCCATTGGGGATGCCTATGTCAGTAGCCCCCGAGATTTTTCTTGAATCGAAGAATCAGGGAAAATCTCCAACTTTACTCATCACATAATCTTTCGATATGCAAACACTATTTTGTACAGGGATAACGGTAGTTGGGGCTAGTTCATCTGACGGATCAGGTACTAGTTAACTGCTCTAGTGGCAATCCGCAAAAACCTACTTCAAGATCACGTCCCTGGACATGATCTCGGGATACTGGTGTAAACTTCGACAGGTGCCGCTTAGGTCTTACCATTCGTCGAGTCCCAGTCATATTGTATCGGGTACCTAACGCGTCCGTTAGGATTTTTCTTCGTATCGGTGATACGGAAAATAGTAGCAATCCGCCGTCGGAGACGGTGCCACGCCGCTCGAACGGATCGGGGTCTTACCTTCGCAAAGTTTTGCGGCATTCAGAGATTTATTCGCGACTTTTAGCGCTCTGAGAATATATTGTCGAGTGCTTTTCGGCTGTTGGAATAGCACATTTTATCGAGTCATATTTGATGACTTATTTTGTCTTCCCGATGGGAGTATATGTAGAGTTATCTGTGTAACTCGAAATATACTCACTTCTAAAAATTCATCGGGCACGCGAACAGCGTTCCCGATGGGAGTAGCCCCCGAGGCTAAGAACTTGTGCTTGGGTGTAGGCTCCACAGATTAGTATCCTTTGCCGCTATATTTATAATCCTTCTCGATATTTTTATATCTATCGGGTGCGCGACCAGCGCTCCCGATGGGAGTAGCCCCCGAGGCTATGAACAAATGCTTGCATTTGGTCATAGGCTCTCGCCATTTCTATCTTGTCATACTCGAAGTTTTCTATTTTTCCAAAGTAGCCCCCGAGCGTTTGGGCAAAAACTTGTATTTGATCAAAGGCTCCCGAAATAATCTTGCGTTGTCGATAAACTTTCCAAATTTCATAGTCGAGCTTTTCTTTTACCTTGATGACGTCGTTGCTGATGATAGCCACGATTTCTGTTTTAATAACATGCGAAAACTGCTTCTCTTACTGCCTTGTGGGTCCAAATTTCTCATCCGATGGACACGTCGTGCAAGTGGGGGACACATGTTCTCCACTTTTTCTGGCACACATTCCATAACCTCGTCACTGTTAAAATACTTTTTTACCCCTGTATCCACGTGGTTATCATCTACCACACTTCTTTTCTATCCAACGGTCCGCCGCTTCACCGCACCTCTATATAAGATCCCCTTCTTCTACCTCGAGCACTTCCGCTCGCGCCGTTCCCCTGCTTTCCCTGCAAAACTTCCTCCTGCGCCCCACAGCTCTCAAAGCTCTTCTCTTCGCAGCTGCATTCTCCGCCATTGTTGATGCCACCGCGTCGCTTGACCAGGCACAGCACGCCCGATTCATCGATGGCTGCCGCGGATCTAGGAGCCGCGGAGTGGGAAAGGTCCAAGATCACGAACCAGGATCTGAACCTCCTGAAGAAGCTGGGGATCAGCAAGAAACCCAAAGCGGTTTGCTTCCCCAGTGAAGAAAGCTACCCAACCCCTCCAATGGGGTATCGGGTAAGTTTTGTTGATCACCTCATCCGCGGTCTTTCCGCCCCTATTCACCCTTTTCTTCGGGGATTGCTTTTTGTGTATGGTCTCCAACTTCACCACCTCACGCCCAACTCTATCCTTCACATTTCCATCTTCATCACCCTCTGCGAAGCCTTCCTTGGTGTCCAGCCTAACTGGGCATTATGGAAGCGCATTTTCTTCTGTCGCCGTAATGGCTCTGCCAATGTCGCCTATAATATAGGCGGCGTTGTTATTTCTGTTCGCTCCTCTGTCAACTACTTCGATGTCAAACTCCCTGACTCCGTTCAAGGGTGGCGCAAGAAGTGGTTGTATATTCGGGAAGAAAACCATGGATGCGCTGAAGACAATATTCCTCCTTTTGACGGTGCCGAGAAAATCTTTCGCCGCCGTTCTTGGGACGCAGAAGCTACCGAGGAAGAAAAGATTTCGACGGAAGCCCTGATGACTCGCATCCATGAGTTGCAGAATACTCGTGGAAAAGAATTATCAGGCATCCAAATTACGGCGTATTTCCTTAGGACTAGAGTGCAGCCTCTTCAGGCTCGCAAAAACCCTTTCTGGAATTATGCTGGCGATGAAGACACAGATCGCTTGTCGACGAATGTGGAAGTCAAGGATTTGGATAGGCTTATCCGAAAGATTTCATCGCTCAAGAAGAAAGATTCTATCCCTTCCACTTATCGCGTAAAACCATACAGCGCCACCAATGCGCTTCCCAAGGTAAACATTGTCGCGTAATTTGTTATTGCCTTGTTATTTGTGTTGTTACTCTTTTTTGACATCCTTCCTTATGTTTATACAGAACCACCCAAATCTTGTTTCACTTCCTCCTCTTCCGGAAGGTGGGGAAGTCGAAGAAAGGGCCGTTATCTCCGACGATAACCAAGATGCCCCCTCTTTTGCAAATGAACCCGCAGAATCTCGAAAATCTGCGGGATCTGACGAAAAGGAGGATGTCTCTGAAGCCACTGCGTCGGCACAATCTCCTCCTCCTGCTGTTTCTCCAAAGAACAAAAGGAAAAGGAATGATGCCGAAGATTCCGGCACCTCCAAGCCCGAAGAAGCTGTTCCTTCTCGCCAGAAGGCAGCTTATGATCCATACCTCGAAACTCTCATCAGTTCGTAAGTACCCTCTCCCTGTTTATTTGTACTTGAAGATTTTTGTCTATCTTGCTTTTTATGTTGTCGACATTTACTCATAGTGATGATGAAGAAGAAGTACCAACTGCTGATGTGGCTGCTCGAACGAGTACGTCACATACATTAGTCGCCTCGGAGACGCCAGTTGAAGGAGAAGAAACTTCGCCTCCTCAACAGAACGTCGGCGCTGCTACTCCTCCTTCAAGCCCCCTTGTCCCTTCACCAAAAAGGGCAAGGGTTGAAACAATTCCGGAGCCTACTCTTCAATCGAGTAGCTCTTCTAACCCTCTCTTGGATGATGTAAGTTCTTAATGCGCTTGTCGCTGTCTATATTTTCTCCATTTGCTTTACATGCCATCATTTTTCTCATACCGACATTTTCTTTCTTTGTCCTTCTTTGATAGCCTACGATCAAAGAGCTTCTTCGCATTGGTGCTCAGTTCCTTGGGTACCGTGATTATGCCAGCAAAACTGAAGGTAATGCTTCGTTACTTCTTTTTTGCTTCTGCTTTCTTGCTATCTTGTTGTCGACGTTTTTAACTTTCTTGACAGAAAAACTGGCGGAGGTCAACGAGCGTGCCAATACACTTGCTCAAAAATTAGAGCAAAGTGAAGAGGCTCGTAAGAAGGCCGAGTCGGATGCTGTTGAAGCTAGGCAAGAAGCTGACAAAGCTAAGGCTGATGCTGCTGGTGTCGAAGATCTTCGGAAACGTCTGCATGATGCCGAGACTTCGCTAAGCGATCACATAGCTGCACAAATCGCTCGTGAAGAAGCGATTACTAAACGTATAAGGACGCAAAATCGTCGCTTTGTCAGTAAGTATCTGAACCACTTCATATCCTTTGGATTTTTCCTATCTGCACTCTTTTGCTGATCGGGTTTTTATGTTGACAGATAAAACCTCTCAAGAATTTGAACTTGAGGATCCCGACAATGATCCTCTTCTTGACGCCGTTTCGTTCCTTGAATTTCATGGGACGGAAGCGCGTGAGGGCATTGATGAAGCTAGGGCAGGGTTGTCGAAGCTTTTCCCCTACTTCTTCCCGAAGAAAGAGGAACCCGCAACCTTCCTTGGTCTTGCCAAGTGCTTTAATCCTCCCGAAGATCTTGGGCTGAAGATGCGCCATGAGAATATGAAGGTTGCCGTTGAAAGCACTGTTGCCTTAGTTGCTGATAGTCAACAGACTATTGACTGGGCGAAAGTGGGCAACACGGATCAGATAGAGCAAACAAGATGGCGATCATTGGTCAAGGCGGCAAAGCTGAATACGAAGAAAATCCTGGCCTATCTCGGGATCAAGCCATCTTCGACTCCTAGCTCGTCAAGGCCGGAGGTCTAATTGAATGCCTTTGCCTTTTCTATTTTTTGCTTTCTTTATTTCTTTTGCTGTTGTCGCCGTTCTAGCCTTGGCGACAATTACCCTGCCAGTCCCTTAGGAGAACTTCTTTTGTAATGACCATGTAAACTTTCTAGAAGCAATGAAATTCCTCTTGGTGCTATCATTGATCCGGGGATTTTCTTTTCCAGTTAATATTTGATAATTATTCAACCAATCCTTGCTCTCCCGATGCTGCTCCTGCGTCTTCCTTGTCGAAGAAAGTAAAAGCCGATGACAATTTCCTTGAAGGTTCTTCAAGCAAACCTTTGTCGGAAGATTTACAAGAACTTCGACAACAGCTCCAATCCATGAAGAAGCAAACTCTGGCAATGATGGAACAATCTCGGAAAGCGTCTGAACAAGAACAACTTGCTCTTCGACAAGCCGAAGAGGCTATGGTTGCCAAGGATGCTGCTGTATTGGAAGCAAAAGGAGCCAATACCCGAGAAAATAGCATGCTCGAGCTGATGTTAGAAGCTAGCACGGATATGTTAGGTATGTATCTCCAACTTTATGATGCCTTCTCTTTATTTTGCTGTGCCTTCTTCCAAGTTTCTTGCCTTGTTGTCTAATAGGCTCGGTTCTTGATGCTGCTGCCGAAGATCGAAGAGTAAATGAGAGAACGAATCTTCTTGTCAATCTTTCCCTTAACCATGGCTGTTTATTTTGGGCCACTCCTGAACGAACCCAGCAGATTGTCAGGTTCCAAGACCGTGCTTGCCAAGTGCGCGAATTTCTAAATTTTTGCACGACAACGTTGACCCTTGTTTTCAAGACTTTGTTTCCTCGGAATGAGGTTCCTGCGACTCTTCCTGAATTGCTAGAGACCTTCAGAGATGCTCCTCGTATTCATAATTTCGTACGAGCCCAACTGACTGCTGGAGCAAGATTCGCCATGATTATGATAAATATTTGCCATCCAAAATTAGACCTGACGAAGATTGTCGTTGATTGTATGGCGAAGAAAACGCGGCGGAAGAATGATATTGACACGATCAATGAAATGGTGTCTCCTGTGGCCGAGTCGATGATAGATGAGCTTCTTCGGATGGACTCAGAATTCTTCATCAAGGGGTCTTATGCTGAGCATAAGACAAGCAGAGGCTTGTCAATAGATAGTATTTTAGGTTTGACTGATTTTTTCCATATGGCAAAGCTTTGTCCAAGAAATTTGTTGTATATCACAAAGTGCTCTATATTGTTGGAGCCCCCGAGCCTCTTGGCTAGGATTTGTACTATTTTTCTCTTTCAAAGGTTTCTCTGTTTGTTGTAATGAAACACCTTGATGGACTGCAGGCCCTCAAGTACTTTAGTGTCGAAGTTCTATATTTGTGTTGCCAGGTTCTTGGACCAAAGCAATAAGATGTTGGATGTGTATACTATATTTGATATTGCCAGCTTCCGATTTATGTATTTAGCGAGGTATTGTTGTACCAAGGCGAAATTTTTCGGTAAGTCGAGTTTGTCTGTTTTGTATGTATTTTGAGGCTTGAAGGTGTAGAGCCCCCGAATATGTCGACGAATAAGAAGTATATCTTTACTATTTTTATTATATTGCAGCACCGCGAGCCCGCCTCATCAAAAACCTTCTCCGGCCCCACTCGGTGCCCCGAAAAAGGAAAAGAGTGCATCTGAAAACTCGCGGGCGTTTCAGTACATTGTATGTTTACAGAGGAGACTATATTTCGGCATCTAAGCGTAGAAACGTCTGAGCTGCGCCACGTTCCAAGGGTTTGGCTCAACGTTCCCCGTCTTCTTGTCCTTGATTCTGTATGCTCCTCCTTCGATTACTTCTGTGACGATATAGGGTCCAAGCCATGGTGACTCGAGTTTTTCATGACTTTTTTGGTTGAGTCGCAAAACTAAGTCACCGACTTGGAAAGATCTTGGCCGCAACCGTCGACTGTGGTAATTCTTCAGGTCCTGTTGATATTTAGCGACTCGTGACAGGACTTCGTCTCGAGCTTCGTCAAGTGCATCGATGTCGTCCTCCAAAGCTTGTCTCGAGGTTTCTTCGTCGTATTCTGTGACTCTTGGGGAATCATGCTCTATTTCTATCGGCAGGACTGCTTCGGCTCCATGGACTAGAAAAAACGGCGTCTCCTGCGTCGCCGTATTCGGTGTTGTTCGGATACTCCACAACACACTTGGCAGCTCATCTGGCCAAGTATGCCGAGCTTTTTCCAATGGACCTAGTAGGCGTTTCTTGATACCATTGCATATGATGCCATTGGCCTTCTCGACTTGACCGTTGGTCTGTGGATGCGCAACAGACGCAAAACTCAATTTGATGCCTACTTCTGCGCAGTATACTTTGAACTCCTTTGACGTAAAGTTACTGCCGTTATCTGTGACAATGCTATGAGGAACTCCAAATCTGAAGACGATGCTTTTCACGAATTTGATTGCCGACGCGCCATCCGGTGAATTTATCGGCTTTGCTTCTATCCACTTTGTAAATTTGTCGACAGCGACAAGCATATATTCATAACCTCCTGGCGAAGCTTTGTGTAGTTTTCCCACCATGTCGAGACCCCATTGAGCAAAGGGCCAAGATAGTGGGATTGGCATAAGTTCTGCTGCAGAGTGAGGTTTGGCGGCAAATCTTTGGCACGCGTCGCAAGTTCTCACTATTTCCTTCGCGTCCTCGATTGCTGTTAACCAATAAAATCCTGCTCTGAAAGCCTTAGCCGCGATAGCCCGACTGCTCGCGTGGTGCCCGCATATTCCTTCGTGCACATCTTTCAGGATGATTCTTCCTTCTTCGGGTGTAACGCATCTCTGTAGCACGCCCGAAATACTTCGTTTGTACAACTCCCCTTTTACCACGGTGAAAGCTTTTGATCTCCTGATTATTCGCCTTGCTTCAACTGGATCGTCGGGTATCGTTTTCCTTAGGATGTATGATATGTAAGCCTGCATCCATGGAATTTGCACCATCATGACTAGCTCCTGCTCCTCTTCTTCTTCTACTGTGTCGTTGGTGATACTCGAGGGTTTCTCTTTCTTCTCCTTCTTTGTTTTCGCTGGCTTTGTTGATCTCTCGCTTATCTCTTCCCAAAACACGCCTGGAGGAATCGCGAGACACTGTGACCCGATGTTTGCAAGAACGTCGGCTTCATCGTTACTCATCCTGCTGATGTGGTTGACCTCGCATCCATCAAATAATTTCTCCAGCTCATTGTACACCTCTTTGTATGCTATCATACTTTCGTTGACTGCATCACATTGGTTCATAACTTGCTGTGCTACCAATTGTGAGTCGCCAAAGATTTTCAATCGGGTTGCACCACAAGCTTTCGCCATCTTCATCCCGTGTATGAGGGCTTCATATTCTGCTTCGTTGTTAGACGCATTTGGAAACGTCATCCTTAAGACATATTTCAACTTGTCGCCTTCAGGTGACATCAATATCACGCCTGCTCCAGCACCTTCCAACCTTTTGGACCCGTCGAAATTCATGGTCCAAGTTCTCGATAAATCTGGAGGCCCCGTGTTTTGTAGCTCCATCCACTCTGCAATGAAATCTGGTAAAACCTGCGATTTTATTGCTTTTCTTTTCATGTGTGTCGAGGAGAAAGTTCTATTCCCCAAAGGGAGACACGACCTGTAGCTTCTGGGTTGTTCAGTATATTTGACAAGGGTGCTTCATTGACCACTATTATCGGGTGCGCCGAAAAATAGTGTCGCAATTTTCTTGCTGTCGTGAATACTCCATATGCCGTTTCTGATATTGCGGGTACCGCTGTTTTGAAGGTGACAGTACTTCGCTGATGAAATATACTGGCCTCTGAACTCCATGAAGCTTGCCTTCTTCTTCTCTCTCAACTACTAGGGCTGTGCTGACCACCTGTGGTGTGGCTGCAATGTATAAGAGGAGAGGTTCTTTCTCTTTAGGCGCTACCAGGATTGGTGGTGTCGAAATTGCCCGCTTGAGGTTCTCGAAGGCCCTATCTGCTTCCTCGTTCCATTGAAATTTTTCGCCCTGTTTGATCAATGCGTAGAACGGCAATGCTTTTCTCCTAGCCTGGCGACGAATCTGCTTAAAGCTGCGACTCGTCCCGTTAGCTGTTGTACTTCTTTCAACTTTGTTGTCTTTCTCATAGTCACGATGGCCTGGATTTTTTCGGGGTTGGCTTCAATCCCCCTTGCTGATACTAAGAGCCCGAGAAGTTCTCCTGCGGGAACTCCAAAAGAGCACTTTGTCGGGTTCAGCTTGAGGCAGAACTTATCGAGGTTGTCGAAGGTTTCCTTCAAATCTTCGATCAGAGTCAACCCCTTCTTTGATGTTATTACGACATCGTCAATGTAGACTTGTACATTTTTTCCAATCTGTGTTGCTAGGCACTTCTGCATCATCCGTTGATATGTTGCTCCCGCGTTTTTCAAACCAAAGGGCATTGTTTTGTAGCAAAACACGCCGTAAGGTGTGATGAACGCTGTCTTGGCTTCATCTTCTTCTTTTAATCTGATCTGGTTATAACCAGAGTATGCGTCCAAAAAGGAAAGACGTTCGCATCCTGCCGTGGAGTCGATGATTTGATCGATCCTTGGGAGGGGAAAGTGATCCTTGGGACAATGTTTATTGAGACACGTGAAGTCGACGCACATGCGAAGGACTATTGTGTGTTTTTTCGGCACCATCACTGGGTTAGCTACCCATGTGGCTTCGGTAGATATTTCTCTGATGAATCCAGCATCTTTGAGTCGGTCTATTTCTGATAACATGGCTTTGCGGCTAGGTTCCGAAAAACGCCGCAAAGGTTGCTTTACTGGTCTTGCGAGAGGATCTAAATTGAGGTGGTGCTCGGCAAGTTCCCTGGGTACTCCTGGCATGTCAGCTGGACACCATGCGAAGATTTTCCAGTGCTCACGGAGGAACTCGACGAGCGCGCTTTCCTATGCGACGTCCATGTTTGCGGCAATGGATGTCGTTTTCTTTGGATCTGTCGGGTGGATCTGTACCTTTTTTGAATCCTTAGTTGTGTTGAAAGTTGGCTCCTTGGAAGATCTCCCTACCTCTGGCAGCACATCATAATCAGTGAACCTTGGCGCCGCATATTCTGCTTGCATCCCGAAAGTTTCGATAGTCGATGAAAATCCTTGTCGCATTTATCAGATAACGCGAAACTTCCTTTGATTGTGATAGGTCCCTTGGGCCCAGGCAACCTCCACAACAAATATGTGTAATGTGGTACTGCCATGAACCTGGCATATGCTGGTCGCCCCAACAAAGCGTGATATTGCGATGGGAAGTCCACGACTTCGAACTCCAAGTTCTCTATCCTGTAGTTTTCTCGGGTTCCAAACTGAACGTCGAGGTTGATCTTGCCCAACGGGTAACTTGGCTTCTCTGGTGTAATCCCGTGGAAACGTGTGTCGATTGGTTTCAAGTTTGCCAGGGATATGTTCATCTTCCTCAATGTATCTGCATACATGAGGTTTAAGCTGCTGCCATCTATGAAAACTCTCGACACGTCAAAACCAGCGATTACTGCGGGTAGAATGAGTGCTGATTGTCCTGGTCGAGGAACTTGCTGCGGATGGTCCGCGATTGTGAAGCCGATGTCTTGCCCCGACCAATTTAAATACTCGACTGTTGGTGGAGGCATCTTCTCTGCCATAAACACTTGTCGTGAGATTACCTTCTGTTTGATGGCCTAGCTTTCGATCATCGAGACCGCACCGTTAGAATTGGGATCAACGTATGGAGGTGGGTGTGGTGCTGCCGCTATTCTAAGCTGGTGCCGATTTTCGTCGGTAATTGCGGGAGGAGGTGGAAGGTGGATCTCGCTCCTTGGCCCCTGGGGGTTTCTATTTGTGTCTTGGGCATTTGCGATTCCTGCGGCTCGCAACATTGCTTGAAAATTTCGGCAGTCTTTCTGGAGATGCCCTGACTGCCTCTTTCCGTTGTTGTCAAGATAAAAGTGCATTTGACACGGACCGTTCATCATCTCTTCGGGGGACACATAAGGTCGTTGAAACCTTGGTCCACTATTTTGTCTGTTGCCGCGAGAATCGCCTCTATTGTCGCCTTGATGCTCGTTACTCCTTTGATAGTCATCTCGACTGTTTCCTCCAGGATTTCCTCGAAAACCAGCCGATATATGGAGCATCGTTGTTGTAGAACTGGCGAGAAAATCGCCTTCTATTTTGATAATTTTGACCACGATCCTCTTCTGGCGACCTGTGTCGCTTGTTGTATATTGCGTCTTCTCCATCTGCCCATTTATTGGCTATCTCCATGAGTGTTGATATGGTCTTAGGGTTAGTTCTCCCTAAGTCCTCGACAAAATCTCCTCGCCGAATTCCTGCCACGAACGCATCTATTGCCCTCTCGTCAGATATATCTTCTGCCGAGTTCTTTATGATGTTCCACCGCTGTATATATTTCCTCATCGACTCGTCGTGTTTTTGTCGACACGCCCTCAACTCTTCCAATGACGCAGGTTTCTTGCAGGTGGATCGGAAGTTTTTCACGAAGATGTCCTCAAAGTTATCCCAGCTGTCGATGGAATTTGGGGGGAGTTTCTTTATCCAAGATCTCGCGGCACCGCTCAAGTGAACTTGGATACTTTGCATAGCTGTTGCTCTGGTTCCTCCTACCAGCTTCACCATCTCGAGATAATCCACGAGCCAATCCTCGGGATCTTGCAGGCCGTCGAATTTCTTGAAATTTTCGGGTAGCTTGAACCCTTTTGGGACTCGAGTCTTTCGAACTCTTCTCGTGAAACACGGGAGCCCACACATGTCTTCGTCGGCAACTTCTGGTGAGTGTTGACGCTCCCTTCTTTCTTGTCGCGCTCTGTCCACCCGTACTTGGACTGCTGTGTCTCTTGCTCCACTTGTTCTTGGAGGGTCTTGAACTGCTGCGGTGGGTCGTGGACTATTTTGTCTAGGATTTTCTTCGGGAGGTGTTGTTGCAAACGCTGTTCCCATTACTCCTACTCCAGCCATTGCCATATTAAACAATGGTTCTCTCGGGTCCCCAGGAGGAGGTCTGGACGCCAGGATGTAAGCTTGTGTTGCCATGTAACCTGCTTCTGGTGTTTTTGGGATGATATTTCCCCTTTCATCAATTGACATAAAGGACATGTCGAGATTTTGGATTATGTTTCCTCTCTCTGCTTCGGGTATGTTTTGCAGCCGAGACATTGCTCTCCTCCGAGCTTCTCTGTGACTATCTCCCGAAGTTCTGAAAGACGACTTAATCTGCTCGGCGTCGCTTGATGCGGAAGCTGCTTCTTTTCTCTATTCAGGGATGCTGTCTATTTTTCCAACTCTCTGCTCACCCGAGCAAGTATATATTGATATGCTTGAAGTTCTTGTACAGTAGCAGTGGTGGTCATAGGTTCTGAACCATCCATGGCTTTTGCAGCCCTATCCCACGCTTCTTGCGGGAGCTGTACTCTTTCTCGAGGTGAAGACCCGACGTATTTAGTGCCTAGGCCATGTCTGAGATCAGCGGGATCGACGTATGGATTTCCCAAATCGTCGAAAGCCTCTGACGTTTCTGGCTCTGATCGGCCTGCCCCTTCTATCGCATAAATTTGATGATATTTTGCGCATTGATTTTTGTCAGGATTGGTGACACCATCATATAGAGTGGTGAAGACCTTTCCGATGGCAGCAGATTTGTCGATGAAGTTGAAGCTGTCGACGCTGTCGGAGTCGCTGCTTATAAAGGAGTCCGCAGACGACTCGAAGGATGTGTTGCTGAAGATCTTGGCGAGCTTTCCGCTTGCCTTGTTGTCGACGAAGCGTGGCGACGAAAACTCCTCGTTACTCGACGAAAAGTTAGAATCGACCGCTGAAAATTCCGACGAGATCGGAACTTCGAGACGGTAGGATCCTTCTTTGTTGACGCCAAATCGGAATTCTCCGAACGTCATGATGATGGGCTCCTCCAGATAGGCACATGCATCCATACGGGAGGGCGGGTGAGGAATAAAATTGACTAGATCAGTTTTTCCCTTGTTACCTCGATCCGTCGCATTGCTTGCCACCGATGAAGTCGACGATCTTGAACGTGCCATCGAGATCAGCTCCTTGCAACCTCTAGTTCCCACAGACGGCGCCAATTGACAAAGGATTAACTTGTCAATGCCTACAGATTGTAGACTAGGGTTTTGTTAGAAGTAGAGGGCAAGTAGATCTCGAAGGTTTCAGCAAAAGTACTCGACGATTATGAAAACTAGGGTTGTGTTGATAGTAGATTCGATCCCTTCTTTGTCCCTCGACTCCCTTTATATAGAAGGCGGAGCCGAGGGTTTCGTGGTACACAAGTTACAGAGTTCGGGAGGGTTTCGTACCCAACCCGTAAGATTACAAATCTCTATCTTTCCTAATACAAACTATCTTTCCTAATCACTAAATGGGCTTCCGAGTCTTCTTATTCTTCGAGTTCTGGGCCTTCAGTAAACCCCGGGTACCATCTTTGGCAGGCCCATTGGGGATGCCTATGTCATCCGCCGCCATCGCGAAACTCCATCTCGGGACCAGAAACTCCGTTCTGGCACTCCGCCGGGACGGGGAATTGGAGGGGATCATCGCCGCCATCACCACCGACGCCTCTCCATCAACCAGCCATGTTTCCCCCATCCATGTGTGAGTAATTCCCCCGCTGTAGGCTGAAGGGGATGGTAGGGATTGGATGAGATTGATCATGTAATAGTCATAAGATTGTTAGGGCATAGTGCCTAGTATCCGTAGATGGTAGTTTTATGATATTGTTGCAACTTGTTATGCTTAATGCTTGTCTATAGGGCCTGAGTGCCATGATTTCAGATCTGAACATGTTATTGATTCATGAAGATATTCATTGTTTTATGATCTTACCTGCAAGTTGTATACACATATTGCTGTCCGGAACCCGAGGCCCCAAAGTGACAGAAATTGGTACAACCGGAGGGGAAGGCGGTGATGTGAGGATCACATGTGTTCACGGAGTGTTAATGCTTTGCTCCGGTACTCTATTAAAGGAGTACCTTAATTTCCAGTAGTTTCCCTAGAGGCCCGGCTGCCACCGGCTGGTAGGACAAAAGATGTTGTGCAAGTTTCTCATTGCGAGCACGTACGACTATATACGGAACACATGCCTATGGATTGATTAGTACTTGGATACCACTTTATTATTATCTGCAAATGCCCTGCTTTGATTGTTACATGAATTCTCTCATCGATGCAACGCCCGTTCATCCATCCCTGTGCCTACAGTATTTTAATCCTGCTGTTTACTAAAATCACTACGTTGTTTTTGTTACACTGCTGCTGTTATTTCACTACTCCTACTGCTATAAAACTGTTGCTACTGATAAACTCTTGCGAGCAAGTCTGTTTACAGGTGCAGCTGAATTGACAACTCCGCTGTTAAGTGATACGTCTCCAACGTATCGATAATTTCTTATGTTCCATGCTACTTTATTGATGATACCTACATGTTTTATGCACATTATATGTCATATTTATGCATTTTCGGAACTAACCTATTAACAAGATGCCGAGCCGTTCTTTGTTTCTGCTGTTTTTGGTTTCAGAAATCCTAGTAAAGAAATATTCTCGGAATTGGACGAAACTTTCGCCCAGGTCATATTTTTGCACGAAGCTTCCGGAAGACCGAAGAGATAACGAAGTGGGGCCACGAGGCAGCCAGGGGGTGGCGGCGCGGCCCAAGCCCTAGCCGCGCCGACCTACCTCCTGGGCCCCTCGTGTGGCCCCCGCGTTGACCCTCCGCCTACTTAAAGCTTCCGTCGCGAAACCCCGCAGAGAGCCACGATACGGAAAACCTTACGACGCCGCCGCCGCGTCCCATCTCGGGGATTGGAGATCGCCTCCGGCACCCTGCCGGAGAGGGGATTCATCTCCCGGAGGACTCTACACCGCCATGGTCGCCTCCGGAGTGATGAGTGAGTAGTCCACCCCTGGACCATGGGTCCATAGCAGTAGCTAGATGGTCGTCTTCTCCTTGTTGTGCTTCATTGTTGGATCTTGTGAGCTGCCTAACATGATCAAGATCATCTATCTGTAATACTATATGTTGTGTTTGTCGGGATCCGATGGATAGAGAGTACTATGATTATGGTGATTATCAATCTATTGTTTATGTGTTGTTTATGATCTTGCATGCTCTCCGTTATTAGTAGAGGCTCTGGCCAAGTTTTGCTCTTAACTCCAAGAGGGGGTATTTATGCTCGATAGTGGGTTCATGCCTTCATTGAATCTGGGATCGTGACAGTAGTTCTAAGGTTGTGATGTGCTGTTGCCACTAGGGATAAAACATTGATGCTATGTCTAAGGATGTAGTTGTTGATTACATTACGCACCATACTTAATGCAATTGTCTGTTGCTTTGCAACTTAATACTTTGGAGGGGTTCGGATGATAACCGAAGGTGGACTTTTTAGGCATAGATGCGGTTGGATGGCGGTCTATGTACTTTGTCGTAATGCCCGGATTAAATCTCACTATATTTATCATATCATGTATATGCATTGTTATGCCTTTCTCTATTTGTCAATTGCCCGACTGTAATTTGTTCACCCAACATGCTTTATCTTATGGGAGAGACACCTCTAGTGAACTGTGGACCCCGGTCCTATTCTTTACATAGTATACAATCTACTGCAATTGTGTTTTACTGTTTTCTTTGCAAACATCTTCCACTCGATACGTTTAATCCTTTGTTACAGCAAGCCGGTGAGATTGACAACCTCACTGTTTCGTTGGGGCAAAGTACTTGGGTTGTGTTGTGCAGGTTCCGCGTTGGCGCCGGAATCCCTGGTGTTGCGCCGCATCACATTTCGCGACCATCAACCTTCAACGTGCTTCTTGGCTCCTCCTGGTTCGATTAAACCTTGGTTTCTTTCTGAGGGAAAACTTGCTACTGTGCGCATCATACCTTCCTCTTGGGGTTCCCAACGAACGTGTGAGTTACACGCCATCATTAAGGCTTACAAATATTCTTTGGGAAAAAACCCCTTGTGTCGAATCAATAAATTGGGTTTACCTCCCTCGAAGACTGTTGCGATCCCCTATACCTGTGGGTCATCAACGGTGGAGCCCTGTTAGATTGCCGAGTTGTACGCATGCATACATGTGGAGGAATCTTCCGTTCGATTCTTGGAGCAAGGAGGACACTAAGTTCTAGCTCCCGCATCCCTCTCGATGAGTAACCTAGATCCTCTCTTTAAAAATTGCATCTTCATAGTGGTACGTACGTGTAGGACGATTTATTTGTTATCCATGCAGGGAACCTAACACTTTCGTCACACAAAAGACAAATATTTGACAGTTAGAAAATGGAAAATCATTTTTTGAGACAAAAAGTTGGAAAAATCTCTTGGTACTATTATTTTTTATGTAAAGATGTGCACCATTATGTTTTACCAACTATGGTCACATTTATCATAAACTATACCACATAAAAAAACAAGAGAAAGGACAAACACAATTTAATGGGCTGGCCCAGGGAGGCCCTATGGGCGAGCCGGTGCAAGCATTTGCTCTGAGCGATATATAGTGTATTTGAATCCGGGCTAAACCTATACACGACTAGGTCGGTCCCTGGTAAGCACCACTCACCCCCCGGGTGGGTGTGGGACTAGCCCAGGTAGGTTTTTTCTTCTCCTTTTTTCGTTTTCTTTTCTGTTTTTTGGTATTTTTTTTTCTGATTCTTCTTTCTTTTCGTTTTTTTCACATTCAAAAAATATTGAAAACTTAAAAAATATTCAAATTTGAAAATGTTTATACTAAAAATGTTTAAACTTTGTTATTTTTTTCCAAATCCTAGGGTTTCCCCGGTATGCAGGAGGGGTGTGGGGAGGGGGAACCCTGGCGCCCTTCAAGAAGGAATGGCGGCGCCCGTGGGCGTCACCGCATCGGTGTTGGACATCCGACAAGGATTTCTCCCAACCCCCAAAGAACCACGACCCCGGACGCTCCATCATGCTCCGCCAACCTCACCGCACACCAGCTCGTGCCACCAGGGTCTTGGGGTCACGACCGCCGTCTCACTGTGGCCAAGCAACTACGATCGACGGAAATGAGATGAGACAACCAGGGCCAAGAAGCAGCTGAACAACGGCCACGCGGGATGACACAACCTCCACCGCCTCCTGCGGTTACCGACCGAATGCAGCAACAAGAGCAAACCAGGCCCCTACTAGCCCGACCGAGCCTGGCGGGCTCGTGAAGCTCCCATGGCCACCCTGCAGTCAGTGCGCCACCGTCCAGACCCCCCGCAGCACGAGCCGCTTCGTCGATCGTCGGAGACGATGCTTATTCAGGGATATATTTTCAGAATTCAGCGATGCCTTGTGCAACGCTTGCCTTTGTAAAATGTTGCTGAACTTAATGGAAAAAATCTTTATTTTCAAAAAGAAAAGGTCGGTGTAGAGGAGCCCCCTCAAATCTGCCCGTTCAAATCATTGTGGGCGGCACCGACCAACTCTAATGGGCTATATTGCAGTGTTCAGGTTCTAGGCCTATACGCAGTTAAGACCGCTGAAACTATTGGGCTCGTCCTGGTGCACCCCAGACACAATCAAAAAGCCCAGCGAAACATCGGTCAAAGCCCGACAGAAATTAAGCATGCTGCAAATTTTCCCGCATCGCTCTAATCGGAAAACCAAGGTATAACAGCAAGCATACGCGCTTTGAGCCCTGTGGTTGGACTCGGTGATGATGGCTATCAGGCTGATTTCGATCCCGAGTCCAATTATGTTTCCGTTACCTTCCGAAAACAACCATACACGCCTTGGGCGGCAAGAATCACAGTTCATAGGAGAGCACTAGTCGGAATCAGTGATGATTACCATCCACGATCGATCAACCCATCCATATATACATCCTCCAGCGCTCTCCTAGGCATTAGTCTTGGGTTACCCTCGCTTGATCTAGCAATATAGCAAAGGCACGATCGATAGAAACAGCACGCAGCACGATGGAAAAGCGTCTCCCCGGCGGCATCCCGGCGGTTTGTCTCTCCAGCCGTCTTCAGCTCGCCGCCTTCTTCCCGCCGTCTGGCCAACGTGGCCGACGCGGCTCGGCACCACCCCCTACGCTAATGGTGGACGTCAGGGTGATCATCCGCCGACACTTTCCCATCGGCCAAGGCAGGATCGTACAGAAGGTGGCGAAGGACATCGTATTGAGGAGGCAGCAGGCGCGGAAGCTTCGCCTCCCGGAGCGGGTGGAACGGGCTCTCGCCGAGGACGTGCTCCCCTTCGTGGAGCACCCGTTTGACCACGGCGCGGTGGTGGCGGCAAGGGAGAAGATATGCCAGTACGTGGCGGGGGCTTGCGCCGACCGACGCCTCGCCAAGGGAGGCGCGCAGGTGCTCGTGTTGCTGGATACCTTCGCGTGTCCAGTGTTGCTGCGCCCTCTGCCTTGCAAGCCGATGATGGGGATCAGCACGGGTCCAGCCCTCGTCGCGATGAGGACCAATGCATGCACGAAGACGGAGTTTGGGGTGGCCGCAACAGTGCCCGCGGAGAAGGTGCGGCAGCCTATCGGCGTCATCGGAGACCGAAGGCCGAAGCAGGTTGACGAGAGGTCCAAGGGTTGGGTGCCCTGGTAAAACCTGATCTTGAGTTTTCGTCTCGATCCATAGTTCTGTATGTCTTCAGACTTCAGAGTAGAATTCAACGGTGTAACAAAATATGTACTAGAGAGTACTTGTGACTTGTCATTGATGAATCTTGACTGCTTGCTCTCTAGTTGCTCAGATCAACCACGGGCATGCCATGCAAAGAATGGCCGCATGCACAAAAGTTTGTATCTAGTCCAAGAAACACATTTATTTGTTCATTAGTTTCGTTTCTTTTTCGTTCAGACTTTCAGAGAGCAACATATTTCTTCTCGATATGTGATGATTTGCTTCGCTGATTTTTTTAGAGTAGAAAAAAGGGGTTGGTATTCTTTTTCAAACCACAAAAAGGGTGTGACTAGTTCCCACTCAGTAGAGTAGAATGGCGTAATTGAATCTCAGTTACAACTCATGTTACAACTCATTATTAGCATGGACCACGAAGCAAATCTAATGGTTTGGAGCTATTTTTGACAGTTGCACCTCACTTGTAACTGAAAAATAAATTTCATGCAACCGTGCTTGCAACTGAAATATCTCAGTTATAACCCAACTTACAACTTAAGTGCAGGAATCACCATGCAAAATTCGATGTTGTAGGAGTCTACTGAGCACTAGCTTAGTTAGTTATCGGTAGTGCTCAGTTAGTTATCGGTCTACTGCCAAACAATCAATTCCCTCCAAAAAAGGTGCATGACCTGCTGTGATTCTGTGAAAGAGAATTTTCGTCAGCAATAATATGACAGAATAAGCATAGATAGTTGAGTGATTTTTATCTTGCTTGTGCTGATTGTCCGTGGATGGCAATAAGCTTAGGGCATCTCTAGCCAATCCTTTAGTTTTATTTTTAACTTCTTATATAATTTTGAGAGAACCACAACTAACCAATCCATTAAAAATATAAGAGCTAGCCTTAAAAAGGAGGCAACTCTTTCAAATATACTTGATCTTGGCCTAGGTAGAGAATAAATTCAACAATTCCCTCCCGCGTCTCCCACATTCACACCTCCCTGCCATTTCCTTCCCCCGCCTTCTCGACGGTTTCGATATCCCTGACTCCAGCCGGAATGGAACCCGAAAGGCCCTTTGGAGCTCTTCGGGCCCACCCAGCTGACTCGACGTCATCGGAATCAACCAGCCCGTCGGTAGTTTTGTCAAGGAAGCGGTTGGGGACAAAAAAAAGTCTAGTGCGGAAGGGGGCAAGGCCGGCGACAAGGGCTCTGGAAAGGTCACAGTGGTTGCGGCGACAACAACTTTGCTCCCCTTTCTCCTTCCAGTGGCTAGCAGCAGAGAAGGCTGACGGAGGCGGAGGAAAACAACAAGAAAAGGAAGGATGCATCAGCGATACCCAAGGCTACTCCTAGTGTGGCCCCTCCTACTGTATCTCATGCCACTCCTACGCCTCATCGTCTGGCGTATTTCGCCGCCACAACCACCACCGAGAACCATGCCCACCAAGCTCTTGGTGATAAAACAAAGACGTACAAAATCTCCTTTCTTCACGATCCTGATGATATTGTTGGCCACAGAGGATGATGGTGCCGTACGGTGATGATCGTGTTTCTTTTGATGGTTGTAGTGTGGTGGAGATGGATGAGGTCGATTTCCTAATTCAGTTGGACCAGTCACACGTGCTTGGCCTAAATGACCTCAACTAGGATAGAAAAGAAGAAGAGCTTGAGGAAGAAGAATTGTTGAGGTTACCGAGGAGGAGGTCGATGCTCCCATGGAAGAAACACAAGGAACCATGAAGATATCATGGACACAACACTATGGCCAGCAAAAAAATATTGTTTTTTTTTGCCATGCTTGGTTGAATGTATCACTTGATACATCGGTTCGCATGGATTAGTTCAAGGATAAATTTTGTAGTAGGATCGAGGACTACTATTGCAACAGTGTGACCGCTCCATCTAGCTGCACTCAAGGCTCTCTCGGCCACCATTGGGGCACCACCCACGAGCAATGCAACCGATAGTCCTGTTGTGTGTATCAATTCAACAATGCACCACCAAGTGGGGATGCTAATCACGGAGAATGAGCATATAATCCAAGAGCGCTACAAGCATGCAACAAGAAGAACGTGCCACAGGTTTCGCTTTGCACCATTGCTACAATGAGCTAGTTGGCAATGACAAGTGGGTGACGAGGAATTGGTAGACCACATAGAGGACGTCACATATTAGGATATCCGTTGAAGTTGGTGATGAGGAGGATGAGGAGCAACATAGGAGGCCGGATGGGAAAATTATTGCAAAGGAGAAGAAAATGAGAGGAGGTGTCGACACCTACAAGGATGAGCTTTGTGCTTAAATCATCTTCGGCAAGTGGATTTTTAAGCATATATTCTACTTAGACTGGATTGTTCGTGGCTTCTTGCAGATGAGACTTCCAGTCCCGTGTTAAACACACATATATGATTCAACTCATAGTCAACATTGATTTCTCCTATGTCTGTCATCTTTGTGAACTTGACGTTAAGGATGCCATTCTCAACGACAACATTGATGAAGAGATGTATTATCCATTCTCAACGACAACATTGATGAAGAGATGTATTATCGTCAACCTTTGAGTTTTTTTTAACCCTGAGCACCTAGATCATGTATGTTGCATGCATTGCTCAATCCACGGCTTGAAGTAAGATCCTAGAATTTGGTACAAACTCTTTGCATCGTATCTTTGCTAGCTATGATTCACACCTTTGATCTCTAACACTTCATTGTTTGTTGTGAAAGAAGGTTTTGATCGTGATTATGTCTTGAACTATGTGAACGACATGTCATCATCACCGCATCATCATTTGACACCGCTCCACCGACTTACCAAGCTGCTCCAGGTTGAATTATCGATGGCATACCTTCGTGATTTGTCCTTCTTCTTTAGGATTTCAATTTAGTGCTCATCGGCTAGTTTTTTTTGTCCCAGTGAAAGTATGCCATTGTGCTGCTTCAGCGCGCTAGTATATATGTGTGCCACTCCACCGCAACATGTGTTGATACTAGCGCCAAGATGGCTGGGTACTGAAGGATCGCTTGTCAACAACCCGTCTTATATCGGAGTCTTGCTTGTGCTTTGCAATACCTCCCCTTGACATGCCCTTGCCTTGCATATGCCGGCCAACAGGTGTGTTTAACACATGCATGATCCTCGTGACTCTAATCTAGCGTTGATTAAGTGTAGTCCTCGCTATGTCAAAGGAACATTGGATTTTGGTCATCCCCTCATCTCGACTTCTTCTACGAGTCTCACCGCTTACTCTAATATGGATTGGGCTAGTTTCCTTGATTCTTGTTGCTCCACATATGGCTATTGCGTGTACTATGGTGAAAACATCAGCTCTTTATCTTGTAAACGGCAAACTACCGTCTCCGGGTCTAGTGCCGAAGCAGAGGCCGTTGCACATGCCATTGTTGAACGTTTCCCGTTACGACAACTACTTGGTGAACTACATCGACCTCTCTCGACAATGTCTTCACAGTGTACATGTCATCTAATCCAGTTCAACACCGTCGGACAAAGTACATTGAGAATGATATTCACTTTGTTCGTGAGAAGGTTTTCCTCGACAAGGTTTGTGGGTTTTCAAGTTCTGTCTAGCCATCAGTTCCATCTCTTTCAATAATATAATAATTTGATGTCACACATGGTGCTATTTTTGTGTTAAAATTTAGTCAAATTTAAAAATATTTTATTTCCATAAAAGAAAACATACACTTATTTTGGGACGGAGGGAGTAAATATAAGGCGAACGCTACGCGTCGGGCGCCGGATACGGGGCCAAAAATCGGTCGTCCTCCGCGCCGTTTGATGGCGATCCGACAGACAGAATTAGTCGCATTAGGAAGTTTACATTATAGCCCCCGATTTCTGGAAAATTAACCCGCAGTACTATATTTCTCAGATATTAGTTTAAATGCAGTTTTACATTTGCCACCCTCCTTTTTCTAGAAACCAACCCGCAGTATCCCCTAATGTGAAGAGTATTACAACAAAAATTCTCTCTACGCGTACAAAAAATGTATAATATTACAACAAAAAGTCGCAACATTTTTTTAAAGTAATGTCACAATAAAGTGGTTAAACCAACAAATTGTTTTGTTGGAGAACAATTTACAACAAAAGTAGCCATTATTATTAACAAAAACCGGAGACTATTACAATAAAAATCCATATGTTTGCAAAAAAAAAGAAAACATTAATTTGTTACATATTGAATTACAACAAAAGTCACCAACTTTTTTTACAAAAAGTCACAACGATTACAATAAAAAATCAATATGTTTGTAAAAATGATGCAAAGTGGTCAAGCGATATTTAATTTTCTACACATTGAATTACAACAAAAATCACCTACTATTTTATCCAAAGACACAAATGGTTACAACAAAAAAAATCACTTTATTAGCATCAACAAAAAGATAAAAAAAATATTGTCTCTTTACAACAATTGTTAACAACAAAAATCCTACAAAAATTACGGATTGTTTACAACAAATAGTTCACCATCTCACTCATGTGTTTTGCAGCGAAATTCTTATTGGGCCGAAAAAAGCAGGCCCATTAAGGCCGACCGCGCTGGCGAGCGATCGGTCGCCGACCGATCGCTTTCAGCGATCGGTCGCCGGATCGGAAGCATTTTCCTAAATATAAATATCCTCTACCTAACCCTAATTGTTTTTCTATGGTCTCATGCAATCGGAGCTCCGCGTGCCTACGCAGTGTGTGGCATTTCCCAAAACCCTATCTATCTATTAGTCTTGCACTGTGTGAGACTTTTGAGCTTGGCCGGTCCTCACCAGGGCCATACACGATCAAAGAGTCCAGAGAAACGTGGAGCAATGTCCAACACAATTTTGCTTTGCTCTCACTCTAAAAAAAAAACACGTTGCGGATATTTCTGGTTGGAAAAGCAGTCCGATATAGATCCCGAGTAGAATAATTTTTCCCTTACCTTCCAAAAAACAACCTTTAACAGCCATAGACGTTTTGGGCGGGAAGAATCACAGTTCACATCAATGGCAAAGCCACCGGGCCGATTTCGATCCCGAGTCGAGTTCTGTTTGCGTTACCTTCCAAAAACAAACAACCAGCATACGCGGTTTGAGCGTCAAGAATCACAGTTCAGAGGAGAGCTCTAGTCGGACTCGGTGATGATGGCCATCCACGAGCGATCCAGCCATCCATATATACAGCGTCCATCGCTCGCCTAGCTAGGCACTAGTCTTGGGTTTGCGTGGTTTGATCTAGCAATAGCAAAGGCTCGATCGGAACAGCACGCAGCGCGATGGAAAAGCGTCTCCTCGGCGGCGTCCCGGCGGTTCGTCTCTCCAACCGTCTTCAGCTCGCCGCCTTCTTCCCGCCGTCCGGCCAACGTGGCCGACGCGGCTCGCCACTTCCGCCTGCGTTGATGGTGGATGTCAGGGTGATCATCCGCCGACACTTTCCCATCGGCCGAGGCAGGATCGTACAGGAGGTGGCGAAGGACATCATGGTCAGGAGGCAGCAGGCGCGGAAGCTTCGCCTCCCGGAGTGCGTAGAACGGGCTCTCGCCGAGGACGTGCTCCCCCTCGTGGAGCACCCGTTCGACCACGGCGCGGTGGTGGCGGCAAGGGAGAAGATATGCGAGTACGTGGCGGGGGCTTGCGCCGACCCACGCCTCGCCAAGGGAGGCGCGCAGGTGCTCGTGTTGCTGGATACGTTCGCGTGTCCAGTGTTTCTACGCCCTCCTCCCCTCAAGCCGATGATGAGGATCAGCACCGTTCCAACTAAGCACGCCGGCGTTGCGATGAGGACTAACCCATGCACGAAGACCGATCCTGCGATCTGCGCCGCAGTGCCCATGGAGAAGGTGCGACCGCCTATCGGCGTCATCGGAGACGGACGGCCGAAGCAGGTTGACGAGAGGTCCAAGGCTAGTGAGGTTGAGGAGAGGTGGATGGGTTGGGTGCCGTGGTAGAACAGGATCTTTAGCGTTCTACGGATCGATCCATGCATAACATTGACATAAGGTTTCCGTATTTCTTCCGACTATAGGATTCAATGGTGAAACAAAATTAGTAGTACCTGTTGTTCTTGAATCTGAACATTTCGGTATGAATTCAGAGTTGTATCGAGTGCAGGGAACATGTCTGTGCTCATTAGTTTAGTTTGTTTTTCGTCCAGAGAGGAATCCCTTCTCGATACTATGATGGATTTCTTCGCTTAATTTTTGAGAGTTGAAAATCGGGGCGATATTCTTCTTCAAATTAAAAATTATGCCAGTTCTGTTTGTTAGACAATATGCTTGATGTATTACCAGGGGGCCAAAGGCCACAATATATAGTACATGTACAGGTGCAAATATGCAGGAAGCCCCCTAACATATGGGGAAACTACAATATACAGATATATACTCTAACACCCCTCAAACTCATGGTGGATCCACAACACTGAGTTTGGAGAGTAAAAAGTCATGCTGCGCTCGAGTTTGTGCCTTTGTAAAGAAATCCGCCAACTGCAAATCTGAAGGCACATAATGAACCGCAACAACCTCATCCTGCACCTGAGCACGTGTATAAAAAGCATCAACACCAATATGCTTGGTCAGCTCATGCTTGACCGAATCATCACTGATAGCACCTGTACTGTCAGACAAAAGTGGAGTGGGTGTCGTAACAGAGACCCCAAAATCTGCAAGCAACCACCGTAACCAGGTCACCTCAGCAATCAACAAAGCCATAGCCCGCAGCTCAGCCTCAACACTCGAACGAGAAACCGCTACCTATTTCTTCGTCTTCCAAGCAACAAGCGAACCACCAAGAAACACACAGTAAGCAGAAAGTGAACGACGATCCGTAGGATCACTCGCCCACGTAGCATCCGAGTAGCACTGGAGCTGGAGAGAGCTAGAACGAGGAAAGAAAAGGCGACGAGTGATCGTGCCACGAAGGTAACGAAGAACACGAAGGAGATGACTATAGTGAACAGTGGTAGGAGCTGAGACAAACTGACTCAGAATATGAACAGGATAAGAAATATCAGGACGAGTGACAGCAAGATAAACAAGACTCCCAACAAGATGACGATAACGTGTGGGATCAGGAAGAGGATCACCATCAGTAGGACGAAGCTTAACATTAAGCTCCATAGGAGTATCAACCGTGCGCTCATCCCCAAGAGCAGCACGAGCAAGAAGATCCTGAATGTACTTCTCCTGAGAGATAGAAAAGCCATCAGAAGTGGAGGAAACCTCAATCCCAAGAAAATAGCGAAGAGAACCAAGATCAGTCATGAGAAACAGATCACGAAGACGAGCCTTTACAAAGGCAATATACTCAGGATCATCACCAGTAATGATCATATCATCAACATAGAGAAGGAGAAGGGTGCGTCCACGAGGAGAAGTGTGAACGAAAAGTGCTGGATCATGAAGACTAGGAGAGAAACCAGCAGCAGTCACCACAGAGGCAAAGCGCTCAAACCAGGCACGAGGGGCCTGTTTGAGACCATAGAGAGAACGTCGAAGACGACAAACCATCCCATCAGGAACAGAATACCCAGGAGGAGGCTGCATGTAAACCTCCTCACTCAACTCGCCATTAAGAAAAGCATTCTGAACATCAAGCTGGGAGACAGACCAGCGGCGAACAGAAGCAACAGCAAGAACGCACAGTAGTCATATGAGCCACAGGGGCAAAAGTCTCATCATAGTCACGGCCGTGCTCCTGCTGAAAACCACGAGCCACAAGACGCGCTTTATAGCGCTCAAGAGATCCATCGGAGCGAGTCTTAATTTTATAGACCCACTTACACGTGATGGGACGAACACCAGAAGGGGGAGAAACAAGATCCCAAGTGCCGGTGCGCTCAAGCGCAGCGATCTCCTCAGCCATGGCAAGCTGCCATTCAGGATGACGCTCGGCATCCCGATAAGAAGTCGGCTCGGAAACGACAGAGAGACCATACTGACTAGGAGAGTAACGAACTGAAGCACGACGCTGACGAACAGGCAAAGGGGAAGCTCATCTGCGAGAAGACAAGTCGGAAGAAGAGGAAGAAGGGACAGCATCGGAAGGAGCCGAAGGCGGAGAACGAGGAGTACTAGGTGGACTAGACGAACGAGAGGATGGCGCCGAAGGGGGCGCATCAGAAGTAGGAGGAAGGGGAGGAGGGACAGCAGGGGGTGTATCCGGAAAAAGAAGAAAAGAGATATCATCCACCGGGTAAGTACCCGAGGTGGGGCGAGGATAGAAGGGACGCGTCTCATCAAATGTGACGTCACGAGAGATGCGCATCCGACGACCAACGGGGTCCCAACAGCGATAGCCCTTGTGCTCATCACTGTATCCGAGAAAAACACACTCAACAGACTGAGCGGTCAGTTTGGTGCGTTCGCGAGGAGGCAGAAGGACATAGCAGACGCAACCAAATGAACGGAGAGTCGAGTAGTCTGGAGAAACACCAGAGAGACGCTCGAGAGGAATGCCACCCTGTAGAGCAGCGGAGGGCTGAATGTTAATGAGGTGGGCTGACGTAGCGACAGCCTCAGCCCAGAAATGTGGCGGAAGAGAAGAGGCAATCATCATAGCACGGGTGGTCTCAAGAAGATGACGATGCTTACGCTCGGCGACGCCATTTTGAGCATGCGCGCCGGGACAAGAAAACTGAGCGAGGGTGCCCTCCTCAGCAAGGACACCACGAAGGTGCTGAGAGATATACTCACCAGCACAATCAGCACGGAACACGCGAATGGGTGAGGAATACTGAGTGCGGACCATGGCCGCAAAACGCTGATAAATAGAGAGCACCTCACTGCGAGAGTGCATGAAAAACACCCAGGTGTACCGTGAAAAATCATCAATGAATAAGATATAGTATCGATGGCCCCCTTTCGAAGCGAAGGGAGCCGGACCCCAAACATCGGAATGGACTAAATCGAACGGTCGCTGAGAGACAGACACACTAGTAGGATAGGGAAGCTGAATCTGTTTGCCTAACCTACAACCCTGACAGTGTAACGACCCATCTCCAGAGACAGACCCCAGAAGGCCACGATGAACCAAAGACGATAGGCGAGAGTCACAAAGGTGACCAAGACGATGATGCCACTGCTGAAAAGAGCCGGTGACAGAGGCAACAACCGGAGGAGAACTGGCAGAGGAGTGGCAGCGGAAGGAACACGAAGCCAGTCTAACTCCCATAGCCCCGGAGACTGACGGCTACGAGGACCAGCTCCAACCAAGGCATGTGTGCGACGATCCTGAATCGCACAAGACTCGGCGTCAAGAATGACACGACAACCTGAATCGGTGAGCTGGCTAGCAGAGAAAAGGTTCATCTGAAGGCGAGAAACATGAGAAACATCAGAGACAGAGAAAGAGGGAGTAGAAAGGGTGCCTGTACTAGAAACAGGAATAGAGGTACCATCAGCCGTGACAACACGGACAGGAGAAATAAGAGACCGAAGAGCGGACAGAATAGAAGACTCAGAGGTCATATGAAAGGAAGCTCCAGAATCCAGATACCACGGGGACGTACCTGACTGTGTAGAAAGTGGTGGTTGCGTAGTGGTGCCAGAGGAGTCAGTCACAGAACCAGCAGCGCCCGGCGAGGAAGAGTCTGGAGTAGCGAGCAGACCACGAAGACCCCTGAGAATGTCCTGATCAGAGAGTGCAACTGCAGAAGATCCTGAAGAGACAGCCTGCTGACGATCCTGGAACTGCTGACGTAAACTGGGATCCCGCGTCCAGCAGGTGGAGGAAGTGTGGCCAACCTTGCCACAGTAGGTGCAATGAGGACGAGGGCGGAGACTCGGACCGCGAGGCTGCTGACGTAAACTAGAATCCCAAGCATCAAGCAGGCAGTGAAGCTGCGCTATCTCATGCGCAGAGAGAGGCGCGACTGGAGAGGTCGACGTACAATCAGGTGCCGACGAGGAGCTATCATCCACACGCACAGAGGCCACCAAAGGGGGCGACGGAGAGCAACACGCCGATGAAGACAGAGTCGGCAAAGCGCGGTCATAACCACGTGAAGAGGCCGCGAAAGTCGATGTAGAGCGGCAAGCCGACGCAGGCGGAGTCGACGAAGCGCGGCAATAACCGCGGGAAGAGGCCGCAAAAGTCGATGTAGAGCGGCGGGCCGACATAAACGAAGTCGGCGAAGCGCGGACAAAGTCGCGTGAAGAGGCCGCAAAAGTCGATGTAGAGCGGCGGCCCGAGACGGAGTCGGTGAAGCGCGGGCAGAGCCGCGTGAAGAGGCTGCAAACGGCGACGAAGAATGGCTAGCCGTCATACACGGAGGCAGCGGACAAATACCAAGTACCGAAGGAAGACCCAAAGAGAAGGCGGGATCAGCGGAAGACATAGCTGACGACAGTATTTTTTTTTGCTTTTTTTTTGCTTTTTTTCAGAGAGGTAAGTCAACTAGACAAAAAACGGGGAGCTGCTGGCGACCAGGAGATCGAGAAGGCCGGGCGGCTCGATCCTGGCGCGTGGAGACGAGAACGCGGAAGCAGGCAGGCAGGAGAGGAGCACGCACGCGCAAGGAAATTCACGGCGCGGGCCGATCGGAAGCCAGCCAGGGAGGCCACGCGCGGAGATCAGCAGAGCGGGGCAATCGGCCGGCCGGACGGAAGCAGAGACCGGCGGAGCGGGCACGGCCGGGAAGAGATCGGGCCGGAGACGGCCGGACGGAGAGCGGCGGCCGGCGGCGGCGGACGAAGAGCGGCAACTACAGCCGGGACAACGTACAGACTAGGACCAAGTTTTGCTCTGATACCATGTTAGACAATATGCTTGATGTATTACCAGGGGGCCAAAGGCCACAATATATAGTACATATACAAGTGCAAATATGCAGGAAGCCCCCTAACATATGGGGAAACTACAATATACATATATATACTCTAACACTGTTGTATAGAAAATCCAATCATATCCATCTTTTCGACAGTAATTATATGGACAATCCAATCATATCCATCTTTCAGAACCATTTATGCGAATATAGTTGTAACTTGCTGCTTTCTTATTTCTATCGGGCAGTAAGTTTTTGTCTTGCTTGTGCTCACTGTCCATGGATGCCAATGCAGAGCAACAAGCCAATCAATGGAAATAGAGAACACTTGCTAGACTGCATCATTCCAGAATACATGCTCCAAGTTAAAGAGTTAGCACATCACATTCTTAACAAGGACTTTATTGTCCCGCAGAAAGAAAAAAACACCAAGAAAACAAAGGCTGTACTGAATGAATGACGGTCACACCACCCTGAGATGGAAACGCAATCAGCATTTTTGTCTAAGAAAAAAAAAGCCGCGCTTTCAAGAAAAGAAAAGAAAGACTTCCATTAAAAAACCTCAACCAGCGGGAACTGAGGGATCCATGTGTTTATCAACCAGGAGGCGGCGGAAATTAAAGCCACAAAATCCATCTAGGATTTCGTCCTCCTCGCTGGTGATACCGCTGGTTCGCTCCGTCTCCGGTGGCCTTGGGGCCTCGGACGTGTGGCGGACCACGGTCCTTCGCCGTCACGGAAGTTTCCGTGCTTAATTTAGATTGTTTTTCTCTTTTTTGGGATGGTGAGGCAGCGGCTACATCCTGAAGTCAGAATAAGGTCCTTCCCGCCCTATCCTCGCTCTGGTGGTGCATCTAGCGCTGACGGAGGGCGCGTGGAGTTGTGTGCCCGTCGGATCTCCTAGGATCCGGTCGGTTTTCGTGTTTGGTGGTGTAGTTTCATGTCAGTTTCTTCCGATCTACGGTTGTCATCATTGGTGATGGTTGCTGCTCTGGTGCGATGGTCCTTTGGGACTTTAGCACGACGACTTCATGTATGTCTACTACAACAAGCTCTACTACGACAAGCTTTGCCTGACTCCGACGATGGAGGGACGAGGCAGCGGCGCGCCTTCGGCTCGTGCTAGTGCATGTAGTCGTCTCTAGGTAGTCCGAGTACCAATTTGTAATTTTCTTTATTTTTTGGCTATTTGTACTACTTGTTGATGATTATTAATAGCTCGGTGGATTTCTCGCAAAAAAGAACTTCAGAAAATTTATGTTGAGCAATTTTGAAATTTTATGTCCCACGGATGAAATGTATCGGGAGTTGTCGGATCTTCAAAAGTACGGTGGTTGGTGGTTGGTGATTTAAAAAAAAAAAACTACGGCGTGGCAAATTGCAAGTCTCTAGATCGCTTGTAATTCAGCCGCACGAGGACCAAACACGCACATTGTCACGCTATATTGGCAGGCACTTCCGCGAGAAACCATGAAATTGCAAAGCCTTAACACAAGAAAAATAAATAAAATTGTGAAACGAAATCATGGTACATTGCTTCTTTACAATCTCATGATACCTTGCTTTCATGAAAATAAAAGAAAAGAAAAACTTCCATTAAAAACCGCAAGCAGCGGTAAATGAGGGATCCACGTGTTTATCAAGCAGCTAAGCACTACTCCCTCCGTTCCTTTCTATGTTGAGCAAATTTGCAATTTTTAGTCCCACGGATCGAACATATCGGGAGCCGTCGGATTTTCAAGCATATGGTGGTTGTCATTTTAAGAAAAAAAACTCCAGTGTGGCAAATTGCCGGGGACACGCCCTTTTTTCTCTAGCAACTCTCTGCTCGTAATTCGGTCACGCGAGGACCAAACGCGCATAGTCACGCTATATTGGCGGGCACTTCCACGAGAAACCAAGAAATTGCAGAGTCTTAACAGATATACTGAAAAATAAATAAAAGTGTGAAAGCTGCTTTTTTTTTTTATAATTCTTAATTCGTAGCCTTCACCGTCGTCAATCGGCTACCGATCAAGGAAAAGGAAAAGGCAGCTAACACGATAGAGGATATTATTGAGACCTGATGGGATGCCATCCGCCTGTATAAAATGCAGAGTGGAGTGAAGCCGGTCTGGCATCATCCTCCTAAAGAATTGCATCTTCTAAGTCTAGTCTTCATGAAGAAATGAAGAACGAAGAACAGAAGCTAAATCAGTTTCTCCATGCAGAAAAGAATTCAGAAATAGGAAGTAGTGATCGTTTGGTTTTGGCGATGCCCACGATGGACGTGCCATCCCACGTCCGAGCTGAAAAACCTAGACAACAATCCTATCTAGAACCTGAAATATAGCTGACTCGCTAACTGAAGAACATAACACACAAGACACATAGGCGGCTCAAAAACCCATCTAGGGTTTCATCCCTCTCGTCGGCGACGCTGCCGGTCCGCTCCGCCTCCGGTGGCCTTGGGGCCTTGGAGGTGTGGTGGACCACGGCCTCTCACCGGCGGGAAGGTTTCAGTTCTTCGTTTAGTTTATTCTCGATGTCTTATTCGGGATGGTGAGGCAGCGGCTGCTTCCTGAAGTCAGAATAAGGTCCTCCCCGTCCTATCCTCGCTCCGGTGGTGCATCTAGCGTCGGCGGAGGGCGTGTGGAGTTGTGTGTCCGGCGGATCTCCCGTGATCCGGTCGTCTTTCGTGTTCGATTGTGTGGTTTCAGGTCAGTCTCTTCCGATCTACGGTTGTCATCATTGGCGATGGTTGCTGCTCTGGTGCGCTGGTTCTTTGGGGCCTTAGCACGACGACTTCCCGTCTGTCTACTACAACAAGCTCTACTACGACAAGCTTTGCCTGACTCCGGTGATGGAGGGGCGAGGACGGCGGCGCGCCTTCGGCTCGTGCAAGTGTTTGTAGTCGTCGCTAGGTGGTCCAATGATCTATTTGTAATTTTTATTACTTTTAGGCATCTTTGTACTACTGTTGATGATTATTAATAGATCGGTGGAATTTTCGCAAAAAAAAACTAACAAACTCCCCCTAATCTAGGCATCTTTCACCTTGACGATGCCGATGTGATCGCGTTGCTCCAGGAACCGAACTCATCCAAGGGCCTTAGTCAAGATGTCAGATTGTTGGTCCTCCGTGCGCACGAACTGAACATCAATGTCACCGTCATCGACGCACTGGCGGATGAAGTGGAACCGAGTTTGAATATGCTTGCTCCGGTCATGAAATACCGGATTCTTCATCAGGGCAATGGCGGACATGCTGTCGACGTGCAGCTTGACAGCTTCTTCTTTAAGTCCACGCAGCTCCGCGAAAAAACGCTTGAGCCAGACGCCCGGGCATGCCCCTGCGGTGGAGGCCACGTACTCCACTTCGCAAGATGACAGGACCACGACCTTCTGCTTCGTCCACTGCCAGGTGACAGGACTCCTGCCAAGGAAGAACTGAACTACTCGTGCTCTTGCGATCGTCCACATCTCCGGCCACGTCGGCGTTGGTGTACCCGACAATTCTTGCGCCAATGTTGCTCCGAGCATAGCAGCACCCAAGTGTGTGTGTTCCGGCGATGTAGCGCAGTAGATGTTTCACTGCAACCCAGTGCTCGCCGGTGGGAGCTTCCATGAACCAGCTCACATAGCCAACTGCATAGCATATGTCAGGGCGGGTGTGGACGAGGTACCGCATGCTGCCAACTATGTTGCGGTAGAGTGTGCCATCCACTGCCTCTCCTCCTCCTTTCTTGCTTAGCTTCAGCTTCTGCTCCATGGGCACTGCCACGGGATGGCAGTTGTTCAGTCCGGCCTTGTCCAGGAGCTTGTTGGCGTAGGCAGCTTGACACAAGAGAATGCGCCCTGGTTCCTGGATTACCTCGATGCCAAGGTAATACCTAAGGAGGCCCAGGTCACTCATCTTGAAGATGGACATCATCTCCTTCTTGAACCCAACGATGGACGTGGGTGAGGCTCCGGTGATTATGAGATCGACGACGTACACACCGAGGAGCAGTCGATCTGCTCCGCTCCCACGTGTGTACACCGCGTGCTCCGACTGGTGATACGTCTCCAACGTATCGATAATTTCTTATGTTCCATGCTACATTATTGATGATATCTACATGTTTTATGCACATTATATGTCATATTTATGCATTTTCTGGAACTAACCTATTAACAAGATGCCGAAGAGCCAGTTCCTGTTTTCTGCTGTTTTTGGTTTCAAAAATCCTAGTAAGGAAATATTCTCGGGTTGGAAAATCACTGCCCAGGGTCCTATTTTTGCACGGCTTCCGGAAGACCGAAGAGATAACGAAGTGGGGCGACGAGCGCCGCCACCATAGGGCAGCGCGCGGAGGGGGCCGCGCCGCCCTATGGTGTGGGCCCCTCGTCAGCCCCTGACCTACCCTTCCGCCTACAAATAGCCTCGTCGCAAACCCCAGTCGAGAGCCACGATACGGAAAACCTTCTAGAGACGCCGCCGCCGCGAATCCCATCTCGGGGGATTCAGGAGATCGCCTCCGGCACCCTGCCGGAGAGGGGATTCATCTCCGGAGGACTCTTCATCGCCATGATCGCCTCCGGAGTGATGAGTGAGTAGTTCACCCCTGGACTATGGGTCCATAGCAGTAGCTAGATGGTCGTCTTCTCCTAATTGTGCTTCATTGTTGGATCTTGTGAGCTGCCTAACATGATCAAGATCATCTATATGTAATTCTATATGTTGAGTTTGTCGGGATTCGATGGATAGAGAATACTATGTTATGGTGATTATCAATCTATTGTTTATGTGTTGTTTATGATCTTGCATGCTCTCCGTTATTTGTAGAGGCTCTGGCCAAGTTTGTACTCTTAACTCCAAGAGGGAGTATTTATGCTCGATAGTGGGTTCATGCCTTCATTGACACCTGGGACAGTGACTGAAAGTTCTAAGGTTGTGATGTGCTGTTGCCACTAGGGATAAAACATTGATTCTATGTCTAAGGATGTAGTTGTCGATTACATTACGCACCATACTTAATGCAATTGTCTGTTGCTTAGCAACTTAATACTGAATGGGGTTCGGATGATAACCTGAAGGTGGACTTTTTAGGCATAGATGCAGTTGGATGGCGGTCTATGTACTTTGTCGTAATGCCCGGATTAAATCTCACTATATTTATCATATCATGTACATGCATTGTTATGCCCTTCTCTATTTGTCAATTGCCCGACTGTAATTTGTTTACCCAACATGCTTTTATCTTATGGGAGAGACACCTCTAGTGAACTGTGGACCCCGGTCCTATTCTTTACATAGCATACAATCTGCAATTGTGTTTTACTATTTTCTTGCAAACAATCATCTTCCACTCGATACGCTTAATCCTTTGTTACAGCAAGCCGGTGAGATTGACAACCTCACTGTTTCGTTGGGGCAAAGTACTTTGGTTTTGTTGTGCAGATTCCACGTTGGTGCCGGAATCCCTGTTGTTGCGCCGCATCACATTTCGCCACCATCAACCTTCAACGTGCTTCTTGGCTCCTACTGGTTCGATTAAACCTTGGTTTCATACTGAGGGAAACTTGCTTCTATACGCATCATACCTTCCACTTGGGGTTCCCAACGGACGTGTGCATCTACGCGTATCAAGCTAAATTTCTGGCGCCGTTGCCGGGGAGATCAAGACACGCTGCAAGGGGAGTCTCCACTTCTCAATCTCTTTACTTTGTTTTTGTCTTGCTTTATTTTATTTACTACTTTGTTTGCTGCACCTAAACAAAACACAAAAAAATTAGTTGCTAGTTTTACTTTATTTACTGTCTTGCTCTCCATATCAAAAACACACAAAAAAATAGTTACTCGTCTTTACCTTGTTTGCCTAGTTTACTTTTTGCTTATTGCATCATGTTTCCTTTTAATTTTACCACAAAAGACATACCGGTAGGACGTGGGTCCATAGTTGGGAGAAATAATATAGAAGAATTTTTCAATCATGTTAGTATTATTGAAGATTTTGAAGATAGACACTTGGTAGAACTTGCACCTACCTATGAAATTGCTGCTGCTGCTTTAGTTCGCATGTTGGAAACTAAATTTGTTAATCTCAATCCTATAATCCAACACATGTTTCTTACACTTGGTGATATGGAAGAAGGGGAAAAGAAAGATTTTGTTCTAGAAACTCTTCTTAGAGAATTTGGGGGATTAGCAAGAGAGGCTAGAAAGGTCTTTGCTAAATTTAATATGCTAGGTTCTCATACTAATTTTGTTGGTCTCCTTGAAAAAATGGACATGGATAGAATAAGGTACACTAATAATATTAATGATGGTGGGGAGATCAAAGCACCAATACCATGTAAACTCCTAGCTATGAATGATGCATTAGAAAATAACTATGCTTGGCTTGTTCCTGAAAATTTGTTTGATGAGAATAGCAAGCCCAAGACTAATGAAAAGGGAGACGCTAAAACTTATGTATCCAATATACTATGCTTGGTTGAGAAAACTCCCAACACCCCTAGTAATGATGTTGATACTTCTACTCTCGATGTTACTTGATTTGCACTTTCTGCGCCTAGCTGAAAGGCGTTAAAGAAAAGCGCTTATGGGAGACAACCCATGTTTTTACTACAGTAATTTTTTGTTTTGTTGAGTCTTGGAAGTTGTTTACTACTGTAGCAACCTCTCCTTATCATGTTTTTGTGCCAAGTAAAGTTTCTATGTCAAAGTTGATGTTATATTTGGGATCGCTGCGCAGAAACAGCATTGCTGTCTGTCACGAATTTGGGCACAGTTCTGTAGAAAATTCGAAAAAATCTGCCAATTTACGAGCGTGATCCTCAGATATGTACGCAACTTTCATTAGTTTTGAGTTTTTCCATTTGAGCAAGTCTGGTGCCAGCTTTAAATTCGTCTTTACGGACTGTTCTGTTTTTGAAAGATTCTGCCTTTTATTTCGCATTGCCTCTTTTGCTATGTTGGATTCATTTCTTTGATCCATTAATGTCCAGTAGCTTTATGCAATGTCCAGAAGTGTAAAGAATGATTGTGTCACCTCTGAATGTGTGAATTATTAATTGTGCACTAACCCTCTAATGAGTTTGCTTGAAGTTTGGTGTGAAGGAAGTTTTCAAGGGTCAAGAGAGGAGTATGATATACTATGATCAAGAGGAGTGAAAGCTCTAAGCTTGGGGATGCCCCGTGGTTCATCCCTGCATATTTTAAGAAGACTCAGCGTCTAAGCTTGGGGATGCCCAAGGCATCCCCTTCTTCATCGACAACATCATCAGGTTCCTCCCCTGAAACTATATTTTTATTCAGTCACATCTTGTGTTCTTTACTTGGAGCGTCGGTTTGTTTTTGTTTTTGTTTTTGTTTGAATAACATGGATCCTAGCATTCACTTTGTGGGAGAGAGACACGCTCCGCTGTTGCATATGGACAAATATGTCCTTAGGCTTTACTCATAATGTTCAAGGCGAAGTTTCTTCTTCGTTAAATTGTTATATGGTTGGAATTGGAAAATGCTACATGTAGTAATTCTAAAATGTCTTGGATAATGTGATACTTGGCAATTGTTGTGCTCATGTTTAAGCTCTTGCATCATATGCTTTGCACCCATTAATGAAGAAATACATAGAGCTTGCTAAAATTTGATTTGCATATTTGGTCTCTCTAAGGTCTAGATAATATCTAGTATTGAGTTTTGAACAACAAGGAAGACGGTGTAGAGTCTTATAATGTTTACAATATGTCTTTTATGTGAGTTTTGCTGCACCGTTTCATCCTTGAGTTTGCTTCAAATAACCTTGCTAGCCTAAACCTTGTATCGAGAGGGAATACTTCTCATGCATCCAAAATCCTTGAGCCAACTACTATGCCATTTGTATCCACCATACCTACCTACTACATGGTATTTCTCCGCCATTCCAAAGTAAATTGCTTGAGTGCTACCTTTAAAATTCCATCATTCACCTTTGCAATATATAGCTCATGGGACAAAATAGCCTTAAAAACTATCGTAGTATTGAATATGTACTTATGCACTTTATCTTATATTAAGTTGCTTGTTGTGCGATAACCATGCTTCTGGGAACGCCATCAACTATTGTTGAATATCATGTGAGTTGCTATGCATGTCCGTCTTGTCTGAAGGATCTATCACTTTAGTGGTTGGAGCATGCAAAATTGTTAGAGAAGAACATTGGGCCGCTAACTAAAGCCATGAATCATGGTTGAAGTTTCAGTTTTGGACATATATCCTCAATCTCATATGAGAATAATAATTGTTGCTACATGCTTATGCATTTAAGAGGAGTCCATTATCTGTTGTCCATGTTGTCCCGGTATGGATGTCTAAGTTGAGAATAATCAAAAGCGAGAAATCCAAAATGCGAGCTTTCTCCTTAGACCTTTGTACAGGCGGCATGGAGGTACCCCTTTGTGACACTTGGTTGAAACATGGCATGCAAAGATCCGGTAGTCCAAGCTAAGTAGGACGAGGTGCGGGCACTATTAGTATACTATGCATGAGGCTTGCAACTTGTAAGATATAATTTACATAACTCATATGCTTTATTACTACCGTTGACAAAATTGTTTCATGTTTTCAAAATAAAAGCTCTAGCACAAATACAGCAATCGATGCTTTCCTCTTTTAAGGACCATTCTTTTACTTTTATTGTTGAGTCAGTTTACCTATCTCCCTCCACCTTAAGAAGCAAACACTTGTGTGAACTGTGCATTGATTCCTACATACTTGCATAGTGCACTTGTTATATTACTTTATGTTGACAATATCCATGAGATATACATGTTATAAGTTGAAAGCAACCGCTGAAACTTAATCTTCATATGTGTTGCTTCAATACCTTTACTTTGATTTATTGCTTTATGAGTTAACTCTTATGCAAGACTTATTGATGCTTGTCTTGAAGTACTATTCATGAAAAGTCTTTGCTATATGATTCACTTGTTTACTCATGTCATTACTTTTGTTTTGATCTGCATTCATTACATATGTTTACAAATAGTATGATCAAGATTATGATGGCATGTCACTTCAGAAATTATCTTTGTTATCGTTTTACCTGCTCGGGACGAGCAGAACTAAGCTTGGGGATGTTGATACGTCTCCAACGTATCGATAATTTCTTATGTTCCATGCTATATTATTGATGATATCTACATGTTTTATGCACATTATATGTCATATTTATGCATTTTCTGGAACTAACCTATTAACAAGATGCCGAAGAGCCGGTTCTTTGTTTCTGTTTTTGGTTTCAGAAATCCTAGTAAGGAAATATTCTCGGAATTGGACGAAATCACCGCCCGGGGTCCTATTTTTGCACGGAGCTTCCAAGAAGACCGAAGAGATAACGAAGTGGGGCGACGAGCGCCGCCACCATAGGGCCGCGCGGCCAGGAGGGCGCGCCGCCTATGGTGTGGGCCCCCGTCAGCCCTGACCTACCCTTCCGCCTACAAATAGCCTCCATCGCGAAACCCCAGTACGAGCCCACGATACGGAAAACCTTCCAGAGACGCCGCCGCGAATCCCATCTCGGGGGATTCAGGAGATCGCCTCCGGCACCCGGCCGGAGAGGGGATCATCGGAGGACTCTTCATCGCCATGATCGCCTCCGGAGTGATGAGTGATTAGTTCACCCCTGGAGTATGGGTCCATAGCAGTAGCTAGATGGTCGTCTTCTCCTAATTGTGCTTCATTGTTGGATCTTGTGAGCTGCCTAACATGATCAAGATCATCTATATGTAATTCTATATGTTGAGTTTGTCGGGATCCGATGGATAGAGAATACTATGTTATGGTGATTATCAATCTATTGTTTATGTGTTGTTTATGATCTTGCATGCTCTCCGTTATTAGTAGAGGCTCTGGCCAAGTTTGTACTCTTAACTCCAAGAGAGTATTTATGCTCGATAGTGGGTTCATGCTTTCATTGACACCTGGGACAGTGACAGAAAGTTCTAAGGTTGTGATGTCTGTTGCCACTAGGGATAAAACATTGATTCTATGTCTAAGGATGTAGTTGTCGATTACATTACGCACCATACTTAATGCAATTGTCTGTTGCTTAGCAACTTAATACTGAATGGGGTTCGGATGATAACCTGAAGGTGGACTTTTTAGGCATAGATGCGGTTGGATGGCGGTCTATGTACTTTGTCGTAATGCCCAGATTAAATCTCACTATATTTATCATATCATGTACATGCATTGTTATGCCCTTCTCTATTTGTCAATTGCCCGACTGTAATTTGTTTACCCAACATGCTTTTATCTTATGGGAGAGACACCTCTAGTGAACTGTGGACCCCGGTCCTATTCTTTACATAGCATACAATCTACTGCAATTGTGTTTTACTATTTTCTTGCAAACAATCATCTTCCACTCGATACGCTTAATCCTTTGTTACAGCAAGCCGGTGAGATTGACAACCTCACTGTTTCGTTGGGGCAAAGTACTTTGGTTTTGTTGTGCAGATTCCACGTTGGCGCCGGAATCCCTGTTGTTGCGCCGCATCACATTTCGCCACCATCAACCTTCAACGTGCTTCTTGGCTCCTACTGGTTCGATTAAACCTTGGTTTCATACTGAGTGAAACTTGCTTCTATACGCATCATACCTTCCACTTGGGGTTCCCAACGGACGTGTGCATCTACGCGTATCAACTGGCACCTGGCGAACCCAAGCTATGCGAGGCTGCTGTCGAGCTTGGCGTTCCATGCGCGCGGTGCTTGCCGAAGTCCGTACAGATTCTTCTTCAAGCGCAGTACTTTTCCCTCCTTGCCTTGCTCGATGAAGCCCGACGGTTGCTGAATGTACGTCTCCTCCATGAGATCACAGTTAAGGACCGCTGATTTAACGTCCAGGTGATGTACTTCCTAGCTCTCCTGTGCGGCAATGGCGAGGAGGAGCCGCACGGAGTCGAGGCGAGCCACCGGCGCGTACACTTCATCAAAGTTGATGACGGCGCGCTGTACATATTCTTTTGCGAGCAGGCGCGCCTTGTACTTGATGATGGCGCCTCCCTCATCCCACTTGACCTTGAATACCCATTTCAGTCCGATGGGTTTATGGACACGAGGTAGCTCGGTGACGGCCCATGTACCGTTCTCCTTGATGGACTCTAGCTCTTCCTACATCGCTGCTCGCCAGCATGGTTCATTCAGCGCCTCCTCGATGCTTGTTAGTTCTTCTGCTGACACAAGCAGCGCATGTCCAGCGGGATATCTGCAGCAGTTGGCTCGGAGTGCAGCTCAGAAGTCGAGGATGTCGTCGATGCGACGGAATCGATGTGGCCCTGTAGCATCATCTCTGTCGTTGAAGTGCTCTGGATCAGGCGAGGAGGGACGCATCATGAACTACACGCGCCTCTAGTCAGCCGCAGGCAGTGGCATGAGTTCTTATCCGGCGGCGCCTGTTGGTGTTGAGATGCCAGGGAATGCGGGCGACAGGGAATGTCCTGCCACAGTGGCCTTTTCTCCCCTTTTCTCTTCCGCGGCAGAGCACGCGGCAGGAGTGCTGACGGAGCCTGCAGGTTCAGAGATGATATAATCCACGACGAAGTCGTCACCTGCACCGGCGTTGTCACCACCTTCCTTGCTCCAGTCCAAGCTCGCTCCTTCGTCAAAGACGATGTCACGCGACACATGTACGCGCCGCGTCGACGGATCATAGACCATGTATGCCTTGGAGCCTGGTTCATACCCAATGAACACCATGGGTGTGCTCCTATCGCCGAGCTTGCGCAGCAACGGGCGAGCGGACTTGACATGGGCCACGCAGCCGAAGACGCGCAGATGATCCACCGCTGGCTTCTTCCTGTACCATGCCTCATAGGGAGTTTTGCCGTCGACGCTGCGGGTGTGGGCGCGGTTCAGCATGTACACCGCGGTGGTCACCGCCTCCCCCAAAATTAGCTTGGCATGCCTTTCTCCTTGAGCATGCAGTAGTCCATGCCAACCACCACTTGGTTACGATGCTCAACGACGCCGTTCTGTTGCAGCGAGTATGGCAACGTCAGATGCCGCTTGACACCCATCTCAGCGAAGTGCGCGGCGAGCGCGCGCGTTCGACGTGAACTCGCCCCCACGGTCAATGCGCAAGGTGCGCAACTTGCGGCGTGCCTCTGTCCGGGCTTCCGCTTGGAACCGCTTGAGTGCCACACCAGCTTCATCTTTCGTCATGAGGAGCACAAGCCACATGAAGCGACTGTGGTCGTCGACGAGGAGGAGGAAGTAGCGGCGTCCTCCTGGCATGGGCGACGCGATCGCGCCGCACAGATTGGCGTGCACCAGCTCGAGCGGTTCCTCTGCTCTTAATTTCGCCTACTATGGGAATGGTGCTCGATGTTGCTTCCCGGCCAGGCAGACCTCGTAGACTTCGCCGCCGTGTTCGATCCCTGGAAGCCCCTGGACCATGCCGCGCCGCACCATTTGCTGCAGTGCCTCGAATTGGAGATGCCCATACCGTGCGTCCCAGCACCAGGAGTCGGTGTCGTGGCGCATGGCAAGCCTCACGGGGCTCACTGGCTGCATCGTGAGCTCGTACAGACGATTCGGAGTGCGCCTCACCTTGACAACCAGGTTCTCATTCCTGTCATGTATAGTGAGTAGTCCACGCCCGAAGCGAATGTCGCAGAGGCGCTCGTCCAGCTCACCGAGGCTGACGACACTGCTCTTGAGGTGGGGGATGTAGTACACATCCGTGAACGTGTGCTGCACACCGTCATCGATGCTGAACACGATCGTGTCCTGGCCTTTGATCTCCACGACGGAATCGTCACCGAACAGCACGTTGCCGGTGATCGCCTCGATGAGCTCCGCAAAGACAAAGCGGTTTCCTATCATGTGGCAGGAATTCGACGGGGAGATTTCATCGAAGACTTAGGGAGAACCAACCCTAAGACAATATCAGCATTAATGGAGATAGCAAACAGGTGGGCAGATGGAGAAGATGCGATACACAACAAACGACATAGGTCGCCAGAGGAGGAACGCAGTCGAAATTTTTAAAATAGAAGGCGATTTTCTCGCTAGTTTTACAATAATGATGCTCCTGGCCACATATCGGCTGGTTTCCGAGGAAACTCTGGAGGGAATAATCGAGATGATTATTAAAGGAGTAATGAACAACAAGGCGACAACAGAGGTGATTTCCGTGGTAACAGGCAAAATAGTGGACCAAGGTTTCAGAGGCCTTATGTGTCTCCCGAAAAATGATGAACGGGCCATGTCGGATGCACTTCTATCTCGACAATAATGGAAAGAGGCAGATCAGGTCATCTCCAAAAGGCGCAATTTTCAGGCAATGTTGCGAGCTGCAGGGATAGCCAATGCCCAAGCAATGAATAGAAACCCTTAGGGGCCAAGGAGTGAGATCCACCTTCCACCTCCTCCCGCAATTACGGACGAAAATCGACACCAGCTCAGAATAGCGGCAGCACCACACCCACCTCCATATGTTGACCCTAACTCTAATGGTGTGGTCTCGATGATTCGGAAAGCTAGGCCATCTAACAGGGCGCAGAAGGTAATCTCGCGACAAGTGTTCATGGCAGAGAAGATGCCCCCACCAACAGTGGAGTACCTAAATTGGTCGGGACAGGACATCGGCTACAATTGCGGATCACCCGCAGCAAGTTCCTCGACCGGGCAATCTGCACTTATCTTACCCGCAGTAATCGCTGGTTTTGACGTGTCGAGAGTCTTTATAGATGGTGGCAGCAGCTTAAACCTTATGTACGCAGATACACTAAGGAAGATGAACATATCACTGGCGAATCTAAAACCAACGGATACACGTTTTCACGGGATTACGCCATAGAAGCCAAGTTATCCGTTAGGCAAGATCAATCTCGACGTTCAGTTTGGGACCCGAGAAAACTACAGGATAGAAAACCTGGAATTTGAAGTTGTGGATTTCCCGTCGCAATATCACGCCTTGTTGGGACGACCAGCATACGCCAGGTTTATGGCGGTACCTCATTACACGTACTTACTGTGGAGGCTGCCTGGACCTAAGGGACCAATCACGATCAAAGTTCGCGCTAGCTGATAAGTGCGACAAAGATTTTCATCGACTGTAAACTTTCGGCATGCAAGCAGAATATGGCGCCAAGGTTCTTGATTATGATGTGTTGCCGGACAGGGAGGCCACTCGGGGAACCAACCTTTAATACTGCCAAGGATTCAAAAGAGGTGCAAATCCACCCGACGGACCCAAAGAAAACGACATCCATTGCAACAAATATGGACCTCGCATAGGAAAGCGCGCTCGTCGAGTTCCTCCGTGAGCACTGGAAAATCTTCGCATGGTGTCCAGCTGACATGCCAGGAGTACCCAGGGAACTTGCCGAGCACCACCTAAACTTGGATCCTATTGCGAGACCAATCAAACAACCTTGGCGGCGTTTCGGAACCAAACCGCAAAGCTATGCTATCAGAACTAGATCGACTCAAAGATGTTGGTTTTATCAAAGAGATATCTACAGAAGCCACATGGGTAGCTAACCCAGTGATGGTGCCGAAGAAAAACACGAAAGTCCTTCGCATGTGTGTCGACTTTACGTGTCTCAATAAACATTGTCCCAAGGATCACTTTCCCCTCCCAATGATCGATCAAATCATCGACTCCACGGCAGGATGTGAACGTCTTTCCTTCTTGGACGCGTACTCTGGTTATAACCAAATCAGATTAAAAGAAGATGATGAAGCCAAGACAGCGTTCATAACACCTTACGGCGTATTCTGCTATAGAACAATGCCCTTTGGTCGAAAAACGGGAGCAACATATCAGCGGATGATGCAGAAGTGCCTTGCAACACAGATTGGAAAAAATGTACAAGTCTACATTGACGATGTCGTGATAACATCAAAAAAGGGGACAACGCTGATCGAGGATTTGAAAGAAACCTTCGACAACCTCGACAAGTTCTGCCTTAAGTTGAACCCGACAAAGTGCTCCTTTGGTGTTCCTACGGGAACTTCTCGGGTTCTTAGTTTCAGCAAGAGGATCGAAGCCAATCCAGAGAAAATACAAGCCATCGTAACAATGAGGAAGCCGACAAAGTTGAAAGAAATACAGTGTGGGCGATCGCATTTAGGATTCGTCGCGCTGGGAGAAAACCACCGTTTTATGCACTGATCAAACAAGGAGAGAATTTCAGGTGAACGAGGAACGGAAAAGCTTTTGAGAGTCTCAAGCGCACAATTTCGACACCACCAATCTTGGTGGCACCTAAAGAGAAGGAACCCCTCCTACTATACATCGCAGCCACACCTCAGGTGGTCAGCACGGCTCTGGTAGTCGAAAGAGAAGAAGAAGGAAAGCTCCATGGAGTACAGAGGCCAGTATATTTCATCAGTGAAGTACTGTCGCCTTCAAAACAGCGGTACCCGCAGTACCAGAAGCTGGCGTATGGAGTGTTTACAACGGCAAGAAAGTTGCGACACTATTTTTCGGCACACCCGATAGTAGTGGTCAATGAGGCTCCTCTGTCAAATATATTAAACAATCCAGAAGCTACGGGTCGTGTCTCCCTTTGGGGAATAGAGCTTTCCCCTCGGGACATCACGTATGAAAAAGAAAAGCAATAAAGTCGCAAATCTTACCAGATTTCATCGCAGAGTGGATGGAGCTACAAAATACAGGGCCTCCAGATTTATCGAGAACCTGGACTATGAACTTTGATGGGTCCAAAAGGTTAGAAGGCGCTGGAGCAGGCGTGATACTAATATCACATGAAGGCGACAAATTGAAGTATGTCCTACGGATGACGTTCCCAAACGCGTCTAACAATGAAGCAGAATATGAAGCTCTCATACACGGGATGAAGATGGCGAAAGCTTGCGGTGCAACCCGACTGAAAATCTTTGGCGACTCACAATTGGTGGCACAGCAAGTTATGAATCAATGTGATGCAGTCAACGAGAGTATGATAGCATACAAGGAGATGTACAATGAGCTAGAAAAGCTGTTTGATGGATGCGAGGTAAATCACATCAGCAGGTTGAGCAATGACGAAGCGATGTTCTTGCAAATATCGGGTCGCAATGTCTCGCGATTCCTCCAGGCGTGTTTTGGGAAGAAATAAGCGAGAGATCAACAAAGCCAATGAAACCAAAGAAGAAGGAGAAGGATGAAAAACCCTCGGGTGTTACAGAAAAATCACTGGAAGAAGAAGATGAGGAGCATGAGCTAGTCATGATGGTGCAAATTCCATGGATGCAGGCATATATATCTTATATCCTAAAGAAAACAATACCCGATGATCCAGTTGAAGCAAGACGAATAATTAGACGTTCTAAAGCTTTTACTGTGGTCAAAGGGGAGTTATACAAGCGAAGTATTTCAGGTGTGCTCTAGAGGTGCGTCACACCCGAAGAAGGAAGGATAATCCTGAAGGATGTACACGAAGGAATATGCGGGCATCATGCAAGCAGTCGAGCTATTGCGGCCAAGGTTTTCAGAGCAGGATTTTACTTGTTAACAGCAATTGAGGATGCGAAGGAAATAGTGCGAACTTGTGATGCGTGCCAGAGATTCACCGCAAAACCTCACTCTCCGGCAGCAGAATTGATGCCAATCCCGTTGTCTTGGCCCTTTGCTCAATGGGGCCTCGATATGGTGGGAAAATTACACAAAGCTTCGCCAGGAGGATATGAGTATATGCTCGTTGCTGTCGACAAATTTACCAAGTGGATAGAAGCAAAACCGATAAATTCACCGAACGGCGCGTCGGCAATCAAGTTTGTGAAAAGCATTGTCTTTCGATTTGGAGTCCCTCATAGCATCGTCACAGACAATGGCAGTAATTTCACATCCAAGGAGTTCAAAGCGTACTGCGCAGAAGTGGGCATTAAATTGAGTTTTGCGTCGTCGCACATCCACAGACCAACGGTCAAGTCGAGAAAGCCAATGGCATCATCTGCAATGGTATCAAGAAGCGCCTGTTAGGACCGTTGGAAAAAGCTCGACATACTTGGCCAGAGGAGTTGCCAAGCGTGTTGTGGAGCATCCGAACAACACCAAATACAGCGACACAGGAGACGCCGTTCTTTTTGGTCCATGGAGCTGAAGCAGTACTGCCGATAGAAATAGAGCATGATTCTCCAAGAGTTACAGAGTACGATGAAGAAACTTCGAGAAGAGCTCTAGAGGATGATGTCGATGCACTTGATGAGGCTCGAGATGAAGTGTTGTCACGAGTCGCCAAATACCAACAGGACCTGAAAAACTACCACAGTCGACGATTGCGACCAAGATCTTTCCAAGTCGGAGATTTGGTTTTACGACTCAATCAAAAAAGCCATGAAAAACTCGAGTCGCCGTGGCTTGGGCCTTACATCGTCACAGAAGTAATTGAAGGAGGAGCATACAGAATCAAGGACAAGAAGACGGGGATTGCTGAGCCAAATCCTTGGAACGTGGCGCAGCTCAGGCGTTTTTACGCTTAGAAGCCGAAATATAGTCTCCTGTGTAAACATACAATGTACTGAAACGCCCGCGAGTTTTCAGACGCACTCTTTTCCTTTTTCGGGGCACCGAGTGGGGCCGGAAATGTTTTTAATGAGGCGGGCTCGCGGTGCTGCAATATAATAAAGATAGTGGAATTATATATCTTTTCGACAGGCTCGGGGGCTTGCACCTAGAAGATACAATATATATATACACAATGTCGACAAATACAACTTGCTAAATATCTCGCCTTGGTACAAAGTACCTCGCCAAAATAAAAAGGTGTCGCCAAATAGTGATCAACATAAAGCTCGGGGGCTCGCGCCCGCAAAAATAGTACACAATATAATTTATCTTGCCTTGGGACAACCTCGCATTATAAAAAGAAAGCATCGCCATCAAAACGCCCGGGGGCTTGACATTGAAAAACAAAAATCTAGTGACTTTACAATATAGATTATGTCTACAACACACAGGATACAAATCTTGGGGCAATAAATCTTCAAGGGTTGCCCAGTATATTATCTATCGTCAACCATTCATTATTTATAGCGTGAATGCTATGTTCAGCATAGTTGCCCTTCACGAAGAATTCGGCGTACATCCGAAGAAGCTCATCCATCATATCTTCGGCAACTGGGGTCACAACATCGTCATATTTGCTGAAGTTCTTTTTCCTCTTCGCCATCTTGGCCAGGCACTTTGGAACAATTTGACCCACGTCTAACTTTGGGTAGCAGATTTTTATCATGATCATAGCAAACCTTGCGCCAGCAGCTAATTGGGCCCGCACAAAGCCGTGGATTCGAGGAGCATCTCGAAATTTGTCCATCAAAGCAGGAAGAGTCTCTGGCATTTTATTACGTGGAAACATGGTGCCATAGGCCAAGACAAGGTCCTTGTACAAAAGTCTTTAAATTACATGTGGAGCATCTTTGAAGCGGCCTTGCGCTAAGAGTTTGGGCTAAGTTGCCCGTGTATCTGTAATATAGTAGATCGCATTGTAATTTAGATTAAGAGATAGAGTCTGGCCCGTGCACGGTTAGGTGCACGCCCCAATTAGAAAGTCCCTTGGACTATAAATATGTATCTAGGGTTATCGGAAAACAAGGACAATCATCGTTCACAACAAACACAAATCAGGCGCATCGCCACCCCTTTCTTCGAGGGTTTCTTCCGGGTAAGCACCATGCTGCCTAGATCGCATCTCGCGATCTAGGCAGTATACGTTTATTCGTCTACCTTGTACTGCTCGTGCTGAAGCGTTGTTGATGGCGAGCAGTACTACTTATCATTAGGTGTTTAGGGGCTTGCATTGATGCTTTCTCGTGCATATCTGCGTGGCAATGCCGTCCCTCGACACCTAGCTGCCCTTACACCTATCCAGGTGTAAGGGCAGCATCTTGCTTGTTCGTTACTTAGTAGATCCGATCCGTTGTAGTTGCTCCTTGCTCCGCAGGATTAGTTTAATATCTGCATAGTTAGGCCTTATGCTGGGGTCGGACGATCCGGTAGTGCGTTAGGTGTTGTTCACCGTCCCTGCAAGGGATGTTCCGGGAATCAACGTTATGTTGGTTTTAGGCCTCTTGTAGGGGTAGTTTGCATCATCTTCCGTAGCTGCTAGGCCCGATCACACGTAGGATGTTCCGGTTATGCGGTGAAAACCCTAAACTGTCGTAGATCGGTTTAGCTTTGTTTTGATCAAGCAGGATCCCCATGTCATTGCAAATCCAACGTGAACCATGGGGCGATCGGCTCTTTGAGCCGATCCACAGGGCAACCTGAGAGCCGATAGGGCTCGTATTTAATGTTTACGTGTCTACCATGCAGGAACAATCGAAGCACTCTAACACCTTCCTGATCGGGTCTAGGTCAAGTGGCACGCCCTAGCAACCGCCAGGACGTGGCTGGAAGATTTGCGGGACGACGCGAGGTGCCAGGGTCCACTAAGCGGCCTTGGGAGCCTCCGGCTCTTCGTGTTGCTTAACCATTGCCCGTCGGTGGGTTTTGGAGGTAACACATTCTGGCACGCCCGGTGGGACATCTTCTGCAACATCCACGTCAACACCGACATCCGAGATGGCAGAGGAACAGATCACATACGAGGATCTTCCTGCTGAACACAAGAGGAGGTACGATGAGCTGAAGGCCATCGTTGAAGCCGAACTCATCGGCTCCTTTGAGAAGACCCGTTCGCACGGCATAGGGATTCACGCCACAAGGTGTCCTCGATGGGTTGGATCTATCTCTCCCTTCAGATGAACGTACCAGAGCCCTGCGACAGGAAATCAACTACGTGGTGGCTCATTCACTGCATCGGCATTCTGAGAGCCTGGTAAATACTTTGGAGCGCGTGGCGCTCCGTGTGGTGCAAGAGATCATGGAGCGTCGGTACTCCCCTTCAGGACCTGTTCTAGGGACTCACCAAGGAGAGGTGCAACTCCACACCAGGCCACCATTGCCGTACTCAATGGCAGCTCCACAGCAACAAGGTTCACCGGCATACGTTGTCTACAAGGTTGGAGGTGATCCGGGCGACTACCAGTTATGAGCCGCCCAAGGAGATCCCACACGGATACGTGTGCATGTTTGTGCCGGACTGCAACAACTGGACGCAGCCATCCGAGCTCCAACGGGAGGGATTGCCGGAGCAGGAGCAATTGTTCGGCAGGAGGAACGGCTGCGCGGCGGGGAGTTTGGGAGCAGAAGCTAAGAAACGGCGTGGCTAGCCAAGTATGCCACTGCACCGGTCCAGGAAAGCTCGGCTGCTACTACCTCCACCGCGGATCAGATCAGTGCAGTCCTGAGAGATCAGTTCGGCATCTTGCCGAAGAAGAAGATAATCGGCTATTCCAAGCCGTACCCCAATGAGTTTGACCTGATCCCACTACCACCTAAGTACCGGCTTCCGGACTTCAACAAATTCAGTGGGTCAGAAGGATCTAGCTCCATCGAGCACGTGAGCCGATACTTGGCCCAGTTGGGCATGGTTTCGGCATCAGATCAGCTACGGGTGAGGTTCTTCTCGCAATCCCTCACCGGTCCAGCTTTTGGATGGTACACCTCGTTGCAGCCAAATTCAGTGCGATCATGGAAGCACTGGAGGAACAGTTTCACACCCAATATCATTCAGAAGCTACTGAAGCGGGTATTGCCGAACTAGCACAGGTTCGGCGGAGGCGAGGAGAGACAGTGTGAGTACATTCAGCGTTCCAGAACTGTCAAGAACCGATGCTATTCGGTTCATTTAACTGAGAAAGAAGCAGTCGAGCTGGCCGTGGCAGGCCTTGCAGCGTCATTCAAAGATCTGACGTTCCAAGTGGAGTACAACTCGTTGACGCACCTGGTCAATAGACTGACCTTATATGAACAGCGCCATCCAGAACTGTACCAGGACAAGTTCAAGCGCGCGATAACCCTGGTCAATGCTGATGAGGATGAAGATTCTGCGGAAGATCAGGAAGTCGCAGTAGCCGAATGGACTCGGACGCCGGTACCTGTGTCCTGCAAATGGGTGAACCCGCCAGGGCCTCCAAGAGGGTTGGACTTTGATGTGAGCAAAACTGAACAGATCTTCGATCTACTACTGAAAGAGAAACAGTTGAAGCTACCCGAAGGCCACAAGATCCCTACGGCACAAGAGATGAACAAGAGGCCATACTGCAAATGGCATCATACGTTCACGCACGCCACCAACGACTGCAAAGTATTGCACGCACAAATTCAGATGGCGATAGAATCAGGCCGATTAACTTTCGGACAGTTTGCCATGAAGGTAGACATGCGTCCGTTCCGGACGTCAACATGGTGGACCTAAGCCACTCCATAAGGGAGCCAGGGTTCTCTTTTGATGTCAATATGGCAGGGTTTGTGATCCGCCATGGCAAAGATAAAGCAGAGAGCAGCCACTCTCGTGGCAAAGATAAAGAGGAGGCCGTTCCACGCGACCGGCCCCAAGATGACGATAGACGGTACCTAACCGAGGAGGAGGTGAGAAGCATACGGTATCAGCGCCCACTCTCCGTGCATCTCCTCAACAAATATGAGCAGCGGTACGACCGACGTCGGCGCTACGACGAAGACGATGAAAGATATCGTCGGTCTGATGCAGAAAACAGGAGGTATCATCAGCACGACAGGAACAACGACGGGTACAGTGTCACGCTAGAGGGAGGTCAAGGAGCAAGACGACGTGGATAAGCACTGGACTGTCCTTTCTTCAAACATTGCTGGGACTCAGGAATGAGCCGATTGCCAACAATCGAGGACTGCCCAGAATGCAAACAGCAAAGGAGAAGGACAAATGAAGTTTCAGTGTTCGAGCGTCTAGGGCCTCTCCCACCTCATAACAAACGAGCTGAGTCATCTCAAGAAGAAGACTTTGAGGAGTCGGATGGAGAAGAAGATAGGTATCACCGACCAAGGTGGTGCCCTGATGGACTCAGCCATTCTCAGAAGCGTAGAGTGCAGCGGCTGCGAGACCTGGAGGAAGCCGGGCACGGTACCTGTACACGTTGAGAAGAGCACGGCCCGATCTGGCCGTGAAGATTCAAACATTGGAGGCGAAAGGCGCGCCCGCCAAAGAAAGTATGGCGCCCAAAACGGCGAAAGCCGTGCACATGCATCGGCTGATGCCGATGCAGAGACATCGGCTGATACAAACATGGTATCCATGACCCGGACGGAGTAGCAGGTCCAAGACATTGGACGTACGTGGCAAGGCCGATCCCTGAGATCGGCCCTCAAAAAATGAAAAGCAAAGGATCTTATCTCCAACATGTCACGTAGCTGCAGTGGAAGTACAAGAAGGTGCAAACCGTCGTCAAACATTGCAATGGAAAGGGAGGCCGATTCCTGCAATCGGCCAAAACTATCCTCAACATGCCTTTGTCTGTGTTCAGCATTGACCCAACAGATGCCTGAAGAGCCGATACCATCAATTACTTGACAGAATCGGCTCGGGGGGCACATAGATGGATGAGACAAAGGATATGAAGCTGAGGATACATGCCAAAGGCCCAGCAGCTCAAATATTGGGGCCGATACGTAAAAATGGAAAATCCAAAAATTTTGGGCACAGCCGATGCGTAGACATCGACTTAAGGATTAAAAGCCGATGCACGGCCATCGACTCAAGGGGTGCGACTGTTACAAACAGGAGCCTAATGGAGCAGTCATTGAGTTACATGGCGAGGCTCCACTCTGCTAGGACCTCCAACTGTTTGGTGACTCAGATCTTCTCTGCGAGGACCTCCAACTTCGTTAGCAAATCTTCAAGTGTAACGGTGCTAGCAGAAGCATCGGTTGGGTGTCCGAATTGCCCTTTTCCTCGTGGAAGCTACTGACATTTGTCTATGGCTGGGGTAAGCTTGAAGGATCGCAACCTGACCACGGGGCTTGACCAAGGTGACGATTTCAACATTCTCACCAGAAGCTGCATCAGTTGGAAGTGGGCCACTCACCTTGGAAGTTCTCTGCTATTGAAAGCCGATTTGGTCAGAATCGGCTGACGCTGCACTACAGTTGGGAAGCCGATGATGGCCCATTCGGTTGGTACACCTTTATCCTCGCCTTGACTGAGACTCGGGGGGCAGCTCGCCCTAAGGTTTTTTGTTCTGCGGAGCTGATCTTGTTGGAATCGGCTGACTCTGCATCATAGCTTGTTTGAAAGGTGGTGGATTATTGCAGAGGAGAACGGCCGGAGCTGACGGGAGGTATTCGAAGGGCGAGCCATGATCATCGATGGGCTCTGGACCAGTTGGTTGCTGCGAAGAAATGGAGCATCACAAGGACAGTTATGGGCGAATGGTGCCTGTTTTTGCAAGGTGTTAGCTTCAGCATTCGAGTTGATCCAGCAACAGTCCTAGGGCTCTCCTGAAGGCAAAGAAGGATCTGGAAGAGAAGGATGCAGAAGAATGTCTGAAATTTAAAGTTAATGAGGAGAATGGACGTTATTTCAGGAGTTTGCCGCTAAGTCTAACATTCCATTCAGTTGGATCTGCATTTCCAAGATCTGGGGGTTTGCACGATTGTAGCTTGGCCCTGTTTGATCAAGAGTTTGGAGGTTTGGATGGATCTATCCTGAGATTTATTCGTGAGAGACCGATGCGGTGCCATCGGCTCGTTGAGCATTGACCGAAGTGACAATCGGCGGACTCAGTACGAAGGACAATCGGCTGAATTATCATAAAGGAAATCGGCAAAATCAAATTGGGGAAATTCTTCATTGATAAACAAGATTTCTTACATAAAGAGTTGATTGCTCTCAAAAGGGAGAATTGGGGGTACTTTGCCCTATCTACTACTGCTGGCCCTAGGCTAAGCTCCTATCTAGGGGCCATTGCTGCCCTCATCGTCGTCGTCATCATCGCCGTCGTCGGCGCTGCTCCCGGCCGGCTCGTCATCGCTGCTGTAGCGGCCGCCGGCAGGACCCTCGTTGTCCTCGTCCTCCTCGCCAGCGTCGTCGTCCTCGCTGTCGAAATCACTGAGGTTCCCGGGCCAGGGGCAATGGCGTTTGGGCGGCTCGTCGGAGGAGCTGTCGTCCTCCTGCTCCTCCTTCACCTCCTCGGAGGAGGTGACCCCGTCCCAGGAAAAGCGGTCGTCGTCGCTTTCCTCCACCGCTTCCCCATTGGCGAGGAAGTGGAGGTCACTCTCCCCGTCCGTCGAAGACTTGTCGTCCTCGGACCAAACGGAGAAGTCGTGGTCCTCCTTGTCCCACGCTGTTGGGGCAAGGATATCATACGCCGCCTGCGTACCCCACTCTGGTGTTGATTCCCTGATGGGAGAGGACACGTAGGAAAGACCCGACGAAGTGGAGGAGGAAGAAGAAGAAGACATGGTGGCAGAGGAGGGTTTTTGGAAGTGCTAGTGCGAGGAGGATGAAGAAGGGAACTGCAAGAAGTGGCTAAATAAAAGGGGATATAGCAATTTAATGCTTAAGCAGTTTCCGAGGATGTGGTGCCAAAACCGTCAAATCGTGCAGAGAAGTTGGGAAGGCAAGTCGTCATGATGAGAAAATACTGCGACGGTTCTGCTCTGCCACGACCCCTCAAAGGAAAAAACAGATGGTTTTGATATTATCATTACCAAAACCAGGGGGCATGTGTTATCACCAGATTTTGGCCAAATCAGGAGATGGGCCGTAAGTGAAGATGGGCTTTGAAGATTACATGTGGAGCATCTTTGAAGCGGCCTTGCGCTAAGAGTTTGGGCTAAGTTGCCCATGTATCTGTAATATAGTAGATCGCATTGTAATTTAGATTAAGAGATAGAGTCTGGCCCGTGCACGGTTAGGTGCACGCCCCAATTAGAAAGTCCCTTGGACTATAAATATGTATCTAGGGTTATCGGAAAACAAGGACAATCATCGTTCACAACAAACACAAATCAGGCGCATCGCCACCCCTTTCTTCGAGGGTTTCTTCCGGGTAAGCACCATGCTGCCTAGATCGCATCTCGCGATCTAGGCAGTATACATTTATTCGTCTACCTTGTACTGCTCGTGCTGAAGCGTTGTTGATGGCGAGCAGTACTATTATCATTAGGTGTTTAGGGCTTGCATTGATGCTTTCTCGTGCATATCTGCGTGGCAATGCCGTCCCTCGACACCTAGCTGCCCTTACACCTATCCAGGTGTAAGGGCAGCATCTTGCTTGTTCGTTACTTAGTAGATCCGATCCGTTATAGTTGCTCCTTGCTCCATGGATTAGTTTAATATCTGCATAGTTAGGCCTTATGCGGGGTCGGACGATCCGGTAGTGCGTTAGGTGTTGTTCACCGTCCCTGCAAGGGATGTTGGGAATCAACGTTATGTTGGTTTTAGGCCTCTTGCAGGGGTAGTTTGCATCATCTTCCGTAGCTGCTAGGCCCGATCACACGTAGGACGTTCCGGTTATGCGGTGAAAACCCTAAGCTGTCGTAGATCGGTTTAGCTTTGTTTTGATCAAGCAGGATCCCCATGTCATTGCAAATCCAACGTGAACCATGGGGCGATCGGCTCTTTGAGCCGATTCACAGGGCAACCTGAGAGCCGATAGGGCTCGTATTTAATGTTTACGTGTCTAACATGCAGGAACAATCGAAGCACTCTAACACCTTCCTGATCGGGTCTAGGTCAGGTGGCACGCCCTAGCAACCGCCGGGATGTGGCTGGAAGATTTGCGGGACGCACGAGGTGCCAGGGTCCACTAAGCGTCTTGGGAGCCTCCGGCTCTTCGTGTTGCTTAACCATTGCCCGTCGGTGGGTTTAACGAGGAAACATGGTGCCATAGACCAGAGACAAAGTCCTTGTACAAAAGTCGAGATAATCGCGAACCTGAAGCGCGCGATCTTGAAACCTGACGATCTGGCGAGTCCGATCAGGTGTGCCCCAAAAATTGGAACCATGATCCCGCGCAAGTCTGAGAAGCGCATTGGATCGAGCCTCAACACGCTCATCTTCGGTAGTAGTGTCCAAGAAAGAACCTATTTTTGAAAGAATCAGCAGGAAAAGAGGAGACAAGCAACAAAGATAAAGAAGCACGACAAAGTTAATGAAGCATACCCGCCATATCCAAGCTAGCATCCGTCAGCAGCTGAAGCATGAAATTCTCTCGAGAAGAAGCTGCAGCAGCCTCAGCAACCGCGGCCTCCTTTTCAGCTATAGCATCTTGAGCCTGTTGGAGCGCAACCTTTTCCCTCTCGGAGGATTTTCGAGATTGTTCCATGAGCATAAGTGACTGCCTCTTCGTGGATTGGAGCTGCTGGCGAAGTTCTTCCAAATCTTGTGCTGAGTTTTTACTCGAGGAATCCTCAGTAAATTCGACAGCGACAGGCGTTTTCTTCAAACGGGATGAAGGAAAAACTTCGGAAGGACCAGGAGTTGCAGTATAGTTGTCAAAAATCAACTGAAAACAAAAATTTCGACATCAATCATTAAGCAAGGATAGATTTCCATTCATTCTCAAAGTATGTACATGGCTATTACAAAAGAAGGACCTCTAGACAACTACTGAAGCAACCACCGCCAAGGACACTAAGGCGACAGTGCCAAAAGAGAGAAAAAACTAAAAGAAAAAGCAAGGTGGTCTACTTGACCTCCGGCTTCGAAGAACTGGGAGCAGGAGCTGGCTTGTATCCAAGGGTGGCAAGGATTTTCTTCGAATTGGGCTTCGCCGCTTTAATTAGCGACTGCCACTTCTTCGTCTCGATCTCCTCTGTGTTGCCAACCCTTGCCCAGTCGACGTTTTGTTGGCTTTCAGCGACCAAGGCGATTGTACCTTCGACACCAACTTTCAACCCTTCTTGGCGAAGTTGGAGCCCAAGGTCCTCTTGGGAAGAAAAGCACTTGGCAAGATCAATAAAAATTGCGGGCTCCTCCTTCTTCTTGAAAAAATATGGAAAAAGCCGCGACAGGCCAATCTTAGCTTCAGCAAGGCCGTCACGGGCTTCAGTACCATGGATTTCAAGAAGAGAAAGGGCATCAAGGAGCTGGTCACCCTCAGGGCTTTCCAGCTCATACTCTTGATTTGTCCTCCCTGAATAAAGTAAGAGAGAGTTGATCAAGCAAAAAGGGAACAAAGACGACTCAAAAAAGCAATGAGAGTCTAGGCACTTACTAACAAAACGTCGACTTTGTGACTCCAGTCGACTAAGGATTTCTTCTTCACGAGCAGAATGCTGAGCTACATTTTCGCTCAGAGCATTTTTTGCATCGTCGAGTCTTTTCTGAAGATCTTCGACGGCAGCAGCATCTGCTTCAGCTTTCATGCGAGCTGTTTCGCTTTGCTCTAACTCAGCAGCAAGAGCGTCAGCGCGTTTGTTGGCTTCCGCAAGTTTTTCTGCCATCATAAGACAGACAAGTAAAGTACTGCAGCACAAAATAGTGACAGAATATACTCGACAAGGAAAGACAGACAAGAAAAAAGAGAGGGTACCTTCAAGTTTGGCGGCATACTCACGGTACCCGATAAATTGGGTACCGAAACGGATAAGCTCCTTCATGAAAGGCTAAAGAAAGATCATAAAAAAGGGAATCAATACAGGAAATGAAAAAGTTCGACATCACGAAGAAACAAAGAGAGGGAAGTCTAGAAAAATGAAGTCAATATAAGGCGAAGAAGATAACTTACTTCTTCCATTAAAGGAGTCGAGGAACAACCAGCTAATATGGTTGGTTCCTTGGCTGATTCCACCCTGGCTCTCTTCGGGGAAGGAGCTTGGGGGCTCACAGCTGGCGTTGGATGTTCCGGGTTTTGTTGAGGAGGTGAAGTTTCGTCGCCATTGATACGTCTCCAACGTGTCGATAATTTCTTATGTTCCATGCTACTTTATTGATGATACCTACATGTTTTATGCACATTATATGTCATATTTATGCATTTTCTGGAACTAACCTATTAACAAGATGCCGAAGAGCCAGTTGCTGTTTTCTGCTGTTTTTGGTTTCAGAAATCCTAGTAAGGAAATATTCTCGGAATTGGACGAAACTTTCGCCCGGGGTCCTATTTTTGCACGAAGCTTCCAGAAGACCGAAGAGATAACGAAGTGGGGCCACGAGGCAGCCAGGGGACGGGCGGCGCGGCCCAGGCCCTGGCCGCGCGCCCTACCCCTGGGCACCTCGTGTGGCCCCCGCGTTGCCCTTCCGCCTACTTAAAGTCTCCGTCGCGAAACCCCAGTGCGAGAGCCACGATACGGAAAACCTTCCGGAGACGCGCCGCCGCGTCCCATCTCGGGGATTCGGTAGATCGCCTCCGCCACCCTGCCCGGAGAGGATTCATCTCGGAGGACTCTACACGCCATGGTCGCCTCCCGAGTGATGAGTGAGTAGTTCACCCTGGACCATGGGTCCATAGCAGTAGCTAGATGGTCGTCTTCTCCTTGTTGTGCTTCATTGTTGGATCTTGTGAGCTGCCTAACATGATCAAGATCATCTATATGTAATTCTATATGTTGTGTTTGTCGGGATCCGATTGATAGAGAGTACTATGATTATGGTGATTATCAATCTATTGTTTATGTGTTGTTTATGATCTTGCATGCTCTCCGTTATTAGTAGAGGCTGGCCAAGTTTGTACTCTTAACTCAAGAGGGAGTATTTATGCTCGATAGTGGGTTCATGCCTCCATTAAATCTGGGACGGTGACAGAAAGTTCTAAGGTTGTGGATGTGCTGTTGCCACTAGGGATAAAACATTGATTCTATGTCTAAGGATGTAGTTGTCGATTACATTACGCACCATACTTAATGCAATTGTATGTTGCTTAGCAACTTAATACGAAGGGGTTCGGATGATAACCTGAAGGTGGACTTTTTAGGCATAGATGCAGTTGGATGGCGGTCTATGTACTTTGTCGTAATGCCCAATTAAATCTCACTATATTTATCATATCATGTATATGCATTGTTATGCCTTTCTCTATTTGTCAATTGCCCGACTGTAATTTGTTCACCCAACATGCTTTTATCTTATGGGAGAGACACCTCTAGTGAACTGTGGACCCCGGTCCTATTCTTTACATAGCATACAATCTCTGCAATACTTGTTTACTGTTTTCTTTGCAAACATCTTCCACTCGATACGTTTAATCCTTTGTTACAGCAAGCCGGTGAGATTGACAACCTCACTGTTTCGTTGGGACAAAGTACTTTGGTTGTGTTGTGCAGGTTCCGCGTTGGCGCCGGAATCCCTGGTGTTGCGCCGCATCATATTTCGCGACCATCAACCTTCAACGTGCTTCTTGGCTCCTACTGGTTCGATTAAACCTTGGTTTCATACTGAGGGAAACTTGCTTCTATACGCATCATACCTTCCTCTTGGGGTTCCCAACGGACGTGTATATCTACGCGTATCAAGCATAAATTTCTGGCGCCGTTGCCGGGGAGATCAAGACACGCTGCAAGGGGAGTCTCCACTTCTCAATCTCTTTACTTTGTTTTTGTCTTGCTTTATTTTATTTACTACTTTGTTTGCTGCACTAAATCAAAATACAAAAAAATTAGTTGCTAGTTTTACTTTATTTACTGTCTTGCTCTCTATATCAAAAACACAAAAAATTAGTTACTTGTCTTTACTTTGTTTACCTAGTTTACTTTTTGCTTATTGCATCATGTTTCCTTTTAATTTCACCACAAAAGACATACCGGTAGGACGTGGGTCCATAGTTGGGAGAAATAATATAGAAGAATTTTTCAATCATGTTAGTATTACTGAAAATTTTGAAGATAAACACTTGGTAGAACTTGCACCTACCTATGAAATTGCTGCTGCTGCTTTAGTTCGCATGTTGGAAACTAAATTTGTTAATCTCAATCCTATAATCCAACACATGTTTCTCACACTTGGTGATATGGAAGAAGAGGAAAAGAAAGATTTTGTTTTAGAAACCCTTCTTAGAGAATTTGGTGGTCTAGCAAGAGGGCTAGAAAGGTTTTTGCTAAATTTAATATGCTAGGTTCTCATACCAATTTTATTGGTCTCCTTGAAAAAATGGACATGGATAGAATAAGGTACACTAATAACATTAATGATGGTGGGGAAATCAAAGCACCAATACCATGTAAACTCCTAGCTATGAATGATGCACTAGAAAATAACTATGCTTGGCTTGTTCGATGAGAGTAGCAAGCCTAAGACTAATGAAAAGGGAGACGCTAAAACTTATATATCAAACATACTATGCTTGGTTGAGAAAACTCCCAACACCCAAGGTAATAATGTTGATGCTTCTACTCTCGATAATACTTGATTTGCACTTTCTGCGCCTAGCTGAAAGGCGTTAAAGAAAAGCGCTTATGGGAGACAACCCATGTTTTTACCTACAGCAATTTTTGTTTTGTTGAGTCTTGGAAGTTGTTTACTACTGTAGCAACCTCTCCTTATCATGTTTTTGTGCCAAGTAAAGTTTCTATGTCAAAGTTGATGTTATATTTGGGATCGCTGCGCAGAAACAGCATTGCTGTCTGTCACGAATCTGGGTACAGTTCTCTGTAGAAAATTCGAAAAAATCTGCCAATTTACGAGCGTGATCCTCAGATATGTACGCAACTTTCATTAGTTTTGGTTTTTCCATTTGAGCAAGTCTGGTGCCAGCTTTAAATTCGTCTTTACGGACTGTTCTGTTTTTGACAGATTCTGCCTTTTATTTCGCATTGCCTCTTTTGCTATGTTGGATTTATTTCTTTGATCCATTAATGTCCAGTAGCATTATGCAATGTCCAGAAGTGTAAAGAATGATTGTGTCACCTCTGAATGTGTGAATTATTAATTGTGCACTAACCCTCTAATGAGTTTGCTTGAAGTTTGGTGTGAAGGAAGTTTTCAAGGGTCAAGAGAGGAGAATGATATACTATGATCAAGAGGAGTGAAAGCTCTAAGCTTGGGGATGCCCCGTGGTTCACCCCTGCATATTTTAAGAAGACTCAAGCGTCTAAGCTTGGGGATGCATCATCCTTCTTCATCGACAACATCATCGGGTTCCTCCCCTGAAACTATATTTTTATTCAGTCACATCTTGTGTTCTTTACTTGGAGCGTCGGTTTGTTTTTGTTTTTGTTTTTGTTTGAATAAAATGGATCCTAGCATTCACTTTGTGGGAGAGAGACACGCTCCGCTGTTGCATATGGACACATGTGTCCTTAGGCTTTACTCATAATGTTCAAGGCGAAGTTTCTTCTTCGTTAAATTGTTATATGGTTGGAATTGGAAAATGCTACATGTAGTAATTCTAAAATGTCTTGGATAATGTGATACTTGGCAATTGTTGTGCTCATGTTTAAGCTCTTGCATCATATGCTTTGCACCCATTAATGAAGAAATACATAGAGCTTGCTAAAATCTGATTTGCATATTTGGTTTCTCTAAGGTCTAGATAATATCTAGTATTGAGTTTTGAACAACAAGGAAGACGGTGTAGAGTCTTATAATGTTTACAATATGTCTTTTATGTGAGTTTTGCTGCACTTGTTCATCCTTGAGTTTGCTCCAAATAACCTTGCTAGCCTAAACCTTGTATCGAGAGGAATACTTCTCATGCATCCAAAATCCTTGAGCCAACTACTATGCCATTTGTGTCCACCATACCTACCTACTACATGGTATTTCTCAGCCATTCCAAAGTAAATTGCTTGAGTGCTACCTTTAAAATTCCATCATTCACATTTGCAATATATAGCTCATGGGACAAAATAGCCTTAAAAACTATCGTAGTATTGAATATGTACTTATGCACTTTATATTTTATTAAGTTGCTTGTTGTGCAATAACCATGCTTCTGGGGAACGCCATCAACTATTGTTGAATATCATGTGAGTTGCTATGCATGTCCGTCTTGTCTGAAGGATCTATCATTTTAGTGGTTGGAGCATGCAAAATTGTTAGAGAAGAACATTGGGCCGCTAACTAAAGCCATGAATCATGGTGGAAGTTTCAGTTTTGGACATATATCCTCAATCTCATATGAGAATAATAATCATTGCTACATGCTTATGCATTTAAGAGGAGTCCATTATCTGTTGTCCATGTTGTCCCGGTATGGATGTCTAAGTTGAGAATAATCAAAAGCGAGAAATCCAAAATGCGAGCATTCTCCTTAGACCTTTGTACAGGCGGCATGGAGGTACCCCTTTGTGACACTTGGTTGAAACATGGCATGCAAAGATCCGGTAGTCCAAGCTAAGTAGGACGAGGTGCGGGCACTATTAGTATACTATGCATGAGGCTTGCAACTTGTAAGATGTAATTTACATAACTCATATGCTTTATTACTACCGTTGACAAAATTGTTTCATGTTTTCAAAATAAAAGCTCTAGCACAAATACAACAATCGATGCTTTCCTCTTTGAAGGACCTTTCTTTTACTTTTATTGTTGAGTCAGTTTACCTATCTCCTTCCACCTTAAGAAGCAAACACTTGTGTGACTGTGCATTGATTCTTACATACTTGCATATTGCACTTGTTATATTACTTTATGTTGACAATATCCATGAGATATACATGTTATAAGTTGAAAGCAACCGCTGAAACTTAATCTTCCTTTGTGTTGCTTCAACACCTTTACTTTGATTTATTGCTTTATGAGTTAACTCTTATGCAAGACTTATTGATGCTTGTCTTGAAGTACTATTCATGAAAAGTCTTTGCCATATGATTCACTTGTTTACTCATGTCATTACCATTGTTTTGATCGCTGCATTCATTACATATGTTTACAAATAGTATGATCAAGATTATGATGGCATGTCACTTGAAATTATCTTTGTTATCGTTTTACCTGCTCGGGACGAGCAGAACTAAGCTTGGGGATCTGATACGTCTCCAACGTATCGATAATTTCTTATGTTCCATGCTACTTTATTGATGATACCTACATGTTTTATGCACATTATATGTCATATTTATGCATTTTCCGGAACTAACTTATTAACAAGATGCCGAAGAGCCTTCTGTTTTCTGCTGTTTTTGGTTTCGAAATCCTAGTAAGGAAATATTCTCGAATTGGACGAAACTTTCGCCCAGGGTCCTATTTGCACGAATCTTCCAGAAGACCGAAGAGATAACGAAGTGGGGCCACGAGGCAGCCGGGGACAGGGCGGCGCGGCCCAGCCCAGGCGCGCGGCCCTACCCTGGGCACCTCGTGTGGCCCCGCGTGCCCTTCGCCACTTAAAGTCTCGTCGCGAAACCCCGATGCAGAGCCACGATACGGAAAACCTTCCAGAGACCCGCCGCGAATCCCATCTCGGGGGATTCAGGAGATCGCCTCCGGCACCCTGCCGGAGAGGGGATTCATCTCCCGGAGGACTCTACACCGCCATGGTCGCCTCCGGAGTGATGAGTGAGTAGTTCACCCCTGGACCATGGGTCCATAGCGGTAGCTAGATGGTCGTCTTCTCCTTGTTGTGCTTCATTGTTGGATCTTGTGAGCTGCCTAACATGATCAAGATCATCTATATGTAATTCTATATGTTGTGTTTGTCGGGATCCGATTGATAGAGAGTACTATGATTATGGTGATTATCAATCTATTGTTTATGTGTTGTTTATGATCTTGCATGCTCTCCGTTATTAGTAGAGGCTCTGGCCAAGTTTGTACTCTTAACTCCAGAGGAGTATTTATGCTCGATAGTGGGTTCATGCCTCCATTAAATGTGGGACAGTGACAGAAAGTTCTAAGGTTGTGGATGTCTTGTTGCCACTAGGGATAAAACATTGATTCTATGTCTAAGGATGTAGTTGTCGATTACATTACGCACCATACTTAATGCAATTATCTGTTGCTTAGCAACTTAATACTGAATGGGGTTCGGATGATAACTTTGAAGGTGGACTTTTTAGGCATAGATGCGTTGGATGGCGGTCTATGTACTTTGTCGTAATGCCCAATTAAATCTCACTATATTTATCATATCATGTATATGCATTGTTATGCCTTTCTCTATTTGTCAATTGCCCGACTGTAATTTGTTCACCCAACATGCTTTTATCTTATGGGAGAGACACCTCTAGTGAATGGACCCCGGTCCTATTCTTTACATAGCATACAATCTACGCAATACTTGTTTACTGTTTTCTTTGCAAACATCTTCCACTCGTACGTTTAATCCTTTGTTACAGCAAGCCGGTGAGATTGACAACCTCACTGTTTCGTTGGGACAAAGTACTTTGGTTGTTGTGCAGGTTCCGCGTTGGCGCCGAAATCCCTGGTGTTGCGCCGCATCATATTTCGCGACCATCAACCTTCAACGTGCTTCTTGGCTCCTACTGGTTCGATTAAACCTTGGTTTCATACTGAGGGAAACTTGCTTCTATACGCATCATACCTTCCTCTTGGGGTTCCCAACGGACGTGTATATCTACGCGTATCAGCCATGAGGACGAGCTTCCGAGACAACTAAAGTACGAGACGTGCTCGTTCGAGCAGTCTCGTCAATAGGTGCATCCTCCTCTTCATCGCCACTACAACAAATAAAGCGACAGGATAAAAAAGCAACTTCAAAAAGTATCGATAAGAGACAAATATAGTGCATTAAAAACTTACGAGCTGATAAGAAGCAGCTTCCGTAAAGATCCAAAGCCTTCTTCCTAGCATCAGGCACAGTTTCTTCGGCACGGGCAGCACCGGCTTTGGAGGTGCCGGTGTCAACAGCCTCGTCCCTCTTCCTTTTGCTCTCAGGAGAAGCAGCTGAAGGAGGAGAGCGTGTCGACGAAGTTGCCTCGGCCTCAGCGTCCTTTTCGAGAGGATGCGCAGATTTTCGAGAACCTACGGCTTCACTCTCAGGGGCGAGACACACCCCAGTTGTCGTCGGTGACAACAGCCTTTCTTCGACTTCTCCATCTTCGGGAAGGGGAGGAAGAGGAGACGCAGTCGCATGACCCTGTTAAAGACAGAAAATATATCGGCATGGAGCAGATGAGGAAAAAAAGAGGTATGCACAAAGACAAAGGAAAAAAAATGCGTGACCAAAACTAATGCTACCAATATATTACCTGTGGGAGTGCGTTGGTGGCGCTATACGGCGTCACACCACAAGAGGTCGGGACGTTGTCTTTCTTGTTCAATGACGAGATCTTTCGGACAAGTTTCTCCAAGTCCTTGACCGATAAATCCGTCGACAGGCGATCCACATCTTTATCGCCAGCATACATCCAAGGGGTTTTGCGAGCTTGAAGAGGCTGCACCCTAATCCTAAGGAAATATGCCGTGATTTGGATACCCGACAATTCTTGTCCACGAGTATTTTGGAGCTCGTGGATGCGTGTCATCAGGGCCTCGTCGCCGCTTTTTCTGCGTCGGTAGCCTCTGCATCCCAGGATCGGCGGCGACAGATTTTCTTGGCACCGTCAAAAGGAGGAATGTTGTGTTCAATAGAGCCATGGTTCTCCTCGCGGATGTATAACCATTTCTTGCGCCACTCTTGAACTGAATCAGGGAATTTAACGTCGAAGTATTCGACGTCAGGGCGGACGCAGATCACAACGCCGCCTATGTTGTAGGCGACGCTGGAAGAGCCATTACGACGACAAAGGAAGATACGTTTCCATAGGGACCAGTTAGGCTGGACTCCAAGGAAAGATTCACACAATGTGATAAAAATAGAAATGTGGAGGATGGAATTGGGGGTAAGATGGTGAAGTTGCAGTCCGTACATGAAAAGCAACCCACGAAGGAAATCATGGATGGGGGTGGAGAGACCACGGATGAGGTGGTCGACGAAACTGACCCGATATTGCATTGGCGGGGCTGGATAGCTTTCTTCCTTGGGGAAGCGCAGCGCGTCTTGCTTCTTCGTGATGCCAAGTTTCTTCAGCATATTGATATCTTGTTGGGAGATTTTGGATCTCTCCCACTCCAAGTTCCCCAGATCTTCAGTCGCCATCTTTGCTTCAGGAGCGCTGTGCTTGGTGTGTTTGCGCGGTGGCATCAACGAGAGGAGGAGAAGAGCGCACGAGCGGTGGAGCACAGGGAACTCTAGGGCGCAATGGAGAGCTTTTGCAGAGGAAGAGCAGATGGGCGGCGCGAGCGAAAGTGCTAGAGGAAGAAGAAGGTGGACTTAAGTAGAGGTGCGGCGAATCGACGCAACCGTTGGATGGAGAAACTATGGGGTAGATGGCGCACACGTGGACAAAGGGTAAAAATGGATTTTTACTGAGGAAAGAAGAGACAGGTGACACAGTACGTGCGCCAGAAAAAGCGGAGGACGTGTGTCCCCCACATGCAAGACGTGTCCATTGGATAGGAAATTTGGACCCACGAGGCAGATAGAGAAGCGGTTTTCGCGCGTTCCCGATACAGTAATCGTGGCTATCGTCAGCCATGATATCATCTTGGTAAAGGAAAAACTCGACAATGAATCATGGTAAGAATATCGACAGCAGAAGAATGTTTCGAGAGCCTTTGATCAAATACAAGTTTTTGCCCAAATGCTCGGGGGCTACTTTGGAAAAAGAAAGAAAACTTTGAGTCTGACAAAATAGAAATGGCGAGAGCCTATGACCAAATACAAGCATTTGTTCATAGCCTCGGGGGCTACTCCCATCGGGAGCGCTGGTCGCGCACCCGATAGATATGAAAAGCTCGAGAAGAATTAACAATATAGCGGCAGACGATATTAATTTGTGGAGCCTACAACCAAGCACAAGTCCTTGGCTGTAGCCTCGGAACTACTCCCATCAGAACGCTGTTCGCGTGCCGATGAAATTATACAAAAAAATATAGAAAAGAAAAAGAAGCGAGTATATTTCGAGTTATACAGATAACTCTCCGTATACTCCCATCGGGAAGGCAAAATAAGTCATCAAATATGACTGAATAAAATGTGTTATTCCAACAGCCGAAAAGCACTCGACAATATATTCTCAGAGCGCTAAAAGTCGCGAACATTCTCTGAATGCTGCAAAACTTTGCGAAGGTAAGACCCCAGATCCGTTCGAGCGCGTGGCACCGTCTCGGCGGCGGTTTGCTACTTTTTTCCATATCAACAGATACGAAGAAAAATCCTAACGGTCGCGTTAGGTACCCGATAAAATATGACTGGGACTCGACAGAATGGTAAGACCTTAAGCGGCACCTGTCGAAGTTTGCACCAGTATCCCGAGATCATGTCCGGGGACGTGATCTTGAAGTAGGTTTTTGCGGATTGCCACTAGAGCAGTTAACTAGTACCTGATCCGTCAGAAGAACTAGTCCCAACTACCATTATCCCTGTACAATATAGTATTCGCATATCTGAAGGTTATGCAATAAATTCAGCAAGATTATTGAATGATTAAAGCTGGAGATTTTTCCTGATTCTTCGATTCAAGTAAAATCTGGGACCGACATAGGCATCCCCAATGGGCCTGCGAAGATAGTACCGGGGTTCGAAGGCCCAGGACTCGAAGGATAAGAAGATTAGGAAGCCTAATTAGTGTTAAGGAAAGATAGATTGTATTAGGAAATATAGAATTGTAATCTTACGGGACGGGTATGAAACCCTCTCGAACTCTGTAACTTGTGTATTACGAAAACCCTCGGCACCTCCTATATAAGGGGAGTCGAGGGACAAAGAAAGGATCGAATCTATTGTCAACAGAACCCTAGTTTTTGCAATCAGCGAGTACTTTTCGGCTGAAACCTTCGAGATCTACTTGCTCTCTACTTCTAACAAAACCCTAGTCTACAATCTGTAGACATTGACAAGTTAATCCCTTGTCAACGAGGATGTCGTCGATGCGACGGAACCGATGTGGCCCTGCAGCATCATCTCCGTCGTTGAAGAGCTCTAGATCAGGCGAGGAGGGAGGTGTCTCGAACTGCACGCGCCTCTGGTCAGCCGCAGGCAGTGGCGTGAGTTCTTGTCCGGTGACGCCTGTTGGTATTGAGGTGCTAGGGAATGCGGGCGACAGGGAATGTCCTGCCGCGGCAGCCTTTTCTCCCCTTTTCTCTGTTGTGGCAGAGCACGCGGCAGGAGTTCTGACGGATCCTGCAGGTTTAGAGATGATATAATCCACGACGAAGTCATGACCTGCACCGGCGTTGTCATCACCGTTCTTGCTCCAGTCCAAGCTCACTCCTTCGTCAAAGATGATGTCACGCGACACATGCATGCGGCGCGTCGACGGATCATATACCATGTATGCCTTGAAGCCTGGTTCATACCCAATGAACACCATGGGTGTGCTCCCATTGTCGAGCTTGCGCAGGAACGGGCGAGTGGACTTGACATGGGCAACGCAGTCGAAGACGCGCAGATGATCCACCGTCGGCTTCTTCCCATACCATGCCTCGTAGGGAGTTTTGTTGTCGACGCTACGGGTGTGGGCGCGGTTCAGCATGTACACCGCGGTGGTCACCGCCTCCCCCCAAAAGTAGCTTGGCATGCCTTTCGCCTTGAGCATGTAGCGGGCCGTGCCAACCACTGTTTGGTAACGACGCTCGACATCGCCGTTCTATTGTGGCGAGTATGGCACCATCAGATGCCGCTTGACACCCGTCTCAGCGAAGTGCGCAGCGAGTGCGTTCGACGTGAACTCGCCCCCGTGGTCGGTGCGCAGGGTGCGCAGCTTGCGGCGTGCCTCTGTCTGGGCTTCCGCTTGGAACCACTCGAGTGCCACGCTAGCTTCGTCCTTCATCGTGAGGAGCACAAGCCACATGAAGCGACTGTGGTCGTCGACGAGGAGGAGGAAGTAGCGGCGTCCTCCTGGCATGGCCGGCGCGATCGCGGCGCACAGATCGGCGTGCACCAGCTCAAGCGGTTCCTCTGCTCTAAATTTCGCATGTTGTGGGAATGGTGCTCGATGTTGCTTCCTAGCCAGGCAGACCTCGTAGAGTTCTCCGTCGTGTTCGATCCCTGGAAGACCATGGACCATACCGCGCCACACCATTTGCTGCAGCGCCTCAAAGTGGAGATGCCCATACAGTGCGTCCCAGCGCCAGGAGTCGGTGTTGTGGTGCATGGCGAGCCACACGGGGCTCACTGGTTGCATCGTGAGCTTGTACAGATGATTCGGAGCGCGCCTCATCTTGATGAGCAGGTTCTCATTCCTGTCATGTATGGTGAGCAACCCACGCCTGATGCGAATGTCGTAGTGGAGCTCGTCCAGCTCACCGAGGCTGACGACGCTGCTCTTCAGACGGGGGATGTAGTACACCTCCGTGAACGCGTGCTGCATGCCGTCGTTGATGGTGAACACAATCGTGCCCCGGCCTTTCATCTCCACGACGGAACCATCGCCGAACCGCATGTTGTCGGTGATCGCCTCATCGAGCTCCGCAAAGACGGAACGGTTTCACATCATGTGGTTCGAGGCGCCGGTGTCGAGGTACCACGTGGCGTCCGCCGGCTCGTCGCCACTCCCAGGTACCACCTTGGCGCGCTCCTCGTTTAGCATCACGAGTGCGTGTTAAGGCTCCCTTGGTGAGGGAGCCGCCGCCGCGGGTGCGGCGGGCGCGTCGAGCTCGATGACGCCGATGAGAAGGGCAGGATCGGTGTCGTCCTCCCGCTCGGCAAGGTGAGCCTCCTCCTTGCGTTTCTTCTTCCTGCACTCGCGAGTCCAATGGCCTTTTTTCCTGCAATAGCGGCAGACGTCGTCCTTCTTCGACCCGCCGGAGGTTTTGTATCCCTCCCCGGTCGGTCGTTTGTCATCGCATTCCTTGCCGTGGTTCTTGGCCTGACGGGGATCACCATGTTGCTGCTGCAGTCATGAACGGCACGCTTATGGCACGTGCACCACTCCTTGGTGAGGAGCAGCCTCCGGCCAGAGTCCTCCGCTCCGTCGATGGCCTTGTTTTCCTCCACAACGAGGAGGCGTCCGCAGAGCTCCTCCATCGACATTGTTTTGATGTCAAGTAAGGATTCAATTGACAAGGCCATATGTCGGTAATTATGAGGTAGGACGCGCAGGAACTTCCTGACGGCTTTGCCTTCGTCTTCCGGGTCGCCGAGCATCTCCAGATCGCTGAGGATCGTGGAGAGGTGCAGCGCAAAATCCTCCACCGTCTCGCCATCCTTGAATGTGAGGCGGTCGTAGTCGCGCCGGCGGGTCTGAGCCCTGGCGTCGCAGACACGCTCAGCCCTGACATGCAATGTCTTTAGTGTGTCCCACACGGCCTTGGCGTTGTCCTTGGCAGTCAGCGTGCGAACGAGCTCCGGAGGTACAGCGTGGAGGAGAGCAGCCAGCACCGCCCGATCCTCATGATCGTCGACGTCGCCCTCGCTCACCGCTTCCCAGAGCCCGTGCACCTGCAGCTGCACGCGCATGATCACCGACCAGTCGGCGTAGTTGGTACGCGTCAAGGTTGGCCACTGCAAGCCGCCGGTGACCTCCTGTGCGACCCTCTCCCTCACGACCAACTTGCGCCCATGGTGTTGACTGCGACCACGGCGAATTGGTGACATGGAGGGACGAAGGGATGGGGCCCGCCCGGGAGAATTTGAGCCCGACCCAGACGCTGCGTCCGTGGGCTTCTTCTTCTCCCCGGCGCAGCTTTCCTTGGCGGCGGAGGCGTCGAGCCTGCATTGATCGTATGCTTGCTCTGATACCGCTTGTGGCCTGGCTCTCGCTCTCTCGATCTCACTCTTTCTCTCTGAAGAAACAAGAACGAAGAATAGAGACAGTTGTTTTTGCGTTGTGTCCAACTTGCAACCTTTTCTACTTTCTTTACTTTTATTCATAAGGAGATCGATGGTGTCTGTTACACGATGCCCACGATGGACGCGCCATCCCACGTCCGAGCTGATCGGTAGCATCTAACAAATCGGATCAAAGACCTATACAATAATTCTATCTAGAACCTGAAATATAGCTGACTCGCTAACTGAAGAACATAACACTTCAAACTGAAACTCTAAAACCTGACAGTGACTAGATTAACTAACAGGAGATCATGGTGGTCGGTTTAGTTCCAACGGAGGCAGGAACGGCGGAGGGGGGGGGGGCCGCTTCCCCAACATGTGGCTGCGAGATTATGAAGGTGGTTTCGGTGGCAACTCTGGCGGTGGGCTAGAGTGTTGGGTTGCCACTGTGGCGGCGACTCGGGAATATCAGGGTGCAGTGAACAAGGAGAAGTTCTCGGTTGCAAAGCAGGGTGGAGGTGGTGATGCTCATATGTTGGCTTCGACACCGGATCAAACTCTTTCATCTTCGAATCATGCCTGCCTCAATTGCAAAAAATAAAGGTCATGTCACTGCTCGATATCTTACTATCAGATGTGACAAGTGTGGAAAGCTAGGTAATATATCCTATATTTGTCAAGCAATTATTCCGTGGGAATGTGTTGCCTCATTGTGTGGATTTTAGACCCCTGGTAAAGGCTTCTTTTACATTCCTGAATCATCATCGTCTAGGCAGGCGAAGGATCGTGCTTCTAGTCTGGTTGTGAGTTTGTTACTGTCCCTGAGGGGAATCCTTTGGCTAGCGATATTGAGTTTGAGTTTACATAGTACTTGGGGACCAGTTAGAGATGCACGGCTAGAGCTATTAATCCAACTCAATTCATCATGCGGTTTCCTGATGCGAGAGAAGTAGAGAGGGCTTGACACTTTGGCGAATGTATGGAGATGAAAATCTTCAATACCGTGTTGAACTTATCCCATTGGACTGCTAATATTGGAGCTTCTAGCATGTTGCATAAGGCTTGGGTCAGAATTAGGAATATACCTCCTGAGAAACGATGTGATGCTAATGTCGCTTATGATGGTGCCCTGGTTGGTGCGATGTGGAAGTGGATCAAGCTACGTTGAACAAACCTAAATTATGTAGGATTCTTCTCGGCTGCAGAGATATACACCAGCTTCCTGAGACGGCTGAAGGTGTCTTGGGCGACTTCTTCTACACTTTCTCATATGAGGTGGAAGCAATATTAGTCCAAGATCCCGTCGTGGATAAGACGGCTATTCCCGTGAGTAGTTCCCCTTGTCACCCATCTCCTAAACGTGCAAGAGTGGAGGTGGCTACGGAAACATCTGTTGCTTCTTGTGATGGCTTGACATGAGCTACTAGTCACTCTGTGGGTGTGGAGTATGGGACATCCTATTCGAAAGCGCTCCCTATTGTGGTGGAATAGGAGTCTGATGAGGACAACGAAGTTGAAACAGAGTTGCTCATTCACAAAATTACCAGAGAAAAAAATGAGGAAATGCTTAGAGGGAAAACTGTTGTGGAAAATGTTTGTGTGGTGTCTCTTGTAACTGGTGACAGAGAGAAGAAAAATCTTTGAAGTGGGCTCCTATTACCCCTACCATTGAGAAAGAAATTATATCCCCTAGTATTGTGGACAAGAACAATAGACAATTGGTTGTTTCCTATCTTGTGGCTGTTTGTTGTAGTGGTCGGCATGTGGTCACTGAGTTGGTTGGTGATGAATTTGTTGATGCTGCGCATGTGGAGTACTTTGTCGAGTCTCCGCTGTTGGCTGGGAATGCTGATGAGATGCCAGCTAAGAAGCTTGTGAACCCTGTGAAGCATGTCTTGTACAATCGGCGTAATACAGAAGGGAAACTTGGTGTGGTGTTGAAGCAAGCCGGTGCTAGGACAAATAAGCGCAACCTGGAAGGTAAGTCCGAGCGTCCTCCTCTCAGTAATTCTTTTGAAAGTGCATTCCCTCGGTTGGCAAATTAGGTGGCATTTTGTGGGGTGCTCAACATGAAACCCTTTAGGTCCAGACTTCCAAGCTGAGCAAATTTATGATTGTCACCAACTTGTGGGATAAAATTAAGAAGTGTAGATGGCCAGTAATTGTTGTGTATGGCCCAACAGATGAGGAGAGAAAGGTTGAGTTCTTGCCAGAGTTGGTTCATTGGATTGTCCTTATATTGTTGGGGTGATTTTCACATTTTGAGGTATGTTACGAAAACAAAGCCTGCCACCTTAGCCCATTCTTCTGAGGTGTTTAATTCGTTTATTGACACTATTTCTCTGCGGGAGATTCATATATGTCGGGAGGTTCATATACATGGTCTAATAAGCCAAAGTGCCCTACTTTGGAAAAGTTGGATCGTATCCTCATGCCCCCCCGAGTGGCAGTTGCTTTTTTTTCCCTGGTTACTGTGAAAAAACTCATCAAAGATCAGCCTAATCATAGTCACCTAGTGTTGGATTTGGGTGATAATGTGAATGTTCCTGTTAAGAAGGCCTTTAAATTTGACTTCTCTTTTCTTAATAATAAAGACTTCCTTCCCATTGTTGTTGGCATTTGGGGGAAAATTGAAAAAGGTACAGAGCAGACCCTATTGATGTTTTGAATACCAAACTGAAACGTATTAAGAAGTACTTCAAAGTTTGGGGTTCCAATGTTTTTGAGCATTTAAAGAAGAACAAAAATGAGTTGAAAATTGAACTCGAAACCATGAACATCGGGAAGAATGTTTTGTTTTGTCTTCTGGCAACTTAGAAAGAAAAAACCTAAATCCTGTCCGAGTTGTATTTATATGAATGTTGATGAAGAGTCTTATTGGAACTAAAGAGCACATGCTAAATGGCTATTGCATGGTGATCAAAATACTTCCTATTTTCATAAGATTGCCAATAGTAGAATGAGAAGGAACACTATGCATTTTTTGGATGATAGTGGAACCTTGGTTGAGGGTAGGGAAGATTTGATAAGTCATGACATGGCTTATTATAAGGATCTGTTTGGCCATGTGCCTGGTAATATGTTTGATTTGTCTCCTAACTTGTGGAGTGAGAACTAAGTCCTGGATGTGGAGCATGCTCTAGTATCATAAAACATAGGTGGGTGAGTCTTGTTTTGGTTTGATGAGTAAGGTTCTTGGTTTTCATCTCTCATCCATAGCCTTTAAGCATGAGGTATCATAGCTTAGGATTCAAGCCATGTAGATATTTCATCCTATGTGACTTCATCATTATCTTGTAGTTCTCTTTTATTTTTGGATAGAGATGTGGCATTTGGCACTAAATGGTTTGTGGATGATTTTATACTTGTGGATGAGGCACTATATCATGTATGATTGTCTTCATGTTATAATTTTGCTCAAAATATCAAATATAAAGGTTATGTCTAAATTTTGAATGGTTATGTTTGATTTCACCAACGCATGATCATATGAGTTTTAAAATACTCATAATTAGTTTTATTCAAATAGTTTAAACAATAATTTGTAATGTAAGCGAATATAGTTTTGTGATATTTCACATATTTAATAAGTTGTGATTTAAAGAAGGATATGTGGCTATTATGCACTTTAGACCTTGTGGTTTACCATAGTTTTGGTAACAATTTTAATAATGAATTAAATTCTACACAAAGGTAGTTAATAAAACTTGAAGTGTTGCAATTAGAGTTGCAATAGTGAGTTGTTATTTTAATTTAAATGTCATTTGATCTAATCCATAAATCAAATCACTTTAACCAAACATAGGTTATAGCAAAGGTCACATGAAAGTTTATAGCGCTTGACTTGATGATCTACTTTAGTTCCATCAACTTAAGTGAAACTTCAATCTGTGATAACTTTTTTAAAGCCCGAAAATTATCGGATTTTCTATGTATGAATGCGGTGCATATATCTATTTTCTCTATTATGTAACCTTAAATCCTGAAAGTTACAATGTCCAACACAATTTTGCTTGCTCGCCCTTTTTAAAGAAAAACACCTTGCGGATTTTTTTTAGTCAGAAAAACAAACCGATATATTTTTTAAACATAAGGCTCGAAAGCCCGACTTTGAATTAACAAAGCCCTCAATCGGTCAGGATTACACAAGGCCCTCCAAAAAACACAACACAACACCACACCAAACCTCACCACACCACACCACACCACAGCGGCCGAACGATACAAGGGAGCACCCTGAGAAGCTTACAACACTACGCTACAGCACAAGCACTACGCCTTGCAGAAGCGGCGACCGCATCTCCATGGCCCCAAGGACACCAACCAGTGGGGCACAACGAGGCACTGCTAGAAGCAGAGAGGAAGTCCTGAACAAGGAGAAGAATCCGGGGTAGAGAGCACCAGACCCACTTTCATGTTCTCATGCCGAAGAGGGCCCTACCCTCTCGCCATGGCTCGTAGGCGTCGAAGCATCGGACATGAGAAGCTCACCCGAGAGCTGGAGAGGTGTTGGGCTCGACAACCAAGGACCTCGTGGAGCACGACCACCATGGCAAGAAGAGCACGCCTCATCGGCCTCACTAATGCCGGCCTTGAACAACCTAGAGCAACAGGAAAACCACCAGACAAAAAATCAGATCAAGGGCAGTGGCCATCAAGGCCCAGAGCACCCACTTGCAACTCCCCACCCGAACCCTAAAGCTCCCCAGGCGACGCCTCCAAGGAGGTCACCGCGCAGCGCGCCGACCCCGCCAATTTGAGAGATTTTGGACTTTCGTCTGGGAGATGGGTCAGAGGTGGAAAGAGGGGTCACAGCGTCGCCTCCAAGGAGGAACCCGACACCCGAGGGCATCGACAACGCTGGGGCAGACCCGCTAGCCTAGGGTTTTCCCTGACCCCCCGACAGCCCACCAGCACCCCTTGCCCCAGGACCTGCGCTGGCGCCACCAATAGCCAGAGCAGGCGGGGGAGAGAGAGGGGAGAACACCTACCACATATCTCGACACAGAGAGAAGTCCACGCCGCCGTCAACGCCCGATGCCACCTCACCTCCCGCGAGGTCAAGCACGACCGCCAGAGTCTCCCGCCACGCCGCCCGCCGCAGGGCCCTGTCGCCTCACCGCAAGAGGTTGCCGCCTCAGATCCCGAACCCCCAGCGGGGAAGCCACCGGAGAGACCACCCACGAAGGACAGGCCCGTCGAGCTGCCGCCTCGGTCTTGGCGAACCCCGCGCGGAGTTCCTCCACCTAGCAACCATGGGAGGAGCCAAGGGCTCGATCCCCGCCGCCCCCTTCACCAGCGACGCGAGCGGAGCCCGGCGGCGTCTCTGGGGCGGCAGGCTCAGGGGAGAGGGGGAGGGGTGGGCTGCGGCGGCGCGGGTTAGGGTTTCGCCGGCCCGGTCGCCAGGAGGAGGCGACGCAGGGAGCGAAACAGGGGGCGTCTCAATCCGATATAGATCGCGAGTGGATTTATTTATTTTTCCTTGCCTTCTAGAAACAACCTTTAATAGTAATTAAAGGTTGTTTCTAGAAGGCAAGAAAAATAAATAAATCCACTCGCGATCTATATCGGATTGAGACGCCCCCTGTTTCGCTCCCTGCGTCGCCTCCTCCTGGCGACCGGGCCGGCGAAACCCTAACCCGCGCCGTAGGGATGGCAATGGGTACCCATGACCCGCGTACCCGCCAGGTAAAAACCCAATAGGAGTACGGGTTTGGGACAAAATATTACCCATTGGTTTCTAAACGGGAAAATATCATATCCATCGGGTAGAGTGGGTACGGGTATGGGATCATAGAACCCATACCCGCGTACCCATATACCCATCTAAAATTAACAAGTAGGCCACTGCAATATTCTAAACTACTTAATTTTTCCCTAATCATGCCTTCGTGTTGCTAGGCTGAACCTCACGCTTCCCAGTCTCATAATCCTTGGTAGGTTAGTGAGGATTAGACCCATATTTAGGATCGCTTCACCTGTTGTCATATTTTTTTAATCAATTTGATGTGTTGTAGGCGCGGGTATTTTTACCCGCGGGTACGTATTTACCATGTCGGGTGACGGGTATGGAAAAAACTTATACCCGTTGACGGGTATAGGTACGGGTGATGGGTAAAAATAAATGTGACGGAAACGGGTATGGGATGGCTCTACCCGTACCCATACCGTGTCGGTGCCATCCCTATTTAATAGCCATACACGCTTTGGGCGGGAAGAATCACAGTTCACAACACATGGCAAACCACCGCCCACCGGGCCGATTTCGATCCCGGGTCGAATTCTGTTTCCGTTACCTTCCAAAAAGAAACAACCGGCATATACGCGGTTTGAGCGTCAAGAATCACAGTTCACAGAAGAGCACTAGTCGGAAACTCGGAATCGGTGATGATGGCCATCCACGATCCCAGCCATATATACAGCCTCCACCGCTCTCCAGGCATTAGTCTTGAGTTCCCATCGCTTGACCTAGCAAGTAGCAAAGGCTTGATCGGAACAGCTAGCAGCGCCATGGAAAAGCATCTCCCCGGCGGCGTCCCGGCGGTTCGTCTCTCCAACCGTCTTCAGCTCGCCGCCTTCTTCCCGCCGTCCGGCCGTCGTGGTGGCCGACGTGGCTCGGCACCACCCCCTGCGTTGATGGTGGACGTCAGGGTGATCATCCGCCGACACTTTCCCATCGGCCGGGGCAGGATCGTACAGGAGGTGGCCAAGGACATCGTACTCAGGAGGCAGCAGGCGCGGAAGCTTCACCTCCCGGAGTGCATGGAACGGGCTCTCGCCGAGGGCGTGCTCCCCTTTGTGGAGCACCCGTTCGACCGCGGCGCGGTGGTCGCCGCGAGGGAGAAGATATCCAAATACGTGGCGGCGGCATGCGCCGACCCGCTCCTCGCCAAGGGAGGCGCGCAGGTGCTCGTGTTGCTGGATACGTTCGCGTTTCCAGTGTTGCTACACCCTCCGCCTTGCAAGCCGATGAGGAGGATCAGCACCGCTCCAGCTAAGAAGGTAGGGCCTATCGGTGTCATCGGAGACGGACGGCCGAAGCTGTTTGACGAGAAGATCCAGGGTGAGGTTGAGGAGAGGTGGAAGGGTTGGACGCCATGGCACAAGCCGCAGAACCTGATTTTTTAAGTTCTTCGGATTGATCCATATATATTTCTGTATGTCTTCAGAGTACAATTCAACGGTGTAACAAAAATTGTGCTAGTACTTGTTATTGAATCTTGACCGCTTGCCCAGATCAACCATGGGCATGCCATGCAAAGAATGACCGCATGCACAAAAGTGTGTATCTAGTGCAGGAAACAATCTGGAACAAAATTTTTGCAGGTTATCCGGCGAGCTGCTCATTCAATTCAGCAATGGGTTTACCTTCTCCCAGTGGAACAGCGGGAGGCTATGGTTATTGGATGCAACCGGATGCTAGCGGTTGCTCAGGACTTCTTTTTCCAGGCTACTAGGTGGCGGCATCTTCATAGGATTGCAAATGCATAGCTCTTCTATTTGCCATATCTTCAGCTGGTTGATTCATGTATCGACCCTAGCTTTTCCGTGATTGTAATAAGTGATTTTGGATACGTTGTGACTTGATACTTCGTTTTTAATAAAACAAGCCGTGTGCATCTATTGATGCAGAGGCTGGAGCTGTGCTCCTTTATCGAAAAAATCTAGTGCAGGAAACATTCATTTATCCATTAGTTTCCTTTGTTTTTCGTTCAGACTTTCAGAGAGCAATGAATTTCTTCTCAATACTATGCTGTTTTACTTCGCTGAATTTCTTCGAACGAAAAAAAAGGTGCCAGCTCTGTTGTGGAAGAGTTAAACCGAGGAATTCTCGTCAGTAATAATATGGGCAAGCCAATCATATCCTATATACTCCAAGTCAAAGAGTTAGGGATCATCATGCTAACAAGGAATTTATTCTCCCCGCTAAGAAAAACACTAATAAAACAAAGGCTTTACTGAATGAACGATGCTCACACCAATCCATGATATGAAAACGCAATCGGCATTTCCTTCTAGAAAAACAAGCGGTACTTCTTACAAGAAAGCAAAACTTCCTTAAAAAAAAACGTAACCAGCGGAAATGCGGGACTCACTTGATTAGAGGGAAAAAGGGGCTACAACTATGAAAAACAGCGCGCTAGTTCGACGTTTTACAGCGTTATAGCGTATTAAGAAGGTGAATGCTACGCTATGCATAATTTGCTCGCTATGGCGCTAATCTCGCTACCTATTAGCGGTGCTAAGATTGCTATTTGTTCTAACGTTAGAACGCGCTAAAAAATCATGGAACGACCGGCAGGCGGCAGCCCACGAGCCACCGATTCCAACCTACCTCAACTCAACCCCAGGCCGGCAACCAACCAGTCGCCACTTTCGACTCCTACAGCACCAGTGCCACTCTCCTCCAGCTCCATCTAGCCGCCTCCGCGTGACACGTCCCGACCAAGATCACTAGGAGGATGCGCCTCGACCAGGAGCTCTATCTGACGCCACCACCTCTTGCGTAACACGCGACAGTCATATCTAGTTTCATCCTTCACTACGGGAAAATAAGTCTTTGTCGTGCAACTATTTGCATGGCAAAGGGCCCTATATGCACGGCAAAGACTTTGCGGTGCGACGCCGCACGGCAATGCCATTGACGGCAAAGGCTTATTTTGCGTAACACGCGACAGTCATATCTAGTTTCATCCTTCACTATGGGAAAATAAGTCTTTGTCGTGCAACTATTTGCACGGCAAAGGGCCCTATATGCACGGCAAAGGCTTTGCTGACGGCAAAGGCTTATTTGCCGTGCGACTCGCCAACGTTGCATGGCAAAGGAAAAGGTCGCTTCTTTGCCGTGTGTCAAACATGTTTTATCTAAAAAAAGGCTCCAAACTAGCTGGTCTAGGAATCGAACCTAGGACACAGAGTAGGGAAAGCGTGCAACCTTGCCACTAGGCTAAGTGTTTGTTTGTTGATAAGTATACCACGCCACATCTTTTGAGATGAGAAGAAATCCAGTTTTTACATCTTTGTCGTGCGTTTACACTAGGCAAAGGCTTCTTTGCAGTGTGTTTGTTAAAAACATTAGGCAAAGGCTGCTTTGCTGTGCAACCCAGCTGCACGCACGACAAAGAGTGAGGCACGGCAATGCCTAACGCCTTTGCCGTGCACAAAATCTTTGCCGTGCGGTGTGTTGGGTCATTGCTGTGCACATTTCTTTGCCGTGCGGCCTCATCCATCGTTGCCGTGAATCATATCTTTGCCGTGCGCTCGTGTCTATCTTTCCCGTGACCAAGGTCTTTGCCGTGCGTTTTTATCTGTGCACACGGGAAAGAAATCTTTGCCGTGCGGGGGCACACGGTAAAGAAAGGCTGCACAGCGACGCCTATTTTTCCTGTAGTGCTTGCAGGTTCTCTCTCAACTTCGTCAGTACCGGAAGGTAGTTCAGTAGTTGTGGTTGTAGCCTATAGACACCATGGTTCGGCTCTATAGTTCTTAGTTCAGTTCAGCTCTATACTTTAATTTAATTACGTACTTTTTTTCTTCGTCCTATATGTTTTGTCTCGACGAGAGGAAGGGAAAAGGTGTTGATATAATCCAGTCAAAATAGGTTAATTAGTTATGCTCTGGACGATTTTTTTAGTTGATGAAATCCTTGATATACATGCTATAGATGTCAATTTTCTATTTTTTGAGAAACGCTATTTTAAAAAATAGCATGCTATTAGCATGTTATAATTTGACTAACGTTTGGGGAAGGACTATGCTATTTCATTTAGCGCGTTATTTTTTTTCCCTGGCTACAACCGATACAAATAAGGCCAAGCCCACTCGAACAGTCACAAAGCAGGGTCGTGTCCGCTTATACCGACAACACATCAGAAACCACAAAAGGACGCCAACCACATGAACACAACCAAAGGTGACCCGCTCCACCAGAGTAGTCAAACTCGCACCACTTACAACGGCGGTAGGAGGCCGGATCAATGTGATCCAAGCATGGCATATTCCTATATTCTTCATATGTTTGGGGAGCGCGGGTTCCGACAGTCGTGACCTCGTCACCGCGCTGCTGGCCCCTGCCGGCTCCGCCACCATGGCCATGGCCTCGCCCTCCGTCTTGACCTCTTTGCTGGAAAGTCATGGCGATCATGTCAGATCCGCTACTCTTTTGGTCATCAGGGGGTTCTTCCGCTTGTTATTGCCGTTGTTTTTTTTGCTGGTGCAGTGGTATAGCTGTTGCCTGCAAGTCTTCGCTTGCATCATCATCCGTTGTTGAGTGGATACTAGCGATGGAATTCATCTCATTGAGGTTTAGCCTTCACGCGTTGTGTTCTCACGTTAGCTTGTGCTGGAGCAAGCTTCCCCTCTGCAATCCTCCTATAAAATGGGTCAAGCGCCTGACCTCATCTAGAAGTTTCTTGTTGAAAGATCTGCGGTGTTGACTCAAGTCGAGTCCTTGGCGCCGGTATATAACCACATCTGGTGGCCTCTGGAACAGGGCGGCAAACTCAGTGCCGAGCATCGTCTTGCCGTTGGAGTTCTTCAGCTCCAGGACCCTTTCATACAATTCATCGGTTGTTGACTTCTCTTCGGCACTCGGGATGTTCCTCCAAGATTTCTTCGGCGTCGCCTCCAGAACATCCGAAAACTTTGGCAGGTCAGAGTGGTTGCTCGAAGCTTGTTGGTCCCTGAGATAGAACCATTTATGTCTCCAATTTTGGACAGACTCCCTCATCGGGAAGTTGCAGTACTTCGCCTCCTTACGGACGATGAAGCCAACCCCTCCCACAACATAAGGAACATTGTTCCCGCAATGGCGCATGACGAAGAAAATCTTCTTCCACAAGCCCCAGTGCGGGTTAATGTCGAGGAAACTCTCGCAAATGGTGATGAAAATATCAAGGTGCAAGATGGAGTTCGGCGTCAGCTGCCAGATGCCTTAGGAAAAAAGGAGACAATGAAGAAACTTGTGGACTGGGAGAGATAGCCCACGGTACAAGAATGCAGCAAACACCACTACAAACCCGGCGAGAGGCTTGGGGCGAGATTCCACACCTGAGTAACGGATGCCCTTCTCGTTGCTGGAGATCAGCCCCAAGTGCCGCATCTTGTTCTCTTCATGCTTCGTTATGGTGGACTGCGTCCAATCACATTGGAGGGCCTTGGCAGCGGCAGTGTCCGCGGCGGCGGAGAATCTTGGCTCGGCGCCGGTCGGCTTTCTTCTTCCACATGACGCCGGAGTTTGTTCGTCTCACTTCTCTAGGAGCTCAGGTAAGGTGGCAATGGGGAACAGAGGTTAAGAGGAAGAAGATGAAGAAATGAACGGTGAAGGGGCGAATTGACCCCATCTCTCTGCTTATAAAGGGCTATGGCCCTCAATTTGGGCCGTTAGATCCGTGCCGCTAAAAACAGGAAGGGATCTGACCCTACATGTGTCGCAAGGGGAGAGAAAACGGTGGCCCACTACTCCCATTACGCACGAAGATGAAGGAAATGCCTCGGTCAACGCGCAACGTCTGGTCTTTTTCAAACTGACCGCCCAGACGTGGGTCGGGCCCACCAGGTCACGTCTCGTCAGTTGCGCCGCAGCAGTTGCCACGTTGGTGGTGACATCATCAAAAGTATCGGCTCCCCGTGGTGGAGCACCTGACCATATTTTAGAACTCTAAGAAATCTACAATATTTGACTCAGCTGTTTACATCCTATACATGACTATTGCACAGTCATCTACAGGCTCGGGGGCTACTCCCATTGGGAGCGCTGGCAGCGCACTCGATAAAAAAGATTGAAGCCTCGTCGACAGTAACAAACTTTGGCTGTTTCAACTCCTATGAACAAGGAAGAAGTGGACTCGAAGGTTCTTCTTAATAACAGAACTGAAGGTTCCAACGATCAAAGTTCGAACCCGGGGACTCGAATCTATGTAGGGTATCAAAGTTTTGCTCCGGTAGTTAACCTGTTTTGATTAATCGAGTAAATCTGGGCTTGTTACTACTTCCCTTACGCATGCTCAACTCTTCGGCTTCTACCAAGCTTGTATCTTTTGAAGACCCGATGGATTGAAAAGCATCGGGTGACGCCAACTTTAGTTCCTGCCCGAAGCTTCGCTTCAACCATTCACTCGAGGGTTGCCGATGTGGGTATTACCCTTCGGGTACTCGACATTACCCTACCTCCTCTGGCCCAACATTGGGGCCCATCTGGAGCGCCCAGCCCAAGAAGGTCCAAGACGTCAGTTGCGCGGAGGAAAGATCGAAGGTGATGATTTCTTGGAGTTCAGGGTAAGGAAAGATTCAAAATATGGAAATATTAGATAGAATTCCTATATATTGTAACCGAATCCGGGCAGGACTGTTGGGACCTGGCTTCCCATATAAAGGCTAGGAGAGAGCCTGACGGATCTCTCTCTACGACTCAAGCATACACCAAACCCTAGCCACCTTGCCTCGCGGCGAGAACGCAACCACGCATTCCTTCGGCTGCCCCATTGTAATCGATTTCACCCATAATCAAGATTAGACAGGCATGACGTAAGGGTATTACTTCTTCGAGCGCCCCGAACCTGGGTAAATCTCGTTCCCTGTTTGTATGGTATCCGATGTCTCGTGCTAACATGCAGGCTTCCGCTAACCCTAAGCCCCTCATCGTGGGCATTGCCAAGGAGCCACCTCGTCACAACCCTTGAACTGCCGCGTCGAGGCACGGCCAATGCCAGAAAGGGTTAGTGCCGCCGGACGGCGGCAGTGTTCTCCTCCTCCATGAATAATTGCTCCAACATCTTTTCGTCGCTGTCCATCGCGGCAATCCGCCGAACACCTTGCGGGCGGGACGGATGGACGATTGTGGCGACATCCTCCTACTGCTAGCGAGTCGGCTAGGCGCCGATAGTTTCGATGGCCGGTGGCTTCTGGACAGGCGGGGTGGAAGGCGAGCACGAGGGAGGCGACGACGATCCAGAAGGGTTTGGAGGCGGATCGGGCGGGGGCGGAATGTAGGGGAAAACGCGTGTGTGGCTGGCAAAAGGGCCCCGCAGGCATTTTCCTACGTGGACGGTTGCCCGCGGCCCCGATGCACACCCCGCGTGAAGGTGCCGACACGGGGTTGCTGACGATTCTATTAGGCTATAAACCACGCCGGCGCTTTACTGGGCGTGCCGATGTAAGCCTAATTTTGGCACCAACCCCCATATGGCTATCCGGAGCGTTATTGGGCTCGCCGGTGGAGATGTTGCGAGAGTCTCGAGGCTTTGTCGCGTAGGGCATTTCTTTAACTGAAAATTTTGCTCTAACCGAGATAAAAATTCTCTAGACTGTCAGAATGTGGTTACAGACATAACTAAGGCGTCCATGGCAAAATATAACTCGATCTTGAAGGACATTACGGCACGATCTGACATCCAGAAGTGTTCTATAGTCCATGAAGGTAGAACTTCAAATTTTTGAAGCCCACAACTTAATTAGCTATAGGCAGTCTTTATGGCATGAAGTTGGACGCCATCCCTATCGATCACTGTGACCTGTAAACATTGTCTTGAATCGATAAAATGCTTAGCAGGTTGTACTCAAAAAATAAAAAAAATAAAAAAATCACGTTGCCAATATTTCTGTTAGGAAACACAAACCGATACCGATCCCGAGTAGAATTTTCCCGTACCTTCCAAAAACAACTTTAACAACGATTGACACTTTGGGCGGGAAGAATCACGGTTCACACTTCACAACAGATGGTGAACCAGGCCGATTTCAATCCCGAGTCGAATTCTGCTTCCGTTACCTTCCGAAAACAACCTGCAACATACATACACACGCCTTGGGCGCGCGGCAAGAATCACAATTCAGACGAGAGCAGTAGTCGGACTCGGTGAATGGCCATCCATATATACATTCTCCAGCGCTCTCCTATGCATTAGTCTTGGGTTTCCCTCGCTTGATCTAGCAACATAGCAACGCCTCGATCGATCGGAACAGCACGCAGAGCGATGGAAAAGCTTCTCCCCGGCGGCGTCCCGGCGGTTCGTCTCTCCAACCGTCTTCAGCTCGCCGCCTTCTTCCCGCCATCCGGCCAACGTGGCCGACGCGGCTCGGCAGTTCCGCCTGCGTTGATGGTGGATGTCAGGGTGATCATCCGCCGACACTTTCCCATCGGCCGAGGCAGGATCGTACAGAAGGTGGCCAAGGACATCATGGTGAGGAGGCAGCAGGCGCGGAAGCTTCGCCTCCCGGAGTGCGTGGAACGGGCTCTCGCCGAGGACGTGCTCCCCCTCGTGGAGCACCCGTTCGATCACGGCGCGGTGGTGGCGGCAAGGGAGAAGATATGCGAGTACGTGGCGGGGGCTTGCGCCGACCCACGCCTCGCCAAGGGAGGCGCGCAGGTGCTCGTGTTGCTGGATAGGTTCGCGTGTCCAGTGTTCCTACGCCCTCCGCCCCGCAAGCCGATGATGAGGATCAGCACCGGTCCAACGAAGACCGAGCCTGAGATCTGCGCCGCAGTGCCCGCGGAGAAGGTGCGACCGCCTATCGGCGTCATCGGAGACGGACGGCCGAAGCAGGTTGACGAGAGGTCCAAGGCTAGTGAGGTTGAGGAGAGGTGGATGGGTTGGGTGCCGTGGTAGAACAAGATCTTTAGCGTTCTACGGATCGATCCATGCATGACATTGACATAAGGCTTCCGTATTTCTTCCGAGTATAGGATTCAACGGTGAAACAAAATTAGTAGTACCTGTTGTTCTTGAATCTTAACATTTCGATATGAATTCGATCAGAGTTGTATCGAGTGCAGTGAACATGTCTGTGCTCATTAGTTTAGTTTGTTTTTCGTCCAGAGAGGAATTCCTTCTCGATACTAATATACTTCTTCACTGAATTTTTGAGAATTGAAAATCGGGGCGGTATTCTTCTTCAAACTGAAAAAAAAAAGAGTGCCAGTTCTGTTGCATAAGAATTAACCACGGCCTAAGAATTTTCAACAGTAATAATATGGACAATCCGATCATATCCATCTTTCAGAACCATTTAGGCGAACTAGATATAGCTGTAATTTGCTGTTTTCTTATTTCTATCGGGCAGTAAGTTTTTGTCTTGCTTGTGCTTACTATCCGTGGATGCCAATGCAGAGCAACAAGCCAATCAATGGAAATAGAGAACACTTGCGAGACTGCATCATTCCAGAATACATGCTCCAAGTCAAAGAGTTAGCACATCACATTTTTAACAAGGACTTTATTGTCCCGCAAAAAAAAAAACACCAAGAAAACAAAGGCTTTACTGAATGAATGACGGTCACACCAAAAAATTGCAAGACCCAAAAAAATTGCAAAGCCTTAACAGATATACTGAAATATAAATAAAAGTGTGAAAGGAATAATGGTACTTTTCTGCTCTTTTTTACAATCTCATGGTACATTGCTGCTGGTGTGGTTGTGAAAACATCACGAGGTCAGGAAGATTAACCTGATCCTTGCTCTATTTTTTCAATATATTCACCTGGTTTTCATTAGCTTTCTTGTATGGTTGATCAGGATGTTGCTGAAATTTTTTTCTGCCAGAGACAGTGGTCTTTGATCTGCCAAACCATCCAAGAGGGCCAGAATGTAGCTGCATTTCCAGTGTTGCTACGCCCTCCTCCTTGCAAGCCGATGAGGAGGATCAGCACCGTTCCAGCTAAGAAGGTAGGGCCTATCGGTGTCATCGGAGACGAACGGCCGAAGCTGTTTGACGAGAAGATCCAGCGTGAGGTTGAGGAGAGGTGGAAGGGTTGGACGCCATGGCAGAAGCCGCAGAACCTGATTTTTTAAGTTCTTCGGATTGATCCATATATATTTCTGTATGTCTTCAGAGTACAATTCAACGGTGTGACAAAATTTGTGCTCGTACTTGTTACTGAATCTTGACCGCTTGCCCAGATCAACCATGGGCATGCCATGCAAAGAATGACCGCATGCACAAAAGTGTGTATCTATTGCAGGAAACATTCATTTATCCATTAGTTTCCTTTGCTTTTCGTTCAGACTTTCAGAGAGCAATGAATTTCTTCTCGATACTATGATGTTTTGCTTCGCTGAATTTCTTCGAACGAAAAAAAAGGTGCCAGCTCTGTTGTGGAAGAGTTAAACCGAGGAATTTTCGTCTGTAATAATATGGGCAAGCCAATCATATCCTATATTCCTATATACTCCAAGTCAAAGAGTTAGGGATCATCATGCTAACAGGACTTCATTCTCCCCGCTAAAAAAAACACTAATAAAACAAAGGCTTCAAATTAATAAAGCCACAACGGCAGAGTGCAAAGATCATAGAATAAGTATCAAGCCTCATACAAGAAACACTCGCCCTCCGGGCGGAAGAGACACACAAACACATACTAGAGTACTAGGATGACATCTCCACCAACACACATCCGAGAAATTGCGCCCCAACGCAACTTCTGACTATGCTAATGGGAAAAGAGGCACCAACGAAGATCGATAAAGGTAGGATGGAGCCGTCGTCAGTCAGTCCACGCGGTCTCTGGTGGTGGCATGGAGCATGCGAAGCCTACCAATCGCCTGCTCCAGCGCTTCCCGGTCTCGTCTCCTAGCCACTTGCCTCCAAACCTGTAGATAGATAAGCATTTTATACAGACCGTCAGCTGGCTGAGAGGGGAAGATCCCTTCAATAGAAAATTTATTCCTAATGTTCCACAGGGCCCAGCATAGAGCTGTGCACCCGATCTAGGCCACCAGCTTGGTCTGTCCGGATAGGTCGTCCAGAAGTCTATACAGATCCGCAAAGCAAGACGGGTTCCAAGAGCATGCTAGCAGTTCCCTAACCGAACTCCACATAAATTTAGCCAGAGGACACAAGAAGAAGATGTGTGCAGTGTCCTCAGCCTCCGTACACAGGGCACATCGCCCCATCGATGGACCCCGCCTCCGCAGCCTCCGTTCAGCATCACGAGTGCGTGTTCAGGCTCCCTTGGTGAGGGAGCTGCCACCGCGGGTGCAGCGGGCGCGTCGAGCTCGATGATGCCGAGTAGCAGGGCACGATCGGCGTCATCCTCCTGCTCGGTGAGGTGAGCCTCCTCCTCGCATTTCTTCTTCCTGCACTCGCATGCCCAATGGCCCTTTTCCCGCAATAGCGGCAGACGTCGTCCTTCTTCGACCTGCTGGAGGTTTTGTATCCCTCCCCGGTTGGTCACTCGTCGTCGTGGTCCTTGCCGCGGTTCTTGGCTTGACGGCGATCACCGACGTTGCTGCTGTCGTCGTGAGCAGCACGCTTTTGGCTCGTGCGCCACTCCTCCTCGGTGAGGAGCAGCCTCCCGCCGGAGTCCTCCGCTCTGTCGATGGCCTCGTTTTCCTCCACAACGAGGAGGCGTCCGCAGAGCTCCTCCATCAACATTGTTTCGATGTCAAGTAAGGATTCAAGTGACGAGGCCATATGTCGGTACTTACGGGGAAGGACGCGCAAGAACTTCCTGACAGCTTTGCCTTCGTCTTCCGGGTCGCTGATCATCTCCAGATCGCTGAGGATCGTGGAGAGGCGCAGCGCGAAATCCTCCACTGTCTCGCCATTCTTGAATGCGAAGCGGTCATAGTCGCGTCGGCGGGTCTGAGCCTTGGCGTCGCGGACGCGCTCGGCCCCGACGCGCAGCGTCGTCTGTGTGTCCCATGCGGCCTTGGTGTTGTCCTCGGCGGCAAGGGTGCGAACGAGCTCCGGACGTACGGCGCGGAGGACAGCTGCCAGCGCCGCCCGATCCTCATGATCGTCGATGTCGCCCTCACTCACCGCTTCCCAGAGCCCGTGCACCTGCAGCTACACGCGCATGATCACAGACCAATCGGCGTAGTTGGTACGCGTCAAGGTTGGCTGACCTCCCGTGCGACCCTCTCCCTCACCACCAACTCGCGCCCATGGTGTTGACTGCGACCACGGCGAATTGGTGACATGGACGGAGGCGACCGCCCTGGAGACTTTGAGCCCGACCCGGACGCTGTGTCCGCGGGCTTCTTCTTCTCCCCCGACGTAGCTTTCTTTGGCGGAGGCGGAGTGGAGCCTGCCATGGTCGTTGGCTTGATCTGATACCACTTGTGACCTTGCTCTCGCTCTCTCGATCTCACTCTTTCTCTCTGAAGAAACAAGAACGAAGAACAGAGACATTTGTTTTTGCGATGCGTGCCTTTTCTGCTTTCTATCCTTTTATTCATAAGGAGATCGATCGTGTCTGTTACACGATGCCCACGATGGATGTGCCACCCCACGTCCGAGCTGATCGGTAGCAGCTTACAAATCGGATCAAAGACCTAGACAACAATCCTATCTAGAACCTGAAATATAGCTGACTCGCCACCTGAAGAACATAACACTTCTAACTGAAACTCTAAAACCTGACAGTGACTAGATTAACTAACATGGGATGGTGGTGGTCGGTTCAGTTCCAACGGAGGCAGACACGGTGGGGGGACGATGGAGGCCGCTTCCCCAATGTGTGGCAATGAGATTGGCAAGGTGGTTCCGGTGGCAACTCTGGCGGTGGGCTAGAGCGTTGGGATGCCACTGCGGCGGCAACTCGGGAAGGTCAGGGCGTAGTGAACAAGGAGAAGTTCTCGGTTGCAAAGCAGGGTGGAGGTGGTGATGCTCATGTCGGCAACCAACCAGCCGCACTTTTGACTCCTAAAGTAGCAGCGCCACTCTCCTCCAGCTCCGCCTGGCCGCCTCCGCGTGCATGTCCCGACCAGGATAACTAGGAGGACGCGCCTCAACTAGGAGCTCGATCTGACGTTGGTCTACGCCGCCAGGCCACCACCTATTGCGTAACACGCGACAGTCATATCTAGTTTCATCCTTGCAGGTTCTCTCTCAACTTGGCCAGTACCGGAAGGTAGTCCAGTAGTGGTAGCTGTAGCCTGTAGACACCATGGTTTGGCTCTATAGTTTCTTAGTTCAATTCAGCTCTGTACTTTAGTTCAGTTACGTAGTTCTTCGTCCTACATGTTTTGTCTCTACGAGAGAAAGGGAAACATGTTGATATAATCCAGTTAAAACTGGTTAATTAGTTATGCTCTGGACCATTTTTTAGCTGATGAAATCCTTGATATACATGGTATACCTATCAATTTTCTATTTTTTGAGAAACGCTATTTTGAAAAATAGCGTGCTAACTTGCATACCGTTTAGAGAAGAACTAGGCCGTTTCATTTAACGCGTTATTTTTTTCCTTGGCTACAACCGATACAGATAAAGGCAAGCCCACTCGAACACTAACAAAGGAGGGTCGCGTCCACTTATGCCGACAACACATCAGAGACCACAAAAAGTCACCAACCACACGAACACAACCAAAGGTGACCCGCTCCACCAAAGTAGTCAAACTCGCACCACTAGCAATGGCGGTTGGAGTGTGTGGACTTGCCCGCAGCAGGATTAATATGAGCCAAGCACGACATATCCCTATATTCTTCATATGTACGTTTGGGGAGCGCGGATTCAAGCAGTCGTGACATCGTCAGCGCGCTGCTGACCCCTATCGGCTCCGCCACCACGGCCACAGCCTCGTCCTCCGCCTTGAGCTCTTTGCTGGAAAGTCATGGCGACCATGTCGGATCCGCCACTCTTTTGGTCATTCGGGGGTTCTTACGCTTGTTATTGTCATTGTTGTTTTTCTTTTGCTGGTGTAGGGGTATAGCTGTTGCCTGCAAGAATCCGCTTGGGTCATCATCCGTTGTTGAATGGTTACTGGCGATGAAGATCATCTCATTGAGGTTTAGCCTTCGCGCGTTGTGTTCACACGTCAGCTTGTGCCGGAGCAAGCTTCTCCTCTACAATCCTCCTATGAATGCTAGCATAGCCGTTGTTTGTTAACGTTCTCACATGAGTTTCTACTCTCGGTGCTCTCAAATAATCTCCACCAAACACAGTTATTACGGCTCGGCAAAAACCTGTAGATAGTCTTGGAGCATGTCGACTCCATCATGCGTAGGTAGTCATCAGCTGCATCGATCTGGGGGACCTCCGTATACAAGACAACACAATGCAGTAGTGCACTTCTGGATTGAGGAGAAGCCTCACAAACCGGTGCAATCTTGCTTGCACATGAAGTATTCGCCAAACTCTCTAGTGCCAAAGACAATCATCATGAACAGATTCTTGTTCATCTCAAACCGGCGCCGAAAATCCTTCAGCGTGTGAGTTGTATCGTCGGTGAAGTAGTTAGAGTCAAGAAGCAAGGCGACGGCTTGATGATGCCGCTCCTTGTTCCTCGTCTTGCCAACCCTTGAACCGCCACGCCGAGGCATGGCCAAGGCCAGAATGGGTTGGCGGAGTCGGAGGAGGCTCGCCAGCATCAACTGCTCCTGGTGCCGCCGGACGGCGGCAGTGTTCCCCTCCTCCATGAACAACTGCGCCAATATCTCGTCGTCGCTGTCCATCGCGAAAATCCGCCGAACACCATGTGAGCGGGACGAACGGACTATCGTGGCGACATCCTCCTACTGCCAGCGAGTCGGCCATGAAGTTGGACGCCATCCCTATCGATCACTGTGACCTGTAAACATTGATTTGAGTGGATAAAATGCTTAGCAAGTTGTACTCAAAAAATAAATAAATAAATAAATAAAACCACGTTGCCAATATTTCTGGTAGGAAAAACAAACTGATACCAATCCCGAGTAGAATTATTTTTTCTTTTACATTCCAAAAACAACTTTAACAACCATTGACACTTTAGGCGGGAAGAATCACAGTTCACACTTCCGGGCCGATTTCGATCCCGAGTCGAATTCTGCTTCCGTTACCTTCCGAAAACAACCTGCAACATCCATAGTACAGGCCTTGGGCGCGCGGCAATAGAATTACAATTCAGACGAGAGCAGCAGTCGGACTCGGTGGATGACCATCCATATATACATCCTCCAGCCCTCTCCTATGCATTAGTCTTGGGTTTCCCTCGCTTGATCTAGCAATATAGCAAAGGCTGGATCGATCGGAACAGCACGCAGCGCGATGGAAAAGCGTCTCCCCGGCGGCATCCCGGCGGTTCGTCTCTCCAACCGTCTCCAGCTCACCGCCTTCTTCCCGCCGTCCGGCCAACGTGGCCGACGCGGCTCGGCACTCCCGCCTGCGTTGATGGTGGATGTCAGGGTGATCATCCGCCGACACTTTCCCATCGGCCGAGGCAGGATCGTACAGAAGGTGGCGAAGGACATCATGGTCAGGAGGCAGCAGGCGCGGAAGCTTCGCCTCCCGGAGTGCGTAGAACGGGCTCTCGCCAAGGACGTGCTCCCCCTCGTGGAGCACCCGTTTGACCACGGCGTGGTGGTGGCGGCAAGGGAGAAGATATGCGAGTACGTGGCGGGGGCTTGCGCCGACCCACGCCTCGCCAAGGGAGGCGCGCAGGTGCTCGTGTTGCTGGATACGTTCGCGTGTCCAGTGTTTCTACGCCCTCCTCCCCTCAAGCCGATGATGAGGATCAGCACCGTTCCAACTAAGCACGCCGGCGTTGCGATGAGGACTAACCCATGCACGAAGACCGATCCTGCGATCTGCGCCGCAGTGCCCATGGAGAAGGTGCGACCGCCTATCGGCGTCATCGGAGACGGACAGCCGAAGCAGGTCGACGAGAGGTCCAAGGCTAGTGAGGTTGAGGAGAGGTGGATGGGTTGGGTGCCGTGGTAGAACAGGATCTTTAGCGTTCTACGGATCGATCCATGCATGACATTGACATAAGGTTTCCGTATTTCTTCCGACTATAGGATTCAACGGTGAAACAAAATTAGTAGTACCTGTTGTTCTTGAATCTGAACATTTCGGTATGAATTCAGAGTTGTATCGAGTGCAGGGAACATGTCTGTGCTCATTAGTTTAGTTTGTTTTTCGTCCAGAGAGGAATTCCTTCTCTATACTATGATGGATTTCTTCGCTGAATTTTTGAGAGTTGAAAATCGGGGCGGTATTCTTCTTCAAACTGAAAAAAAAGTGCCAGTTCTGTTGTGTAAGAATTAACCACGACCTAAGAATTTTCGACAGTAATAATATGGACAATCCGATCATATCCGTCTTTCAGAAACATTTATGCGAACTAGATATAGCTGTAACTTGCTGCTTTTCTTATTTCTATCGGGCAGTAATTAAGTTTTTGTCTTGCTTGTGCTTACTGTTCGTGGATGCCAATTCAGAGCAACAAGCCAATCAATGGAAATAGATAACACTTGCTAGACTGCATCATTCCAGAATACATGCTCCAAGTCAAAGAGTTAGCAAATCACATTCTTAACAAGGACTTTATTGTCCGGTAAAAAAAAACACCAAGAAAACAAAGGCTTTACTGAATGAATGACGGTCACACCAAAAAATTGCAAGACCCAAAAAATTTGCAAAGCCTTAACAGATATACTGAAAAATAAATAAAAGTGTGAAAGGAATAATGGTACGTTGCTGCTCTTTTTTACAATCTCATCATGGTACAATTGTGAAAACATCACGAGATCAGGAAGATTAACCTGATCCTTTCTCTATTTTTCCAATATATCCACCTGGCTTCCATTAGCTTTCTTGTATGGTTGATCAGGATGTTGCTGAATTTTTTTTCTGCCAGAGACTGTGGTCTTTGATCTTCCAAACCATCCATCCATGAGGGCCAGAATGTAGCTGCATTTCTCAATACTGATATTCAGAAGAAAGTTTTTACTCCATTTTTTGAGTCCATTCCTGAGAGTTTTGAATCTGCCATTGAGCATTAATGCAGAGTCACTTTTGCATGAGTGCCATAGTGTTGAAACCTTCTCATTGAATCCCTCAAAACCATGCCAAAAAAATTCAAATCTAAATAGATGAGGTTTAGGTGTATCAGTGCCAATCTCTATATGAATGGGAACATGATTTGAGCCAAATTTTGCTAGAGGAAAGGACATTGTATTGCATGTAAAAACCCAGTCTAATCTTTCCAAAAGCGGATTGTATTGCATGTTGCTCCTGATGATATTGTGGGCCACAGAGGATGATGGTGCCGTAGGGTGATGATCTTTGCTTTTGATGATTGTAGTGTGGTGGAGATGCATGAGGTCGATTTCCTAATTCAGTTGAACTGGTCATACGTGCTTGGCCTAGATGACCTCAACTAGGATAGGAAAGAAGAAGAGCTTGAGGAAGAAGAAGAATTGTTGTGGTTGCCGAGGAGGAGGAGGTCGATGCTCCCATGGAGGAAACACAAGGAATCATGAAGATATCATGGACACAACACTATGGCCAACACCAAAAAATTGCTTTGTGCCATGCTTGGTTGAATGTGTCGCTTGATACATCGGTTGGCATGGATCAGTTCATGGATAAATTTTGTAGTAGGATCGAGGACTATTATTGCAACAGTGCGACCGCTCCATCTAGCTGCACTCAAGGCTCTCTCGGCCACCGTTGGGGCACCACCCATGAGCAATGCAACCGATAGTCCTGTTGTGTGTATCAATTCAACAATGCGCCACCAAGTGGGGATGCTAATCATGGAGAATGAGCCTATCATCCAAGAGCGCTACAAGCATTCAACAAGAAGAACGTATCACGGGTTTCACTTTGCACCATTGCTACAATGATCTAGTTGGCAATGACAAGTGGGTGCCGAGGAATTGGTAGACCACACAGAGAACATCACATATTAGGTTATCCGTTGAAGCTGGTGATGAGGAGGATGAGGAGCAACACAAGAGGCCGGATGGAAAAAAAAATATAGCAAAGGAGAGGAAAATGAGAGGAGGTGTGCTTTGTGCTATGATTGAGACCAAGACCTCGAATTTCAGTGCTTAAATCATCTCCGACAAGTGGATTTTTAGGCATATGTTCTACTTAGACGGCTCTCTTACTCACTAAAAAGAACACTAGGTTGTTCGTGGCTTCTTGCAGATGAGACTTCCAGTCCCGTGTTAAACCACTTATGATTTAACTCATACTCAACACTGATTTCTCCTATGTCTGTCATCTTTGTGAACTTGATGTTAAGGATGTCATTCTCAACGACAACATTGATGAAGAGATGTATTGTCATCAACCTTCGACTTTTGAGCACCTGGATCATGTATGCTGCATGCATCGCTCAATCCACGGCTTGAAGTAAGCTCCTAGAGTTTGGTACCAACTCTTTGCATCGTATCTTCGCTAGCTATGATTCACACCTTTGATCTCTGACACTTCATTGTTTGTTGTGAAAGAAGGTTTTGATCGTGATTATGTCTTGAACTATGTGCACGACATGTCATCATCACTGCATCATCATTTGGCACCGCTCCACCGACTTACCAAGCTGCTCCAGGTTGAATAATCGATGGCATATCTTGGTGATTTGTCCATCTTCTTTAGGATTTCAATTCAGCGCTCATCGGCTAGTCCTTCTTTCCCAATGAAAGTATGCCATTGAGCTACTTCAGTGCACTAGTATGTCTGAGTGCCACTCCACCGCAACATATGTTGATACTAGCGCCAAGATGTCTGATGGATCGCCTGTCAACAATTCGTCTTATATCAGAGTCTTGCTTGTGCTTTGCAATACCTTCCCTTGACATGCCCTCGCCTTTCATATGCCGGCCAACAGGTGTGTTTACACATGCATGATCCTCTTGACCCTAATCTAGCGTTGATTAAGTGTAGTCCTCACTATGTCAAAGGAACATTGGATTTTGGTCATCCCCTCAGCTCAACTTCTTCTACGACTCTCACCACTTACTCTAATTGGATTGGGCTAGTTTCCTTGATTCTTGTCGCTCCACATATGGCTATTGCGTGTACTATGCATGGTGAAAACGTCATCTCTTTATCTTGTAAACGGCAGACTATCGTCTCCGGGTCTAGTGCCGAAGCAGAGGCCCTTGCACATTCCATTGTTGAATGTTTCCCGTTACGGCAACTACTTGGTGAACTACATCGACCTTTCCCGACAATGTCTTTGCAGTGTACATGTCATCTAATCCAATTCAACACCGTCGGACAAAGTACATTAAGATTGATATTAACTTTGTTCGTGAGAAGGTTTTCCTCGACAAGGTTTGTGGGTTTTCAAGTTCTGTCTAGCCATCAGTTCCATGTCGTTCAATAATATAACAATTTGATGTCACATATGTTGCTATTTTTGTGTTTAAATTTAGTCAAATTTAAAACTATGTGATTTCCATAAAAGAAAACATACACTTATTTTGGAACGGAGGGAGTAAATATAAATATCCTCTGCCTAACCCTAATTGTTTTTCTATGATCTCATGCAATCGGAGCTCCGCGTGCCTAGCGCAGTGTGTGGCATTTCCCAAAACCGTATCTATCTATTAGTCTTGCACTGTGTGAGACTTTTCGGCTTGGCCGGTCCTCACAATTTTGCTTGCTCTCACTCTTAAAAAAACACGTTGCGGATATTTCTGGTTGGAAAAGCAGTCCGATATAGATCCCGAGTAGAATTATTTTTCCCTTACCTTCCCAAAACAACCTTTAACAGCCATACACGCTTTGGGCGGGAAGAATCACAGTACACACATCAGATGGCAAAGCCACCGGGCCGATTTCGATCCCGAGTCGAGTTCTGTTTGCGTTACCTTCCAAAAACAAACAACCAGCATACGCGGTTTGAGCGTCAAGAATCACAGTTCAGAGGAGAGCTCTAGTCGGACTCGGTGATGATGGCCATCCACGAGCGATCCAGCCATCCATATATACAGCGTCCATCGCCCGCCTAGCTAGGCACTAGTGTTGGGTTTGCGTGGTTTGATCTAGCAATAGCAAAGGCTCGATCGGAACATCAGCGCGATGGAAAAGCGTCTCCTCGGCGGCGTCCCGGCGGTTCGTCTCTCCAACCGTCTTCAGCTCGCCGCCTTCTTCCCGCCGTCTGGCCAACGTGGCCGACGCGGCTCGGCACTTCCGCCGGCGTTGATGGTGGATGTCCGGGTGATCATCCGCCGACACTTTCCCATCGGCCGAGGCAGGATCGTACAGAAGGTGGCCAAAGACATCATGGTCAGGAGGCAGCAGGCGCGGAAGCTTCGCCTCCTGGAGTGCGTGGAACGGGCTCTCGCCGAGGACGTGCTCCCCCTCGTGGAGCACCCGTTCGACCACGGCGCGGTGGTGGCGGCAAGGGAGAAGATATGCGAGTACGTGGCGGGGGCTTGCGCCGACCCACGCCTCGCCAAGGGAGGCGCGCAGGTGCTCGTGTTGCTGGATACGTTCGCGTGTCCAGTGTTCCTACGCCCTCCGCCCCGCAAGCCGATGATGAGGATCAGCACCGGTCCAACGAAGACCGAGCCTGAGATCTGCGCCGCAGTGCCCGCGGAGAAGGTGCGACCGCCTATCGGCGTCATCGGAGACGGACGGCCGAAGCAGGTTGACGAGAGGTCCAAGGCTAGTGAGGTTGAGGAGAGGTGGATGGGTTGGGTGCCATGGTAGAACATGATCTTTAGCGTTCTACGGATCGATCCATGCATGGCATTGACATAAGGTTTCCGTATTTCTTCCGATTATAGGATTCAACGGTGAAACAAAATTAGTAGTACCTGTTGTTGTTCTTAAATCTGAATATTTCTGTATGAATTCAGAGTTGTATTGAGTGCAGCGAACATTTCTGTGCTCATTAGTTTAGTTTGTTTTTCGTCCAGAGAGGAATCCCTTCTCGATACTATGATGGATTTCTTCGCTGAATTTTTGAGAGTTGAAAATTGGGGCGGTATCCTTCTTCAAACTAAAAAAATGCCAGTTCTGTTGTATAGACAATCCAATCATATCCATCTTTTCGACAGTCATTAATAATATGGACAATCCAATCATATGCATCTTTCAGAACCATTTATGCGAATATAGCTGTAACTTGCTGCTTTCTTATTTCTATCGGGCAGTAAGTTTTTGTCTTTCTTGTGCTTACTGTCAGTGGATGCCAATGCAGAGGAATAAGCAAAACGATCGAAAATGATAACACTTTCTAGACTGCATCATTCCAGAACACATACTCCAAGTCAAACAATTAGCACATCCCATTCTTAACAAGGACTTTACTGTCCCGCAAAAATACACCAAGTAAACAAATGCTTTACTGAATGAATGACGGTCACACCACCCCTGAGATGGAAATGCAATCAGCATTTTTGTCTAAGAAAAAAAGGCGCGCTTTCAATCAAGAAAAGAAAAGAAAGACTTCCATTAAAAAACCTCAACCAGCGGGAACTGAGGGATCTTTGTGTTTATCAACCAGGAGGTGGCGGAAAGGCCATAAAACCCATCTAGGGTTCTGTCCTCTTCGCCGGTGATACCGCTGGTCCGATCCGCCTCCGGTGACCTTGGGGTCTTGGAGGTGTGGCGTACCACGGTCCCTCGCCGGCGGGGAGTTTCCGTTCTTAATTTAGTTTGCTTTTCAGTCTCTTTTTTGGGATGGTGAGGCGGCGGCTACATCCTAATAAGGTCCTCCTCGCCCTATCCTCGCTCCGATAGTGCATCTAGCGCTGACAGAGGGCGCGTGGAGTTGTGTGCCCGTCGGATCTCCTGGGATCCGGACAGTTTTCGTGTTTGGTGGTGTAGTTTCATATCAGTCTCTTCCGATCTACGGTTTTCATCATTGGCGATGGTTGCTGCTGTGGTGCGCTCATCCTTTGGGATCTTAGCACGACGACTTTTCGTATGTCCACTACAACAAATTTTACTACGACAAGCTTTGCCTGACGTTGTCGATGGAGGGGCGAGGACAGTGGCGCGCCTTCGGCTCGTGCTAGTGCATGTAGTCGTCGCTAGGCGGTCCGAGTACCAATTTGTATTTTTTGTTCTTTTTGGACTATTTGTACTATTGTTGATGATTATTAATAGATCGGTGGATTTCTCGAAAAAAAACTTCAAAAAATTTATGTTGAGCAATTTTGAAATTTTTAGTCCCATGGATGAAATGTATCAGAGTTGTCGGATCTTCAAACATACGGTGGTTGGCGGTTTGGCGTTTAAAAAAATTTGCGGCGTGGCAAATTGCCAGGGCCACGCCCTTTTTTCCATGGTAACTCTGTGGATCGCTTGTAATTCGGCCGGACGAGGACCAAACACGCGCATTATCACGCTATATAGGGTCTGCACTTCCGCGAGAAACCAAGAAATTGCAAAGCCTTAACATAAGAAAAATAAATGAAAGTGTGAAACGAATCATGGTACATTGATGTTTTTCTTTATAATCTCATGGTATCTTGCTTTCATGAAATGAAAAGAAAATAAAAACTTCCATTGAAGACCGCAAGCAGCGGTAAAGGAGGGACCCATGTGTTCATCAAGCAGCTAAGCACTATAACTTAAGAAAATTTATGTTGAGCAAATTTGAAATTTGTAGTCTCACGGATCGAACGTATCGGGATTCGTCGGGTCTTCAAACATACGGTGATTGGCATTTTAAGAAAAAACTCCAGCGTGGCAAATTGCCAGGGACACGCCTTTTTTTTTTCCTCGCAACTCTCTGCTCGTAATTCGGTCATGCGAGGACCAAACACGCATAGTCACGCTCTATTGGCGGGTACTTCCACGAGAATCCAAGAAATTGAAGAACATTAACATATAGACTGAAAAATAAATAAAAGTGTGAAAGCTGCTTTTTTATAATCTCATGGTACCTTATCATGGCCTTCTTGTGTCGTGAATCGGTCGGCTACCGCTCCTCATCGAGGCCGATGGGAATCATGGTGGTCGGTTCGGTTCCAACGGAGGAAGACACAGCGGAGGGAACGATGGAGGCCGCTTCCCCTGTGTTGGGCGCTCTGATCGAGCAAATCGCAACAACGTGTGGAAGTGAGAGCGTTGGGATGCCACTGCGGCTGCGACTAGGGAAGGTCAGGGCGCAGTGAAGAAGGAAAAGTTCTCAGTTGCAAAGCAGGGTGGAGGTGGTGATGCTCATACATTGGCTTCCACACCGGATCAAACCCTAGCCTCCTTGCCTCTCGGCGAGAACACAACCATGCAGTCCTTCGGCTGCTCCATTGTAACCGATTTCACCCATAATTAAGATCAGATAGGCAGGACGTAAGGGTATTTCCTCTCCGAGCATCCCAAACCTGGGTGAATCTCGTTCCCCGCTTGTCTAGTATCTGATGTCTCGTGCTAACATGCAGGCTTTCGCTAACCCTAAGCCCCTCATCTTGGGCATTGCCGATGAGCGACCTCGTCACAACCCTTTAAGCGCCGCGCCGAGGCACGGCCAATGCCAGAATGAGTTGGCGGAGGCGGAGGAGGCTCGCCAGCATCAGCTGCTGCTGGTGCCGCCGGACGTCGCAGTGTTCTCCTCCTGCATGAATAACTGCGCCAACATCTCGTCGTCGATGTCCATCGCGGCAATCCGCCGAACACCTTGCGGGAGGGACGGACGGACGATCGTGGAGACATGCTCCTACTGCTAGCGAGTCGGCCAGGCGCCGACGGTTTCGATGGCCGGTGGTTTCTGGACAGGCAGGGTGGAAGGCAAGCACGGGGGAGGCGACGGCGACGGGGATGGCGGGGATGACAATCCAGAAGGGTATGGAGGCGGATCGGGCAGGGGTGGAATGTGGGGGAAAAACACGCGTGTGGCTGGCAGAAGGGCCCCGCGGGCGTTTTCCTACGTGGACGGCTACCGGCGCCCCCGGTTCACACCCCGCGCGAAGGGGCCGACTTGGGGTTGCTGGCGATTCTATTTGGCTAGAAACCGCGTCGGCGCTTTATTGTGCGCGCCGATGTAAGCCCAATTTTGGCACCGACCACCATATGGCTATCTGGAGCACTATTAGGCTCGCCGGTGGAGATGCTGTGAGAGTCTCGAGGCTTTGCCGCGTAAGGCATTTCTTTAACTGAAAATCTTGCTCTAAACGGGATTAAAAATTCTCTAGACTGTCAGAATGTGGTTACAGACATAAGTAAGGCGTCCATGGCAAAATATAACTCGATCTTGAAGGACATTACGGCACGATCTATGACTTCCAGAAGTGTTCTATATATAGTGCATGAAGGTAGAACTTCAAATTTTGAAGCCCACAACTTAATTAGCTAGGCAGTTTTTATGGCATGAAGTTGGACGCAATCCCTATCGATCACTGTGACCTGTAAACATTGTCTTGAATCGATAAAAATGCTTTAGCAGGTTGTACTCAAAAAATAAAAAAAATAAAAGGACGTTGCCAATATTTCTGGTAGGAAAAACAAACCGATACCGATCCGGAGTAGAATTATTTTTCCCGTACCTTCCAAAAACAACTTCAACAACGATTGACGCTTTGAGCGGGAAGAATCCCAGTTCACACTGCACAACGTTTGGTAAACCAGGCCGATTTCGATCCCCAGTCGAATTCTGCCTCCGTTACCTTCCGAAAAGGAAACTGCTGGGCGTCCCCGGGGGATCTGATTTCCCAGCCCCCGGGTCGCCAGCCGTCGGATCGGCCATCTTGGACGGCCATATCTGCTTTTACTGAATGTAGCAAAAAAACATCCTCTTTTGCTACATTGTAGCAAAAAACGGTTCAGTCACGAAATCAAATAAAAAGGTTGAGCTCGCCGGAGACTCGCCGGAGACCTCGCCGGAGACTCGCCGGAGACCTCGCCGGAGAGCTCGTAGCAAAAAAATTATGCTATTGCAGCAAAATCACCTCGTTGGAGATATCGCCGGAGACCTCGCCTCAGAAAAAAATCTACGGTAGCAAAACTGACTTCGCCGGAGACTCTCGTCGGAAACATAGTAGCAACACTTTTATACTATTGTAGCTAAACCATAAAACTATTGTAGCAAAGAGGATATAGGTATGTAGCAAATCGCCGTTGGCCAAAAGCAAATATCCCAAAGAAACAATCCCATCAGTAGCAATACACATCACAGCTTTGATCACTGTTTGTAGCATAGTCGTCTATCGTATGAAGCACATCCGACAGAGTTGGTAGCAACGCCGTCGACCAGCGTAGCACCGCCATTGGCCTACAGTAGCAACGTACGTTGGCCTAAGGTAGCACCACTGATCTGTGTAGGCAGCATTAGAGAGAAAAAAGATGAACAGGGAATGGACTGTGTAGCTCGGAAAAGCAAGCTGGGCGGCCGTGGGAGCTCGCATTGTCCCGTCGGTTCTAGCACGCGAGCAGACCGGCCACCGCCGGCGGAACTCATGGCCGCGCCCTGTTGTAGCAAGATGGGCACCCACATGGACTTTGAAGCGGGAGTGCCCCTGGATCTCGCGGGGCCGGCGGGCACGGGATCAAGGGAGGACGGCCGCCCCTGCGAGTTCCTGATGCGGCGAGAGCTGCAGAATCACACCTCGGAGGCTTTAGCGGCGGGAGACCACCGCGGTTTGTAGAAATCAAGGAACCGCAGGGGAGAACCGGCCGATGCAGACCTAGGACGGCGAGCCGGCGTGGGGGCTGGCCATCGGGGAGACTTCGCGGCGGTGGAGGAGGCTGGCCGGCGGCTAGCATGTTGCTGGCGAGGCGGGTCGCCGGAGCCAGCCACAGGAATTGGATCGGGAGCATCAGGAATTGGGGGAAAACCAAGGTAGGAGACGACCTGTTCGGTGGTTAGGTGGGACCCAGCGACACGCGTCGCACGCGTAAGCAGGAGGTTGCGGGACGTCCATCCCCCGGGGGAATCTAATCATTTTCCTTCCGAAAACAACCTACAACATCCATACACGCCTTGGGCGCGCGGCAAGAATCACAATTCAGACGAGAGCAGTAGTCGGACTCGGTGGATGGCCATCCATATATACATCCTCCAGCGTTCTCCTATGCATTACTCTTGGGTTTCCCTCGCTTGATCTAGCAATATAGCAAAGGCTCGATCGATCGGAACAGCACGCAGCGCGATGAAGAAGCGTCTCCCCGGCGGCGTCCCGGCGGTTCGTCTCTCCAACCGTCTTCAGCTCGCCGACTTCTTCCCGCCGTCTGGCAAACGTGGCCGACGCGGCTCGGCACTTCCGCCGGCGTTGATGGTGGATGTCAGGGTGATCATCCGCCGACACTTTCCCATCGGCCGAGGCAGGATCGTACAGAAGGTGGCCAAGGACATCATGGTCAGGAGGCAGCAGGCGCGGAAGCTTCGCCTCCCGGAGTGCGTGGAACGGGCTCTCGCCGAGGACGTGCTCCCCCTCGTGGAGCACCCGTTCGACCACGGCGCGGTGGTGGCGGCAAGGGAGAAGATATGCGAGTACGTGGCGGGGGCTTGCGCCGACCCACGCCTCGCCAAGGGAGGCGCGCAAGTGCTCGTGTTGCTGGATACGTTCGCGTGTCCGGTGTTCCTACGCCCTCTGCCTTGCAAGCCGACGATCAGGATCAGCACCGGTCCAACGAAGACCGAGCCTGAGATTAGGGGTGGACACAAAGCTTGAGGCTTGAGGCTCGGCTCGAGCTCGACAAGGCTCGGCTCGGGCTCGACTCGGCTCGAAGGGCACACAAGCCAAGCCCAAACCTTCCGATCAAGGCTCGAGGCTCGACAAGCCCGCTCGACGAAGCTCGCAAGCCGGCTCGAGGGCTCGATGCGAAATAACAATTTGAAATTACCCTTACTACAAATCTAATAATTTACAATTGTAATCAACACTAATGTCATGTGAATTCACCGATCGTCTACCAACTAAATCTACCTTGCAGAAACTACAAAATAGAGACTGAAAATATTATTTCAGTCATAACATATGGGTATATATATTGGTTTAGGCGCCAACCATGAATCATGTAGTACATGGCCACGTCGGCTACACATAGTATTACAGATTGTTACATATAAGTGATAACTTTGACCGATTCCTCTTGAACATCTTGGCCATTTTATTAATCTTGTCTAATGTTTCTTCTCTTACATACAGTACAAATCCATCTAGAAATAAACTCAGAATCACACACTATGTATGCAGAAAACACCAGCAAAAGGAATATGGAGAAAACGTATGTCTTGTAGTTGTATCCAACTATCCATCAAGGAACAGCCAGGGGAAGCACCCAAGAGGAGCATGAGCACGCGAGCAGCACCAACAGCCGCTGCGCATGGCGCCGTGTGCATCTAGGAGGAGCAAGCCGCGGATGGGAAGGGGACCGGGAGGAACAGCGCTGCAGAGGGCAGGGGCAGCCATGGGAGGAAGAGATTGGGGAGTGGCCAGGTGGGTGCGGATGCCGGCGGCCGGTGGTCGGCGGCGGCCGATGCTAACCCTATGGCCTAGTGAGCGAGCATGAGAAGGAGGGGTCGGGGATGGCAGGGAATCGCGCCAGGCGAGGGGAAAATGGTGCGGTCAGACTGGGGCGCTGTGATGTGGCGGCCGGCTCGTGAGCCTTTCGAGCCGAGCCGCAAGCTTGTCGAGCCGAGCCTCGAGCCCAATTTCCAGGAACGTTTTACACACAAGCCGAGCCAAGCTTGGCTCGAAATTCAACGAGCCTTTCCGAGCCAAGCCTCGAGCCGGCTCGGCTCGGCTCGATTCCACCCCTACCTGAGATCTGCGCCGCAGTGCCCGCGGAGAAGGTGCGACCGCCTATCGGCGTCATCGGAGACGGACGGCCGAAGCAGGTTGACGAGAGGTCCAAGGCTAGTGAGGTTGAGGAGAGGTGGATGGGTTGGGTGCCGTGGTAGAACAAGATCTTTAGCGTTCTACGGATCGATCCATGCATGACATTGACATAAGGCTTCCGTATTTCTTCCGAGTATAGGATTCAACGGTGAAACAAAATTAGTAGTACCTGTTGTTCTTTAATCTTAACATTTCGATATGAATTCGATCAGAGTTGTATCGAGTGCAGTGAACATGTCTGTGCTCATTAGTTTAGTTTGTTTTTCGTCCAGAGAGGAATTCCTTCTCGATACTAATATACTATCATGGATTTCTTCACTGAATTTTTGAGAGTTGAAAATCGGGGCGGTATTCTTCTTCAAACTGAAAAAAAAGAGTGCCAGTTCTGTTGCATAAGAATTAACCACGGCATAAGAATTTTCAACAGTAATAATATGGACAATCCGATCATATCCATCTTTCAGAACCATTTAGGCGAACTAGATATAGCTGTAATTTGCTGTTTTCTTATTTCTATCGGGCAGCAAGTTTTTGTCTTGCTTGTGCTTACTATCCGTGGATGCCAAAGCAGAGCAACAAGCCAATCAATGGAAATAGAGAACACTTGCGAGACTGCATCATTCCAGAATACATGCTCCAAGTCAAAGAGTTAGCACATCACATTTTTAACAAGGACTTTATTGTCCCGCAAAAAAAAAAACACCAACAAAACAAAGGCTTTACTGAATGAATGACGGTCACACCCAAAAATTGCAAGACCCAGAAAAATTGCAAAGCCTTAACAGATATACTGAAAAATAAATAAAAGTGTGAAAGGAATAATGGTACTTTTCTGCTCTTTTTTACAATCTCATGGTACATTGCTGCTGGTGTGCTTGTGAAAACATCACGAGGTCAAACTTTCCAAGGAGCAATTGCATGCCCGGCCGTCAAACACATCTGGCGGACTTGGGCTCCACAGAAGGTCAAACTCTTCCTGTGGTTGGCCCTGTAAGATCGTTGCTGGACTGCCGAGCGGCTTGCTAGACGTGGCCTACCCCACCATCCCCGATGCCTACTCTGCGACCAGCTTTCTGAGACCATGCACCATCTCCTGATCGACTGCCCCTTTGTCAAGCAAGTTTGGCACGAGGCGCTCGCTTGGATGAGGATGCCCTGCAGGACTCCGGACTCTGCCTCCCTGACCGATTGGATCACCACCACCAAGCCGGCCCTCCCGAAACCCCTCCGCAAGGGTTTTGCTTCAGCCGCTTTGCTGATCCCTTGGATGCTCTGGAAACACAGGAACGACTGTGTCTTCAACAGAGCTCGACCGTCGACGGAGGCTCTCCTCTCCAAGATCAAGGAGGAAGCTACCGATTGGGCTAGGGCAGGGGCGCTCGGCCTACGGGCTGTGCTGCCAGCTAGTTGGGATGTGCACTAGGCTTTTTTGGCTTGTCTTTTTCCTACCCCTAGGGGCTTGTAACCTAAACTCTATCTTTTCAATGATATGAAGCGCAAAGGTCCTTTGCGTTTTCTCAAAAAAAAAAATCATCACGAGGTCAGGAAGACTAACCTGATCCTTGCTCTATTTTTTCAATATATTCACCTGGTTTTCATTAGCTTTCTTGTATGGTTGATCAGGATGTTGCTGAAATTTTTTTCTGCCAGAGACAGTGGTCTTTGATCTGCCAAACAATCCAAGAGGGCCAGAATGTAGCTGCATTTCCAGTGTTGCTACGCCCTCCGCCTTGCAAGCCGATGAGGAGGATCAGTACCGTTCCAGCTAAGAAGGTAGGGCATATCGGTGTCATCGGAGACGAACGGCCGAAGCTGTTTGACCGAGAAGATCCAGCGTGAGGTTGAGGAGAGGTGGAAGGGTTGGACGCCATGGCAGAAGCCGCAGAACCTGATTTTCTAAGTTCTTCGGATTGATCCATATATATTTCTGTATGTCTTCAGAGTACAATTCAACGGTGTGACAAAATTTGTGCTCGTACTTGTTACTGAATCTTGACCGCTTGCCCAGATCAACCATGGGCATGCCATGCAAAGAATGACCGCATGCACAAAAGTGTGTATCTAGTGCAGGAAACATTCATTTATCCATTAGTTTCCTTTGTTTTTCGTTCAGACTTTCAGAGAGCAATGAATTTCTTCTCGATACTATGATGTTTTGCTTCGCTGAATTTCTTCGAACGAAAACAAAGGTGCCAGCTCTGTTGTGGAAGAGTTAAACCGAGGAATTTTCGTCTGTAATAATATGGGCAAGCCAATCATATCCTATATTCCTATATACTCCAAGTCAAAGAGTTAGGGATCATCATGCTAACAGGACTTCATTCTCCCCGCTAAAAAACACTAATAAAACAAAGGCTGTACTGAATGAACGATGCTTTTTTTAGGCGGAAGGCTCAAAGTGAGCCCAGCTTTAAACTAATAAATCCACAACCGGCAGAGTACAAAGATTATAGAACAAGTATCAAGCCTCATACAAGAAACACTCGCCCTCCGGGCAGAAGAGATACACGAACACATACTAGAGTACTAGGATGACATCTCCACCAACACACATCCGAGAAATTGCGCCCCAACGCAACTTCTGACTATGCTAATGGGCAAAGAGGCACCAACGAAGATCGATAAAGGTAGGACGGTCCACGCGGTCTCTGGTGGTGGCATGGAGCGTGCGAAGCCTACCAATCGCCTGCTCCAGCGCTTCCCGATCTCGTCTCCTAGCCACTGGCCTCCAAATCTGTAGATAGATAAGCATTTTATACAGACCGTCAGCTGGCTAAGGGGGGAAGATCCCTTCAATAGAAAATTTATTCCTAATGTTCCACAGGGCCCAGCATAGAGTTGTGCACCCGATCCAGGCCACCCGCTTGGTCTGTCCGGATAGGTCGTCCATAAGTCTATACAGATCCACAAAGCAAGACGGGTTCCAGGCGCATGCTAGCAGTTCCCTAACCGCACTCCACATAAATTTAGCCAGAGGACACAAGAAGAAGATGTGTGCAGTGTCCTCAGCCTCCGTACACAGGGCACATCGCCCCGTCGATGGACCCCGCCTACGCCGAATATTGCCGTTGGAAGGCAAGCGTTTCCGCACCAACTGCCACAGGAAGATGCGAACCTTCATGGGAACAGCCACCTTCCAGGTGTCGCTAAAGTGCTTCCTGGGAGTCCCCTAACATAGTTTCCGGTAAAGAGATTTAACCGAAAACTTCCCAGAAGGTTCAAGTGACCAAGAGATAACGTCCTGCCCCTCCGAGAGGTGGACGCCCAAAATCCCGGCAAGGATGGAGTTCAGATCCACCCTCTCGCGGGCACCCAAGCCTCGGCAAAAAGTAACCTGCCAACCCTCGGCAGCGCAGCAGCCGGCCACTGTGACGTGTGGGTCAGCCGTGATGACATACAGGGTTGGGTAGGGGTCCTCCAAGGGCCTCTGGCCTTGCCACCAATCCTCCTAGAACCTGGTGGGCTCGCCATTCCGTATGTGGTGTTTCGCTCCCAGCGAGAAGACGGACTTCACTTTTTGGATGGAGTTCCAGAACTGGGACCCCGGCCTGTGAGAGTCTACCAGAAGATCCTTCGATCTCAGGTATTTGTTTTGGAGAATATCCGCCCAGAGCCCTTGCTCCCCGACATAGAGCTTCCAGATCCACTTCTCCATGAGGCAAATGTTCATGAGCCTCGGTTCAGTGATACCGAGCCCCCCCAAGGACTTCGGTTTACAGAGCGCTTCCCACCTAACCCAATGGTACTTCCGCCTCGGACCGTTGGCCTCCCAGAAGAACCTAGCCCGGTGCCTCCGAAACTGGAGGTGAATGCCCTCCCCCAAGAGGTACACTCCAATAGCATGAAGGGGAAGGTTGGAGAGGCAGGCATTGACCAAGGTCAAGCGGGCCGCCGAGGACATGAACTTCCCCATCCACGGGTCCGCCCGTCTCCCAACCCTCAGCGTGAGAGGACCCCAGTCCCCCGCTGTAATGGCCTTATCGCCAATGGGCAAGCCCAAGTATGTGAAGGGAAAAGATCCCAACTTACAGTTGAGCATGTTGGCGATGCACTGTTTTTCCTGGTCAGTGGTACCCAGCACCATGACCTCACTCTTGTGAAAATTGATACGGAGCCCAGACATATTCTCGAAGCAGAGAAGAAGGAATTTGAGACTGGCAATCCCTCGGGCATCCGGTTGGATCATAATGATCGTGTCATCCGCGTATTGCAGATGCCCCCCCAGGTAGCAAGTGCGGGATGACCCCGGAAATGTGTCCAGACCTGGAGGCCGCGTCAAGGATTGCGGCTAGGGCCTCGTCCGCAAAGTCAAAGAGCAGGGCGGAGGGGGTCACCCTAATATGAAAACGCAATCAGCATTTCCTTCTTAAAAAACAAGCGGCACTTCCTTACAAAAAAGCAAAACTTCCTTTAATAAAAACGTAACCAGCCGGAAATGAGGGACCCACTTGATTAGAGGGGACACCGGGCTACAACTATAAAAAAATAGCGCGCTATTTCGATGTTTTAGCGGCGTTAGAGCATCTCCAGTCGCGTCCCCCAAAGTGTCGCCAAATGGCGTCGGATCGAGCGTTTGGGGACGTGTTTCGTTCGTGCCGCGTTTGGGGAACATCACCATCAGATTTTTTTAGATGAAGGGAATATATTAATATCAAAAGATACCAGTTACACCCAGCCTCTGCAACAACATCCCACCCTAGTGGCAGTACGGATGCACACAGCCAAAAAAGAGTAAGAAAACTAAGAAATAAAAGTCCCGCTACAGCATACCAGACATAGCAACAGCAATACAACAACCACCGTGACAACACCTGAAATACAGACTCTCCAAAAGCGACGCCTCCAAGAAGGGAACAGTGCACCAGCGCCGTCATCGTCCGATAAAAGTCTTAGGTTTTCACCCTGAAGATAGTACCCACTCTCAAAACAATGCCTCCAACAAGGTCATTGCCAGGCACAACCAGTTTAGGCCAGACCTTGGGTTTCACCCTGAGATGTAAGACTGTGAACTTCACCTGTGATGCCGCCCCACATGCATACTGATGTCTACGTGTGCTTCTATTCTTGTAGACAGTGTTGGGCCTCCAAGAGCAGAGGTTTGTAGAACAGCACAAGTTTCCCTTAAGTGAATCACCCAAGGTTTATCGAACTCGGGAGGTAGAGGTCAAAGATAGTCCTCTCAAGCAACCCTGCAATTAAGATACAAGAAGTCTCTTGTGTCCCCAACACACCTAATACACTTGTCGGATGTATAGGTGCACTAGTTCGCGAAGAGATAGTAAAACACAGGTGGTATAGATGGTGGTAATATTGCAGGAAGTAAAGATGCAGTAAAACAGTAAACAAGCGATGTTTGCAGTATTTGGAAACAAGGCCTAGAGATCCTACTTTCACTAGTGGACACTCTCAACATTGATAAATAAATAACGTCTCCTCACTTGTGCTACATACACTCTCTTGTTTGATAACAAACACCATTCATTGTGTAGGGCTACAAGAGCTCCCTCAAGCCGGAGTTAACAAGCTCCACAACATTCGGAATTCATATTAAGTAACCTCTAGAGTGTAATAGACCGTTGCAATTTAGACCGAGTACTAACATAGCATACCACTGTCACCTTTAAGCTATGAAAGGGGGAATAGATCACATCAATACTATCATAGTAATAGTTAACTCCCTAATCTACAAGAGATTACAATCATAACCTACGCCAAGTACTACATGATGCACACACTGTCACCTTTACATCATGGAGGAGGAATGGACTACTTTAATAACATCACTAGAGTAGCACATAGATTAATAGTGATACAAAGCTCATCATATGGATCTCAATCATGTAAGGTAGCTCATGGGATCATTGTATTGAGGTACATGAGAGAGAGATTAACCACATAGCTACCGGTAGAGCCCTCAGCCTCGAGGGAGAACTACTCCCTCCTCATCATGGGAGACAGCAACGGCGATGAAGATGGCGGTGGTTTCGATGGAGATGGATTCCGGGGGCAATTCCCCGTCCCGGCGCGTGCGGAACAGAGACTGTCCCCGAACTTGACTTCGCGATGGCGGCGGCTGCGTAACTTTTCTCGTCCCGTGGCATATGTTTTTAGGGTTTTCGAAGCGGAGAGACTTTATAGGCGGAAGGGAGGCCTCGGAGGAGCCAGGGGGTGACCCCCCATAGGCTAGCGCGCCTAGGGGCCAGGCCGCGCCGCCCTGTCGGGTGGGGGCCCCAGGGCTCCCCTCTGGTCCCTCTCTGGCTCTCTGGAAGCTTCCGTGAAATATAAGATCGTGGGCTTTTGTTTCGTCCAATTCCGAAAATATTTTCTGTAAGTTAAACCAAAAACAGCAGAAAACAGGAACTGGCGCTTCGACATCTTGTTAATAGGTTCGTGCCGGAAAATACATAAAAATGATATAAAGTGTGAACAAAACATGTAGGTATTGTCATAAAACTAGCATGGAACATCAGAAATTATAGATACGTTGGAGACGTATCAAGCATCCCCAAGCTTAGTTCCTACTCGCCCTCGAGTAGGCAAACGATAAAAACAATAATTTCTGAAGTGACATGCTACCATCATAATCTTGATCAACATTATTGTAAAGCATATGAGATGAATGAAGTGACTCAAGGCAATGCATTTCTAACAAAAGATAATGACTAAACAACTGAATCATATAGCAAAAACTTTTCATCAATAGTACTTTCAAGAAAGTATCAACAAGACTTGCATAAGAGCTAACTCATAAAGCAATAGATTCAAAGTAGAAGGTTTCGAAGCAACACAAAGGATGATTAAGTTTCAGCAATTGCTTTCAACTTGTAACATGTATATCTCATGGATAGTTGTCAACATAAAGAAATATAACAAGTGCAATAAGTAAACATGTAATAATCAGTGCACACAGTTGACACAAGTGTTTGCTTCTAGGATAGAAAGAAGTAGGTAAACTGACTCAACATAAAGTAAAAGAAAGGCCCTTCGCAGAGGGAAGCAGGGATTAAATCATGTGCTAGAGCTTTTTAAGTTTTGAAATCATATAGAGAGCATAAAAGTAAAGTTTTGAGAGGTGTTTGTTGTTGTCAACGAATGGTAGCGGGTACACTAACTACCTTATCAACCAGACTTTCAAGAGCGGCTCCCATGAAGGACGTTATCTCTACCAGCAAGGTAGATCATCCCTCTTCTCTTTTGTTTACACATGTATTTTAGTTTCATTATTGATGACACTCCTCCCAACCTTTTGCTTACACAAGCCATGGCTAAACGAATCCTCGGGTGCCTTCCAACATTCACATACCATGGAGGAGTGTCTATTTGCATAATTAAGTTGCTTACTAACAGATCAGGGCAAAACATGTGAAGAGAATTATTAATGCAAGTTAATTAATTGGGCTGGGAACCCCATTGCCAGCTCTTTTTGCAAAATTATTGGATAAGCGGATGAGCCACTAGTCCATTGGTGAGGGTCTGTCAGAAGTAAATGACGAGATCGAAAGATAAAACACCACATACTTCCTCATGAGCTATAAAACATTGACACAAACAAGAGATAATAGCTTTTGAATTGTTTAAAGGTAGCACATGAAGTATTTACTTGGAATGGCAGAAAATACCACATAGTAGGTAGATATGGTGGACACAAATGGCATAGGTTTTGGCTCAAGGATTTGGATGCACGAGAAGTATTCCCTCTCAGTACAAGGCTTTGGCTAGCAAGGTTGTTTGAAGCAAACACAAGTATGAACCGATACAGCAAAACTTACATAAGAACATGTTGCAATCATTATAAGACTCTACACTGTCTTCCTTGTTGCTCAAACACTTCACCAGAAAATATCTAGACTTTAGAGAGACCAATCATGCAAACCAAATTTCAACAAGCTCTACGGTAGTTCTCCACTAATAGGTTTAAACTACATGATGCAAGAGCTTAAACATGATCTATTTGAGCACAACAATTGCCAAGTATCAAATTATTCAAGACAATATACCAATTACCACATGAAGCATTTTCTGATTCCAACCAAATAACAATAAGTGAAGCGATCAACTTTCGCCATTGAACATTAAAAGTAAAGCGAAGAACACTAGTGTTCAAATGAAAAAGCGGAGCGTGTCTCTCTCCCACACAAGCATGTTGAGATCCGAATTTATTCAGAGAATGAAAATAACAAAACAAAAATAAAAGCAAACAGACGCTACAAGTAAAGTACATAATATGTGACGGAATAAAAATATAGTTTCACTAGAAGTGACCTGATAAGTTGTCGATGAAGAAGGGGATGCCTTGGGCATCCCCAAGCTTAGATGCTTGAGTCTTCTTGAAATATGCAGGGATGAACCACTAGGGCATCCCCAAGCTTAGACTCTTCACTCTTCTTGACCATATTATATCATCCTCTTCTCTTGACCCTTGAAAACTTCCTCCACACCAAATTTAAAGCAAACTCATTAGAGGGTTAGTGCATAATCAAAAATTCACATGTTCAGAGAGGACACAATCATTCTTAACACTTCTGGACATTACCCAAAGCTACTGGAAGTTAATGGAACAAAGAAATTCACTCAACACAAAAGAGGCAATGCGAAATAAAAGGCAGAATCTGTCAAAATAGAACAGTCCGTAAAGGAAAGCTGCACTTAACTTGCTCAGATGGAAAAACTCAAAACTAATGAAAGTTGTGTACATATCCGAGGATCACGCATGAAAACTGGCAGATTTTTCTGAGTTTCCTACAGAGAGACCTACTCAAATTCGTGACAGATAGAAATATGTTTCTGCGCAGAAATCTAAATCTAGCATCAACCTTCTATTAGAGACGTTACTTGGCACAACAATGCAATAAAATAAAGATAAGGAGAGGTTGCTACAGTAGTAACAACTTCCAAGACACAACAAAACAGTAGCAAAATAAAGACATGGGTTATCTCCCAAGAAGTGCTTTCTTTATAACCATTAAGATGGGCTCAGCAATTTTAATGATGCTCACATAAGGGTGAGAGTTGAAGCAAAGAGAGCATCAAAAAGCAAGTTCAAAACACATTTAAGTCTAACCCACTTCCTATGCATAGGAATCTTGTACACAAATAAATTCATGAAGAACCAAGTGACAAGCATAAGAAGATAAAACACGAGCAACTTCAAAAATTTCAGCATATAGAGAGATGTTTTAGTACCATGCAAATTTCTACAACCATATTTTCCTCTCTCATAATAATTTCCAGTAGCTTCATTGACAAACTCAACAATATAACTATCACATGAAACATTCTTATCATGAGCTACATGCATAAAATTATTACTCTCCACATAAGCATAATCACTACTATTAATTGTAGTGGGAGCAAATTCAATAAAATAGCTATCATTATTATTCTCATCACCATAATCATCATATATAGGAGTCATGTTGTAATCATAATTAATTTTCTCCTCAATAGTAGGTGGACTGAAAATATCATATTCATCATTGTAATCATCATAAATGGGAGGCAAAATATCATCAAAGTAAATTTTCTCCTCCATGCTTGGGGGACTAAAAATATCATGCTCCTCAAAACCAGCTTCCCCAAGCTTAAATTCTTCCATAGCATTAGCAATAATAGTGTTCAAAGAGTTCATGCTAATAACATTGCTACAACTATTTTGCAAACAAAGTTCCATGGGTTTTTAATTCTCTCTTCAAACACATCATGTCCTAATTCAATATAAAGTTCATAAAGTTCTCTAATTTTTTGTTGTTTTCCATTAAGCCTAACTAGTGAAAATAAAAACAAGAGACAAAAAGATAAAATTGCAGAATCTAAAGGAGATAGCTTCGAGCACTCACACACCGGCAACAGTGCTAGGAAATAGCTTAGTAGTCGGAGGATGTGAATACCTTTTACCTTACCTCCCGGCAACGGCGCCAGAAAAATAGCTTGATGTCTACGTGTGCTTCTATTCTTGTAGACGTGTTGGGCCTCCAAGAGCGTTTGTAGAACAGCAGCAAGTTTCCCTTAAGTGAATCACCCAAGGTTTATCGAACTCAGGGAGGTAGAGGTCAAAGATAGTCCTCTCAAGCAACCCTGCAATTAAGATACAAGAAGTCTCTTGTGTCCCAACACACCTAATACACTTGTCGGATGTATAGGTGCACTAGTTTGGCGAAGAGATAGTAAAACACGGGTGGTATAGATGGTGGTAATATTGCAGGAAGTAAAGATGCAGTAAAACAGTAAACAAGCGATGTTTGCAGTATTTGGAAACAAGGCCTAGGGATCCTACTTTCACTAGTGGACACTCTCAACATTGATAAATAAATAACTTCTCCTCACTTGTGCTACATACACTCTCTTGTTTGATAACAAACACCATTCATTATGTAGGGCTACAAGAGCTCCCTCAAGCCGGAGTTAACAAGCTCCACAACATTCGGAATTCATATTTAAGTAACCTCTAGAGTGTAATAGACCGTTGCAATTTAGACCGAGTACTAACATAGCATACACACGGTCACCTTTAAGCTATGAAAGGGGAATAGATCACATCAATACTATCATAGTAATAGTTAACTCCATAATCTACAAGAGATTACAATCATAACCTACGCCAAGTACTACATGATGCACACACTGTCACCTTTACATCATGGAGGAGGAATAGACTACTTTAATAACATCACTAGAGTAGCACATAGATTAATAGTGATACAAAGCTCATCATATAGATCTCAATCATGTAAGGCAGCTCATGAGATCATTGTATTGAGGTACATGAGAGAGTGATTAACCACATAGCTACCAGTAGAGCCCTCAGCCTCGGGGAGAACTACTCCCTCCTCATCATGGGAGACAGCAACGGCGATGAAGATGACGGTGGTGTCGATGGAGATGGATTCCGGGGGCAATTCCCGTCCGGCGCGTGCTGGAACAGAGACTTCGTCCCCGAACTATACTTCGCGATGGCGGCGGCTGCGTAACTTTTCTCGTCCCGTGGCTTATGTTTTTAGGGTTTTCGAAGCGGAGAGACTTTATATGCGGAAGGGCGGCCTCGGAGGAGCCAGGGGGTGGCCCCCCCATAGGCTGGCGCGCTGCCCTGTGGGGTGGGGCCCCAGGGCCCTGAGTCCCTCTGGCTCTCTGGAAGCTTCGTGAAATATAATCGTGGGCTTTTGTTTCGTCCAATTCCGAGAAAATTTCCTGTGGAAGATTTCTGAAACCAAAAACAGCAGAAAACAGAAACTGGCACTTCGGCATCTTGTTAATAGGTTAGTGCCGGAAAATGCATAAAAATAATATAAAGTGTGAACAAAACATGTAGGTATTGTCATAAAACTAGCATGGAACATCAGAAATTATAGATACGTTGGAGACGTATCACATACCATTGCTGCAGTCCGGAACGCCAAGCAAATCCCTCAGCATCACGGAGACTCGAACCTCGTTTAGCTAGTCCACCAATCCGGCCTTCATGATATTCCTTCTTCTGACTTCACCATGGACCAACAAGTCACCTGACGTCACCATCAAATGCCGCTTGACACCCATCTCAGCGAAGTGCGCGGCGAGCGCGTTCGACGTGAACTTGCCCCCGCGGTTGGTGTGTAGGGTGCGCAGCTTGCGGCGTGCCTCTGTATGGGCTTCCGCATGGAACCGCTTGAGTCCCACGCCAACTTCGTCCTTCGTCATGAGGAGCACAAGCCACATGAAGTGATGATGCGCGTAGATGTACACGTCCGTTGGGAACCCCAAGAGGAAGGTATGATGCGCACAGCAGTAAGTTTCCCTCAGTATGAAACCAAGGTTATCGAACCAGTAGGAGCCAAGAAGCACGTGAAGGTTGTTGGTGGAGGAATGTATGCGGCGCAACACCAGTGAAACCGGCGCCAACGTGGAACCTGCACAACACAATCAAAGTACTTTGCCCCAACGTAACAGTGAGGTTGTCAATCTCGCCGGCTTGCTGAAAACAAGGATTAAACGTATCGAGTGGAAGATGGTGTTTGTTTGCAAAGAACAGTAAAAACAGTAGAATGTATTCAGATGTAAAAGAATGGACCGGGGTCCACAGTTCACTAGAGGTGTCTCTCCAATAAGATAACTAACATGCTGGGTGAACAAATTACAGGCGGGCAATTGACAAATAAAGATTCAATACATATCAATGATGATTACTATGTGATTTAATCAGGCATTACGACAAAGTACATAGACCGCTATCCAGCATGCATCTATGCCTAAATAATCCACCTTCAGGTTATCATCCGAACCCCTTCCAGTATTAAGTTGTACAACAGATAATTGCATTAAGTATGGTGCGTAATGTAATCAACACAAATATCCTTAGACAAAGCATCGATGTTTTATCCCTAGTAGCAACAGCACATCCACAACCTTAGAACTTTCTGTCACTGTCCCAGATTAAATGGAGGCATGAACCCACTATCGAGCATAATTACTCCCTCTTGGAGTTACAAGTATCAACTTGGCCAGAGCCTCTACTAGCAACGGAGAGCATGGAAGAACATAAACAACACATATATGATAGATTGATAATCAACTTAACATAATATTCTATATTCATCGGATCCCGCCAAACACAACATGTATCATTACAAATAGATGATCTTGATCATGTTAGGCAGCTCACAAGATCTAAACAATGATAGCACATGCGGAGAAGACAACCATCTAGCTACTGCTATGGACCCATAGTCTAAGGATGAACTACTCACGCATCAATCCGGAGGCGGGCATGATGATGTAGAGCCCCTCCGGTGATGATCCCCTCTCCGGCAGGGGAGGCGATCTCCTGAATCCCCGAGATGGGATTCGCGACGGCGGCGTCTGGCGGGTTTCCGTATCGTGGCTCTCGGTACGGGGGTTTCGCGACAAAGGCTATTTGTAGGCGGAAGGGTAGGTCGGGGGGCGACGCGGGCCCACACACTAGGGCCGCGCGGCCGGGGCCTGGGCCGCCGCTGTGTGTGGCCACCTCGTGGCCCCACTTCCTTTCCCTCGGTCTTCGGAAGCTTCGTGTAAAAATAGGACCCTGGGCGTTGATTTCGTCCAATTAAAGAATATTTCCTTACTAGGATTTCGAAACCAAAAACAGCAGAAAACAGCAATTCTTCGGCATCTTGTTAATAGGTTAGTGCCGGAAAATGTATAATAATGTTGTAAAGTATGTACAAAACATTCAAGTATTTTCATAAAAGTAGCATGGAACATAAGAAATTATAGATACGTTTGAGACGTATCAAGCGACTGTGGTCATAGACGAGGAGGAGGAAGTAGCAGCGTCCTCCTGGCGTGGGTGGCACGATCGCGCCGCACATATCGGCGTGCACCAGCTCGAGTGGTTCCTCTGCTCTAAATTTCTCCTGCTGTGGGAATGGTGCTCGATGTTGCTTCCCCGACAGGCAGACCACGCAGAGTTAGCCACCGTGTTCGATCCCTGGAAGCCCCTGGACCATGCCGCGTCGCACCATTTGCTGCAGCGCCCTGAAGTGGAGATGCCCATACCGTGCGTGCCAACGCTAGGAGTCGGTGTTGTGGCGCATGGAGAGCCACACTAGGCTCACTGGCTGCATTGTGAGCTTGTACAGACGATTCGGAGCGCCTCACCTTGGAGAGCAGGTTCTCATTCCTGTCATGTAAGGTGAGAAGTCCACGCGTGAAGCGAATGTCGCAGTGGCGCTCGTCCAGCTGATCGAGGCTGACAATGTTGTTCTTGAGGTGGGGTGACGTGGGCACTACCCTTTGGGTAACCGACGTTGCCCTATCCTATATTTCCTGGCTGGAGGCCCATGAAGGCACTTGGAGGTGAAGTGGCCCATCCGGACGGTGCACCAGAAGATTCCTTGGCGAGCAAGACGAAGAAGCGGCCGAACAAGGAAAGATTAGGTCTAAAACTACTGTAAACCTAGTCGTACTCGGTTAGACCTCTTGAGACCTGACCTCCTATATAAAGGCCAGGAGAGGGGCTGCCGAGAAAAACAATCAATCTTAGCAATCTTAGCCACCAAAAGCTTAGAGCTAGGTCATCGTAAAGCTTAGTATCTCGACGAGATCTCAGCCGAACTATTCGGCACCCCATTGTAACCTATTATCATCATAATCAAGAACAGACAAGCAGGACGTAAGGGTTTTACCTCATGGAGGGCCCCGAACCTGGGTAAATCGCTCCCCCCGTTTGTCTGTGAACCGATGTCTCGTGTCAGCTTGCAGGATTCCATCAACCCTAAGCCCCTATTGGAGGGCATTGCCGAGGAGCACCCTCGACACGGGGGGATGTAGTTCACCTCCGTGAACGCTCGTTGCACGCCTCCTTGGATGCTGAACATGATCGTGCCCTGGCCTTTGATCTCCACGACGGAGCCGTCGGCGAACCGCATGTTGCCGGTGATCACCTCGTCGAGCTGCGCAAAGACGGAGCGGTTGACCGTAATGTGGTTTGAGGCGCCGGTGTCGAGGTACCACGTGGCGTCCGCCGGCTTGTCGCCACTCCCAGGCACCACCTTGGCGCGCTCCTCGTTCAGCATCACGAGTGTGTGTTCAGGCTCCCTTGGTGAGGGAGCCGCCGCCGCGGGTGCAACGGGCGCGTCGAGCTCGATGATGCCAAGTAGCAGGGCACGATCGACGTCGTCCTCCTGCTCGGTGAGGTGAGCCTCCTCCTCGCGTTTCTTCTTCCTGCACTCGCAGGCCCAATGGCCCTTTTCCCGCAATAGCGGCAGGCGTCGTCCTTCTTCGACCTGCTGGAGGTTTTGTATCCCTCCCCGGTTGGTCGTTCGTCGTCGCGGTCCTTGCCGCGGTTCTTGGCCTGGCGGCGATCACAGACGTTGCTGCTGTCGTCATGAGCAGCACGCTTTTGGCTCGTGCGCCACTCCTCCTCGGTGAGGAGCAGCCTCCCGCCGGAGTCCTCCGCTCTGTCGATAGCCTCGTTTTCCTCCACAGCAAGGAGGCGTCCGCAGAGCTCCTCTATCAACATTGTTTTGATGTCAAGTAAGGATTCAAGTGACGAGGCCATATGTCGGTACTTACGGGGAAGGACGCGCACGAACTTCCTAACAGCTTTGCCTTCGTCTTCCGGGTCGCTGATCATCTCCAGATCGCTGAGGATCATGGAGAGGCGCAGCGTGAAATCCTCCACTGTCTCGCCATTCTTGAATGGGAGGCGGTCATAGTCACGTCGGCGGGTCTGAGCCTTGGCGTCGCGGACGCGCTCGGCCTCGACGCGCAGCGTCGTCTGTGTGTCCCACGCGGCCTTGGTGTTGTCCTCGGCGGCGAGGGTGCGAACGAGCTCCGGACGTACGACGCGGAGGACAGCTTCCAGCGCCGCCCGATCCTCATGATTGTCGATGTCGCCCTCACTCACCGCTTCCCAGAGCCCGTGCACCTTCAGCTACATGCGCATGATCACAGACCAATCGGCGTAGTTGGTATGTGTCAAGGTTGGATGACCTCCCGTGCGACCCTCTCCCTCACCACCAACTCGCGCCCATGGTGTTGACTGCGACCACGCCGAATTGGTGACATGGGCGGAGGCGACCGCCCTGGAGACTTTGAGCCCGACCCGGACGCTGCGTCCGTGGGCTTCTTCTTCTCCCCCGGCGTAGCTTTCTTTGGCGGAGGAGGAGTGGAGCCTGCTGATGACCCACAAGTATAGGGGATCGCAACAGTCTTCGAGGGAAGTATTACCCAATTTATTGATTCGACACAAGGGGAGACAAAGAATACTTGTAAGCCTTAACAGCGGAGTTGTCAATTCAGCCTGAAAACAGACTTGCTCGCAAGAGTTTATCAGTAGTAACAGTTTTATGGCAGTGGAAATAGTGAAATAACGGTGAAATAAAGACAGCAGTAGTGATTGTAGTAAACAGCAGGATTAAAATCCTGCACAGGGACGGATTTAACGGCGTTGCATGGATGAGAGAAACTCATGTAACAATCAAAGCATGGGCATTTGCAGATAATAAAAACGGTATCCAAGTACTAATCAATCAATAGGCATGTGTTCCATATATAGTCGTACGTGCTCGCAATGAGAAACTTGCACAACATCTTTTGTCCTACCAGCCGGTGGCAGGCCTCTAGGGAAACTCTGGATATTAAGGTACTCCTTTAATAGAGTACCGGAGCAAAGCATTAACACTCCGTGAACACATGTGATCCTCACATCACTACCATCCCCTCCGGTTGTCCCGATTCTTGTCACTTCGGGGCCATTGGTTCCGGACAGCGACATGTGTATACAACTTATAGGTAAGATCATAAACAACGAATATCTTCATGAATCAATAACATGTTCAGATCTGAGATCATGGCACTCGGGCCCTAGTGACAAGCATTAAGCATAACAAGTTGCAACAATATCATAAAAGTGACATCTACGGATACTAGGCACTATGCCCTAACAATCTTATGACTATTACATGACCAATCTCATCCAATCCCTACCATCCCCTTCAGCCTACAGGGGAATTACTCACACATGGATGGGGGAAACATTGCTGGTTGATGGAGAGGCGTTGGCGGTGATGGCGGTGAAGATCTCCTCCAATTCCCGTCCCGGCGAGTGAAAGACTTGGCTCCCGCGACGGAGTTTCGCGATGTGGCGGCTCTCTGAGGGTTTCGGCGATGTCGACTTCTCGCGTGCGTTTTTAGGTCGAACCCGATAAATAGTCCAAAGGGGGCGTCGGAGGCCGGCCGAGGGGCCACACCATAGGGCCGCGCGGGCCCCCGGCCGCGCCGCCTTATGGTGTGGGGCCCTGGGCCTCCACCTCCTTTGCCCTTCTGTCAATATTTTGGTAAAATAGGGCCATCTGAAGAAATTCCGAGGATTTTCCCGAAAGTTGGATTTCTGCACAAAAACGAGACACGAGCAATTAAAACAGCGTTAGTCCGTGTTAGTTGTATCCAAAATACACAAATTAGAGGCAAAACAATAGCAAAGTGTTCGGGAAAGTAGATACGTTTTGGACGTATCAACTCCCCCAAGCTTAGCTTATTGCTTGTCCTCAAGCAATTCAGTTAACAACTGAGCGATAAAAGAACTTTCACGAACACATTTGCTCATATGATGTATATATTCTCATGCTATGGCTAATACTTAAGCAGTTCATAATGAGATACATGCAAATAAGATCATCCAACAGCTATGTCAATCATGGAGAGGTACCAACAATTAATAATAAGCACCATGAATCATGTATATAAGCAAGATTGCAATGTTCATAAGAGAATATGATAAAGTGGTATCTCGCTTGCCTGTATTTGATCGGCAAAACATAAATGCCGAGGCACCTCTTGAGTTCATAGAAAGACTAGAATTAGTGATTGTCAAAGATAAAAGCATCAAAGTTATACCACAATTAATCATATTTTGAGACAAGCATATTATACTAAGAATGACATCGTGCTCTCAAGATAGTGCTCAAAGAAAGAATGGAGACACAACATAAAAGCAAAAGATTGACCCTTCGCAGAGGGAAGCAGGGATTAACATGCGCTAGAGCTTTTCATTTGTAAAGCAGGAGTAAAATTATTTTGAGAGGTGTTTGTTGTTGTCAACGAATGGTAATGGGTACACTAACTACCTCATCAACCGGACTCACAAGAGCGGCTCCCATTTATTTATTTTTGGTTGGCACTCCTTCCAACCTTTCTTTCACAAACCATGGCTAACCGAATCCTCGGGTGCCTGCCAACAATCACATACCATGAAGGAGTGCCTTTTTATTTAAGTTTTATTATGATGATGACACTCCCCAACCTTTGCTTACACAAGCCATGGCTAACCGAATCTTCGGGTGCCGTCCAACAATCACAAACCATGGAGGAGTGTCTATTTAAGTTAATTAATTTGGGACTGGGAATCCCATTGCCAGCTCTTTTTGCAAAATTATTGGATAAGCGGATGTGCCACTAGTCCATATGAGAGTCCGTCAAAAGTAAATGACAAGGTTGAAAGCTAAACACCACATACTTCCTCATGAGCTATGAAACATTAACACAAATTTAGAAGCATTTTGAAGGTTTTAAAGGTAGCGCATGAGAATTTACTTGGAATGGTTTGAAATGCCATGCATAGGTATTTATGGTGGACACTTTTGGAACAACTTGGTTTTCAGGTGTTTGGAAGCACGAGCGGCGTCCCGCTCAGTACAAATGAAGGCTAGCAAAAGACTAGGGAGCGACAAATCAAGAGAGCAGTAATTGTCATAATCATGCTTGCGGCAAAATAAATTAACGGAGGCATAAAAGTGATACAAGAACTCTGAAGCAATATAAATCATCGAGGCTTAATTGACTTTTTGTTCAGTCATATGCATGCGTGAGCATGTGCCAAGTCGATATAAATGAATTATTCAGAGGAGGATACCACAATGCCATACTTACTTATGAATAAAACAATGCAAGCAAACATCCATGACATGCTACTCATATTAATAAATTGGAACTAAACATGAGAGATCATGAACTACTAGACTTTCTCAAATAACATATACCTCACATGAACCAACTAAGCATGCTCATATGGATGAGTATATGTACAAAAATGAAAGCAAATAGAGTTCATACCAGCCTCTCACCACAATCAGATTGTCGTAGATCGTCATTATTGCCTTTTCACTTGTGTAGCTTGGATAATATGAAATGAAAACCACGCTCCAGCCACCGAAGACCATTGAACTCATGATGAACTTTACAAACCAAAGAAGAACAGCAAATATTTTTGGTGTTTTCGAATTAGAAACAAGCACGAAAGAAAACAAGCAAACAAAGCAAAATCTTTTTGGGTTTTCTTATAGCAAACTAACGATAGCAAATAAAGCAAACTAAGAGCAAGGTACCAAATAAACAAATGGTGAAGAGAAACAACAGAAATATTTTTGGTCTTTTTGTGTTTTAGGAAAGAAACAAAGCGAAAACAAAAGAATGCAAACTAACAGAAACACAGAAAAGCAGGATGACAGAAATCTGCCAAATCCTGACAGCAGTACAGAAATCGAATTTAACAAAAATCTTCCATTGCTCAGACCAAAAAGTGTTCAACTAATGAAAGTTAGATAACAACCTGGGGAACATGCTCAAAAATTGGCAACTCAAAATAACGTTCTGGCTGTGTGTACGAATTTTTTTGGTAACAGCACAGAATCTGTTTTTGGACAGCACTTCCCCAAATATCATCTCCCTCTCATTAGAAAACCACTCTAGAGACTAAACAAGTATGTACAAGTATCCAGCAACCATAATATGCAAATAATGAGTGATGCCGGTATACCTCCCCCAAGCTTAGGCTTTTGGCCTAAGTGGAGTTCATTCCCAACGAGGGTCGGAGTTCCACGCCGGTGGATCATACATGGAGTGGTAATAGGGCCCCTGTGCAGAAGAATATCGTGGAGGCTCCACATGACCATGATGTTGATATGAGGAGCTCGCTGCATCGGATGAAGAGTCGGGGTGCTCCTCGGCCTCCTCCACATTTTCCCTCGCACGACGGCTTTCTCTTTCTATGTATGCATTTAGCTCATTTTCTGTGATCGACCACCCGTTCCTGGCATCAAGGTTAAACAAAGCAGGTGCAGGCAATCGTACTAGTTTTTCAATTTTCTTAGTTATACTCCAACTTTTCTTATACAAAGTTATCCTATAATGCAGGTTGTTCAAACTAGATGCATCTGAAATAAACTCATGTCTAATCATGGAAACCACATCAAGCTTCTCTATAGAAAGCGGAATATCTAAATGGTGAGGTTCTACACCATGCATAGCTAATAAGCGAGAGGCGATAAGACCTCCACAAATTCCTCCTTTCTCACGGTTAGTAGCAAGTCTACAAGCTATTAAAGCACCCAAATTATAAGTCCTATCCTGTTGCAAAGCAGCAGCTAGGAAAGCCAAGTCTGGGACAGATAATTTACCTCCAGTCCTTCTTGCAAGGACGCACTTTGTAATGAAATAGGCAAAGTAGCGGATGGCTGGATGTTGAATGCTACTAATCTTACCATCATTGGAGAGGCTCCTCCCATTACAAATCCTTGTATAAAGATCTGAGAGCTCCCGCGGTGTTCCCCTGATCTTCTCGCAGGATCCCCATTGCGGTACTCCAATTGCTGCACAAAAAACACTAAATGACAAGTTGACAGCTTTATTGTAAATTTTATACTGGACCATGGGGTCAGATCGCGACCAATTGAACTTGAAGTCCTGCACAAAAGACATAGTTAATTTTGCATATTGTCTTGGCTCTCCTTCAACAAAACCACTCAGCCCTGCACGAGAGATTAGAGTTTGCACATCTTGTAAAATCCCCGCACTTCTCATAAAGTCCACGCATGGGTAGTAAGAGGGGTATACTCCCTCCTCACAATTGACTCTCGTAACTTGCTGGACTTCCAATTCTTCTTGGTTCAATTGGGGCACACCTCCTTCCATTTTCTGAAATTTTCAACAATCATTATAAAATTTGATTTCAAGGTGTGTAATTGAAGGGAACTACTATAGGAACTTGCTAGAGTACTACACATGCATCAAAACTAATTTCTACCACTTAGAACAAGCATGCAAGCTCACTAAACATTTTATCTACAGCAGCAAAATATTCAAGATATACTCAACCAAATGAAATTCTAATTGGACAATCAAAGGAGTCACATACCAAGGAGTAAATGTGCCAAATTTCAGACAATCTGGGCTGAGCAAGGAGATCGAAAAATCGCGAGTTCTTGAGCAGAAACACGAGTGAGAGAAACTTGGTACGAGTTTTTCGGGAGAGAGAAGGTGCTGGGAGAAAGAGATGGTGTAGTGGGGCAAGGGTGGCCCACACCACATGGTGGCGCCCCCTTGCTGGCCGCGCCAGCCTATGGTGTGGCATGCCCCACAGTCATCCTCTGGTGCTCCCAGGTGCCTCGTCGAAAAATAGGACCAACGGTGTAATTTTTGTAATTTTTAGAGAACTTTGAAAAATGCACATTTCTGGGTATTAAATTAATGATTACTGCGCAGGAAAATGATTTCTAAAATCTTAAATGACTAAAGCATATTGCAAAATAAAAGTGCTACAGCAAGTAAAATAGGTGAAGGGAGAGAGAAAGAAAGAAGTGTTGTTTAGCTCTTTTATGCAATAAAATATACTTGTTAACAAGGTTGATCAAGTCTTGCTACCAAATAAATTTTATATGACATAAGAAGAAATAAACCTCAAATCAATCATGTTACCTTATATTGAATTGATATGGATCCAATCACAAGAGTTTGATATTCTTCTTTAGGCTCATATATAGGACAATCAATGGATCCCACTTTGATAGTTTTCACATTAAAAATTATATTGACTCCACATACTTTATCAATCCTCTTGGGAAAATAAACAGTGTGTTCCTTATCATCAACATTGAAAGTAACCATGCCTTTATTGCAATCAATAACAGCCCCTGCAGTATTAAGAAAGGGTCTTCCAAGAATAATGGACATATTATCATCTTCAGGCATTTCCAACACAACGAAATCAGTTAATATCAAGCAATGCTGAGTAACTTGAACAGGAACATTTTCACATAAACCAACAGGAATAGCAGTAGATTTATCAGCCATTTGCAAAGATATATCAGTAGGTATCAATTTATCTAAATCAAGTCTCTTATAAAGAGAAAAAGGCATCACACTCACACCTGCTCCCAAATCACATAGAGCAGTTCTAACATAATTATTCTTGATGGAACAAGGAATAGTCGGTATACCTGGGTCGCCCAACTTCTTTGGAATCTTACCATTGAAGGAGTAATTAGCGAGCATAGTAGAAATTTCCTCATTGGGGATTTTCCTTTTGTTAGTAACAATATCTTTCATATACTTTGAATAAGGAGGCAATTTAATAGCATCAGTCAAAGGGATTTGCAGAAATAAAGGTTTCATCCAATCACAAAATTTATTATAATGTTCCTCCTCCTTTGATTTTAGTTTCTTAGCAGGAAAAGGCATTTGCTTTTGAACCCAAGGTTCTCTTTCATTACCATGCTTCTCAGTAATAAAATCTTCTTTAGTGTACTTTTTATTTTTAGCATGCTTTTCAGGTTCTTTTTCAATTTCTTCTTTATCAGGAGTATCATTCTTATTGTTATCTTCCTCATGTTCATTACCACTTTCAGTTTCACCATCAGAAATAGAAATACTATTAGGATCATTAACAGGTTCAGAGGATTCTACAACATTCTTATGTTTCTTTTTCTTTTCTTAGATGGAGCACTAGTTTTAATTAGTTGAGAATCTTGTTCAACTCTTTTGGGATGCCCTTCAGGATATAGAGGATCCTGGGTAGAAACACCACCTCTAGTTGTTACTTCATAAGCATGCTTTTCTTTAGAATTATTTCCCAACAAGTCATTTTGCACTTTAGTAAGTTGATCAATTTGAGTTTGAACCATTTGAAAATGTTTAACAAGTATCTTAACATCATTGGAGGTTCTCTCCACAATACCATGCAATTCACTAATAGCTCGGGAATTTTCCATTAAATGATTCTCTACTCTCATATTAAAGCTTTCTTGCTTAACAATATAATTATCAAATTCATCTAAACATTGAGCAGGAGATTTTGAATACGGAATATCTTCCCTAGTAAAGTGTTGAAGCGAGTGTACCTCAATCATGGATGAAGGGGGAATTGTCTCACATATATCTTCTATAGGAGGTAAATTCTTCACATCTTCAGGTTTAATACCCTTCTCTTTAAGAGACTTCTTGGCTTCCCTCATATCTTCATCATTTAATTTAATCATACCCCTCTTCTTCACTATCGGTGTCGGGGTTGGTTCAGGTGTAGACCAATCATCATGATTCGGCCTATTTTAGCCAATAATTCTTCAGCGTCGTCTGGAGTTCTTTTCCTGAAAACACAACCAGCACAACTATCCAGGCATGCCCTAGACTCAATAGTTAGTCCACTATAAAATATATCAAGTAAATCATGCTTTTCCAAATCATGGTCAGGCTGAGCTCTAATAAGAGAACAAAATCTCGCCCAAGCCTCAGGCAATTTCTCTCCATCTTCTGGTCAAAATTATAAATTCTCTGCAAAGCAGCATGTTGAGCACTAGCAGGAAAGTATTTTTGAAAGAAAACATCACGCAAATCAGTTGGACTTTTAATAGAACCAGGAGGCAAATTATTATACCAAGTTTTAGCATCATCCTTTAATGAGAACGGAAAAATTTTAGCGACAAAATAAGTACGCATCTTGACATCATCAGAAAACACGCCACTAAGAGTAGATAACTCAGTCATGTGTTCAACACTTTCTTTTTCAGTACCACAAAAGGGTGTTTTCTCAACAATAGCTATATGAGATAGATCAAGAGAAAAATCATAATCTTTATCCCTAATGTTTATAGGAGATGTGGCAAATTTAGGATCGGGAGATGGTGTATATCTAACAGCATGTTCTGCAAGCAACTTTTTAATTTTTCTTGCATCAGTAGTGGCCTTGCATTTTTCAATAAAATCATTATCAAGCTCTACATAATCTTCATCAAGATCATCACTAGAATAATCAACAGACTCAGGTGAATTAACAGGTGTAGCAGCATTAGGAGTTTCAGTATTTTCAATTTGTCTAGACTTAGCAATTGTAGCATCTAGAAAAGATCCCAATGAATCACTATCATCAAGCACAGCAGAAACATTATCAATATTATGAGAATTTTCAGATTCAGCAGAAGTACCAGCAAGCATGTGGCGGTGAAACAAGTTTATCAATCACAGATGGTGAATCAAGAGCAGCAGAGGTACTCAGAGTTGTACCTTTTCTTGTAGTGGATGGTAATATGGCGATCTTAGTATCGCGAGGTTTACCCATAATGGAGAATTTGCAGCGAACAATATCAATCCAAGTGAACTTCCAAATAAAGCTATGCTCCCCGGCAACGGCGCCAGAAAATAGTCTTGATGACCCACAAGTATAGGGGATCGCAACAGTCTTCGAGGAAGTATTACCCAATTTATTGATTCGACACAAGGGGAGACAAAGAATACTTGTAAGCCTTAACAGCGGAGTTGTCAATTCAGCTGCACTGAAACAGACTTGCTCGCAAGAGTTTATCAGTAGTAACAGTTTATGGCATGGAAATAGTGAAATAACGGTGAAATAAAGATAGCAGTAGTGATTGTAGTAAACAGCAGGATTAAAATACGTAGGCACGGGGACGGATTTAACGGGCGTTGCATGGATGAGAGAAACTCATGTAACAATCAAAGCATGGGCATTTGCAGATAATAATAAAACGGTATCCAAGTACTAATCAATCAATAGGCATGTGTTCCATATATAGTCGTACGTGCTCGCAATGAGAAACTTGCACAACATCTTTTGTCCTACCAGCCGGTGGCAGCCGGGCCTCTAGGGAAACTACTGGATATTAAGGTACTCCTTTTAATAGAGTACCGGAGCAAAGCATTAACACTCCGTGAACACATGTGATCCTCACATCACTACCATCCCCTCCGGTTGTCCCGATTCTTGTCACTTCGGGGCCATTGGTTCCGGACAGCGACATGTGTATACAACTTATAGGTAAGATCATAAACAACGAATATCTTCATGAATCAATAACATGTTCAGATCTGAGATCATGGCACTCGGGCCCTAGTGACAAGCATTAAGCATAACAAGTTGCAACAATATCATAAAAGTGACATCTACGGATACTAGGCACTATGCCCTAACAATCTTATGACTATTACATGACCAATCTCATCCAATCCCTACCATCCCCTTCAGCCTACAGCGGGGAATTACTCACACATGGATGGGGAAACATTGCTGGTTGATGGAGAGGCGTTGGCGGTGATGGCGGTGAAGATCTCCTCCAATTCCCGTCCCGGCGGAGTGCCGAACGGAGACTTCGGCTCCCGCGACGGAGTTTCGCGATGTGGCGGCTCTGGAGGGTTTCGGCGATGTCGACTTCTCTGCGTGCGTTTTTAGGTCGAACCCGATAAATAGTCCAAAGGGGGCGCCGGAGGCCGGCCGAGGGGGCCACACCATAGGGCCGCGCGGGCCCCGGGCCGCGCCGCCTTATGGTGTGGGGCCCTCGGGCCTCCACCTCCTTTGCCCTTCTGGCTCCGTCAATATTTTGGTAAAATAGGGCCATCTGAAGAAATTCCGAGGATTTTCCGAAAGTTGGATTTCTGCACAAAACGAGACACCAGCAATTCTGCTGAAAACAGCGTTAGTCCGTGTTAGTTGTATCCAAAATACACAAATTAGAGGCAAAACAATAGCAAAAGTGTTCGGGAAAGTAGATACGTTTTGGACGTATCACCTGCCATGGTCGTCGGCTTGCTTTGATACCACTTGTGACCTGGCTCTCGCTCTCTCGATCTCACTCTTTCTCTCTGAAGAAACGAGAACGAAGAACAGAGACATTTGTTTTTGCAATGCGTGCCTTTTCTGCTTTCTTTCCTTTTATTCATAAGGAGATCGATCGTGTCTGTTACACGATGCCCACGATGGATGTGCCACCCCACGTCCGAGCTGATCGGTAGCAGCTTACAAATCGGATCAAAGACCTAGACAACAATCCTATCTAGAACCTGAAATATAACTGACTCGCTACCTGAAGAACATAACACTTCTAACTGAAACTTTAAAACCTGACAGTGACTAGATTAACTAACATGGGATGGTGGTGGTCGGTTCAGTTCCAACGGAGGCAGACACGGTGGGGGGACGATGGAGGCCGCTTCCCCAACGTGTGGCAATGAGATTGGCAAGGTGGTTCCGTTGGCAACTCTGGCGTTGGGCTAGAGCATTGGGATGCCACTGCGCCGGCGACTCGGGAAGGTCAGGGCGTAGTGAACAAGGAGAAGTTCTCGGTTGCAAAGCAGGGTGAAGGTGGTGATGCTCATGTCGGCAACCAACCAGCCTCACTTTTGACTCCTAAAGTAGCAGCGCCACTCTAATCCAGCTCCGCCGAGCTGCCTCTGTGTGGCATGTCCCGACCATGATAACTAGGAGGACGCGCCTCAACTAGGAGCTCGATCTGACGTTGGTCTACGCCGCCAGGCCACCACCTATTGCGTAACAAGCGACAGTCATATCTAGTTTCATCCTTGCAGGTTCTCTCTCAACTTGGCCAGTACCGGAAGGTAGTCCAGTAGTGGTAGCTGTAGCCTGTAGACACCATGGTTTGGCTCTATAGTTTCTTAGTTCAATTCAGCTCTGTACTTTAGTTCAGTTATGTAGTTCTTCGTCCTACATGTTTTGTCTCTATGAGAGAAAGGAAAATGTGTTGATATAATCTAGTTAAAACTGGTTAATTAGTTAAGCTCTGGACCATTTTTTAGCTCATGAAATCCTTGATATACATGGTATACCTGTCAATTTTCTATTTTTTGAGAAACGCTATTTTGAAAAATAGTGTGCTAACTTGCATAGCGTTTAGAGAAGAACTAGGCCATTTCATTTAGCGCGTTATTTTTTTCCTTGGCTACAACCGATACAGATAAAGTGTAACATCCCAAATTTCAATAAATAAAGAAAAGGAGTTTCCAAGAATTCAAAATTCAGAACCAACAAAAACTTTTTATTAATACATGTGCTATGCATAGTACCCATGTTTAATTCTTGTGCTATTGCCATGATGATTGTGTGTGTGCCTAGCAATGATGCTAAACCCTCTCATATGATCCAATGATCAAGAAAATAAAAAGGAAAAAAGAAATGGAAAAATAACAAATTCAACACATGCATATGCTTATGGCCATTTTGCAAAACTTTGATCTAGGCCAATTTGGCTTGTGCCATTGGTTGTAGAATGTTACTAAACACTTAATAACACTTTTTGAATCAAATAAACTCAAATCAAATCAAATTTGAAATCAATTTGAGCTCACATGAGATAATGGTCAAATCTACCATTTATAACATGACACCTACTTTGAGCCTCTGTATTAAGAGATTTTTAAACTAAACAATTCCAACTCTTTGCACCTCATCCAAGAACACATCAAGGTGAACAACTTTGCTCAAAACCACCCCTGAAAATTCTTGCTAGATTTCAAATTATGATCAAGCAAAGTAGCAACAACAACAACAACAACAACAACAACAACCAAGCCTTTCAGTCCCAAACAAGTTGGGGTAGGCTAGAGTTGAAACCCATAAGATCTCGAAACCAAGTCATGGTTCCGGAACGTGGATAGCTAACTTCCACGCACCCCTATCCATGGCTAAATCTTTGTCGATATTCCAAACCTTCAGGTCTCTCTTAACGGACTCCTCCCATGTCAAGTTTGGTCTACCACGACCCCTCTTAACATTCTCATCACGCTTTATCCGTCCGCTATGCACTGGCGCTTCCGGAGGCCTCCGTTGGATATGTCCAAACCATCTGAGACGATGTTGGACCAGCTTCTCTTCAATCGGTGCTACCCCAACTCTCTCCCGTATATCGTCATTCCGTACCCGATCCTTTCTTGTGTGGCCACATATCCATCTCAACATGCGCATCTCTGCTACACTTAACTGTTGGATATGTCGTCTCTTCGTTGGCCAACACTCAGCGCCATACAACATCGCAGGTCGGATAGCTGTCCTATAAAACCTGCCTTTTAGCTTTTGTGGCACTCTCTTGTCACAGAGTACGCCCGAAGCTTGGCGCCACTTCATCCAACCAGCCTTGATTCGGTGGCCCACATCTTCATCGATATCGCCATCCTTCTGCAACATGGACCCCAAATATCGAAAAGTGTCTCTCTCCGGTACCACCTGCCCATCAAGGCTAACCTCTCCCTCCTCGTGCCTAGTAGAACTGAAACTGCACCTCATGTATTCAATTTTAGTTCTACTAAGCCTAAAACCTTTCGATTCGAGAGTTCGCCTCCACAACTCTAACTTTCTATTAACCCCCGTTCGGCTATCATCGACTAGCACCACATCATCCGCAAAGAGCATACACCATGGGATGTCTCCTTGTATATCCCTTGTGACCTCATCCATCACCAAATCAAAAAGATAAGGGCTCAAAGCTGACCCTTGGTGTAGCCCTATTCTAATTGGAAAGTCATCAGTGTCGCCATCGCTTGTTCGAACACTTGTCACAACATTATCATACATATCCTTGATGAGGGCAATGTACTTTATTGGGACTTTGTGTTTCTCCAAGGCCCACCACATGACATTCCGAGGTATCTTATCATAGGCCTTCTCCAAATCAATGAACACCATATGAAGGTCCTTCTTTTGCTCCCTGTATCTCTCCATCAGCTGTCGTACCAAGAAGATGGCTTCCATGGTAGACCTCCCAGGCATGAAACCAAATTGGTTTTTGGTCACGCTTGTCAACCTTCTTAAGCGGTGCTCAATGACTCTCTCCCATAGCTTCATAGTATGGCTCATCAGCTTGATTCCACGGTAATTAGTACAACTTTGAACATCCCCCTTGTTCTTGAAGATTGGTACTAAAATACTCCGCCTCCATTCTTCGGGCATCTTGTTTGACCGAAAAATGAGGTTGAAAAGCTTAGTTAGCCATACTATCGCTACGTCCCCAAGGCCTCTCCATGCCTCGATGGGGATACCATCAGGACCCATCGCCTTGCCGCCTTTCATCCTCCTTAACGCCTCCTTAACCTCAGACTCCTGGATACGTCGCACAAAGCACATGCTGGTATCATCAAAGGAGTCGTCTAGCTCAATGGTAGAGCTCTCAGCCTCTCCATTGTAAAGGTTGTCAAAGTACTCCCGCCATCTACGCTTGATCGCCTCATCCTTCACAAGAAGCTGATCATCTCCGTCCTTGATGCATTTGACTTCGTTGACATCCCTCGTCTTCCTCTCCCTAAACTTGGCCATCTTATAGATGTCCCTTTCGCCTTCCTTCGTGTTTAAACGTTGGTAGAGGTCCTCATACGCCCGACCCCTTGCTTCACTCACCGCCCGCTTTGCAGCCTTCTTCGCCACCTTGTACTTCTCCATGTTAGCTGCACTCCTGTCCAGATATAGGCATCTGAAACAGTCCTTTTTCTCCCTAATAACCTTCTGGACCTCATCGTTCCACCACCAGGTATCCTTAGCTTCCCTTCTACTTCCCTTAGTCACCCCAAACTCCTCTACAGCGACCTTCCGCAAGCAGGTCGCCATACTCGTCCACATCATGTTTGCATCGCCTCCTTCCTCCCAAGGGCCCTCCTTAATAACCCTCTCCCTGAAAGCCTGGGATGCCTCACCCTTGAGCTTCCACCACTTTGTTCTAGCGACTTTGGCGCGCTTACCCCGCTGGACACGGATCCTAAAGCGAAAGTCAGCAACCACCAGCTTATGTTGAGGGACAACACTCTCTCCAGGTATCACCTTACAATCAATGCAGGCGCGTCTGTCTTCTCTTCTAGAGAGGACAAAATCAATCTGGCTAGAGTGTAGACCACTACTGAACGTCACTAGATGGGATTCTCTCTTCCTAAAGAGGGTGTTAGCTACGACCATGTCATAGGCTAGAGCGAAGCTCAGGACATCTTCTCCTTCTTGGTTCCTGATGCCATAGCCAAAGCCCCCATGCACCCTTTCAAAACCTGTGTTAGATGTACCCACATGGCCATTGAGGTCTCCTCCTATGAAGAGCTTCTCACCAATAGGTACCCTCCTAACCAAGTCCTCCAGGCCTTCCCAGAACTCCCTCTTGGTGCTCTCATTGTGGCCTACTTGTGGGGCATACGCGCTGATAACATTGAGGACTAAGTCCCCAACAACCAGCTTGACAAGGATCATCCGGTCCCCTTGCCTCTTGACATCCACAACTCCATCCCTGAGGCTCTTATTGACCAAGATGCCTACTCCATTTTTGTTTGAAGTTGTCCCCGTGTACCACAACTTGAAACCGGTATCATCCACCTCCTTCGCCTTCTGTCCCTTCCATTTGGTCTCTTGGACACATAGGACATCAACACGCCTCCTCACCGCTGTATCAACTAACTCCCGTAACTTACCCGTCAGGGACCCTACGTTCCAGCTACCTAAGCGTATCCTCCTAGGCTCGGCTAACTTCCTTACCCTCCGCACTCGTCGAGTCAAATGCGGAGACCCTTGCTCATTTTTCACTACACCGGGGCGTCGGTGCAGCGCGCCACTAAGGATGCGGCGACCCGACCCTTGCTCACTTATCACCGTATCCAGATCAAGATACGGCGCGCCACCAAGGGGGTGACGGCCCGGCCCTTGCCCATTTGACACCACACCCGGGTTCCGATGTGGCGCGTCGCTAAGAGGGTTACGCCCCAACGAGGTTCCTTTGGGTTTCATCTCCATAAGAGTGGCTGGGTTTTTTACGTTGGCTCGCCTCGCCTATCACAACCCTCCTCCTTTACCCGGGCTTGGGACCGGCTATGTTGAGACAGCAAAGTAGCAACCTTGAAACTAAAACAAGATCATACCCAATTTGAAATTTTGCAAATCAACTCAACTTTGCACCCCACCACCACCATTATGCTTCAAATATTATATGAATCAACTCCACCAAATTTCATTTCAAAATTTGATTTTTTTTTCTTGCGGCCATTTGACCGAGCACCTTGTGTGCATCATATATACCAACTCTCTACACTCAAAAACCCAGCGGTTTCTTGCCCTAACCATCAACCCTAGGTCATCATTAGTACCCTCTCTCACTCCTTGCATCATGCCAGTACCAGAGACACACTGGTTTGCACAAAACAAACACGAACCATGCCATGTCGTGCATGCATGACACACACACATGCCCTCTCTCTCCCTGGTTGATTTCAACATGCACCACCATGTCAACGCTCTCCTCCTCACCCTCCTGGACTCGCCCAGACACGCCCAGGTCATGCCAGGACACGCCCAGACACGACACTGGACGCGCCAGAGCGCACGCTCGCCTCGCCGCGTCAACGCTCGCCTCGACCTCTCCTCTCTCCTACGCCATCACCAGGTCACCAGCTACCTCCAGGACATGCCCATTGGCCCGCTCGACTCATGTAGACAACGACACCGTTGACGATCTCTACCGCGGTACCGTGCGCATCCGTCACGCGCCTGTCCTCGTCTCTGCATCATTTTCCCCGCCGTCAAGCGCTGCGTCACCGCACTGACCCTGCCAACTCGCTCGCGTCATCGCCAGCCCTTCTGCGCCCCTGTAGCGACGTCGCCATGGCTGACCTCACTGCTGCGCCTCGGCTTCGCCCAGCCGCTATAAAAGGAGCCCCTCCTCGCTCGATTCATCCACACCAGCACCTTCCCCTCTCCTCTCTGACTCTCCTCGTCCACTCGCCGCTCCACATTAGCCACTAGCGCGGCCCAATTGCATCACCGGAGCCCGTGAAGCCGCCGCGGAAGGAGGAGACGCCAGGAGCCACCCCCGAAGCTGCCGTTTGTTCCCGGAGCCTCGCCGTCGTCCACAACGCCGCCGCAGCACCTCGCCGACGATCGCCGCGCCGCCTGTGAGCCGCCGACCCCCTGCTCTCACCTCGCCAGTACCCTCCTCTCGCCGTCGACGACGAAGCACTTGATCCGTTGGATCGTGTTCTAATCGTGCGGCTCAGACAGAAACTTACCCCTTCGCGTTTTAAGTGACGCTGACAGTGGGTCCCAGCATCAGACGGCCCGCGTGTGCTAGACGCACTGCTGGGCCGGCCTAGTCCATTTTCTCTCTGTGGCCCAGTTTCGTTTCCCGCACTGGCCCAGAAATTCAAATTCGATTAACTCCATTTATTTAAATTGCTTACTGGTTCCATATTCAAATTTGAATAGAATCAAATCTACCAAATTAAATTTGATGAATTTTATATATTTAGAAAGCTTAGAAAATTATCTAAACAACTACACTGGTCTCAACCCTAGATTCATTGTAGAATTTATGTGATAAAAATAACATTTATTAAAAATCAACCAAAAATGCTTTTGAGTTGATTCCAACTCTCAAAAATCACAATTCGTATTGTCTATCAGAATATGTAAAAATATGACATAGTTGTTTGTATGATCATGGTCTAGATTAAATAATGGCTCTATGGCTATTTCTAGTCCATTTAATTTATCAAAAAATAATTATTAAATCATATGAGAGGTATTCTCTCATTTAAATCTTGTCTCAAGTAACTCAACATGAGGTAGTGACCATGGTCTATATAATCTCATATTGAATTATTTGGAGACATTAAATCACTACTATGTCAGGATTAAATTGCATGAGGTGTAGCACCTCATTTAAATCATTTTGCTCAAATGATGATGATGAAGAGTTGACCTTGGTCAACATAGGTTCATATATTGTTATTTGAGGAGATTAAATCTTAACAAGATCCAATGAGAGGAAACTATTTCTCAGAGAACTAAATAGAAACCCTAATCAATATTTGTAATGAGAGGAAATTATTTTTCTTAAGAAGAAAACAAAGTCAACCAACATAATAATAATGTTGTGATGCTAGAATAGCTTGTGTCAACCATTTGTATGCTTAGCCTAGCTCTTAAGCTTTGTTTGGTGATTGTTACCTCGTATCCGTTTTTAGACGCTAGTACCGAGGAGTACCAGGAGGAGGAGGTCTACTTCCAGGAAGAAGAAGACCACTTTGATCAGTACACCAACCAAGGCAAGCTAATATTCTTGCAAAGTGCAAAGCTCTACCAGAGCAAGGCACACTTACCTATTACTTCATGCTTAATGACCCTATCCCAAGTTTTTACCTTACAAGCTTTTGATTTTGTTTATCAAAGTTTACTTTTTGATTCATGATTCACTTGGTCTAGGTATAGAGTAGCACAATAGCATCAAAGCTAGCCTAAAGGCAATACAAGCTAGTTATCACCTCTTATGACTAGTTGCTAGTGCTAAACAAATAAAATTGGCTACTCTAGATGGGAACATGTGAAATGAAATGACTTTGAAAGATTTTGAAGGTGAATGTGACTTGAAATAATATGATGAATTTGATAAAAACTGATGGTTGGGTTCGGATGCGATACCATTCCAATTATTTAGTACCTCCACAATACCTGATTATGGGTAGGGCTTAACTGGAAGTTTATGCATCTTAGTATGGGTTCCCTCTAAACAAGCGTCATAGGGGTTATGTCGAGGCTGCCTCCGTTGAAAGTGAAATGATGTGAAATGACGTGAAATGAGGTGAATGTCTGGCCCAAGCCCTGTGCAGTTCCCAGGCTGACGGTTTGTCTTCACTGGGAGGCCAAGCTCATGGGGAGAGGTGCCTATACTAGGGTATGTAAGTGAAAGGTTATGGTTGATGATCCGTACTGAGTTACGATTATTCAGGGTTATCCCTGACGGATGTAATCAAATGTTGTGGCACAAGAGTACAACCTCTGCAGAGTGTAAACCTATTCGAATAGCCGTGTCCACGGTTACGGACGATTGGAAAGGCCATACTGTTCCATTGTCAGATGTTTTCTTAAAAAAGAATGATGAATTGAATGGCGAACTTGACTTGAATCACAACTGAGTTGTGGGAATGACACTAATGTTCCCACTTGAGTTAGTTAGCAAATGAAGAGTCTTTTACTAAATGTTTATGAACGAAAATTGGCTTTATGCAAATAAACCTAGAGCTTAGCACCCCTTAACTAAAATTGATAAGTACTTACACTAGTATTAGTTTGCGAGTACTTTAAAAGTACTCACGGCTGTGTCCCTGGCTATTCAAATGGCCAGACTATGAAGAGGAGCAGCAGTATGAAGATGACGGCCAGCAGGACGTCTACAACAACTAGGAGTTCTTCTGACGTCAAGCGTTTGCCTGTGGATTAGATAGTCCACTACTACTACGCTTCCGCTACTTGTGATGTTTGGTGATCAATAGATCAACTATTTATGTAATATTGGATCATGTGATCTACTTTTGTAAGACGACTATGGTTTGTAATAAATGATGACTTATGATATCAACTGTTATGTCTCGCAACAACAATCTTCCTGGGATTGCGATGTATGGCATAATAGGCACCTGGACTTAAAAATCCGGGTGTCGACATAAAGGCAAGCCCACTCGAACACTAACAAAGGAGGGTCGCGTCCACTTATGCCGACAACACATCAGAGACCACAAAAATTCACCAACCACACGAACACAACCAAAGGTGACCCGCTCCACCAAAGTAGTCAAACTCGCACCACTAGCAATGGCGGTTGGAATGTGTGGACTTGCCCGTTGCAGGATTAATATGAGCCAAGTACGACATATTCCTATATTCTTCATATGTACGTTTGGGGAGCATGGATTCAGGCAGTCGTGACCTCGTCAGCGCGTTGCTGATCCCTACCGGCTCCGCCACCACGGCCGCAGCCTCGTCCTCCGCCTTGACCTCTTTGCTGGAAAGTCATGGCGACCATGTCGGATCCGCCACTCTTTTGGTCATTCGGGGGTTCTTACGCTTGTTATTGTCATTTTAGTTTTTCTTTTGCTGGTGTAGGGGTATAGCTGTTGCCTGCAAGTCTCTGCCTGCGTCATCATCCGCTGCTGAATGGATACTAGCGATGAAGATCATCTCATTGAGGTTTAGCCTTCGCGCATTGTGTTCACACGTCAGCTTGTGCCGGAGCAAGCTTCCCTCTACAATTCTCCTATGAATGCTAGCATAGCCGTTGTTTGTTAACGTTCTCACATGAGTTTCCTCAACGTTATCATCTACTCTCGGTGCTCTCAAATAATCTCCACCAAACACAATTATTACGGCTCGGCAAAAACATGCAGATAGTCTTGGAGCATGTCGACTCCATCATGCGTAGGTAGTCATCAGCTGCATCGATCTGGGGGACCTCCGTATACAAGACACCACACAATGCAGTAGTGCACTTCTGGATTGAGGAGAAGCCTCACAAACCGGTGCAATCTTGCTTGCGCATGAAGTATTCGCCAAACTCTCTAGTGCCAAAGACAATCATCATGAACAGATTCTTGTTCATCTCAAACCGGCGCCGAAAATCCTTAAGCGTGTGAGTTGTATCGTCGGCGAAGTAGTTAGAGTCAAGAAGCAAGGCGCCGGCTTGATGATGCCGCTCCTTGTTCCTCGTCTTGCCAACCCTTGAACCGCCACGCCGAGGCATGGCCAAGGCCAGAATGGGTTGGCGGAGTCGGAGGAGGCTCGCTAGCATCAGCTGCTCCCAGGGACGAAGCTGCCTCAATGGCATTGGTGTCAGCTGACCCCAATGAAAAAGTGCAAACCCTTCACTAATTAATACTAACTCATGCTGATTTATAGAGTCTGACCCCAGTGTTATAGAGAGGATATAGATATGACACCATCGACATTTGCTTCTAGATTCGTCCCTGGCTGCTCCTGGTGCCGCCGGACGGCGGCAGTGTTCCCCTCCTCCATGAACAACTGCGCCAACATCTCGTCGTCGCTGTCCATCGCGGAAATCCGCCGAACACCTTGTGAGCGGGACGAATGGACTATCGTGGCGACATCCTCCTACTGCCAGCGAGTTGGCCAGGCGCCGGCTGTTTCGATGGCCGGTGGCTTCTGGATAGGCGGGGTGTAAGGCGAGCATTGGGGAGGCGACAGCGACGGCGACGATGGCAATCCAGAAGGGTTTGTAGGTGGATCGGACGGGGGCGGGATGTGGGGGAAACACGCGCGTTTGGATGATAGAAGGACCCCGCGGGCGTTTTCCTACGTGGACGGCTGTCGGCGCCCCCCGATTCACACCCCGCGCGAAGGGGCCGGCACGGGGTTGCTCGCGATTCTATTCGGCTAGAAACCACGCCTATTCGACGCGCCGATGTGAGTCTAATTTTAGCACCAACCCCCATATGACTATCGGGAGCGTTATTGGGCTCGCCGGTGGAGATGCTCTGAGAGTCTCGAGGCTTTGCCGCGTAGTGTATTTCTTTAACTGAAAATCTTGCTCTAAACGGGATTATAAATTCTCTAGACTGTCAGAATGTGGTTACAGACATAACTAAGGCGTCCATGGAAAAATATAAATCGATCTTGAAGGACATTACGGCACGGTCTATGACTTCCAGAAGTGTTCTATAGTGCATGAAGGTAGAACTTCAAATTTTTAAGCCCACAACTTAATTAGCTAGGCAGTCTTTATCCCATGAAGTTGGACGCCATCCCTATCGATCACTGTGACCTGTAAACATTGTCTTGAATGGATAAAATGCTTAGCAGGTTGTACTCAAAAAATAAAAAAATAAAAAAACCACGTTGCCAATATTTCTGGTAGGAAAAACAAACTGATACCAATCCCGAGTAGAATTATTTTTTCTTTTACATTCCAAAAACAACTTTAACAACCATTGACACTTTAGGCGGGAAGAATCACAGTTCACACTTCCGGGCCGATTTCGATCCCGAGTCGAATTCTGCTTCCGTTACCTTCCGAAAACAACCTGCAACATCCATAGTACAGGCCTTGGGCGCGCGGCAATAGAATTACAATTCAGACGAGAGCAGTAGTCGGACTCGGTGGATGACCATCCATATATACATCCTCCAGCCCTCTCCTATGCATTAGTCTTGGGTTTCCCTCGCTTGATCTAGCAATATAGCAAAGGCTGGATCGATCGGAACAGCACGCAGCGCGATGGAAAAGCGTCTCCCGGGCGGCGTCCCGGCGGTTCGTCTCTCCAACCGTCTCCAGCTCGCCGCCTTCTTCCCGCCGTCCGGCCAACGTGGCCGACGCGGCTCGGCACTTCCGCCTGTGTTGATGGTGGATGTCAGGGTGATCATCCGCCGACACTTTCCCATCGGCCGAGGCAGGATCGTACAGAAGGTGGCCAAGGACATCATGGTCAGGAGGCAGCAGGCGCGGAAGCTTCGCCTCCCGGAGTGCGTAGAACGGGCTCTCGCCGAGGACGTGCTCCCCCTCGTGGAGCACCCATTCGACCACGGCGCGGTGGTGGCGGCAAGGGAGAAGATATGCGAGTACGTGGCGGGGGCTTGCGCCGACCCACGCCTCGCCAAGGGAGGCGCGCAGGTGCTCGTGTTGCTGGATACGTTCGCGTGTCCAGTGTTTCTACGCCCTCCTCCCCTCAAGCCGATGATGAGGATCAGCACCGGTCCAACTAAGCACGCCGGCGTTGCGATGAGGACTAACCCATGCACGAAGACCGATCCTGCGATCTGCGCCGCAGTGCCCATGGAGAAGGTGCGACCGCCTATCGGCATCATCGGAGACGGACGGCCGAAGCAGGTCGACGAGAGGTCCAAGGCTAGTGAGGTTGAGGAGAGGTGGATGGGTTGGGTGCCGTGGTAGAACAGGATCTTTAGCGTTCTACGGATCGATCCATGCATGACATTGACATAAGGTTTCCGTATTTCTTCCGACTATATATAGGATTCAACGGTGAAACAAAATTAGTAGTACCTGTTGTTCTTGAATCTGAACATTTCGGTATGAATTCAGAGTTGTATCGAGTGCAGGGAACATGTCTGTGCTCATTAGTTTAGTTTGTTTTTCGTCCAGAGGAATCCCTTCTCGATACTATGATGGATTTCTTCGCTTAATTTTTGAGAGTTGAAAATCGGGGCGGTATTCTTCTTCAAATTAAAAATTATGCCAGTTCTGTTGTATAGAAAATCCAATCATATCCATCTTTTCGACAGTAATAATATGGACAATCCAATCTTATCCATCTTTCAGAACCATTTATGCGAATATAGTTGTAACTTGCTGCTTTCTTATTTCTATCGGGCAGTAAGTTTTTGTCTTGCTTGTGCTCACTGTCCATGGATGCCAATGCAGAGCAACAAGCCAATCAATGGAAATAGAGAACACTTGTTAGACTGCATCATTCCAGAATACATGCTCCAAGTCAAAGAGTTAGCACATCACATTCTTAACAAGGACTTTATTGTCCCGCAGAAAAAAAAACACCAAGAAAACAAAGGCTTTACTGAATGAATGACGGTCACACCACCCTGAGATGGAAATGCAATCAGCATTTTTGTCTAAGAAAAAAAGCCGCGCTTTCAAGAAAAGAAAAGAAAGACTTCCATTAAAAAACCTCAACCAGCGGAACTGAGGGATCCATGTGTTTATCAACCAGAAGGCGGCGGAAAAGCCACAAAATCCATCTAGGATTCCGTCCTCCTCGTCGGTGATACCGCTGGTTCGCTCCGTCTCCGGTGGTCTTGGGGCCTTGGAGGTGTGGCGGACCACGGTCCTTCACCGTCAGGGAAGTTTCCGTGCTTAATTTAGATTGTTTTTCTCTTTTTTGGAATCGTGAGGCAGCGGCTACATCTTGAAGTCAGAATAAGGTCCTCCCCGCCCTATCCTCGCTCTGGTAGTGCATCTAGCGCTGACGGAGGACGCGTGGAGTTGTGTGCCTGTCGGATCTCCTAGGATCCGGTCGGTTTTCGTGTTTGGTGGTGTAGTTTCATGTCAGTTTCTTCCGATCTACGGTTGTCATCATTGGTGATGGTTGCTGCTCTGGTGCGATGGTCCTTTGGTACTTTAGCACGACGACTTCATGTATGTCCACTACAACAAGCTCTACTACGACAAGCTTTGCCTGACTCCGGCGATGGAGGGACGAGGCAGCGGCGCGCCTTCGGCTCGTGCTAGTGCTTGTAGTCGCCGCTAGGTCGTCCGAGTACCAATTTGTAATTTTCTTTATTTTTTGGCTATTTGTACTACTTGTTGATGATTATTAATAGCTCGGTGGATTTCTCGCAAAAAAGAACTTCAGAAAATTTATGTTGAGCAATTTTGAAATTTTATGTCCCACGGATGAAATGTATCGGGAGTTGTCGGATCTTCAAACGTACGGTGGTTGGCGGTTGGTGATTTTTTTTAAAAAAACTGCGGCGTGGCAAATTGCCAGTCTCTGGATCGCTTGTAATTCAGCCGCACGAGGACCAAACACGCACATTGTCACCTATATTGGCGGGCACTTCCGCGAGAAACCATGAAATTGCAAAGCCTTAACATAAGAAAAATAAATAAAAGTGTGAAACGAATCATGGTACATTGCTTCTTTACAATCTCATGATACCTTGCTTTCATGAAAATAAAAGAAAAGAAAAACTTCCATTAAAAACCGCAAGCAGCGGTAAATGAGGGATCCACGTGTTTATCAAGCAGCTAAGCACTACTCCCTCCATTCCTTTCTATGTTGAGCAAATTTGAAATTTTTAGTCCCACGGATCGAACATATCGGGGAGCCGTCGGATCTTCAAGCATACGGTGGTTGTCATTTTAAGAAAAAAAACTCCAGTGTGGCAAATTGCCGGGGACACGCCCTTTTTTCTCTAGCAACTCTCTGCTCGTAATTCGGTCACGCGACGACCAAACGCGCATAGTCACGCTATATTGGTGGGCACTTCCACGAGAAACCAAGAAATTGCGGAGTCTTAACAGATATACTGAAAAATAAATAAAAGTGTGAAAGCTGCTTTTCTTTATAATTTCATGGTACCTTAGCATGGTCTTCATGTGTCGTGAATCGGCTACCGCTCCTCGTGGAGGCCGATAGGGATGTGGCCTAGCTCTCGCTCTCTCGATCTCACTCTTTCTCTCTGAAGAAACAAGAACGAAGAACAACAGAGAGAGTTGTTTTTGCGTTCCGTGCAACTTGCAGCCTTTTCTGCTTTATTTCCTTTTAAGGAGATCGATCGTGTCTGTTACGCGATGCCCACAATGGACGTGCCATCCCACGTCCGAGCTGAAAGACCTAGACAACAATCCTATCTAGAACCTGAAATATAGCTGACTCGCTAACTGAAGAACATAACACTTCTAACTGAAACTCTAAAACCTGACAGTGACTAGATTAACTAACAAACTCCCCCTAATCTAGGCATCTTTCACCTTGACGATGCCGATCTGATCGCGTTGCTCCAGGAACCGAACTCATCCAAGGGCCTTAGTCAAGATGTCAGATTGTTGGTCCTCCGTGCGCACGAACTGAACATCAATGTCACCGTCATCGACGCACTGGCGGATGAAGTGGAACCGAGTTTGAATATGCTTGCTCAGGTCATGAAATACCGGATTCTTCATCAGGGCAATGGCGGACATGCTGTCGACGTGCAGCTCGACAGCTTCTTCTCCAAGTCCGCGCAGCTCCGCGAAAAAACGCTTGAGCCAGACGCCCGGGCATGCCCCAGCGGTGGAGGCCACGTACTCCACTTCGCAAGATGACAGGACCACGACCTTCTGCTTTGTCGACTGCCAGGTGACAGGACTCCTGCCGAGGAAGAACTGAACTCCACTCGTGCTCTTGCGATCGTCCACATCTCTGGCCATGTCGGCGTTGGTGTACCCGACAATTCTTGCGCCAATGTTGCTCCGAGCATAGCAGCACCCAAGTGTGTGTGTTCTGGCGAAGTAGCGCAGTAGATGTTTCACTGCAACCCAGTGCTCGCCGGTGGGAGCTTCCATGAACCAGCTCACATAGCCAACTGCTCACATAGCCAACTGCATAGCATATGTCAGGGCGGGTGTGGACGAGGTACCGCATGCTGCCAACTATGTTGCGGTAGAGTGTGCCATCCACTGCCTCTCCTCCTCCTTTCTTGCTTAGCTTCAGCTTCTGCTCCATGGGCACTGCCACCACGGGATGGCAGTTGTTCAGTCCGGCCTTGTCCAGGAGCTTGTTGGCGTAGGCAGCTTGACACAAGAGAATGCGCCCTGGTTCCTGGATTACCTCGATGCCAAGGTAATACCTAAGGAGGCCCAGGTCACTCATCTTGAAGATGGACATCATCTCCTTCTTGAACCCAACAATGGACGTGGGTGAGGCTCCGGTGATTATGAGGTCGACGACGTACACACCGAGGAGCAGTCAATCTGCTCCGCTCCCACGTGTGTACACCGCGTGCTCCGACTGGCACCTGGCGAACCCAAGCTGTGCGAGGCTGCTGTCGAGCTTGGCGTTCCATGCGCGCGGTGCTTGCCGAAGTCCGTACAGATTCTTCTTCAAGCGCAGTACTTTTCCCTCCTTGCCTTGCTCGATGAAGCCCGACGGTTGCTAAATGTACGTCTTCTCCATGAGATCACAGTTAAGGACCGTTGATTTAACGTCCAGGTGATGTACTTTCTAGATCTCCTGTGCGGCAATGGCGAGGAGGAGCCGCACGGAGTCGAGGCGAGCCACCGGCGCGTACACTTCATCAAAGTTGACGCCGGCGCGCTGGCGCCTTGTACTTGACGATGGCGCCTCCCTCATCCCATTTGACCTTGAATACCCATTTCAGTCCGATGGGTTTACGGCCCCGAGGTAGCTCGGTGATGGCCCATGTACCGTTCTCCTTGATGGACTCTAGCTCTTCCTGCATCGCTGCTCGACAGCATGGTTCATTCAGCGCCTCCTCGATGCTTGTTAGTTCTTCTGCTGACACAAGCAGCGCATGTCCAGCAGGATATCTGCAGCAGTTGGCTCGGAGTGCATCTCAGAAGTCGAGGATGTCGTCGATGCAACGGAACCGATGTGGCCCTGTAGCATCATCTCTGTCGTCGAAGAGCTCTGGATCAGGCGAGGAGAGACGCGTCATGAACTACACGCGCCTCTGGTCAGCCGCAGGCGGTGGCATGAGTTCTTATTCGGCAGCGCCTGTTGGTGTTGAGGTGCCAGGGAATGCGGGCGGGCGACAGGGAATGTCCTGTCATGGTGGCCTTTTCTCCCCTTTTCTCTGCCGCGGCAGAGCGCGCGGCAGGAGTGCTGACGGAGCCTGCAGGTTCAGAGATGATATAATCCACGACGAAGTCATCACCTGCACCAGCGTTGTCACCACCGTCCTTGCTCCAGTCCAAGCTCGCTCCTTCGTCAAAGACGATGTCACGTGACACATGTACGCTCCGCGTCGACGGATCATAGACCTTGTATGCCTTGGAGCCTGGTTCATACCCAATGAACACCATGGGTGTGCTCCTATCGGCGATCTTGCGCAGCAATGAGCGAGCGGACTTGACATGGGCCACGCAGCCGAAGACGAGCAGATGATCCACCGCCGGCTTCTTCCTGTACCATGCCTCATAGGGAGTTTTGCTGTCGACGCTGCGGGTGTGGGCGCGGTTCAGCATGTACACCGCGGTGGTCACCGCCTCCCCCAAAATTAGCTTGGCATGCCTTTCTCCTTGAGCATGCAGTAGTCCATGCCAACCACCGCTTGGTTACGATGCTCGACGACGCCGTTCTATTGCGGCGAGTATGGAAACGTCAGATGCCGCTTGACACCCATCTCAGCGAAGTGCGCGGCGAGCGCGCGCGTTCGACGTGAACTCGCCCCCACGGTCAGTGCGCAAGGTGCGCAACTTGCGGCGTGCCTCTGTCCTGGCTTCCGCTTGAAACCGCTTGAGTGCCACACCAGCTTCATCTTTCGTCGTAAGGAGCACAAGCCACATGAAGCGACTGTGGTCGTTGACGAGGAGGAGGAAGTAGTGGCGTCCTCCTGGCATGGGCGACGTGATCGCGCCACACAGATTGGCGTGCACCAGCTCGAGCGGTTCCTCTGCTCTGAATTTCGCCTACTGTTGGAATGGTGATCGATGTTGCTTCCCGGCCAGGCAGACGTCGCAGACTTCGCCGCCGTGTTCGATCCCTGGAAGCCCCTGGACCATGCCGCGCCGCACCATTTGCTGCAGTGCCTCGAATTGGAGATGCCCATACCGTGCGTCCCAGCGCCAGGAGTCGGTGTCGTGGCGCATGACAAGCCACACGGGGCTCACTGGCTGCATCGTAAGTTCGTACAGACGATTCGGAGTGCGGCTCACCTTGACGAGCAGGTTCTCATTCCTGTCATGTATGGTGAGTAGTCCACGCCTGAAGCGAATGTCGCAGAGGCGCTCGTCCAGCTCACCGAGGCTGACGACACTGCTCTTGAGGTGGGGGATGTAGTACACATCCGTGAACGCGTGCTGCACACCGTCATCGATGCTGAACACGATCGTGTCCTGGCCTTTGATCTCCACAACGGAATCGTCACCGAACAGCACGTTGCCGGTGATCGTCTCGATGAGCTCCGCAAAGACAAAGCGGTTTCCTATCATGTGGTTCGAGGCGCCGGTGTCGAGGTACCACGTGGCGTCCGCCGGCTCGTCGCCACTCCTGGGCACCACCTTGGCGCGCTCCTCGTTTAGCATCACGAGTGTGTGTTCTGGCTCCCTTGGTGAGGGAGCCGCCGCCGCGGGTGCAGCGGGCGCGTCGAGCTCGATGACGCCGAGGAGCAGGGCAGGATCGGCGTCGTCCTCCCGCTCGGCGAGGTGATCCTCCTCCTCGCGTTTCTTCTTCCTGCACTTGCGGGCCCAATGGCCCTTTTTTCGCAGTAGCGGCAGGCGTCGTCCTTCTTCAACCCGCCGGATATTTCTCTCCCCGGTGGGTTGTTTGTGGTCGCGGTCCTAGCCGTGGTTCTTGGCCTGATGGCGATCACCACCGTTGCTGCTGCCGTCGTGAGCAACATGCTTTTGGCGCGCATGCCACTCCTCCTCGGTGAGGAGCAGCCTTCCGCTGGATTCCTCCGCTCCGTCGATGGCCTCATTTTCCTCCACGACGAGGAGGCGTCCGCAGAGCTCCTCCATTGACATTGTTTTTATGTCAAGTAAGGGTTCAATTGACAAGGCCATATGTCGGTACTTACGGGGCAAGACGCGCAGGAACTTCCTGACAGCTTTGCCTCCGTCTTCCGGGTCGCCGAGCATCTCTAGATCGCTGAGGATCATGGAGAGGCGCAACAAAATCCTCCATCGTCTCGCCATCCTTGAATGTGAGGCAGTTGTAGTCGCGCCGGCGGGTCTGAGCCTTGGCGTCGCGGGCGCGCTTGGCCCCGACGCGCAGTGTGCGAGGGTGCGAACGAGCTCCGGAGGTACGGCGCGGAGGAGAGCTGCCAGCACCGCCCGATCCTCATGATCTTCGATGTCGCCCTCGCTCACCGCTTCCCAGAGCCCGTGCACCTGCGGCTGCACCTGCATGATCACCGACCAATCGACGTAGTTAGTACGCGTCTAGGTTGGCCACTGCGAGCCGCCGGTGACCTCCCGTGCGACCCTCTCCCTCACCACCAAATCGCGCCCATGGTGTTGACTGCGACCACACCGAATTGGTGACTTGGAGGGACGACGGGATGGCGACCGCCCAGGAGACTTTGAGCCCGACCCGGACGCTGCGTCCGTGGGCTTCTTCTTCTCCCCCGGCGCAACTTTCTTTGGCGGTGGAGGCATGGAGCCTGCCATGATCGTCGGCTTACTCTGATACCACTTGTAGCCTGGCTCTCGCTCTCTAGATCTCACTCTTTCTCTCCGAAGAAACACGAACGAAGAACAGAGACAGTTGTTTTTGCGCTGCGTGCAACTTGCAGCCTTTTCTGCTTTCTTTCCTTTTATTCATCAGGAGATCGATCGTGTCTATTACACGATGCCCATGATGGACGTGACATCCCACATCCGAGCTGATCGGTAGCAGCTTACAAATCGGATCAAAGACCTAGACAACAATCCTATCTAGAACCTGAAATATAGCTAACTCGCTAACTGAAGATCATAACACTTCTAACTGAAACTCTAAAACATGACACTAACTAGATTAACTAACAGGGGATCGTGGTGGTCGGTTCAGTTCAAACGGAGGTAGACACGGTGGGGGGGGGGGCGATGGAGCACTACTAGGGAAAAGCCTATAGGTGGAGGCAAGTGGTGCCGGCGCACCACCTTGGACATGCGCCGGTGGAAAGGATTGCCGGCGCACCACATCTCAGACGCGCCGGCGATGAAGGGCTACTCCCGGCGCACCTCGGGTGAGGGCTCGCCGGCGCTATTTCCTGGCATGGCCCCGGCCGATTCGGGCCAGGCCCAGGAATCATTGCCGGCGCACCGGCCCAGTGGTGCGCCGGTGGAGAAGTTGCTATTGCCGGCGCACCCTTGGGCCGGTGCGCCGGCAATGATTCTTGGGCCTGGCCCGGGGGTGATATAGCCGAAAGGGGCATATGTTGCCGGCGCACCATGGTCCAGGTGCGCCGGCAATAACCTGGGAGTTATTTCAGCCACCAACCAGCACACTCACTCACACACTCACTACACTCCACTTCTCCACACAAACCCGAGCCTTCTCCCAACCCAGCTCATTTTTGCCCATTTCTATCCCCAATTTCACCAATTTGACCAAACAAAATCATATTTTTGAGCAAATCTTCCCTTCCTACATGCATCTCCCACATCCCCCTATGTAGATCTAGATCTACTATCCCGCATTGACCGCTCAATCTAGATCTAGATCTAGAAAGTCGGCTTCCATACGCCATTATCGCGGCGCGTCGTCTCGATCTTATCGACGAATATATCAAACAAATAGGTGATTAATGAACAAATTAAGGAATGTAATCAATGTATGTTGGACATTTGAAGAAAAGCTCTCGTGTGTGTGGCATATATATATGTTGTGCTTGTGCTTGTGTGTGTGTTGGCGTTGAAAATGAGTTGCCAACGTTGCGCCGAAATGTTGATTCTTCAAGTTTCCATTTCGGCACATTTCTGGCGCTCCTATGTCCTACCGTGTAGGAAGGTCATGCCGAAATTTTCCGTGAAAACTACCGACGGATGCATGGTTCTAATGAATTATGTAATCTTACCATGCAGGCGAGAATGGTTATCGAGATGAGTGAAAGCATCGTGATGAGATATCTGAAACACGCGATCATCGACATGTATGAAAATAAACGCACGGAGGTATTGTGTCCGTGCCGGAGATGCAAACGAGGGAAATGGTTTGACCCGTATTCAGGAAAATTGCAGGGGCACCTGCTCACTAATGGTTTCATGCATGGACACACTCAATGGATGAGCGATGATGGCGCGGAGGTCAATGGGGCGACGGCAGCAGGTGGTAATAATGGCCGGCAAGAAGGAGGGCATCATGACATTGATGACGATGAAGAGTTTGTCGCAGAAGACGATAACCTTGACGACGATAATAACCTTGACGATGACAATAACCTTGACGACGACGAAGAGGTGCCGCTAGCTTCAGTCGTGCGGGACCCTCATCTTCAAGATCTGCTTCTCGAAAAGACGAAGGCGCCAAGCGGAAATCAAAGCTTGAGCAACTGGAGATAGACTCGAATACTCCGTTGTACGACTCAGGTCGCGGGTTGGGGGAGTCTCGCTTGAGAGTAGCTCTCGATGTGCTGCAGATGAAGGCGAAACACGGATGGACGGACACAAGCGTCGACGACATCCTGGAATACGTGAAAGATCTCCTTCCTGCCGGGAACACGTGTCCTGGTAGTCTAGCCGAGGCCAAGAGAATCACGTGCCCTCTCGACTTACCCCACGAAAAGTATCACGCCTGCATCAACGACTGTATCATGTATCGCAAGGAGCACGTGGACAAGACCAAATGTCCTGTGTGTGACGCTGAACGGTACAAGAAAGGGAAGAAGAAAGCTCCTCGGAAAGTTGTGTGGTACTTCCCGCTCGCCCCCGGCTGCAACGGTTCTACGCGGACCGCAAGGAAGCAAAGCTCATGCGCTGGCACGCTGAAAGAAAGGAGGCAGTGTTGAATGATGAAGATCGGATTGAGCACCCAGTGCTGACACACCCTTCGGATGCAAGCCAGTGGAAAGCATTAGACAATGAATTCGGAAGTTTTGGGGCAGAACCCAGAAACATCAGGTTGGGTGCGAGCACGGACGGATTCAATCCGTTCGGAAACCAGAGCAGCACACATAGCACATGGCCCGTGTTTGTATGGATCTACAACCTCCCGCCCTGGCTGTGCATGAAGAGGAAGTACATACAGATGAGTATGCTAATTCAAGGGCCGACAAAGAAACGATATCAACATGTATCTCGAACTATTAAAGGAGGAGCTTGAAACGTTGTGGGCGGAGGAAGGGGTAGATACATGGGACGCCGTCGCGGAAGAATATTTCCCTTTGAGAGCCGCGTTGATCACGACGGTGCAGGACTACCTCGGATACGGTTACATTTCGTGCCAGGTGTGCCATGGACACAAGGCATGTGTCAGGTGCATGGAAGAGACGATGTTTTTGCAGCTTGGTAAGGATCCCGGCTCTTCGAAAACAGTTTACATGGGGCATCGAAGGTGGCTACAGAAGACTGACCGTGGAGATCTGTTCGATGGTACAAATGAACCCCGAGGACCTCCACGGAAGAAGAGCGGCGAAGAGATCGATACATTACGAAAGGTTGGAAGGAGTGCCCTCCGCCGGGAAAGATACGTCAAAAGCCTGGAGAGAAGAAGAAGAAAAAGGCAACGGCGACGCCGCTCATTGGTGTATGGAAAAGGAGGTCCGTGTTTTGGGACTTGCCGTACTGGAAAATTCTCGATACACCTCACTGCCTTGATGTCATGCATATTACAAAGAACGTGTGCGAGAGCTTGCTTGGCACTCTTCTCAACATGCCGGACCGGACCAAAGATGGGCCGAAAGCAAGACACGACCTGAAAGTTTTGGGCATCAGGGAAGAGCTTCAGATCCCGGCGGCCCAAGAGGGACAGTCGGAGGAGGAGGCGGACGGCGGTCAGAAGCGCAAAAGGATTAAGCAGCCAGACTATTACTGTCCCCCTCCTGCTTCACTTTTAGTCCGGCCGAGGTCGATCAATTTTTCAATTGCCTTCTAGGAGTCAGAGTGCCCTTCGGTTACTCCGGGCTAATAAGCAGATACATGGACCCCAAGAAACGAAACTTCAGCGGCATGAAGTCTCATGACTGTCACGTGATGATGACGCAGATTCTTCCGGTTGCAATCCGAGGTATAATGGATGACCATGTCCGTGCAACACTGACTGGGCTCTGTAACTTCTTCGACGTCATAACTCGGAAGTCGATAAGCGTGAAGAAACTCGCAAGGCTCCAGGAAGAGATCGTGGTGATCCTATGTGAGCTTGAGATGTACTTCCCGCCTGCATTCTTTGACGTGATGGTCCATCTGTTGGTCCATATCATGGATGATATCGTCAGTCTAGGGCCGGCATTCTTACACAACATGATGCCGTTTGAAAGAATGAATGGGGTCATTAAAGGATACGTTCGTAACAGGTCACATCCGGATGGAAGCATCGTACAGGGCTGGCTCACCGAAGAGTGCATCTCTTTCTGCACGATTATCTAGACATCGAGGACCCTGTTGGTTTGCCTCAAAACAAGCACCTCCGCAGGTTCGAGGGAGTAGGCCACAAAAATGGAAGGAAGGAACTGCACGTGCACATGTCTGGTCGGACTTCCGACTTTGACAGGGCCAACTTAGTAGCGCTACAACACATTGACTTGATCGATCCTTGGTTGAAAGAGCACAAAACCATGATAGAGAACAGTGGCAAGCCGATGATGACGGAAGCAGAAATATACAGAGAGCACAACTCCTCTTTCGCGCGCTGGTTCAAAGACCACATTGATGCTAATCCCCCACCAATGGATTCTGACAAGGATAAACTAGTATTGGCCTTGTCACATGGCCCCGCGCCCAACCTCATGACTTACCAAGCGTACGATATCAACGGGTACACATTCTACACGGAAGAAAAAGACAAGAACAGTGCTTACCAGAACTCAGGGGTAACGATGGATTCCTGGACGGGTGACGTAAAGACTAGATACTACGGAAGAATCGAGGAAATCTGGGAGCTTAGCTACGCTGGGGAGAAAGTGCCGATGTTCCGTATCAGATGGGCTAAGAACGTCACAAAAGAAGACCGGTATTTCACCACCATGTTTCTACCCGAAGCCAACAAATCAAAGTCCACGAACGCCACCGCGCAAAATGAGCCATGGGTACTGGCAGAACACGTGCACCAATGCTTCTTCATAACCGACCCATCCAGGCCTAGCCGTGTTATCGTGAGGAGAGGCAAGAGGACCATCGTCGGAATGGATGGAGTCGCCAACGAGGAAGACTTCGAAGGACAAGTCGGAGACCCAATGATGGAAGAATCCGAGGATGAAGACACAACATACACCACAAGAAGAAGCAGGACCACGCTACCGAGGTCAGGTCGACCCTTCAAAAGAAGAAGTCACGACACGGGGCTAAATTATTCAACGACAAGCAAGAAAAGCAAGAAGAAAGCGAAACACTCTTCTCAATCGATGATGTAAAAATTTATTTGCAATCTATAACTCATATTTTGTGTAATTCATAACTACTCATATGGTCATGGCCAATATTTTATGTATGACTAATTAATATTGTGTTGGTCAATATTTTGTGTATGTATATATAACTCATATTTTTTTGTAATGACTAATTAACTCATATTGCTTTGTTATTATGTATGACTAGTATAGGATTTGTGTTGGTCAATATTTTATGCATGCATGTATATATAACTCATATCTTCATGTTTTTACATAACTCATGCATATTGCTTTGTTATTATCTTAAAAAGATAAGAACATAAATATAATGCATAACTCATTTTTTGTATATGATTTGGGAGGAAAGAAAATAAACATAAAATAAAGTGAAAACAAATAAAGAAATGAAGAAAAAGTAAAAGTAAAATAGAAAAGGAAATGGCCAGCCAGGGGCTGGGGGCTAAGTCCCAGGTATAGCCGGACCCATGTTATTGCCGGCGCACCACCTGTTTGGTTCGCCGGGGGTACAGTTGTCCCCGGCGAACCAAACAGGTGGTGCGCCGGCAATAACATGGGTCCGGCTATACCTGGGACTTAGCCGCACCGCGCGACACTTCTCCCTCCCCATTCCCCAATCGAGACGAACCCTAACCGCGCCACTGTTCTTCTCTGCTGCCGCCACCGTCGATCTCGAGCACCGCCGTCCTCACAATCTCCCTCCACCAACATCCCCCTCCACTAGCCCCCACCTGCCCCATACACGCCGCCGCGTGGAAGCCCTGGACCAAGAGGACCCGTACGTTGTCGCCGCCGTTGGAGACGGGGACGTCGGCACCACGGCCGTTGGAGTAGGGGACATCAGCGCTGCCGCCGTTGGAGTAGGGGACGTCAGCACCGTGAGGTTTGGTTCCCTCTCCCCTTCCCTCTTCCCTTCCCTCTCCCCCTCCCCCTGCCCTCTTTGGTTCTCCTCCAACAAAGAAATTTTGTTCAACGAAATCCTCCAATAGTTCTCTGCTCGTGTGATTACATTTAGCATCAGTTTCTAGTTCTTGTAGTAATGAAATTGAAACACAATGCAATAGGGTTTGAAACTAAATTTTCTAGTTCTTGTTGGTTTGCAGTTCTGGAACATTATTAGTTCTTGTAATATGTGGGTCTTGATGCTTGAAAATTGCATAGGTACTACAGATGCTAAGTGTGTTAGACTGATGTTATTTGCAGCATTTTGATAAAACATGAAATTCAAATGATTCGGCCAATTATCCCAAACTTGCAGTGAGTTATAATTGTGTTTGTAGGTTGCATTTTGTACTGTTTAAACTGAATGATGTGTTTGAGTAACTGAAATTCAAAGGCATGCTTGATTTATATTTTGCAATTTGCTCTGAACATTTCTTGCACTTACAGTCAAACTGGCCCTTTTATATCTCTGAATTGCTCCCTATCACTGGTTATATGATTTTGTAGCTGTTCAATGCAAATGAAAATGTAGTAATTTTTAAATGAACCATATAGCAAGATGTTGGCTGCCTGAAATTCTATAAATGTAGTGCCTTCTATGACAATGCTCTCTGGTTCATTTAAATTCTATAAATTCTCTAGATGTTGGCTGGTTGATATAGCAATAATGCTCTCTGGTTCATTTAAAAAATGATGAAATGAACACTTTAGGGTTCAATTCATTCTGTGTTTCATTTAAAACAAAATAAAAATGATGTACATGGTTCTCTGGTTCATGCTTATTCTACTGGAATCAAGTTGAAAATGAACTTTATATATGTTGGTTTAGTTGGTTTAGATGAAATGCAAATGAAATGCTGATGCAAAAGTTGAAAATGCTCAATTGTTTAGTTCAAAATGCTCATGCATGCTCACTGGTTGTAAATTAATTTGGTTCAAAATTAATAGAGGTTTGGCTCAAAATTGATTTTACTTGCAGTAGCTAAAATTCTCTGGTTCATTTACAATAAGCACATGAGATATCCTAGTGGTAAACCCTAATTAAAAATGTTGTAGCTACTGGTTTAGTGTAGGTTTCATTCTTTAATAAAATGCTTTATATACTAAGTGCTGTTGAAAAAAGAAATTGAGTTGGGGTTTTTTATTATAGTGTAAATGAAATGGAAATGCTACTGGTTCATTTAAAATAGTTCTCTGGTTTAGTTCACTATTGCTACTTCACTATTTAAAATGGAAATGGAAATGAAATGAATGCTTGATGCTCACTGGTTGCAAATAAAGATTTTGAAATGGTTTTGAAATGCTACTGCTCATGCTCACTGCCAAAAAAGAATGCTCTCTGGTTTTGCTCTCTGGTTTGCTAAAATGACACATGTGAGCTTCTCTGGTTCATTTAAAAGAGAATGAAAATTGGTGCTATGTTCCTTATCTGGTTCTTTTAAAAAAAATGAAAATGATAAGGTACCTAGTGTATTTTGTATAAGTGGGTACAAGCTCTGTTTGGCACTGTTTTAATTATGTAGCCAGAGAGTAGCATGGTGTTGATGTACAAGCTCTGTTTGGCACTGTTTGTTGGAGAAGACACATGTATCATATATTTTGAGTTATGTAACTTGAGAGTTAAGATGTTTCTGCTACTATTGTTGCTGCTACATTTTGAGTTATGTAATTGGAGAAAATTCCTATATGTGAATTGTATTTCTGTTACAGGGATTGAGTTGCTATTGAGTGCCGGAATGTCGATTCATTTCCGTTCCGGCAATTCTAGCACTCGGCATGACCAATTTTTAGCAAAGGTCATGCCGATTTTTTCCGTGAATTCTAACTCTTTCATCTTCTATTAGTGCAAGCCACCATGGCGTCTGAAGAACAATTAGAGGAGCACTACAATAGGCACTTCTTTAGGACGGAGGAGGATGCCGAGGCCGTTGGCGGCGACGAGGATCATGAGATGGAGGATGACGCTGGGGGTAGTGGCGACGAGCCAAGCGGCAACGAGGCAAGCGACGCCGCCGGTAGTACCTACGCGCCAAGCGGCGACGAGGCAACCGGCGCCGCCGGGGGTGGCGGCGAGACAAGCGGCGACGATCCTAGCGGCGCCGCCGGGAGTAGTGGCACCGGGACAAGTGGTTCCAAGAGGCCGCGGAAGGCAAGGCGCACGGTCGGCACCGGCAGAGACACGTCAAAGAGGTGGACCCCGCCAGTGGATTGCCGAAGGAGCCTAAGGATGTTGCCAAGGGGTACGGCAACCAACGGCATGTATCCTCCGAGAGGTCGTCAATCTCAACGAGACGGACCTCCGAGCTGAGAGCAAAGCGCCTCTGCGAGCCCAGCTCATTGCGAGGTTGCACTCACGATACAAGTTCCTAGGCGACTACGCCTCCACTGATCAAACCAATAACATTGTGAACTCACAAGCCCTCCTGAAGTTCACCAAACACCTCAGCTACAAGTACATGGTGCGGAAGCTGATTGCTGAGGGCAAAGGTTTCGAAGAGGTCCACTCCGCCTTTCCGCATGTCTCCCAGGCGGACTTTGATGCTTTTGTGGCCAATGAAGAGCTACAAGCAACCAAGAATCGCAAGTTGTGGGGGAAGGAAATGCGGGAGCTTAACATCGGCAACCACAACCTTGGGAGCCGTGGGTACGAGGGAAAGGAGCCCTATTGGGCGAAGGAGGACGAGGCGTATGTAAATGCCGGCATTGAGAACCCCTGGCTCAAGTACAACGACCCGCTTGAAAGAAGATTCATCAGGTCCCGGTACCATAAGAAGAAACTAACCGGGGAACTTGTCACGGACCCGAAGGTCGTAACCGACATAATTTGGTTCACGAACGACAAGAAGGTCCTGGCGTTGGAGAAAAAACTGGTAAGCAATTTACCGGTTTAATTAGATCAAGTATCGTTCATATAATAGTAGCAACATTTCTAAATGGTTCGCGTTTCTTCCGCAGGAAGAAGAAAGACAAAAACTTTCTCAATGTGACGAAGGCTCCTCCTCCCAGGCGTCGACGGGCAGGGTAGCCTGGGACAAGCCTCTCGTACGGGCGCTAAACATCGTTAATGAGCATTCACCGACGAGAAGGCCGCATAGAGGCCGTGTGGCTGGCGCCGGTACAGGCTACAAGCATGGTCACTATGGCTTGTCGTCTGCGGACGATAAAAATGCGCGCAGTGAGAGGAAGCGGGAGGCGGAGGAAATGAGGGAGTCAATCCTAGCCGAAGTCCAAGCTGGTTTGGTACCGCAACTGGTAACTCAAAGCTACACTCGTACCTGAAGTCAAAGCTGAAGTCGCCGCTTCAGTCCAAGCAGATTTCAACGCTCTACACGCGTGGTATGAAAGTGGTTACCTTCGACGGCAGCAACTCGATGGTGCCTCTGTCCGCCGGCAATGACAATGTTATAATGGACACTCCTCCGTCCGCCGGCAATGTCGCTGGTGCTAGGGATTCACCATCCATGCCGGGTAGCAGCCCCTCCGTCACTTGCACGCCGCGCCGCATGTGCCGGCCCGTCGACATTAGCCGAGCTCAACGCCCTCACGGTAATTAACCCATGTGTACATCAAGTTAATATATTAGTTTCGTCATCCTTGCCCTCTCTCTAACGCCATACACATGTTCTCGCAGGCGCTCTCAACGCCATGCACCTTCCTGATGAGAGTAAACGGCGAACTCAAAGACGTCGCGAGGGGGTCCATCCTTCGGCCCCTGGATAAGAAGTGGCACACACGAGATATGGAGGATGACGTTTACCGGGTTGAAGTGGATCGGGCGTTACCGGGCTATGAGGATTTGTTTCCTCCTAATCAACCGCATGGTGCCGATGACGAAGACCCGTTGAATCTTGCCTCACTGAAGGGTTGGGTACTGCTATGGCCGAAGACCCTAATTAGGATCAACACCTACTCGGGGTCGACGGCAAGCAAAGACAAGCACCTTGCGGCGCCACGGTCAGCGTCCCTCCACGACAGCCAGCGGCGCCGGTGGTCAGCGCCCCACCACAACGGCCAGCTGCACAAGAGGTCAGCGCCCCACCACAACGGCCAGCGGCGCCGGTGGTCAGCGCCCCACCACAACAGCCAACGGCGCCAGAGGCCGAGGAATACGAATGTGAAGACTTCCTATGGGATATTCCTACGTCTTCACAAGCTGTCCATGAGGATGCGTTGGCCCCGAAATATGGGTGCTCCAAGAAGCTGTTCGATTCTCAAGAAACGGCTGAGGAGGAAAATCCTGAGGAGGTCGCCGCCGCCACCGTCAAGAAGATGCTGAGCCCTAACACACTCCGTGCTACGGTTACGGCGGTGGGAGATGGTCCAGTACTACAACCCAAGAAGAGGAAGAGGCCAGCTAAGAAGGACGCCAAAGACAAGGCGGCGGCCAAAGACAAGGACAAGGTGGCACTCCTTGACAAGTTGCCAAACAATTGGCGACCTCTGCATCACTTGGGTGAACCGATGCTGCCGGAGCATGTCCTCAACCTACTCACCGGGGATATGGCGAGCTTGCATAACCAAGTCCAGTATTTGGAGAGGCAGCTTCTCAAATCAAAAAATCCTAGTTACCCTCTCTTCGTGGCGAAGGTGCCAACTGGCATGAACTTCGTCGAGAAGTACCCCGCGGACTTGTGCTTCATCCGGTTCAATGACATCTTCAGCATCTATCGCATGCAAATGCTCCACTTTAGTGTGGTTCGCCTAGTTGCTCTTAGCTTGTCTTCCCAGATCGTTAAGGAGGGGACGCCGACCATCGCGATAATGGACCCCTTCTATATGCGGGAGAGCATCATCAACGCTGGGGATCGGGCGATTGCCACACGGCAGGTCGAGGATTTCATGCTGGCGAACATTAAGAAGGGCGCCATTCTCATCCCTTACTTCCCCGAGTAAGTAATCACTCGCTAGTCCCCATCACCATTCTATCCTATATCTCCATTTGCATTTCCAAAGGTTAATCCGTGTGTTTTCCGCAGAGACATGTACTGCACCCTCATCGTCGTGCACCCGCAACACTCGCATGCAGTCTATCTCGACTCGGGTAGGGACAAGAAGAAAGACTACACCAACATCAGGGCCCTTCTCAATGATGCTCTCACCGGCTTCGCCAACAAGGCAGGCCCCCTCAAAGTAGAGAGGAAATCCCGAGGAGGCTTGGTCTTAACCCACACAACCAACTTCCCCTGCCTCAGGCAGTCGAAGCAAGACAATGGGATGGACGCGTGGTACGCCATCCTTCAGATGCAGGAGTACATAAAGTACGCAGATGACATGTTGCTGCCAGAGAGTCTCAGAGAGAGGTTTGTAAACATGGCGGATGCCCCTGATAGAGAGATTAGAAAGAACTGGAGTCGCATCCAGCAGTTCATTTGCACGGTAATCGTGCATGATGTCAACAAAAGGTCTGGCGAGTTCTTCTACGGCTACGGTCTACCACCTAATGACGAGATAGAACTCCGCTTGGAGATGTCGCGTGATGAGAGGCCGTTCAACACGCTTGAGGGCTGCCGTCCATTCCCCCCTAGGCGTACAACCTGATCCTACGACCGGAACAATATTGCTACAGCTTGAACGATATGTCTTTGAACTTCCGTATTGTAATACTTGCTACATATTCCCATAGAATCGACTTGTTGCTTTTATTTAGTTGTATGGATGTGCATGTGAACATGTGTCTATAGTTTCATTTACTTTGCTATATATTTCAAGATTATGGCGTAGATACCTTAATAATTATTTGCATTTACTCGACCCCTACTTGCCTCGTATTTGGAGTTCGCCGATGATTAGAATGTTCGGTCACTAGTACACTCGGGGTGGAGCCAGTGAGCCTTGGTGCGATGGCCACAAGTATCAATCTATTGTGCATCCTACCTAGCCTCACTGACTCCATCCCTGGATGTTAATATGTGTTTCGACCGACAAATTATGAGGCACGCTATTTAATTCGTACTACTTGTCTTTTATTTGAGTTCGCACTTCTTAATTGCATTGGCCGATGATTAAAATGTTTGGTCACTTGTACACTCCGGGGTGGGGCCAGTGAGGCTTGGTGTGATGGCCACAAATATCAATCTATTGTGCATCCTACCTAGCCTCGCTGACCCCATCCCTGTATGTTATTATTTATTTCGACCAACAAAGTATGAGGCACATGCTATTTAGTTCATACTACTTGTCTTTTATTTGAGTTCGCACTTGTTCATTGCATTGGTACTAACGTTTTACTTGTCTTGTGCATGGAGATGTCGACGACATATGTCGTGTACAAGGGGAGGGTTCCTGGAGTCTACGACGACTGGGAGGACTGTCGGAGACAGGTGCACCGCTTCAGCGGCAACAGCTACAAGGGATACCCCACTAGGGTGGAGGCGGAAGGAAGATACGCCCGTTATCTAGCGGGAGAGATGAGGGACATGAGGAGGAACCGGATGAAGACCATGGCCTTCGTGATGATGGTCATCGTGACCATGTTGTTCATGTTCTATGTGATTGTAGTTTAGGTTAGGAGCTACATTGTGAGGTGTATGACGACACTTGTGACGACTACCGAGACTTCTAACTTTGTGAAACTTAGTCCTTTGGTGTTGCATATGCACATGTTGTATGAATCACCATTTCGAAACGAGACTAGCGTATTTGTGTATTGATACCGAAATGAGACTTGGCTCTCTATGTGCTTCTCATATTGCATGTTCTGCTGTCAAAATATGAACTGTGTTGTACATATATACTGCTGTCAAATATGTATTCTAATATGCTGGAAAAAAGCTGAAAAAAGAATTTTCGAATTTTTGCCGGCGCACCTAAATGACCTACTGCCGGCGCACAAGGCATGCGCCATTGCTCGCCGCACTACTGCCGGCGCAGCTGCTGGCGCGCCGGTGGAACATGCCCCTTTGCCGGCGAATGAGCGATGGCGCGCCGGCAGTATCCGCACTATCGCCGGCGAACGGGCTGGTGCGCCGGCAATGGCCAGTTATCACCGGCCCGTTCGCACCGGCGGGCTCTTGGTGCGCCGGCAATGGGCTTTTTAGGTGCGCCGGCAATGAGCCTTTTCCTTGTAGTGGAGGCTGCTTCCCCAACGTGTGGCACCGAGATTGGCAGGGTGGTTCCGGTGGCAACTCTGGCGGGTGGGCTAGAGCATTGGGATGCCACTACGGCGGCGACTCGGGAATATCAGGGCGCAATGAACAAGTAGAAGTTCGCGGTTGCAAAGCAGGGTGGAGGTGGTGATGCTCATACGTTGGCTTCGACGCCAGATCAAACTCTTTCATCTTTGAATCATGCATGCCTCAATTGCAAAAAATAAAGGTCATGTCACTGCTCGATGTCCTACTATCAGATGTGACAAGTGCGGAAAGCTAGGTCATATATCCCATATTTGTCAAGCAATTATTCCCTGGGAATGTGTTTCCTCATTGTGTGGATTTCAGACCCTGGTAAAGTTCTTTTACATTCCTGATTCATTATCGTCTAGGCAGGCGAAGGATCGTGCTTCTAGTCTGGTTGTTAGTTTGTTACTGTCCCTGAGGGGAATCCTTTGGCTAGCGATATTGAGTTTGAGTTTACATAATACTTGGGACCATTTAGAGATGCACGCCTAGAGCTATTAGTCAAACTCAATTTATCATGCGGTTTCCTGATGCGAGAGATGTAGAGAGGGCTTGTCACTTTGGCGAACGTATGGAGATGAAAATCTTCAATACCATGTTAAACTTATCCTACTGGACTGCTAATATTGGAGCTTCTAGCATGTTGCATAAGGCTTGGGTAAGAATTAGGAATATACCTCCTGAGAAACGATGTGATGCTAATGTCGCTTATGTTGGTGCCCTAGTTGGCGTGACGTGGAAGTGGATCAGGCTACGTTGAACAAACCTAAATTATGTAGGATTCTTCTCGGCTGCAGAGATATACAACAGCTTCCTGAGACGGCTGAAGGTGTCTTGGGCGACTTCTTTCACAATTTCTCATATGAGGTGGAAGCAATCTTGGTCCAAGATCCCGTCGTGGATAAGACGGCTATTCCTGTGAGTAGTTCCCCTTGTCACCCATCTCCTAAACGTGCCAGAGCGGAGGTGGCTACGGAAACATCTGTTGCTACTTCTGATGGCTTGACATGAGCTACTAGTCACTCTATGGGTGCGGAGTATGGGAGATCCTATTTGAAAGCGCTCCCTATTGTGGTGGAATAGGAGTCTGAGGAGGACAACGAAGTTGAAACAGAGATGCTCATTCACAAAATTACCAGGGAAAAAATGAGGAAATGCTTAGAGGGAAAACTGTTGTGGAAAATGTTTGTGTGGTGTCTCCTGTAACTGGTGACAGAGAGAAGAAAAATCTTTGAAGTTGGCCCCTATTACCCCTACCATTGAGAAAGAAATTATATCCCCTGGTATTATGGACAAGAATAATAGACAATTGGTTGTTTCCTATGTTGTGGTTGTTTGTTGTAGTGGTCGGCCTGTGGTCACTGAGGTGGTTGGTGCTGAATTTGCTAATGCTGCACATGTGGAGTACTTTGTCGAGTCTCCGCTGTTAGCTGGGAATGCTGATGAGATGCCAGCTCAGAAGCTTGTGCCCCCTGTGAAGCATGTCTTGTACAATCGGCGTAATACATAAGGGAAACTTGGTGTGGTGTTGGAGCAAGCCGGTGCTAGGACAAAGAAGCGCAACCTGGAAGGTAAGTCCGAGCGTCCTCCTCTCAGTAATTCTTTTGGAAGTGTATTCCCTCGGTTGGCAAATCAGGTGGCATTTTGTGCGGTGCTCAACATGAAACCCTTTAGGTCTAGACTTCCAAGCTGGGCAAATTTATTATTGTCATGAACGTGTGGGATAAAATTAAGAAGTGTAGATGGGTAGTAATTGTTGTGTATGGCCCAGCAGATGAGGAGAGAAAGGTTGAGTTCTTGTCAAAGTTGGCTAACTTTTGTCGTTCAGTGGATTATCCTTATATTGTTGGGGGTATTTTAAAATTTTGAGGTATGTTATGAAAACAAAGCCTGCCACCTTGGCCCATTCTTCTGAGGTGTTTAATTCGGTTATTGACACGCTTTCTCTGCGGGAGATTCATATACATCGGGAGGTTCGTATACATGGTCTAATAAGAAAAAGTGCCCTACTTTGAAAAAGTTGGATCGTATCCTTATGTCCCCCGAGTGGGAGTTGCTTTTTTTCCCTGGTTACTGCGAAAAAACTCATCAAAGATCAGTCTAATCATAGTCACCTAGTGTTGGATTTGGGTGATAACGTGAATGTTCCTGTTAAGAGGGGCTTTAAATTTGACATCTCTTTTCTTAATAATAAATACTTCCTTCCCATTGTTGCTGACATTTGGGGGAAAAGTGTAAAAAGTGAAGACCCTATTGATATTTTGAATATCAAACTGAAACGTATTAAGAAGTACTTCAAAGTTTGGGATTCCAATGTTTTTGAGCATTTAAAGAAGAACAAAAATGAGTTGAAAATTGAACTCGAAACCATGAACATTTGGAAGAATGTTTTGTTTTGTCTTCTGGCAACTTAGAAAGAAAAAAACTAAATCCTGGTCGAGTTGTATAACATGAATGTTGATGAAGAGTCTTATTGGCACTAAAGAGCACATGCTAAATGGCTATTGCATGTTGATCAAAATACTTCCTATTTTCATAAGATTGCCAACAGTAGAATGAGATGGAACACTATGCATTTGTTGGATGATAATGGAACCTTGGTTGAGGGTAGGAAAGATTTGATAAGTCATGACATGGCTTATTATAAGGATCTGGCTGGCCATGTGCCTGGTAATATGTTTGATTTACCTCCTAACTTGTGGAGTGAGAACTAAATCCTGGATGTGGAGGATAATAATGACCTTACAAGACCTTTTACTTTCGAGGAAGTTAGGGATGCCCTTTTCTCGATGGAATCAAATAAGGCGTCCGGGCTAGATGATATTCCCACGGAGTTCTATCAACACTGCTGGAGGTGGTTAAGGTTGACATTATGAATCTACTTTATAGTTTCCATGTTGGGACACTCGATTTCCAACGCCTCAACTATGGGGTGATCACTTTATTGCCCAACATGTCGGATGCTAACAAAATACACCAGTTCCTCCCTCTTTGCTTCCTTAGATGCATCTATAAATTCATCACAAAAACCCTTACAATTAGGATGGAACCCTATGATGCTAAACTCTTTAGTGTGCAGCAAAATGTGTTTATTAAGAGTAGATATCTCATGATGGAGTCCTTTATTTGTATGATATTATGCATCATGTGCATGTGAAAAAACAAATTGGCATTATTCTTAAAATTGATTTCGAAAAAGCTTATGACAAGGTAAATTGGGACTTCTTGTTAAGTTTCCATAGAGCCCAAGGGTTAATCCTTTGTGGTGATCATGGATTGATCAATTACTTCATAATGGGACGGTTAGTGTGAAAATTAATAATGAAACTAGGCCTTATTTTCAGAGTGCCACAGGGGTGAGGCAAGGTGACCCCTTGGCTCCTTTTCTATTTAATATGGTGGGAGAATCGATGACCAAAATGCTCTTACCGGCACAAAGTAATGGTTTATTTACCGGGTTGGCTCCTAATTTAGTGGAAAATGGGGTGGCCATTTTGCAGTATGCGGATGGCACAATTAATAAGAACATATACAATTGATGTTGTATATGTTCAAGTTAATGTCGGAGCTAAAATAAACTTCATGGATAGTGATGTTTTTACCATTAACGCGGATAATGAGGATACCAAGTTCTCTATTGTGACTTGTTCAATTGCCAAGTAGGGCAATTGCCCATGAAATATTTAGGGTTCCTGTTTCGTTTGCAAATTTAAAAAACATCGATTAGGACTTTTTGGATGCAAAGTTGGTTAAGAAGCTTTCTGTGATGCGGTATCCTATGGTGGTAGATTAATTAACCTTGTTAGATTCTAGCCTTTCCGGTATCCCTTGTTTCTATATGTCCATCTTCCTTTTGAACAAAACCTTTATTGAAAAACTGGATAAACGTCGAAGATATTTCTTTTGGGCCAAAAAAAAGAAAAAGAGGAAGTATCATATGGTCAAGTGGCATAGAATTTGCAAGTTCAAATGCAAAAGGGGGCTGGGAGTTAAATATTTGTGCAGACAAAACATCAGCTTACTTTGTAAATGGTGGTGGAGATTAGAGGCCCAAAATGGCTTGTGACAACAGATTGTTCGAGCCAAATACTTGAGAAACAAATGGGTTGCCTCTATTAATGCTAGAGTAAATGATTCTCCCTGTTGGAAATCCCTTTTAAGAGTTAAAGAGTTGTATTTTGAGGGTAGGAAGCTAGTGTTGCACAACGGCAATTTGGTTAGGTTTTGGCGTGGCCCATGGCTTGATGTTGTTCTTTTGGTTGATTCACACCCTATGCTTTTTTACATTTGTCAAGGGCAGGATTGGACCTTTGCTAAAATGGCTAATAGTAATTGGGCGGCTCCTTTTAGGAGAATGTTGCTTCCTAAACTTCAGGAACAATAGGACTATGTTAAAGGTAAAGTTGCGTATGTTCGTGTAGCTTAGCATGTGATGAGTTTAGATGGGGCTTTTACCCTAACAATATTTTTACTTCTAAATACTTGTATCAACACCTTGATAAGAACCTATCAGGCTCACATAAAAAAATGGATTTGGAAATCAAAACTTCCTCTTAAAATAAAGATCTTTCCCTCATAGTTATTCCAAGATGCCATCCTTACTAGAGATAACTTGAAAAAGAGAAAGTGGCTGGGGTCTCCTATATGCTCCTTTTGTAACCAAAGTGAGATAACCAAGCATTTGTTTTTTGGTTGTTCTAATTGCAAATCAGTGTGGGGGTGCTGGGGTCAATTCTGGGCACTGCCAGGTGCCCCACCTCCCTTTGGCAATGTTTTGCCTGGATCTATGTTTTTTATCCAAAAGGGAAAAAAGTTTCATATGTTGCTTATATCCGCTATTTGCTGGGATATCTCGAATGTGAGAAACATAATTACTTTTGATCACCTGGTTGTCCGTTCCTCCTTGGTAATCATTGCTTCGATTGGCGCTTTCCTCAAATTTTGGGTAGGTTTGTACGGTACTGAGGACGGCGACAGGATCATGCTCGGCGCTGAACAACTTCTTCATCAGGCGTCTGTGCTGAATGCTGGAGTGGCAGGTTCTTCCTCAGGGTCGAATCAGGCGGTGGTTGGCCTGCTAGCGATCATAGATGGATGATCGCTGCATCTAAGACTTCTTCCGTTCTCTGGTTGATCAGGATGGATAATTGTGGTTGGTGTTTTGGGATGTGTTTTTTAGTTGTGGCACTGGTGGTTGTGATTGTTGCCTCTGGATCGTTATATGTAGTATTGGGGTAGGTTTTTTTTGCCCCGTGGTATGGTTGTCGATGCCGTGGTCATGCAGCAGGTTTTCCTACCAAAAAAATAGACCATTTCCTTCTGCTTTGCTTTATTTCCTAGTTTCCTTAATTGATGTTGTTCAAAAGACATTGTATTTCCGTTAAGAAATTAATGGAAAGGGGTATTCCCAAGTTGGAAAAAAAACATTGTTGCTGGTGTGGTTGTGAAAACATCACGAGATCGGGGAGAGTTGTTACAAGTGTACTCGCAACAATGATTAGTAGGGTGTGTGTGACGGCCCATACAGTGAGTTCAATGTTTTTCAATAGTTTCAGTCACTGAGTCACATCAATGGAGTGCAACCTAGCCCTATTTTAGGAAGATGCCTAGGGAGGTTCGGTGGATGGATCAAGGAACACAAGACTATTGTGAGCCACCTCTAAAGTTTTTCTTCCTCAACATTGACCGAGTCATGTGAGACTTGCCAGATTCTATCCTAGACTTCCAAGTGAATCTTGAGGCGGTAGTGTCCTCTCTTAGTTTCATATTAATTGAGAGTGAATGGGGTATATGTGTTAGGATATTCTTAACTTAATCATATTTGTGGCCAAAATGACACCGGAGCTATAGTAGGAATAACGTTACCTATAAAGTTTGTACTCAGGTTTAAGCTCGTTGATGGATGTTGGCTGTAGACACTCCAATTTCAAAAAGGAAAAGTGTTGCTGGTTATATTTTATATTTATTGACATAAGAGAGGCGATCTCGATGGGCTTGGTGGATATGATCTACAAGGCCTTAAGCACATCCAACCACAAAAAATCCTATTATATAGAGAGGAACAAGGCCACTTGAAAAAGGGAAAGGGTTGTTTCAAGAACTTCTAGAAGCTCCGGTTCCTAGCCCTGGTCGGTGCTGGTTAGCTCGCGATTCCTAGCTCTGTCTGGTCAGAGGCTCTGGTTCCTAGCCATGTCTATTCGGTTATGGTCGGTGCTGCTCAGCTCACGGCTCGTGCTCATCGTCAATCAAGAGGTCCACCTGCAAACGCTAAACGAGGATGAGGCCACCTAGCGGGCCATGGCCCAGAGGGAGCTACCACCTAGCTACAGGAGTCCGCGCTGATGTAAGACAAGGCAGTGACACCTTCAGTCACCCGTACATGCAGCCAGACGCGTGCACCACCACATTCTCCTGCGCCAGCGCCAACAGCTGGACCACCTCTGACGTTGTACTGGCCCTAGCCATGGGAGCTTCCAGTCTTCATCGACCTCGATGACAACGAACTTTTGATCACCTGGTTGTCCGTTCCTCCTTGGTAACCATTGCTTCGATTTGCACTTTCCTTAAATTTTGGACAGGTTTGTACGGTACTGAGGACGGCGGCAGGATCAGGCTCGACGCTAAACAACTTCTTCATCAGGCGTCCGTGCAGAATGCTGGAGTGGCAGGTTCTTCCTCAGGGCCGAATCAGGCGGTGGCTGGCCTGCTAGCGATCATAGATGGATGATCGCTGCATCTAAGACTTCTTCCGTTCTCTGGTTGATCATGATGGATAATTGTGGTTGATGTTTTGGGATGTGTTTTTTAGTTGTGGCACTGGTGGTTGTGACTGTTGCCTCTAGATCGTTCTATGTAGTATAGTGGTAGGTATTTTTGCCCCGTGGTATGGTTGTTGAAGCAGTGGTCATGCAGCTGGTTTTCCTACCAGAAAAATGTAGACCATTTCATTATACTTTGCTTTCTTTCCTAGTTTCATTAATTGATGTTGTTCAAAAAACGTTGTATTTCCGTTAAGATATTAATGGAAAGGGGCATTCCCAAGTTGGAAAAAAAAACATTGTTGCTAGTGTCGTTGTGAAAACATCACGAGATTAGGGAGAGTTGTTACAAGCGTACTCGCAACAATGATTAGTAGGATGTGTGTGTGACGGCCCATACAGTGAGTTCAATGTTTTTTAATAGTTTCAGTCACTGAGTCGCATCAATGGAGCGCAACCTAGCCCTATTTTAGGAAGATGCTTAGGGAGGTTCGGTGGATGGATTGAGTAAAACCAGACTATTATGAGCCACCTCTAAATTTTTTCTTCCTCAACATCGACCTGAATCATGTGAGACTTGCCAGATTCTATCCTAGACTTCCGAGTGAATCTTGGGGATGTAGTGTCATCCCTTAGTTTCATTTTAATTGAGAGTGAATGAAGTATATGTGTTAGGATATTCTCAACTTAATCATATTTGTGACCAAAATGACACCAGAGCTATAGTAGGAATAACGTTACCTATAAAGTTTGTACTCGGATTTAAGCCTGTTGATGGATGCTGGCCGTAGACCCTCAAATTTCAAAAAGGAAAAGTATTGGTAGTTATATTTTATATTTCGTTGACGTAAGAGAGGCGACCTCGATGATCTTGGTGGAGATGACCTACAAGGCCTTAAGCACATCCAACCACCAAAAATCCCATTATATATAGAGGGACAAAGCCCACTTGAAATAGGGAAAAGGGGTTATTTTAAGAACTTTCCGAGGCTCCGGTTCCTAGCCTGTCTAGTCGTGCTGGTTGGTGCTGCTTAACTCATGGTTCCTAGCTCTGTCTGGTCGGAGGCTTCGGTTCCTAGCCCTGTTTGGTCGGTTTCGCTCGGTGATGCTCAGCTCACGACTCGTGCCCATCGTCAACCCAGAGGTCCGCCTGCTACAGCTAACCAAGGATGAGGCCGTGAGCTCGCCAAGTGGCAGTGTCTTGCCACCTAGCTGTGGGAGTCTGCGCTGGCGCAAGGCAAGCTAGTGACACCTCCAGTCACCCCTACGCGCAGGGCACACGCTAATTAGCTAAGGTTTTATCTTGTTTGGAGTCTCTTTTGGTCTCTTTACTGTATTTTACTTTGTTTATCGAAAATAAAAGTTTTTGTTGTGAGGTTTTTTGCCTTAGAGTTCATGGTTACCTTTTTAAATAGTAAAACATTTGCGTCGGGCCGCTAGGCAGCCCATTTCCCAGACGGATAATCACTTACTTTTTTAATTTTGTGTTTGCGTTCCGATCTAAATAGATCGAAACAGTTGGCTTCAACAGCTGAAGATGCCCATCTATATCCACATCAAAAAAAAAATGAAAGCGGGATTCTATTTTAGATACATTGCACATGGCCTTGGTGAATCAGGGTATTTCCAAGGTCAATCTAGGAAAGGTGGCATAAGGGCAGCTAGAGCAAAGGGGTGGAAGTGCGTGCGTCCTTGCGTGGATCTGGAAAGAAAGAAGAAGCGGTTCACCGTCGACTCCCCCTAGATCCGACCCCCTCGATCGGGTTGCCCCACGCCCCACGCGACGCCTCCACCCGAGGCAGCAGACCGCGGCCGCCACTGACCCACCCCACCGCACACGTATCCCCACTCCCTCAGATCCGAGCGCCATGGCCGCCCACCCCCACCACGCCGCCCCGCATTGCCACGACCACCGCTAGCGCCGCCATGGCCGCCTCCGCCTCCTACCGGAGCCCGCTCGTCTGCTTCTTCTCCCTCGCCGCCGCGCTCTTCTTCGCCTCCTGGTACCTCCTCCTCGACTCCGCCGCCGCGCCGCCCGCCCGCCACCCGCCGCTCCGCTCCCCCACGCCCACCACCAAATGCGACCCAGCCAAAGCCCTCCTCCGCGTCTACATGTACGACCTGCCCCCCGAGTTCCACTTCGGCCTGCTCAACTCGAACCCCGCCACCACCACCACCGCCCCATGGCCCGACCTCCTCACCCACGCCGCGCCCGCCTACCCCGGCGGGCTCAACCTGCAGCACAGCATCGAGTACTGGCTCACGCTCGACCTGCTGGCCTCCGAGCAGGGCGCGCCCACGCCGTGCACCGCCGCGCGGGTGCGCGACCCGGCCCGCGCCGACGTCGTCTTCGTGCCCTTCTTCGCCTCCCTCAGCTTCAACCGCCACTCCAAGGACGACCGCGCGCTGCAGCGGAGGCTCCTCGACTTCCTCGCCGCGCGCCCCGAGTGGCGCAGGTCCGGCGGCAGGGACCACGTCGTGCTCGCGCACCACCCCAACGGCATGCTCCACGCGCGCTACAGGCTCTGGCCCTGCCTCTTCGTCCTGTGCGACTTCGGGAGGTACCCGCACAGCGTCGCCAACGTCGACAAGGACGTCGTCGCGCCTTACCTGCACATGGTCGACAACTTCTTCAATGACACCGCCGGGTACAACGACCGACCGACGCTGATCTACTTCCAAGGCGCCATCTACAGGAAAGATGTGAGTATACCCTACTACCCTCTCATTGGAGTAACTCGCTTGCTCTCTAGCAGATGCAGAAATTTATAAAATAATGTGACCATAGTTAAACAATTCATTTCCATGTGTTCTTCCCCTTTATACATTTGAGAATGTTTGACGTGAGCTTGACTACTCATTTAAGTACTCAGTCCTAAGCTTGCACGATCATCCTCTGAACACCATCCCTGGCGCTTGCTTTGAACTGCTTCGAAATGTCATAGTTGCATAATCAATGCCATTGGCTTTGCCTCGTTCCCTAATCCAGCTCACTTTGGTTGCCAATCACTTCAAACTGCTCTAGTATATTGCTTTGTTCGTTCAATTTGGCAGGTAATCACTTCTTTCATGCGAGTGCAGTCTGTGTATTTATAAGCCCAGTTATGAGGTTAGCAATAATAATTCATATCTGTAATCATGTCGCCCTCTCACATTTTTGGTAAAATTGTGTAATGTGGTAGTTTAGTTAGCCATATCTAGTTATTATTGACCGTCTGAAAATTGAGGTCCTGAGAATGGATGAATTATCTGAAATATAGATGGTTTACATGGTTGATAATCTTCTGACTACACACTGTTGCAGGGTGGTTTCATCCGGCAGGAATTGTATTATCTTCTCAAAGATGAGAAAGATGTGCATTTCTCATTTGGGAGTGTGGCCGGAAATGGGATCGAGCAATCGACGCGGGGGATGCGGGCGTCCAAATTCTGCCTCAACATTGCAGGGGACACACCGTCCTCCAACCGCCTATTCGATTCCATAGTCAGCCACTGTGTGCCCGTCATCATCAGTGACGAGATTGAGCTCCCGTTTGAAGATGTCATTGACTACTCCAAGTTCTGCATCATAGTGCGTGGCGCAGATGCAGTCAAGAAGGACTTTCTGATTAACCTGATTAAAGGAATAAGTCAAGAGGAGTGGACAAGCATGTGGAACAAACTCAAGGAGGTCGAACGGCACTTTGAATACCAGTACCCGTCTCAGCCTGACGATGCTGTCCAGATGATCTGGAAGACCATAGCTCGAAAGGTTCCCTCAATTCGGCTGAAGATTAACAGATTACGAAGATTTTCTCGATTTGAAGCTAACAAAACAAATGAGTCCCCAGCAAGATCTTCATGGCTACAAAGCCAAGCTCGTTGATTTTAGAGCAACAAACTTCTCCCAGCAGGTAGTTCTGATAATGAAGGCTGAGACTGCTCCGCAAGCCGGGAGCAACAGCTACAAGGGATAAATGGAGTAAAAGTACAGCTGATACGGTTTATGACCATCACAATATTACAGATCCGAGGGCCTTCATTTTGTTCTCCGCTTTTCTGCGGACATGTGATCAACTGTCTAGATTAGGGTTAGAAACAATAACATTTTGTATCAGATTAGGAGCAGTGGCGTGATTACTGATCACTTCTACTGAAGTCTTATACTTTACAGGTAACTCAGCATTCTGAGAGCAAGATTTTCTGATTCCTTGCTAGATTCTACCAATGTGATCCATGCGGACGACAAAGGCAAATACCGTCCTTCCACTCAGGGGAGCAGTCATTGCTGCAGATGTAAAGGTAAGTGGCTAGGTGCAGTCAGCCAGTCAAGTTGAGTTGCCTCTTGCCTAATCAATTTAGGGGAGCAGGCAGGAATACTACTGACTGGCCTTCCAGACCCTGACGGGCGTGTGTTTAGAACTTTTCAGGACAATTTGGTCAATATCAATATGCCTTGAATGAGGTTGTCGATATCAGGATGTCTCTAATACTGCCAAGCAGCAGTATTTAGAAGTGATATCGAGATGCCTCCAAGTCTCTAACCCATGGTTGACCTTGTGTGGCTTCATATAAGAATGAGCAAATGAAACCACTGTCACCTCTTGTATCCGTGGAGCAGAGCTTCCCTCACATGACCTCGTGGTTCTTAGAGCATGTCCACCGGCGGCCCTCAAATAGTCGCCGGTAGAGGTGCCGCACTGCTATATGGGGGGCGCCGGCAGTGCATCCTCCATTTGGGGACGCTGTTCCCACACCGACACCTCCCAAACAGTGGCCCTCAATTTTTTTTTACAATATTTTGAAACAACATATCAATCACATTTTATTCGTACAATCACACAAATAAAATTAAATTATTCATACAATCAATCAAACAAATAGTACTTAAATTATTCATACAACCCAACAAACAAATAGTACTTAAATTATTTGTACAGGAAAACAAATAGAAATAAAATACTGCATTGTTGGCTGCTCCTCTCTTCGCCCATAAATACGCAGCTAGATCCGCTTTCAGCTGTGCATGGACACCTGCATCTTGAATTTTATTGTGCATATGGAGAGGGAATTGTCTTCACAAATGTAACATACGTCGGGTAGATACCATCAGCTAGATAGTATCCCTTGTTGTATGTGTGGCCGTTTACCTCAAAGTTTACGGAAGGAGCTTGTCCCTCAGCTAGCCTGGCAAACAACGAGAGCGCTGCAGCACGTTGATATCATTGTTTGTTCCTGCCATGCCAAAAGATGCATGCTAAATCCAAAGCTCATGGTCTGCCACCGCCTCAAGAATGACACTACACTCACCAGTATGCCCCTTGTAGATCCCCTGCCAAGCAAAGACAATTCTTCCAGCCTCAATGCATACATTCAATGCTTCCGAGCATCCTAGGAAACCCTCTTGCTGCATTCTTTTGTAGTTGTATCATCTTGTCTTGGTGCTCTCAAATAGTCTTTAGCAAACACCGCTATGACGGCTCGGCAGAACCTGTAGAGAGTCTCTGTAGTCGACTGTGCCATCTGTAGGTAGTCATTAGCTGTATCTGGAGGAGCTTCGTATGCAAGACAGCGCATTGCAGCAGTGCACTTCTGAATTGAGATGAAGCCCCACAAACCTGTGCAATCTTTCTTGGCCATGAAGTACATGTTGTACTCCCTGACGCCATGGACAATTTTAAAAACAGCTCCTTGTTCATCCTAAACCGGCGCCGAAATTCCTTCGGCGAATGAGTCGCGTCGTCGTTGAAGTAGTCGGCGTCAAGCAGCATTGCGCCGGCTTCACGATGCTGGTTGATGTTCCTCCTCTTGCCCTTTGAGCCGCGCCGAGGCACGACGAAGAAAGGTCGGCGAACGCGCACATGTTCGTCGAATCACTGCGATGTTGCCGCCGAACAGCCTCAGCGTTCGCTACTCCGTGAACAGTGCACCATCATCTCGTCGTCGGTCCATCGCGGCAATCGACGAACACCTTGCAAGGGCGATACTATCGCGGTGGCGGCGAGCTCGCGGCCGCGGTCGAGGGGTGGCGGCCGTGTCGATGGACGGCGATTCCTAGACAGTCGGTGTTGTCTATTGCAAGCAGGAGGCGCAGCGGCGACGGTGGCGATCTAGAGGGGTGGGAGTCGGCTCGGACGTGTGTACGAAGTGGGAAATCGATGTGTCTGACTGCCAGACGGAGCCCACGCTCGTTTTCAGACGTATCGCGAGGTACCGGCACGCCTGATTCGCGCCCTTGGCGAAGGGGCCGGCACGGGGTTGCTGGCGATTCTATTGGGCTCGAAAATTGGCCGACGCCGTTTGGGACGGACCGGTGCGAGCCAATTTTCGCTGCCGGCCCCCAAAATGCTATCGGGACCGCTATCGGGGGCGCCGGTGGAGATGCTCTTATTTCCAAACTAGAATAACACATTGGCACACACGCCAGAGAGCGCACACAAAGTTGCATGAGATGCAGGCAAAATGAATGAAGCAGCGTTGTTTAGAATTTTTCAAGACAATTTGGTCCATATCAATATGCCTTGAATGAGGTTGTCAATATCAAGATGCCTCTAATGCTGCCAGGCAGAAGTATTTAGAAGTGATATCTAGATGCCTCCAAGTATCTAACTCAGGGTTGACCTTGTGGCATCATATAAGAATGAGCAAATGAAACCTTTGTAACTGTCAGTGTCACCTCTTGTATCCGTGGAGCTGAGCTTCCCTCACCTTGACATGACCTCGTGGTTCTTATTTCCAAACTAGAATAACACATTGACACACAAGCCAGAGAGCGCACACAAAGTTGCATGAGATACAAGCAAAATGAATGAAGCAGCAGCAGCTTACACCTTAAGCAAAAAAAAAAAAAAAAAAGCCAAGTTTTTTTTCTCGTACGAGTGTAAAAGATACAACTAATATGGCACGGAGAGAGTATAATAGTTGGCAATGATCAGCACAAGCAATAGTAAATGACAAGTGCGGGCTAGGTTCACACGGGCAACAGTAAATGACAGGCAAAGTCAATGATGGTTCTGCGAGTAACCTTGTATTCAAATGCTAACAAAAACAAGGTCATAATCCCGAGAAGATGCTTGTCTAATTAGAAATAGCAGCATCGCCCTCTGTGATTCAGTTTATTGCATGGAAGGACCAGAAGCGATTCTATGCTTGTCTGCAGATCGCGAAAGTCAGACCCGGACACCGTATTCAGATATTTGGTTCACCCTTTCTTCCAGGACATATCTCTGCTTTTTCAAATCAGACGCCATGGAAGCCACCTGGAAGTTGGAAAAACACATTCTAAGTTGAAAGTAACTTTTGATATTAGACGGAGACAGAGTTTTAACACATAGAGCTATTTCACTAACCTCTGCTCGCAATTCAAGAGACTGTCTGGTAGGAATGGTTCTTAGTCGATCCATCAAACCTAGGGCCACAAGAAAAAATATTGAAAGAATTATATAACTAAGCGATCAAAGGATGTATGTGGCCTGTGGCCCCCTATCTGCAGATACCATGCTTCAAATTATACATAAAAAAATACCAGCCTTTGAAAAAGAATTCGATACCTGCGGCTGTGGATTCTGCTTTGTAAATTGAACCTATAACAGATTGGATTTGCTTACCAGTAGATCTGCAAAGTTCATGAGCATAAAACTTACATAAGGATTATTCTTGAGCACGGCGTTTTCAATGAAATGGCAGTAGATGATTAGAAACGACTGCATGCATACTACCTCAAATCAGTTCGTCCACGCTGCAGATCACTTTCACCAATCACTACTTTGTCGAGGGTGTACTTGGAATTCTTTCTCAAGTTCTGAATAGATGTTTTATATTCGATCATACTTTCTTCAACATCATTAAGTAAATCCTGTAAAAAAAATGGGAGAACATGATACATACATTTATGAAGGAAAAGAATGTTTGTCTGCCATGCTTTTCATGTTTATGACCCAGTTGGACAAGGTAGGCTATAGAAGAATCGGAACTCAGTCATGACTAAAACCACAAAGCATTTACCAGCATGAGTACTTGAAGAAATCATAGTTACATGATTCTATCTTCATTAAATATATGGATATTCAGAAGTTCTGAACATACAAAATCTAATATGTTACAGATGTCTGATAAATTTTTCATTACCATAACCAAAGTTGCAAGCACTATACCTTCTCAGTTTTAAAACGACCCAGGGTATTGCGGTATAAGAATCTCCGAGGGCCTGATAAGACAACATACATTAGCATTGAGGCAAAAAAAATAGCGTTATTCCATTAAAATGAACAATTAAAATCAGCCAATATAGGGAGAGGGCCACTTTTGAGCTATTCCATGTATGTATTAGAAGGATATGGTTGCCATGTGCATCACATGAATATGTGATCGCACAATCCTAATTAACTTAACACACCATCCACACAATTAATCCCAGGCACTATCCCAATTGCTAATCTGCATAACATTCGCAGACCCTTTCTCCCGCTTTGTTTTTTCCTGGTATTGCTTGATAATTGGCAAGGGTACCGTGCTCTATGTGGCGATACAGATAAGGGGATGTGACATTTTACAAAAAAATGCTTTATACGCAGATATGTGTAACTCTGTTTCAATCGAATAATAAATTATATGGCATAGTTGGAACATTTTTACTGCCTGTTTGCTCAGGGTTAGATCTGCATTAGCAGGAGTGGAGCCAGGATTTCTCCATTGGGGGGGTGTTGGGGGAGGGGGGGGGGTTATGCATCATGAGGGACACTGGGTGAGTCGTTGGGATGACAAGAAGAGGAGTTCATACCACTGCCAGAGGTGTCTACTGTCTAGGAGTCACTGCCGTCGAGACATAGGGGCAACAGAATCGGGACAAAGGAGGCCATGTGGCATGGGGAGGATTGAGATACCCCTTACTCGACTGGGCTGTGTCCACCTGTATCCAATTTTTCTTTCTTTAATGTAAATTCTTCCATACTTGCTGGATACATATCAAGTATGTCTCCGGCACATATCGTATCAAATACATATCCAATACGAATACCCCAGGCTTTGCACGCATCAACATGTCACATACGGGAATAGAACATAGACTACTTCAATGGATCATTGCCAAATACAGTAGTATCTCACATGCAACTTATGCACAAAGCTTTGTCAAACGTTGCCTTCAAAAGTAAAATTCCCATTAGTAATCGATGCTAACAAGTACTTGTATAAATGACATGTGATTAAAATGGATCTCCAGCTGTCTATTAATTTACTTAGTAATTTCTCATGAAAGGTTCGCCCACACTAAGTCACTTTCTCTCCTGAGTACCATTTTCCAGGTTTGTATCTCAATAACGAATTAGTAACCCAAGAAAGCAAAAAAACAAAATCACTGCTAGGAGATAAAACCTCAATTTGGGATGAATACTGTATTAGCTCCAATAAATAAGATAATATATTGAAATAATGGAGCTTTTTCCTAGTAAAGTGCTACAACAGAACTCTGAAACCTCCACTATATTCAAGAGGACATTAAGACAAAGAACTTGTGCAATTGCAACTGAAATGAATCTTCTATAATACTAATCATTAATCCGGACTACTAATACAAGGAGACATATGAGTGACAAAGCATCAAATTCACAGGTTTTCCATCATTCATCTAAAAGTAAACACATCAGGCGATTTTCCTTGTTAGCTCATGATTAGTATGTCCATGCGACGTCTAGCTTTTGTTGCTTTCTCAGGTTAAAATCAGTCCGTACATTTGTAAACAAGTAAGTATACGAACAATCTGGCATCCTGTGCATGGACTATAGTTCTCTGGTTTCAGGATTTATAAAACTAAATTGTTTCTCTTCAGTTTCTAATTCCAATCAATGAGGGCCCATGTTTTTGTCCACGTAAATATCAATGGCATAGCCTAGTCGCATCTTAATGTAACATTTCAAAAGTACCTTTATAATGTACAGCATGGTTTAATCAGATAAATATATCTGAAACCTGTCTTCAATGCACATACAACATTAATATCCTTGGACCATTACTTGTCCACAACATGGCCCATAGAAGTACAAGATAGCAGTATGCTTTCAGAACACCAGAGATATACCTTTCAAAAAGATGAAGCCTGCGACAGTGGCACATCCAACTGCCTCCGCTTGATGCTCGCTTGCAAGAACCAGCGCATCCGAAATGGTAACTGCAATGAAAATGAAACCAAGCATTGATTGCGGAACCATCCTATTGAGACAAATGCACCCAACGAAGGAACATGAAAACATAGCTCTTGCCTTTAGCGCTCTCCACAAACACGTCCTCGTAGGCTTTGCATTGTGACCACAGCCCTGGAGCAAAGCTCTACATATGCAAGCAGAAAGTGGGTCAGAGTGAATCAAAATAAGAAAAAAGATCTTTAGGAACAAATGCAAATATCAACTCCGTTAAGCCAACAAAAATGTGTAGCCGGTGCGAGTGCAGCTTTAAAAGCATCGTGCGCAAAGCAGATGGCAGTAAAATCTAGGATCCTTCAGAGAAATTTTGAGCATGCACCAGTGCACAGGTTTTCTCTCCCCAAAAATGGAATAGGAACACCTAGTAATTTTTGCAATCGAAACCCAACAGAAGAAAAATACTAATTCAAGATAACCATGTTACATACGGATTCGATTGGGTTACACGCCTTATTCCTTACAGCCATGTAACACATCTATGGTAAACAAGGGCGCTCAGAAACATGATTCAATCGAAGAAAAAAAAATTTGAGGGACAATCCAAGATTTGTTGATGACATTGCAACTTTTATTTAAGATTATTACGCGGGGGGGGGTCAAGACCTGGAGCTTGCGGAGAGGCCACGGGGAGGCGGATGCGTCTTCCGCGCCTTGCGCCGGCGTGCGGCCGCTGTCCGGTGACGCCATCGTCTGGGCTCCGGCTATTTCTCCGGCGACCTACGGGTGCGGTGGCGGATCTCTCGGGCCCTCTCTCCCCTCTTCGCCTCCTATGACTGATCTGTTCCAGAATGGCCTTCTTTTCCCCTCACTGGATCGTGCTATTTTGGGCCCGTTCTGCCGTAGGCCGAAGAGAGGTTGAGATGTAGTAGCACTGAAAGCCCATTCGACGAAAATCTTCGGACTTCCTCAAGTCTTCTACATCTACACTACTTAAAAACCACGAATGTGTTCCCTATTCTGCCACCTCCCACTACGACTAACCTTTGGTCGTTCTCGTCGCATGTTGCGGCCCGCCTAGCTGGGCCGCGTCAACATGGGCCGCCCTATGTCGCTCGCCTTCCCTTCCATCTGGACGCCGCCCCCCACGACCAGAACATGGACACCACCCGCTCCCATCTGCACGCCGCCCGCTTCCTCCGGCGAGGAAAGGGAAGGGCGTCGCCGACGCGATTCCTTCGCTCCCCGGGCTCCTCCACCGCCACCTCGCCATCCCGCTGGCCCGCCGCCACTCCACTTTCCATCCGTGGCCGCCCGCGGCTGACGCCTTCCTCTCTCGCAGGCTCGTCTCTTCCTCCTCCGCCGCCGCCGCTGCCGCCGCCGGCCGTTAGAAGAGCTCTAGGAGGACTCTGGGGTACCTTCTCGGCGTGGCGGCCGATATGGTCGGTGCCTCCTACGCCGCCGTCCCGCTGTACCGCCGGTTCTGCCAGGCTAGGGTATACGGCGGCACCGTTCAACGCCGCGAGGTCTGCCCCTCCCCACGCCTACTACCCCTCACTCGATTACTTATGCAAGTAGGTTCTTTGTCGGTGTCCTCGAACTGCGCATTTGCGGGGATCACTGTTACGCTGTGCTTGATTTGGTCGATACTGGCAGCACATCTCCCATCATTGGGTAGGGTTTAGATTGAAATAATCTTGTTCAGGGTGTCGTCAAACTATAGCCAGCGTTGGGAGAGTGTTCCCTGAATGCTGTCCAAGATGTCATCGAACTATTTGTTCATTTCCAGACAAAGACTTACATGGAGAATGGCTGGCAGTTTCCATTGGTTAGCTGACTACAGTCCTATAACTGCTGTTTCCTGGGAGGTCAATGAATCAGGTGATCAGGAGCAAGTTGCTACAGCTTGAGGTGAATGACCGAAGGACGAGAAGGCATGCTTTCATGAGATGATCTTAGTCTGCAGCTGCTCCCCATATGTTGAACCTTTTATTTTCTTTGCCCCTGCCGCTAAGATCATTACCAGAAATGCAAACACGTGATCTGACACTTCTCTTCGTTTTGTTGCATATGCTGATCTAAAACAGAGCGGAAGTGTAATCTGTGAGGAACTCGCTAAGATCCGGAACGATCTGAGCCTGCGCGATATGAAGGACAAGCAGTTCTCGGCAGTGTGCTTCCTGCTCGCCATGAGCTACATATTACCGTAAGCACCTTACCTTGTTTTGCTTTCACCTATATTTAATTGTGTATCGTGCATGTCGAAGGGCTCATTTAACTTTGTCGTATTAATCCCATGGCAGTACTGGTCCATGTGTACAAATTAGCCCTCACGATTTCAGTATTGGACACAGACTAACATGATAATAGCTTTGACTTTGTAAATATTCAGTGAGGAATTGTAGTCCATATGTCTTACTAACCACAATTACTGTAATTCGGCAAGATGCGCAAGGTCTCTGACAAGCTTCGTAGTTCGTACAATCATACTGATCTTCTAAGTTCCAACTTCGTTTCATAAATTCCGAAGAGTACGTAGTGCATATATTCATCTGAAGCAAGCATGTTCATTAATACCACTGGTTGCATCTGTACATGTTTGCGGATTCTGAATTTGAAACAAGGCTGGCCCTTTTATGCGCAAGAATAAGTGGTTCTACCAATGGTTGCATGCTATCAACCATGCAGGCCGGGGTGCCACTTCCTCATTTTCTGAAATTAGGAGCATGCTCAGTGATGGATCATGTCGAAGTATATAGTACTGTATGACCAGTTTTAGAACAAAAACAAGTAAACAATTGTGCTGGTTGTGCTCCGGTTCGTCGTTGGGCGGCTTGGTGACAGCCCCAACTTTAGATGTGTGAGGTCAGGCACATAACCCCGATATAGACACCTCCTCCTCGATCTTGTAGGTGTAGCAACAATTGTCGCTAAATTAGTGATGGCCTCTGGCATGTTCAAAACCGGTAAAACACGTAACTAAGAGACTATAAACGGAATTTCGTAAAAATCCTCTGTAATTTTTTTTGCTAACTAAGCATGGGGCTAATCGGATGCTCCTGGAAATCCTTGTTATATTTGCCCCTTTTCTTTTGCTAAATGTTACGGATCATGCACTATGTTTTGCCCCTTTTGTTTTTGATGAATTGTTGGTGGAAAAATGTAAAACCTGAAAATACAACTATGCTTCCAAATTTGGCTTTATACTTCCTATCACACCTCCATGTAAATGGTACATAAATACTCTTTAACTAAATAGCACTTTCTATGCAGGTATGGTTATTTTTATAGACCTTTATGTTTTCTATGATTGGTAATGGATAATTAATGAAATTATAATGGGAGAAATAATGAAATTAGAATGCCCAGATAAAGTCACATGCAGATCAAGTTTATAACTAGATGCTCCTATGTCATAGGCAAGCAAATACATGCATTTTACATATCTCTTGATTACCAGAAGTAGCTTACCTTTTCAAAGGCATCATGATGCAGGCCAAGTTTACAAATTGACAAGGGATTCTCAAACAGCCGTGAAAATTTCATGGAGCATGCATGGAGCCAACAATAAATTAGAACAACTTGGGGATAATATGAATTTCTACCCTCCTTTTAGGTAATAGAACATGGCATTTGATTTGGTTTTATTTCTGTATTTGTAGATACTGCTACATTTTCCTCCTATTTTAGTCGGTACATTTCCTGATGAGACCGCTCATTTAGACAAACTTCTGGCTGCTTTGTTCGGTCGTGATGGCTCTGACATGCTCCTATGATTTTGATTCCTGAATACTTGATGCGTTTCTTCGCCCACTTATCTAGCAGAACAAAGTAGCAAAGGTCCTCGCTACTACCATGCAGTTCAATTGTATCTTCATCTACTGGTTTGGTGGAAACATGCAAGCAAGGGTTGGTAAGTAATTCTTAAATTTTAGGGGAAGATCATGGCTGTATATAAAATCATTGTACTACTCCCTTTGTCTCGAGAAGGATGTCATAGATTTTTCTAAATTCGGATGTATTTACACTAAATATTTGTCTAAATTAATTGTGTATACAAAATTATACTATTTTGGTGCCACTTTGAATTGCTATTAAGAAACTATTAGATGACATTTGGAATTATTTTCTCATATTTCACTTACCACCTCCTCAATTGTTTTACTTGATATTTATTTGATTATGCTCTTAAGACACTATTAGATGGCAGCCTATATGTACCAGAATTTCAGGGATATTTATTTGATTATGTTGTTATATTATTTAATGTTCCCTCTCATTGTTCTTCTTTTCTAGGGTTCGCTCTCTACTGAAAGCATCAAGTTACATGTCCATTTCTTTAGATCTACAAAATATGGTAGATCTACATGTCCATTTCTTCGGTCCACTATCTCTAATGATACTCTTTTATTTTTACCAACCATTGCACTACTTGACATGCTAAAACATGCACTGCCATTGGACTTTTGTCTTGGTCAATTGACATCATTTGTCATATTTTTATCTTGCTTCAAGAGACCTCACATTTCCTGCAGTATGTGTATGTAAATGTTTTATTTTAAGTATTCGAATATTTATAGATACCTCTCGCCCACTTTAGTATGATAGCATTTTCTTTTCAGATATATCTTAAGATTGCTGGCCACTGGTTAGTTAGTTCCTTTCCAAGTTAATATGTAAGGTAGTGTTACTGCTTTCCAAGTTAATATGTAAGGTAGTGTTACTGCTTGCCGAAATATATGCTTGTATGAGCATGCACAGTCATAATACTTTAGTTAGAACACTTCACCAAGTGACCCTGAATTGCATCTGAGATACCCCACACACCACTTTTGAAAACAACCCAATCAATTACTGCTGTGAACTGGGCTATTTTTTGCAAAGGAAATACTATTCTGCTGATGTATTTGCCACTAGAAAACTGGTGATATTTATACCTAATACGACAATTTATTGTGAAGAGCCTTAGATGTATTTGTCCCAAAACACCAAGTTTGTGATTGTGTAGCGTCAAACCAGCCATTACAACTGCAATAAGGGTGATTGCTGCATACCAAAGTCAGTCTATGATTATGATTTAGCCAATGTTATTCTCTGTGCATGTGCTACATAGGTTTTTATCTCATCATGATTGCATTTTCTATTGCTAAAGACATGCGTTACCATGGAAATAATTTACTTTCCCCTAATTTGGTCTGTCATTTAAATTATGTGTAGTCAGTAGTTTCACATTTCTTTCCATCTCAAGTTAGCCGATGATGTTGACGTTGCCAATATCTTGCTATTCAAGTTAACTGATGTTGTGAAGTTGCCAATAATTGGTTAGATTTATTACAACTTGTCCCTTCATTTTAGTCATACAAAGATTTTGCCACATATTGACTTTTTGATATCTATATCTTCATTACTTAAATTGCCTCACAAATGGGCTTCACTATCATGTTTTTTAGTGATTCAGAAACCATTCTTTGCTACTGGAAGCTTAATTCTATTTCAAACACTAACATATAGGGGAAGTACATAGCAAAATTTTGGGAACTTTTCTTTCTGAAACATGGCGGTATTGCTTACATGCTGTATATTGTTAGGAGCTGCTGAAATAGGTACAGTTTGGTTTATTCAAATTTTTTCCTTTTCCTAAGGATATAGTTAGAATGTACCCATGTTGTTTGATTAGTCTATGTGTTAACTGTCTTTACCAATATTTTATACAGATCATATACTTGAGAAACCTTGAATCTTTTTATGCAAGAGATAAGGTTCTTTGTGAAGGTTCTGGAGATTCAGTTTTGGGCATTGATGATTCCTTGTGTTCTCCCTCTACTCCATGATGATTTTAAAGAGAAATAAATGTTTGTTTGTCATGATAAAGTAAGATCTTAAACTTGACAAGACTTGAGTTTGTCTTCTGTGCATGATGTTATCTGCAACATGATATTTTAGCAAGCAGTAAGCACACTGCAGGGAACACTTTATGTGGTAACTGTAAGCATGGGTGATGAAAGGATGAAAAATAATTGGCATGGCAAATGGATTGATGGAGCAGTTCTTAGTAGACCTCTAGGAAGAATAGGTGATGCTCCGGTTCAGTGTTGGTGGATGATTTGATCAATCCTGTAGACAATCAGTGGAAGAGGGAGTTGGTACAGCGTGGCCGGGGGAGAAATCTGGACTGTTTTCATTGTTCAACTTAACGAGAAGTAGCGAGGAGACATTGTTTTGCATGCTGGTTCAGTTGGATCCTTGGAGGGCTTGACAGATATTTGGAAAGTTCTATGGAAGCTTCAAGTGATGCCCAAAATTCTCAAATTTTGGTGGCTGAGTAGTGAACAATATATTGCCTTGCTTTGGTGAATTGAAAAGGAGACACACACAGGACCTTTTAGTTTTTTTCCTTTGTGTGTTCATGAAGATGAAGATTTGTACCATGCTTTAATACGTTGTGAGCATGCCAAACTCTTCTGGTATGCAGCAAGAAATTATTTTGGTCTGAATTTGCCTAACCTGCACCCCATCGGCGTGGGACGTTCTGGATAGCAGCCATTGCAGTTTCAGTTCCGTGGTGCATCGTGCATCTGGAGAAACTAGAAAAGTTATCATCATAGACATGTAGAAGAGAAGTACCGGCCAAGGAGATCGAATGAACTGATAAAATCTGAGTTTCGTAGCAAAGAGAAAGCTAATACAAATACAATTGTGGAGAAGTCGAGGAAACCGGATGACAATTGTTTTAAAATTAACACTATGGTGTTTGTTGATGAGGAACGACATGTTTTTGGATGGACAGTCTGGGTCTGCTTGCTGCAGGAAGTATGAAGGTATGGAGGTCTCCAACGACTCAATCCGTGTCTGTAGAGATGGATTAATGCTAGCAAGAGAGAAATATTGAGATTGTAAGGAAAATGACATTGTAAAGAAGAAAACTTTGGCATGTATCATTTACTGCTTGACACATTTTGCAATTCGTTCAGTGTGGACTTATATCTAGATTTCTTTACATACTTATATAGAGTTTGGAGGTTATTATGAGTTGATTATATCTAGATTTCTTTAGATACTTGTACCAATTGGGGAAAACCGTGACAGTTGAATCTCACATTTCAGTTAAGGGGAAAGCGGTACCTTGTCTGTGAATGTCTCTTTTCTGACAATAAAAAAAGGTTCAAAAAAATGTCTCTTTTCTAAAGGTAAGGACGCCGATGCCGAATTGCATGGCCAGAATTGGAGTTCTACCACCAAGATGTGGATAGAGAGGCGGAGCGACCACGAACAGCCAGATCCATGGTCTTGGACGGAGGATGACCATGACGACGATGGTGCGGCGCTGGTGTCTGATGATGAGCCTACTAGGTGTGGTCTCCGAAGGCCCTTGAACGTGGAACTACGACGGTCCTCGCACCGGTGATGGAGATGTAGGGAGGGATCGGTCTCCGCTTGGTCTTCTCGAGAGAGTGGTGGAGCTCGATAAAGTGGGTGAGCTCGAGAGAGTGAGGAGGCGGTTAGATTTACATCCTTTATGAATATCAAAGTGTTATTTGGACTAATCAGAAAAGAAGTATTCTACCTATGTTTGTAGAACCCACGTTTTGTAACACAATAATACATCTAAAATGAGAGGTTGTTGAGTTGACATTTATGATAGCCCAGAACACATGTGTGAGACCTCCGCGAAAGAGTAACAAGAAGGCCTAGAACTTGGAACCATGCAAATGCATAACAATGTTATCTTGTTATTACAATCGGTATTATCATGTTGTAGTACAATATGATATACATTTATTTTGAATTTCATAGTGGTTTGTGAATTATATATAAATATACATTAAGAAATGAAATTTGATCCGTGGCAACGCACGGGCATTTGTACTAGTGATAATAAAAAAAGGAACCTTTCGTTTTCACCAATCATCTAAAGTCAATGGTCTGCTCAAACAAAAATCTAAAGTCAATGGTAGGTTAAAAAAACAGAATGGTTAGTTAAAAAAAACAGAATGGTTTATCTCCAGAAAAATCTAGATTTAATGAAGATATTCCAGAAAAATCTAGAGTCAATAGTAAGTTGTTTTACAATTAATAATCTGTTCAAAGGAGAGGAGGTAAGAGAGACTGACTAACGATATCATCAGCAAAACGAACTTCAATTCAAAGCTGCCGTGAAGTTATGTGTTCTTAATGCATGACCATATATGTTGAATTTTTCTTTTCTAAATAAATAAACTTTGTCTACGAGGTTTTTTTTATCTTCTTGTGTAGGCAACTTTTGTTGAAATAGTGGGTCATTTCCTTTGGGCAATATATAGTATTTCAAATTTTGACTAAATCTCAAAGCCCACATATGTGACAGCCTATGTGAGTTTAAGCCAATGTTATTCGCAGATCACAAGAGAATGGCAAAAGGTGGACACCCTTATAAAAGGTGGAAGTGCAAAGTTTAGTTCGATATGAAAAGTTGGGAGGAAGTTAGATCATCTTATAAGGTGAGTTGTTACATCCTTTGCAAATAAGTAAGAAGAGAAGTGGTACACGCGTTCCTCCTCCTTGCTCGTCTCGACTCGTCACAACATGCGATTGCTCCTCCTTGCAAATATCAACATCGCGCTTGTATTGAGTGGATTGAGCCTCGACCCGAATCGTGGGCTACTGTAACCGACTCGAAACGTGCGACGTGGGTTGGGCCCACATTTCCTAGGGTTTCTCTGAGCCTATATAATCTCTTGCTTGGATTCTGCAGAAACAAATTGTAATATCCCAGAACATAGGACAAACGAGGGTTAGATTTAGAAATGGGATGTGCATTTCATCGCAAAACGGGAGAAATGTTCGCGCTTAATTGCATAAAACCTAAAAGCGATCGAGGTTTCTCTCTTGTTGCTATTAGGATTAGAGCAAGGTGAGTGCTATAAACTTCGACATGACCTCTTATGAAACTTAGGGTTTTAGAGGGGAATTTGATTTGGCATTTCAAATTTGAATTCAAACAATATAAGTATATAAGTAATCCATATATAAATGAATTATGAATTCATAATTCAAAACCACATCACACTTACACAAAATAATTCACAAATGAATTTCAAATTATAATAAAAGCTATTAAGGAAAACCTTGAGCTTTATTGATCATACACACACATATACATTGTCTTTATATATACAAGAATGGGCAACATAATAAAGAAAATAAAAGAAGATTACAAATATTGATCTATAACTACAAATCCTAAACTACAAGTCTTGATCTTCTAGTCCCTGGATCAAATGAAGCCTTGAACCTGCATACACAAAGAAAACTAACCAAAATTGTGATAATACAAGTGGCAATGCGACTAGTCAGTGTCCAAAACCATGCCAAAGAGAGATAGACATCAGCCAGACCATGGTGGAGCAATGATGGGCTCAAGTTTTCACCTCAAGCACACACACACAACTTACAAGGTACACTGCATGCTCAATAGCCAGGCACCATGGCCTACTCATCAACATTGCACAGGCTTATGTGTCAAGGCAGGGTAGAAGCACAAGCCACTACAAATAGGCAGAGACAGCTGGTGAAGCCATCCAAATCGACCAGATCAACATCAGCAAGCAGCAAAGAAGGAACAGTAGCAGTTCATAGCTGTTCTTGCTCAAGAACACAGCAAACCCTAGAAACCATCCAGTTTCTCCAAACCAACTAAAGCCAAACCAACCAAAGACATTGTAACTTAAGCAAGACCATCCAGGAACAAGGAGGAGAAGGGCAAGTAAATTAAAACCATCAAGCAAAGCTCAACAGCAACCAAACATGACCATCTAGGAGCTGGAGCAAGGTATAACTTGTACCTGGAGTGGATCCAGTGGATCCAATCCATCTCTTAGCATGCTCACATAGCATATGCATGAGCAGATGCTCATGACAGGGTAACATCACTTGGTTTGACCAAGAGTTGCTGGCAGAAAGAGAGCCAATAGATCCATATACCATCCAGAGGCTATGTATGTGCAAATAGATGAATATAGATGCACAGATAGCAAACCAGTAGAGTAGTACATAGATACTAGAAGCTACAGAGACCACCTAGCTATTCCTAGCCAATTAAATCATCAGTTAATATGTATTTTCTTCACAAACAAGTCACAGTGGCATTCATATGAATATGATACCCTACTGTGCAAGTTATAATGAGATTAGCCAACAAATATTGATCCAATAGTGAGAGCAACCAAAGCAGTAGCTAGAGCTACTGTGGTCACATCAACTACAAGTCATTCAACAACCATAAGCCATAAGTCATCACTATCCAGGATGGATTCAGACCATTTGAATCTTCCAATTGATATTGGAGATATCATTTAACACAAATCCATGAATCAACACTGCATAAGCAGTTCATATACATATAATTAACCAGTGCATGAATACAAGATAATTCATTGCTTAATAAGCAATAGCATCACAGTGAGGCAACCAGTAGGATATAGTCAAAGGCTTCCTAGCCATTGATTCATGATCAATGTGCTATGGAGGGCAACAACAGCTCACCAGCACATGGTCAGCAGCTAGAGCAAGCTTAGACAATTACAGTAGCTTAGGAAAGCATCCAAATCATCCAAGTATGGAACCAGTAACCTAGCCACTAGCATAGATGGAACCAAATGGATCATTTAGATCAAGTACAAGCCACATGAGAGCACCATAGGCATCACAAGCACCAAGCTGTTAGCCAATGCTAACAGCAGGGCAAACCATAAGCATTTGAGCAAGCAGATGAGCATGATCAAGTAGATCAAGGCTAGCATATATAACAACAGCAGTAGGCCTAGACAAGCATGAGCATACCAACAGTAGGCCTAGATAAGCATGAGCATATCAGCAGTAGGCTTAGGAGTGGCATTGCTCAAGTAGATGGAGGAGATGGAGTAGAGAAAGAAGAAGGAGGGAATACAGTAGTACCTGGAGGCGTTCATGGCGGCGTCTGCTAACGTGTAGAAGCTTCCTTGTAACGGTACAACACACGTCCGTTGGGAACCCCAAGAGGAAGGTATGATGAGCACAGCAGCAAGTTTTCCCTCAGTAAGAAACCAAGGTTTATCGAACCAGTAGGAGATGAAGGCCACGCGAAGGTTGTTGGTGGAGGAGTGTGCGGCGCAACACCAGTGATTCCGGCGCCAACGTGGAACCTGCACAACACAATCAAACTACTTTGCCCCAACTTAACAGTGAGGTTGTCAATCTCACCGGCTTGCTGAAAACAAAGGATTAAACGTATGGTGTAGAGAATTATGTTTGCTTGCAAAAAACAACAGAGAACAATGATTGCAGTAGATTGTATTTCAGATGTAAAAGAATAGGACCAGGGTCCACAGTTCACTAGTGGTGTCTCTCCAATAAGATAAACAGCATGTTGGGTGAACAAATTACAGTTGGGAAATTGACAGAATAGAGATTCATATACATATCATGATGACTACTATGAGATTTACTTAGGGCATTACGACAAAGAACATAGACCGCCATCCAACATGCATCTATGACTAAAAAGTCCACCAGTTAACATCCGCACCCCTTCCGTATTAAGTTGCAAACAACAGACAATTGCATTAAGTATGGTGCGTAATGTAATCAACACAAATATCCTTAGACAAAGCATCGATGTTTTATCCCTAGTGGCAACAGCACATCCACAACCTTAGGGGTTGCTGTCACTCCCAGATTCAATGGAGACATGAACCCACTATCTAGTATAAATACTCCCTCTTGGAGTCACAAGTATCAACTTGGCCAGAGCCTCTACTAGCAACGGAGAGCATGCAAGAACATAAATAGCACATATATGATAGATCAATAATCAACTTGACATAGTATTCAATATTCATCGGATCCCAACAAACACAACATGTAGCATTACAAATAGATGATCCCGATCATGATAGGCAGCTCACAAAACATGATAGCACAAGAGGAGAAGACAACCATCTAGCTACTATGGACCCGTAGTCCAAGGATGAACTACTCACGCATCATCCGGAGGCAGGCATGGTGATGTAGAGCCCTCCGGTGATGATTCCCCTCTCCGGCAGGCGGAGGCGATCTTCTGAACCCCCGAGATGGGGTTGACGGCGGCGTCTCTGGAACTTTTTGTCGTGGCTCTCGGTACTAGGGTTTTCGCAACGGAGGGATTAAGTAGGCGAAGGGGCAGCGCAGGGGGCACCCGAGGGGCCCACCCCATAGGCCGGCGCCCCTCCTGGCCGCGCCGCCTTGTGGGGTGGCCGCCTCGTGGCCCCACTCCGTCTCCTCTTCGGTGTTCTGGAACCCTCCGTGGAAAATAAGACCGTGGGCTTTTGTTTCGTCCAATTCCGAGAATATTTGTAAACTAACTTTTCTGAAACCAAAAACAGCAGAAAAACTGGCACTGCGTCATCTTGTTAATAGGTTAGTCTCGGAAAATGCATAAAAACATTATAAAGTATGACTAAAACATGTTGGTATTGTCATAAAACTAGCATGAAACATAAGAAATTATAGATACGTTGGAGACGTATCAAGCATCCCCAAGCTTAGTTCCTACTCGCCCTCGAGTAGGTAAACGATAAAAACAATAATTTCTGAAGTGACATGCTACCAACATAATCTTGATCAACAATATTGTAATGCATATGAGATGAATGAAGTGATTCAAAGCAATGGTATATAGATTGCTAACAAAAAGATAATGACTAAACAACTGAATCATATAGCAAAAACTTTTCATGAATAGTACTTTCAAGACAAGCATAAAAAAGACTTGCATAAGAGCTAACTCATAAAGCAATAGATTCAAAGTAAGAGGTTTCGAAGCAACACAAAGGAAGATTAAGTTTCAGCAATTGCTTCCAACTTGTAACATGTATATCTCATGGATAATTGTCAACACAAAGTAATATAATAAGTGCAAAACGTAAACATGTAAGAATCAACGCACACAGTTGACACAAGTGTTTGCTTCTAAGATAGAAAGAAGTAGGTAAACTGACTCAACATAAAGTAAAAGAAAGGCCCTTCGCAGAGGGAAGCAGGGATTACTCATGTGCTAGAACTTTTTATTTTGAAAACATGGAAACAATTTTGTCAACGGTAGTAATAATTCATATGATTTATGCATAAAACTTCCTATAAGTTGCAAGCCTCATGTATCGAATACTACTAGTGCTCGCACCTTGTCCTAATTAGGTCGGATTTCCATAGATTATCATTGCATTACATATGTTTCAACCAAGTGTCACAAAGGGTACCTCTATGCCACCTGTACAAAGGTCCAAGGAGATAAATCGCATTTGATTTCTCGATTTTGATAGATCTCAACTTGAGGACATCCATACCGGGACAACATAGAAAACAGATAATGGACTCCTCTTTTAATGCTTTAAGCATTCAACAACAAATAATATTCTCATAAGAGATTCGAGGATTAATGTCCAAGCTGAAACTTCCACCATGATACATGGCTTTAGTTGGCGGCCCAATGTTCTTCTCTAACAACATGCATACTCAAACCATTCAACTCATGGCAAATCTCCCTTACTTCAAACAAGACGAACATGCATAGCAACTCACATGATATTCAACAAAGGTATAAGTTGATGGCGTCCCCAGAAACATGGTTACCGCTCAACAAGCAACTTATAAGAACTAAGATACATAGCAACATATTCATTACCACAATAGTTTTTTAGGCTACTTTCCCATGAGCTGTGTATTGCAAAGAGAAGGAATGGAATTTTAAAGGTAGCACACAAGAAATTTATTTTGGAATGGCAGAAAAATACCACATATAGGTAGTTATGGTGGACACAAATGGCATAGGTTTTGGCTCAAGGTTTTTGGATGCACGAGAAGCATTTCCTCTCAGTACAAGGCTTTGGCTAGCAAGGTTGTTTGAAGCAAACACAAGTATGAACCGGTACAGCACTAACTTACACAAGAACATACTACAAGCATTATAAGACTCTACACTGTCTTCCTTGTTGTCCAAACACTTTTACCAGAAAATATCTAGACCTTAGAGAGACCAATCATGCAAACCAAATTTCAACAAGCTCTACGATACACTACTAGAAAACAGGCAATCAGTGGCGCACCACTTTTTGCCATCAGTGGCGCACCACTATCACGCCACTGCTAACAAGTTAGCAGTGGCGCACTATGTGGTGCGCCACTACTAAGTTACATACCAGTGGCGCACTATGTGGTGCACCACTACTAGTTGTCTAGTGCGCCACTACTAGTTGTCTAGTGCACCACTCATATTTGCTCTAGGTGCGCCACTCAGTGCGCCACACGTATTCAGAAATGGTGCGCCATAGTATGCAGGAATGGTGCGCCACTAGTACAATTGATGCCTAATAAAAAAAAACACCCTGCCCAAACGGCAGGGTCCCTCATCATATAATACACTATACATATTCAACACCTATGCATTTACAAACACATACCTGCAGAAAAATACAAGTGCATACAGCTCTCAACAAAACGTGTGATTTCAGGCACAAGCTCGACAAAATACAAGTGCATACAGGTTTCAACAAAACGTGTGATTTTAGGCACGAGCTCGACAGAGACAATGCACCGCACGCAGGAGCTCGACGGAGGCAACACACTCGAGCTCAATGGAGGCCTCCACATCTCCCTCGCCGTCGCCGCTCCGCCAAGAAAGGAGGTCTTCATTCGGCTCCATCTCGCCTCCGACTTATCCGAGGCCGCCGACACGTAGACACACCCAACCGGCTTCATTCCCACACCACACGCATAAATTGGACACACCCAACCAGCTTTCTCCTCCGCTGCAATCATTCAATCTTGCAAAGTTTCAGTTAGCTAGTGTTAGCAAAGTTTCTGTTAGCTAGGGCCATGAGGTTCACTAGAACTAAAAATAAAATGATGAACAGTCACCTACATCTAAGGTGTTCTTGCAGCAGTACTCAAACAACAATTATATTTTCAGTAAGTAGAATATTTGGTTCAGAACTCCACTTAAGTTGGAATGGGTACTTACGAAGGAAGAGAGTGCACTGGCCAAAAAAGAATGCAGAAATCATTCACCATGTTTATGAACTAGTAGCTGGGAGATGCGGTTAAGATAGAAGTAACTATATGTGACATAATTTGTGACAGTAATTAGCTATACATGGTTGCAGTACGAACAGGTTGATTCCATTATAAGGTTAGTGCACTACATTGTAGAATCACTTGATCAACCAAAGCATTGCCCTTTGCCATCTTGCAGATGTCACCGATCGGTAGGGCATACAACATGAATTCAGAGAAAATCTGTACAAATCTGTACATTCAAACGAGCTTCGAATTAAGCATACAGGGCATAAACATCACCTTGGGCGTGAAGAGCGGCTCGGTGAAGAGGATCTGGCCCTCGTCCCCCATCTCCCACCCGATGTTCATGTAGAGGACGTAGCTGAGCAAGTCCTCCATGGCGTCCCAGTCCTTGACGAAGCCGTGCACCACCGGCTGCACCTCCTCCACCACCGTGCCGTCGGCCACCTGGCCCTCCTCCTCCACCTCCGATTTCATCTTTGATTCCTCGATCTGGTCGATCCTCCGCCGGTGAGGATCCTCTCCAGATCGACGCCCGATCTGGAAGCAGGGAAGCAGGGAGACGCCCGCATCACCGACGGATTCGAAGGGTTGGCGGCGGTGCTTCACGACGGCGCGGCAGGGCTGCACGATGGCGTGCGGGGCGGGCTGCTACCGGGGAAGGAGGCGGGGGCGACGAACCGCGAACATCTCGCAGGCCCGCGTGAAGACGACGGGCGCCTCGACCTCGATCTCGTGGTACTGCTCGGCCCAGAACGCCTGGAGCTTCTGCATCTGCTGCTGGGCGGCGGCCTGCTGCGACGCGACGGAGACGGCGGGAGGCGGCTGCGAGGGAGGGGCGTAGAGCGCTGGCGCGTGCGGGTACCCGACGAGCATAGCCAACACGGGGACCGGCGGCGGCGGGGTGGTTTGGGGAACCCTAGCCGAGGGGGCGGTGTGTGTGGGTGCGCTGGTGTGCAGAAGGGAAGAGAAAGGGAGCACTAGTGTGTGGTGGTGTGCTGCGTGTGGGTGCGTATGCGGTCTTGAGAAATGAGAACGTGTGAGGTGATAGTAGTTAGGCAGCACAGTGGCGCAAGACGGAGTGCGCTATTGTTCTTTATATAGTATAGTGGCGCACCATGTAGAGTGCGCTATTGCTCTTTACAACATAGTAGCGCACCATGTATACGTGCGCCATTGCTATTCGAAATAGCAATGGTGCACCTATATGTGGTGCGCCACTGCTAACCTGAGACCCATCTGTAATTCAGCTAAAAAATTAGTAGTGGCCTATCACTATACTAGTGCGTCATTGGTAATAAGCTACTAGTGGAGCACCATTTTTTGGTGCGCCACTGCTATATAGCAGTGGCGCACCAGTAAAGTGGTGCGCCACTGACAACATTCTTACGGCTAGACTTTTTCCTAGTAGTGGTAGTTCTCCACTAATAGATTTAAACTACATGATGCAAGAGCTTAAACATGATCTACTTGAGGGCTCAAAACAATTGCCAAGTATCAAATTATTCAAGACAATATGAGGCATTTTCTGTTTCCAACCAAATAACAACAAGTACAAGTGTTGCGGCTTTCAGCTTTCGCCATGAATATTAAAGTAAAACGAAGAACACAAGTGTTCAAATGAAAAAGCAGAGCGTGTCTCTCTCCAATACAAGGATTGCTGGGATCCAAATTTATTCAAACAAAACAAAAATAAAAGCAAACAGACGCTCCAAGTAAAGCACATAAGATGTGACGGAATAAAAATATAGTTTCACTAGAGGTGACCTGATAAGTTTGTTGATGAAGAAGGGATGCCTTGGGCATCCCCAAGCTTAGATGCTTGAGTCTTCTTAAAATATGCAGGGATGAACCACGGGGCATCCCCAAGCTTAGACTTTTCACTCTTCTTGATCACACCATATCATCCTCCTCTTTTGATCCTTGAAAACTTCCTCCACACCAAACTCAAAGCAATCTCATTAGAGGGTTAGTGCATAATCAAAAATTCACATGTTCAGCAAGGACACAATCATTACCAACACTTCTGGACATTACTCAAGGCTACTGAAATTTAATGGAGCAAACAAATCCAATCAAACACAGTAAAAGAGGCAATGCGAAATAAAAGTCAGAATCTGTCAAAACAAAACAGTTTGTAAAGACTAATTTTTTTGAGGCACTTAACTTGCTCAGATGGAAAAACTCAAAACTAATGAAAGTTGCGTACATATCTGAGGATCATGCATGAATTTTCGCTGATTTTTTTTATTCTTCTACAGAGAGAAAACGCGAATTCGTGACAGCTAACAAATCTGTTTCTGCGCAGAAATCCAAATCTTGTATCACCCTTCTATTAGAGACTTTACTTGGCACAACAATGCATGAAAATAAAGATACAAAGGTAATGCTACAGTAGTAACAAGCACCTTGACTCAAATATAAAACAAAAATTGCAGAAATAAAATAATGGGTTGTCTCCCATAAGCGCTTTTCTTTAACGCCTTTCAGCTAGGTGCAAATCAAGTAATATCAAGAGAAGAAGCATCAACATCATATTTTTTCTTAAGAGCACAACTTGTCACAAAAGGTATCTTAGATGCTCCATTATCTAAATTTCCCGTAGTGGTACTGAGGATTTTATCAATTTTAAGCTCATAATGATTCTTTGGCTTTGGCTTCTTAGGGACATACATGAATTTTTGCTCCTTTCCCACATAAGCTTTCTTCTTAAACTTAAGAGAAGAAAAAGTTGAACCCAAGGTTCTCATAACTTCTTCAAGTTCACCAATCCTAATGGTTTGATTATCATGGATAGCACAAGTTTCCAAGACAGCAACTCTTTCATTAATTCCTCCTAGGGATTTATCAAGTTTATCAGTATTATCAAGTAATATTCCCAATTTAGTCTCAACACTTGGAAGATTTTTCTATATGGCTTCCAACTTTTTCATGACATCCTCAAGAGAGATTTTAATTTTAACTTCATTAACAGGTGGTATTCCAACTAGACTCTCAATGATGCAACTAGCTTCTAAACCAGGAGTACCTAGAAAATTACCTCCCGCAAGAGTATCAAGAACATACCTATTCCAGCTAGAGATACCAACATAAAAGCTCCTAAGGAGGATAATAGTGGAGTGTTTCTTAATGCACCTATGATGAGCATTACTAATTCTGTACCAAGCATCTTTAAAACTTTCTCCCCCTTGTTGCTTAAACGAACGAACTTCAACTTCAGGATTACTCATTTTAGCAATAATAAAAATAAACAAAGCAAAACCGAATTAAATAAAGTAAAACAAGTAACTAATTTGTTTGTGTTTTTGATATAAAGAAAGCAAACAAGACAGAAAATAAAATAAAGCAAGACATAAACAAAGTAAAGAGATTGGATGTGAGGGACTCCCCTTGCAGCGTGTCTTGATCTCCCCGGCAACGGCGCCAGAAATTGTAGCTGCTAACGTGTAGAAGCTTCCTTGTAACGGTACAGCACACGTCCGTTGGGAACCCCAAGAGGAAGGTATGATGAGCACCGCAGCAAGTTTTCCTTCAGTAAGAAACCAAGGTTTATCGAACCAGTAGGAGATGAAGGCCACGTGAAGGTTGTTGGTGGAGGAGTGTAGTGCGGCGCAACACAGTGATTCCGCACCAACGTGGAACCTGCACAACACAATCAAACTACTTTGCCCCAACTTGGTGAGGTTGTCAATCTCAAGCTGAAAACAAAGGATTAAACGTATGGTGTGGAGAATTATGTTTGCTTGCAAAAAACAACAGAACAGTGATTGCGGTAGATTGTATTTCAGATGTAAAAGAATAGGACCGGGGTCCACAGTTCACTAGTGGTGTCTCTCCAATAAGATAAATAGCATGTTGGGTGAACAAATTACAGTTGGGCAATTGACAGAATAGAGATTCATATACGTATCATGATGACTACTATGAGATTTACTTAGGGCATTACGACAAAGAACATAGACCTCCATCCAGCATGCATCTATGCCTAAAAAGTCCACCTTCAGGTTAGCATCCGCACCCCTTCCAGTATTAAGTTGCAAACAACAGACAATTGCATGAAGTATGGTGCGTAATGTAATCAACACAAATATCCTTAGACAAAGCATCGATGTTTTATCCCTAGTGGCAACAACACATCCACAACCTTAGGGGTTCTGTCACCCCAGATTCAATGGAGACATGAACCCACTATCTAGCATAAATACTCCCTCTTGGAGTCACAAGTATCAACTTGGCCAGAGCCTCTACTAGCAACGGAGAGCATGCAAGAACATAAATAGCACATATATGATAGATCAATAATCAACTTGACATAGTATTCAATATTCATCGGATCCCAACAAACACAACATGTAGCATTACAAATAGATGATCCCGATCATGATAGGCAGCTCACAAGATCTAAACATGATAGCACAAGAGGAGAAGACAACCATCTAGCTACGCTATGGACCCGTAGTCCAAGGATGAACTACTCACGCATCAGTCCGGAGGCGGGCATGGTGATGTAGAGCCCTCCGGTGATGATTCCCCTCTCCGGCAGGGTGCCGGAGGCGATCTTCTGAACCCCCGAGATGGGGTTGACGGGCGGCGTCTCTCGGAACTTTTTCCGTATCGTGGCTCTCGGTACTAGGGTTTCGCGACGGAGGGATTAAGTAGGCGAAGGGGTAGCGCAGGGGCACCCGAGGGGCCCCATAGGCCGGCGTGCCCCCCCTCCTGGCCGCGCCGCCATGTGGGGTGGCCGCCTCGTGGCCCCACTCCGTCTCCTCTTCGGTGTTTGATACGTCTCCAACGTATCTATAATTTCTTATGTTCCATTCTAGTTTTATGACAATACCTACATGTTTTGTTCACACTTTATGATGTTTTGATGCATTTTCCGGCACTAACCTATTAAAAGATGAAGCCAGTTCTGTTTTCGCTGTTTTTGGTTTCAGAAATCCTACACAGAAATATTCTCGGAATTGGACGAAACAAAAGCCCACGGTCTTATTTTTCCACGGAGCTTCCAAAAGACCGAAGAGGAGACGGAGAGGGCCACGAGGCGCCCTAACCATAGGGCGGCGCGGCCAGCATGGGGCCCGCGCCCCCCTATGGTGTGGGGCCCCCGTGCCTCCTCCGACTCGCCTTCCGCCTACTTAAACTCTCCGTCGCGAACCCTAGTACCGAGAGCACGATACGGAAAAGTTCCGGAGACGCCGCCCGCCATCCCATCTCGGGGATTCAGGAGATCGCCCGGCACCTGCCGGAGAGGGGAATCATCACCAGAGGGCTCTACATCACCATGCCCGCCTCCGGACTGATGCGTGAGTAGTTCATCCTTGGACTATGGGTCCATAGCAGTAGCTAGATGGTTGTCTTCTCCTCTTGTGCTATCATGTTTAGATCTTGTGAGCTGCCTAACAAGATCAAGATCATCTATTTGCAATGCTACATGTTGTGTTTGGTGGGATCCGAAGAATATGGAATACTATGTCAAGTTGATTATTGATCTATCATATATGTGTTGTTTATGTTCTTGCATGCTCTCCGTTGCTAGTAGAGGCTCTGGAAGGGGTGCGGATAACATTACGCACCATACTTAATGCAATTGTTTGTTGTTTGCAACTTAATACTGGAAGGGGTGCGGATGCTAACCTGAAGGTGGACTTTTTAGGCATAGATGCATGCTGGATGGCGGTCTATGTTCTTTGTCGTAATGCCCTGATTAAATCTCATAGTGATCATCATGATATGTATATGAATCTTTATTTGTCAATTGCCCACCTGTAATTTGTTCACCCAACATGCTATTTATCTTATTGGAGAGACACCACTAGTGAACTGTGAACTGTGGACCCTGGTCCTTTTCTTTTCCATCTGAAATACAATCTACTGCAATCTCTGTTATCCGTTGTTCTTCGCAAACAAACATCATTCTCCACACCATAGGTTTAATCCTTTGTTTTCAGCAAGCCGGTGAGATTGACAACCTCACTGTTAAGTTGGGGCAAAGTATTTTGATTGTGTTGTGCAGGTTCCACGTTGGCCGAATCACTGGTGTTGCACCGCACTACACTCCTTCACCAACAACCTTCACGTGGCCTTCATCTCCTACTGGTTCGATAAACCTTGGTTTCTTACTGAGGGAAAACTTACTGCTGTGCTCATCAGACCTTCCTCTTGGGGTTCCCAACGGACGTGTGCTTTACCATCACAAGGAAGCTGTTGCTACACGCCACAAGCAGCTCTTTTTATGGCGCCGTTGCCGGGGTACTGAAGAAAAGTTACACCACAGAGAATTGCCTCCCACGGCAACATCTCTTTTTCTGGCGCCGTTGGAGAGATCAAGACACGCTGCAAGGGGAGTCTCTCACATCCAATCTCTTTACTTTGTTATTGTCTTGCTTTACTTTATTTTATTTTCTGTCTTGTTTGCTTTATATCAAAAACACACAAAAAATTAGTTACTTGTTCTTACTTTACTTTATTCTATTTGCTTAGTTTACTTTTATTACTGCTAAATTGAATACTCCTGAAAATACTAAGTTGTGTGATTTCACTAGCACAAATAATAATGATTTTATAAGTACTCATATTGCTCCACCTGCTACTACAGCAGAATTTTATGAAATTAAACCTGCTTTACTAAATCTTGTTATGAGAGAGCAATTTTCTAGTGTTAGTACTGATGATGCTGCTGCCCATCTTAATAATTTTGTTGAATGATACGTATCAAACGTATCTATAATTTCTGATGTTCCATGCTAGTTTATGACAATACCTACATGTTTTGTTCACACTTTATATCGTTTTGATGCATTTTCCGGAACTAAACAATTGACGAGATGCCGAAGTGTCAGTTCCTGTTTTTTGCTGTTTTTGGTTTCAGAAATCCTAGTAAAGAAATATTCTCGGAATTGGACGAAATCAAGGCCCATGATCTTATAATTCCACGAAGCTTCCAGAACAGGAGAGAGGGAGCCGGGGCCCACGCGGCGGGCGCGACCAAGGCCCTGGGCGCGCCCTAGTGTCTGGTGGCCCCAGGTCCCCTCCGACTCCGCCTCTTCGCCTATAAGAAGCTCCCTGACCTAAATCTTCGACACGGAAAAGCCACGGTACGAGAAACCTTCCAGAGCCGCCGCCATCGCGAAGCCAAGATCTGGGGACAGGAGTCTCGTTCCGCACGCCGTCGACGGGCCCCCCGGAGGCATCTCCATCGACACCACCGCCATCTCCATCAACGCTCTGCTCCCATGATGAGGAGGGAGTAGTTCTCCCCGAGGCTAAGGGCTGTACCGGTAGCTATGTGGTTAATCTCTCTCTACTCCAATACAATGATCTCATGAATTGCTTTGCATGATTGAGATCCATATGATGAGCTTTGTATCGCAACTAGTCTATGTGCTACTCATGTGATGTTATTAAAGTAGTCTATTCCTCCTGCATGGTGTAATGGTGACAGTGTGTGCATCGTGTGGTTCTTGTCGTAGGTTATGATCATAATCTCTTGTAGGTTATGGAGTTAATTATCACTATGATAGTATTGATGTGATCTATTCCCCTTTCATAGTGTAATGGTGACAGGTGTGTATGCTATGTTAGTACTCGGGCTATTTTGCAAAGATCTATTATGCTCTAAGGTTACTTAAATATGAATGCTGAATGTTGTGGCGCTTGTTAACTCCGGCTTGAGGGAGCTCTTGTAGCCCTACACAATGAATGGTGTTTGTCATCCAACAAAAGAGTGTATGTAGCACAAATGAGAGAAGTTATCAATTTATTATGTGATCAATGTTGAGAGTGTCCACTAGTGAAAGTATGATCCCTAGGCCTTGTTTCCAAATACTGCAAACATCGCTTGTTTACTGTTTTACTGCATCTTTACTTCCTGCAATATTACCACCATCTATACCACCTGTGTTTTACTATCTCATCGCCGAACTAGTGCGCCTATACATCCGACAAGTGTATTAGGTGTGTTGGGGACACAAGAGACTTGTATCTTAATTGCAGGGTTGCTTGAGAGGACTATCTTTGACCTCTACCTCCCGAGTTCGATAAACCTTGGGTGATTCACTTAAGGAAACTTGCTGCTGTTCTACAAACCTCTGCTCTTGGAGGTCCAACACTGTCTACAAGAATAGAAGCACCCGTAGACATCAAGCTATTTTCGGCGCCGTTGCCGGGGAGGTAAGGTAAAGGCACTCATACTCCGGTCCCAGGTAACTAAGTTATTTTCTGGTGCCGTTGTAAGTGCTCGAATGTATCTCCTTTAGACTCTGACAATTGCGACTTTTTGTTTCTTGTTCACTAGTTAGGCATAATGGAAAATAACAGTGAGCTTCTTAATCTATTTCCTGAGTTAAGACATGGACTGTTTGCTGCGAAAATTAAAAAACCTATGGAATCTTATTTGCATGCTAGTAGCAATGATATTAGTATGAATGCTTTGAACGCCATTGTTGCTAATGATATGGAAAATTCTAAGCTTGGGGAAGCTGGTTTTGATGAGCATGACATTTTTAGTCCCCCAAGCATTGAGGAGAAAATTTTCTTTGATGATACTTTGCCTCCTATTTATGATGATTATAATTATAGTGGTCTTTTGGTGCCGCCTACTATGGAGAGTAAATTTTATTATGATTATACTATGCCTCCTACACTTGATGAGAATAATAATGATAGCTACTTTGTTGAATTTGCTCCCACTACAACTAATAAAATTGATTATGCTTATGTGGAGAGTAATAATTTTATGCATGTGGCTCATGACAAGAATGTTTTATGTGATAGCTATATTGTTGAGTTTGTTCATGATGCTACTGAAAGTTATTATGAGAGGGAAACATGGTTATATGCATCTTAATAATATTAAGTTTCCCTCTTTATGTTGAGAATCTTGAAATTGCACTTGTGTTGCTTTTCTATGCTTGCCACTTTGTTCTTCATGAATTTATTTGTGTACAAGATTCCTTTTCATAGGAAGTGGGTTAGGCTTAAATGTGCTTTGAATTTGCTTCTTGATGTTCTCTTTTTCTTCAAATCTTAATTCTCACGAGAGCATCATTAAAATTGTTGAGCCCATCTTAATGTCTATAAAGAAAGAACTTCTTGGGAGATAACCCATGTGTTTATTTTGCTACTGTTTTGTTGTGTCTTGGAAGTTGTTACTACTGTAGCAACCTCTCCTTATCATGTTTTTGTGCCAAGTAAAGTCTCTATGGTAAGGTTGATACTAGATTTGGATTACTGCGCAGAAACAGATTTGCTGTCTGTCACGAATTTCCGCAGAACTCTCTGTAAAAAAATCAAAAAAATCTCCCAATTTACGTGCGTGATCCTCAGATATGTACGCAACTTTCATTAGTTTTGAGTTTTTCCGTTTTAGCAAGCTAAGTGCCCCTGCAAAATTCGTCTTTACGGATTGTTGTGTTTTGATAGATTCTGCCTTTTATTTCGCATTGCCGCTTTTGCTATGTTGAATGAGTTTCTTTATTCCATTAACTTTCAGAAGCTTTGTGCAATGTCCAGAAGTGTTAAGAATGATTGTGTCACCTCTGAACATGTGATTTTTTATTATGCACTAACCCTCTAATGAGTTTGCTTGAAGTTTGGTGTGGAGGGAAGTTTTCAAGGGTCAAGAGAAGAGGATGATATACTATGATCAAGAAGAGTGAAAGGTCTAAGCTTTGGGATGCCCCGGTGGTTCATCCCTGCATATTTTAAGAAGACTCAAGCATCTAAGCTTGGGGATGCCTTGGCATCCCCTTCTTCATCGACAACTTATCAGGTCACTTGTAGTGAAACTATATTTTTATTCCGCCACATTTTATTTACTTTACTTGGAGCGTCTGTGTGCTTTTATTTTCGTTTTGTTATTTTCATTCTCTGAATAAATTCATGCTCATGTGGGAGAGAGACACGCTCCGCTTTTTCATATGAACACTAGTGTTCTTCATTCTTATTTTTAGTGTTCAAGGGCGAAAGTTGATCGCTTTACTTGTTATTATTTTGTTGGAATCAGAAAATGCTTCATATGGTCTTGAATAATTTGATACTTGGCAATTGTTTTGAGCTCTCTGATACGTCTCAAACGTATCTATAATTTCTTATGTTCCATGCTACTTTTATGACAATACTTGAATGTTTTATACATACTTTACAGCATTATTATACATTTTCCGGCACTAACCTATTAACAAGATGCCGAAGCGCTTGCTGTTTTCTGTTTTTTTTGGTTTCAGAAATCCTAGTAAGGAAATATTCTCGGAATTGGACGAAATCAACGCCCAGGGTCCTATTTTTCCACGAAGCTTCCAGAAGACCGAAGAGATAACGAAGTGGGGCCACGAAGTGGCCAGACCATAGAGCGGCGCGGCCCAGGCCCTGACCGCGCGGCCCTATGGTGTGGGCCCCTCGTGAGCCCCCTGACCTACCCTTCCGCCTACATATAGCCTTCATCGCGAATACCCCTGTACCGAGAGCCACGATACGGAAAACCTTCCAGAGACGCCGCCGTCGCCAATCCCATCTCGAGGGATTCAGGAGATCGCCTCCGGCACCTGGAGAGGGGAATCATCACCGGAGGGGCTCTACATCATCATGCCCGCCTCCGGATTGATGCGTGAGTAGTTCATCCTTGGACTATGGGTCCATAGCAGTAGCTAGATGGTTGTCTTCTCCGCTTGTGCTATCATTGTTTAGATCTTGTGAGCTGCCTAACATGATCAAGATCATCTATTTGTAATGCTACATGTTGTGTTTGGTGGGATCCGATGAATCTAGAATACTATGTCAAATTGATTATCAATCTATCATATATGTGTTGTTTATGTTCTTGCATGCTCTCCGTTGCTAGTAGAGGCTCTGGCCAAGTTGATACTTGTAACTCCAAGAGGGAGCATTTATGCTCGATAGTGGGTTCATGCCTCCATTGAATCTGGGACAGTGACAGAAAGTTCTAAGGTTGTGGATGTGCTGTTGCTACTAGGGATAAAACATTGATGCTTTGTCTAAGGATATTTGTGTTGATTACATTATGCACCATACTTAATGCAATTATCTGTTTTTACAACTTAATACTGGAGGGGGTGCGGATGCTAACCCGAAGGTGGATTATTTAGGCATAGATGCATGCTGGATAGCGGTCTATGTACTTTGTCGTAATGCCCTGATTAAATCACATAGTAATCATCGTTGATATGTATTGAATCTTGATTTGTCAATTGCCCACCTGTAATTTGTTCACCCAGCATGTTAGTTATCTTATTGGAGAGACACCACTAGTGAACTGTGGACCCCGGTCCATTCTTTTACATCTGAATACATTCTACTGCAATCATTGTTCTTACTGTTGTTTGCAAACAAACACCATCTTCCGCTCGATACGCTTAATCCTTTGTTTTCAGCAAGCCGGTCAGATTGACAACCTCACTGTTACGTTGGGGCAAAGTATCTTGATTGTGTTGTGCAGGTTCCACGTTGGCGCCGGTTTCACTGGTGTTGCGCCGCACTACACTCCTCCACCAACAACCTTCACGTTCTTCTTGGCTCCTACTGGTTCAATAATCTTGGTTTTTTTCTGAGGGAAAACTTGCTGCTGTGCGCATCACACCTTCCTCTTGGGGTTCCCAACGGACGTGTACATCTACACGCATCACTCTCATAAATCATGTTTAAGCTCTTGCATCATGTAGTTTAAATCTAGTAGTGGAGAACTACTGTAGAGCTTGTTGAAATTTGGTTTGCATGATTGGTCTCTCTAAGGTCTAGATATTTTCTGGTAAAGTGTTTGAACAACAAGGAAGACAGTGTAGAGTCTTATAATGCTTGCAATATGTTCTTGTGTAAGTTTTGTTGTACCGGTTCATACTTGTGTTTGCTTTAAACAACCTTGCTAGCCAAAGCCTTGTACTGAGAGGAAAATACAAAAAAACACAAAAAAATTAGTTACTTTACTTTTTGTTTTATTTACTAGCTCTATATCAAAAACACAAAAAAATTAGTTACTTGTCTTTATTCTACTTGCTTAGTTTATTTTATTTACTTTTGTTTATTTCATCATGCTCCATCCTAAGTTTACTTTGAAAGATATACCGGTACGTAGTGGGTCTATCATTGGAAAAGATAATATAGAAGATTTTTTCACTCATGTTTGTAAGACTGAAGATTTTGAAGATAGATCCTTGGTAGAACTTGCTCCTGATTATGAAATTGCTACTGCCTCTTTAGTGCAAATGTTGGAAGCTAGATTTGTTAATCTTAATCCAATAATGCAACATATGTTTCTTACACTGGGTGATATGGAAGAAGGAGAAAAGAAAGATTTTATTCTAGAAACCCTTCTTAGAGATTTGGTGATGTAGCTAGAGAAGCTAGGAAAGTTTTTATTCGATATAAGATGCTAGGCTTGTGTACTAATTTTGCAAATATCCTTGAAAAAAGATAAAAGGATAGGCTAAGATACACTAATAAATTCAATTATGAGGGAGAGATTAAAATACCAATACCTCATAAACTCATAGGAATGCAGGAGGCATTAGAAAAGAATTTTGTTTGGATTGTCCCTGAAAATTTATTTGAGGAGGATAGTAAGCCTAAGGGTATTGAAAAGGGAGTTCCATACATAAATAAGATACAATGCATTGTTGAGAAAACTCCCGACTCCCGAGGTAATGATGTTGATGCTTCTTCTCTTGATGTTACTTGATTTGCACTTTATGCGCCTAGCTGAAAGGCGTTAAAGAAAATCACTTCTTGGGAGATAACCCAAGTTTCATTTTATTTACTGTATTGTTGAGTCTTGGAAGTTGTTTACTACTGTAGCAACCTCTCCTTATCATGTTTTTGTGCCAAGTAAAGTTTCTATGTTAAAGTTGATGCTAGATTTGAATCGCTGCGCAGAAACAGCATTGCTGTCTGTCACGAATTCGTACAGATCTCCCTGTAGAAAAATCAAAAAATCTGCAAATTTACGAGCGTGATCCTCATATATTTACGCAACTTTCATTAGTTTTGAGTTTTTCCATTTGAGCAAGTTAAGTGCCTGCCAAATTCGTCTTTACGGACTGTTCTGTTTTTGACAGATTCTGCCTTTTATTTCGCATTGCCGCTTTTGCTATGTTGAATGAGTTTCTTTGTTCCATTAACTTTCAGAAGCTTTGTGCAATGTACAGAAGTGTTAAGAATGATTGTGTCACCTCTGAATATGTGAATTTTTGATTATGCACTAACCCTCTAATGAGTTTGCTTGAAGTTTGGTGTGGAGGAAGTTTTCAAGGGTCAAGAGAAGAGGATGATATACTATGATCAAGAAGAGTGAAAGGTCTAAGCTTGGGGATGCCCCGGTGGTTCATCCCTGCATATTTTAAGAACACTCAAGCATCTAAGCTTGGGGATGCCTTGGGCATCCCCTTCTTCATCGACAACATTATCAGTCACTTCTAGTGAAACTATATTTTTATTCCATCACATCTTATGTTCTTTACTTGGAGCGTCGGTTTGCTTTTATTTTCGTTTTGGTTTGAATAAAGTTGGATCCCATCATTCTTATATTGGAGATATTACGCTCCACTTTTTCATATGGAACACTTGTGTTCTTAATTGTGCTTTAATGTTCATGGCGAAGGCTGAAATTGCTTCGTTAAATTGCTATTTGGTTGGAATCGGAAAATGCTGCATATGGTTTGGAAATTTGGCAATTGTTTGAGCTCTCATAGATCATGTTTAAGCTCTTGCATCATGTAGTTTAATCTATTAATGAAGAAATACCGTAGAGCTTGTTTAATTTGGTTTGCATGATTGGTCTCTCTAAGTCTAGATATTTTTGGGTAAAATGTTTGAACAACAAGGAAGACAGTGTAGAGCCTTATAATGCTTGCAATATGTTCTTATGTAAGTTTTGCTGTACCTGTTCATACTTGTGTTTGCTTCAAACAACCTTGCTAGCCCAAACCTTGTACTGAGAGGAAATGCTTCTCGTGCATCCAAAACACCTTGAGCCAAACCCATGCCATTTGTGTCCACCATATCTACCTACTATGTGGTATTTTTCTGCCATTCCAAAGTAAATTACTTGAGTGCTACCTTTAAAATTTCATTCCTTTATCTTTGCAATATATAGATCATGGGACAAATAGTTTAAAAACTATTGTGGTGATGAATATGTAGTTATGTGTCTTAATTCTTATAAGTTGCTTGTTGAGCGGTAACCATGTTTCTGGGGACGCCATCAACTTTTTACCTTTGTTAGATATCATGTGATATGCTATGCATGTTCGTCTTGTCTGAAGTAAGTGCGATTTCATGATCAAATGGTTTGAGTATGCATATGTTAGAGAAGAACATTGGGCAGCCAACTAAAGCCATGTATCATGGTGGAAGTTTCAGTGTGGACATACAACCTCAATCTCTTATGAGAATACTATTTGTTGTTGAATGCTTAAGCATTAAAAGAGGAGTCCATTATCTGTTGTCTATGTTGTCCCGGTATGGATGTCTAAGTTGAGAATAATCAAAAGCGAGAAATCCAATGCGTGCTTTCTCCTTAGACCTTTGTACGGCGGCATAGAGGTACCCCTTTGTGACACTTGGTTGAAACATATGTCATGTGATCATAATCCGTGTTATCCGAGCTGATTAGGACAAGGTGCGAGCACTATTAGTACTCTATGCATGAGACTTGCAACTTGTAGGAAGTATTATGCATAGCACATATGAATTATTACTACCGTTGACAGAATTGTTTCTATGTTTTCAAAACAAAAGCTCTAGCACAAAAATAGTAATCCATGCTTCCCTCTGCGAAGGGCCATTCTTTTACTTTATGTTGAGTCAGTTTACCCACTTCTTTCTATCTTAGAAGCAAACACTTGTGTTAACTGTGTGCATTGATTCTTACATGTTTACTTATTGCACTTGTTATATTACTCTATGTTGACAAATATCCATGAGATATACATGTTACAAGTTGAAAGCAATTGCTGAAACTTAATCATCCTTTGTGTTGCTTCAATGCATTCTACTTTGAATTTATTGCTTATGAGTTAGCTCTTATGCAAGTCTTATTGATGCTTGTCTTGAAACTACTATTCATGAAAAGTTTTGCTATATGATTCATTTGTTTAGTCATTATCTTTGTTAGCAATCTTTTGTTCAGATCGCTCCATTCATCTCATATGCTTTACAATAATGTTGATCAAGATTATGTTAGTAGCATGTCACTTCAGAAATTATTTGTGTTATCGTTTACCTACTCGAGGACGAGTAGGAACTAAGCTTGGGGATGCTTGATACGTCTCAAACGTATCTATAATTTCTTATGTTCCATGCTACTTTTATGACAATACTTGAATGTTTTATACATACTTTACAACATTATTATACATTTTCCGGCACTAACCTATTAACAAGATGAAGCGCCATTCTGTTTTCTGCTGTTTTTGGTTTCAGAAATCCTAGTAAGGAAATATTCTCGGAATTGGACGAAATCAACGCCCAGGGTCCTATTTTTCCACGAAGCTTCCAGAAGACCGAAGAGATAACGAAGTGGGGCCACGGGTGGCCAGACCACGAGCGGCGCGGCCCAGGCCCGGCCGCGCCCGTGGTGTGGGCCTCGTGAGCCCCCTGACCTACCCTTCCGCCTACTTATAGCATTCGTCGCGAATACCCCTGTACCGAGAGCCACAATATGGAAAACCTTCCAGAGAAGCCGCCGCCAATCCTATCTCGGGGGATTCAGGATATCGCCTCCGGCACCTGCTAGGAGGAATCATCACGGAGGGGCTCTACATCATCATGCCCGCCTCCGGATTGATGCGTGAGTAGTTCATCCTTGGACTATGGGTCCATAGCAGCTAGATGGTTGTCTTCTCCGCTTGTGCTATCATTGTTTAGATCTTGTGAGCTGCCTAACATGATCAAGATCATCTATTTGTAATGCTACATGTTGTGTTTGGTGGGATCCGATGAATCTAGAATACTATGTCAAGTTGATTATCAATCTATCATATATGTGTTGTTTATGTTCTTGCATGCTCTCCGTTGCTAGTAGAGGCTCTGGCCAAGTTGATACTTGTAACTCCAAGAGGGAGTATTTATGCTCGATAGTGGGTTCATGCCTCCATTGAATCTGGGACAGTGACAGAAAGTTCTAAGGTTGTGGATGTTGTTGCTACTAGGGATAAAACATTGATGCTTTGTCTAAGGATATTTGTGTTGATTACATTACGCACCATACTTAATGCAATTATCTGTTGTTTACAACTACTGGAGGGGTGCGGATGCTAACCCGAAGGTGGATTATTTAGGCATAGATGCATGCTGGATAGCGGTCTATGTACTTTGTCGTAATGCCCTGATTAAATCACATAGTAATCATCGTTGATATGTATTGAATCTTGATTTGTCAATTGCCCACCTGTAATTTGTTCACCCAACATGTTAGTTATCTTATTGGAGAGACACCACTAGTGAACTGTGGACCCCGGTCCATTCTTTTACATCTAAATACATTCTACTGCAATCATTGTTCTTACTGTTCTTTGCAAACAAACACCATCTTCCGCTCGATATGCTTAATCATTTGTTTTCAGCAAGCCGGTGAGATTGACAACCTCAGTTATACGTTGGGGCAAAGTATCTTGATTGTGTTGTGCAGGTTCCACGTTGGCGCCGGTTTCACCGGTGTTGCGCACTTTCTCCACCAACAACCTTCACGTTCTTCTTGGCTCCTACTGGTTCGATAACCTTGGTTTTTTTCTGAGGGAAAACTTGCTGTTGTGCGCATCACACCTTCCTCTTGGGGTTCCCGACGGACGTGTACATCTACGCGCATCACTCTCATAAATCATGTTTAAGCTCTTGCATCATGTAGTTTAAATCTAGTAGTGGAGAACTACTGTAGAGCTTGTTGAAATTTGGTTTGCATGATTGGTCTCTCTAAGGTCTAGATATTTTCTGGTAAAGTGTTTGAACAACAAGGAAGACAGTGTAGAGTCTTATAATGCTTGCAATATGTTCTTGTGTAAGTTTTGTTGTACCGGTTCATACTTGTGTTTGCTTCAAACAACCTTGCTAGCCAAAGCCTTGTACTGAGAGGAAATACTTCTCGTGCATCCAAAACCTTGAGCCAAAACCTATGCCATTTGTGTCCACCATATCTACCTACTATGTGGTATTTCCTGCCATTCCAAGTAAATACTTCATGTGCTACCTTTAAACAATTCAAAAGCTATTATCTCTTATTTGTGTCAATGTTTTATAGCTCATGAGGAAGTATGTGGTGTTTTATCTTTCAATCTTGTCATTTACTTTTGACAGACTTTCACAATGGACTAGTGGCTCATCCGCTTATCCAATAATTTTGCAAAAAGAGCTGGCAATGGGTTCCCAGCCTCAATTAATTAACTTGCATTAATAATTCTCTTCACATGTTTTGCCCTGATCTATCAGTAAGCAACTTAAATTTGCAAATAGACACTCCTCCATGGTATGTGAATGTTGGAAGGCACCCGAGGATTCGGTTAGCCATGGCTTGTGTAAGCAAAGGTTGGGAGGAGTGTCATCTAATAAATAAAACTAAAGTACATGTGTAAACAAAAGAGAAGATGGATGATCTACCTTGCTGGTAGAGATAACGTCCTTCATGGGAGCCGCTCTTGAAAGTCGGTTGATAAGGTAGTTAGAGTACCCGCTACCATTCGTTGACAACAACAAACACCTCTCAAAATTTTACTTGTATGCTCTCTATATGATTTCAAAACTTGAAAAGCTCTAGCACATGATTTAATCCCTGCTTCCCTCTGCGAAGGGCCTATATTTTACTTTATTGTTGAGTCAGTTTACCTATTTCCTTCCATCTTAGAAGCAAACACTTGTGTCAACAGTGCATTGATTCTTACATGCTTGCTTATTTGCATTCATCATATTACTCTGTGTTGACAATTATCCATGAGATATGCATGTTGAAAGTTGAAAGCAACCGCTGAAACTTATATCTTCCTTTGTGTTGCTTCAATGCCTCTACTTTGAATTTATTGCTTTATGGGTTAACTCTTATGCATGACTTTTTGATGCTTGTCTTGAAAGTACCATTCATGAATTTTTTTGCTCTATGTTATCTACTAGGACAATGCCCGCGCGTTGCTGCGGAACGGCAAAATATATGCCCATGCGTTGCATCGGGATAAATAAAAAGCTAACGCTTTAACAAACAATTGATGGTGTCACTTCTCCATCGTGGCACCATCGATAAAGATGGTCATGTTTTGTCCTATTGATGACCTACATGATCGATATGTCATTGGTATTATCATAGAAAGTTATTCAAAATTTGTGTACATATATGCATAAAAATTCAAAAAAATACATTATCTCGTATGCAATGCACAGAAAGTATGGTGGTAAACAGTGCGCTTCTAGGTGTTATGACGGTTTTGCGCCCATAGAGGTCCCAATGTGTACCTCTCGTAGCAGAAAATATTTTACTTCCTAACAAGTGTGTATGTCCTCAGTATAGAATGTATACTTTAAAAGATAGTACAATTCTCTGTAAATAAGTTGGATGGTTAGGAGAATAGTGGTACCTCCAACTCACCAAAGTTCAAACCCCATGTTTGACACTTCGGTGTTTTGTAAAGACGAATATTTTCAGTGCGACGTGACGTTTCCGTCGACAGCAAGACGACTATGCTGAATTTGTCAATCTCACCGGGTGGAGTTTCATTGACTAAGTTTCGCAAAAAAATATTATTTAAAGAACATCTTCATAAGGCTGAGTGTATGTGTGTATGTGTGAGCGTCTACGTCTGTAATGTGTTTCGCAAAAAATGCACACAAACATGTTCATCGATGGAAACATCAATAAAAACTTATTACACACTTTTTATTGGTAAAATATATTTAAACAAATAAATCTTGGCTCTCACAGACATTTCAAGAAGGCATACTGCTGCAACCAGGGAAAAAACTATTTAAACAAACAAATCTTGGCTCTCACAGACATTTCAACAAACATGTAGAGGGCGTAATGCTGCCACCAGCGCGACCATGCGCTGCAGCCCCATGCACATCGTTGTACACCGTCCATGCCGTGGCATCAGCTAGGAGAGAGAACTCAGAGAAGGCTAGTTTAAGAGGGAGACGGGAGAGATTGATGCGTGGAGTTGGCAGCGCTTCGTGTATGGCACGAGAAACATGGCGACGGAAATTCACCAGCAATTGGACTTGCAGCCTGTGCAGGTGGCAACCTGAACCGGTTGAGGTCGAGGGAGGACTCAAGGGAAGTCGGGCAAGGCAGGCGGGGAACCGGGTCGCGTTTTCCGGGGAGTCGGCGGAATCAACGCACTAACTTGATTTTCAAGTTTCTTCCATCTGCCTTGGCATGGCCAGCATCATGGTGGGATCTCCCTTGATAAGCTAGCCGTGCGTTGCACTGGAAGAGAAAAATCTAGTTTCATAAACATGCACAAAAAAGTACATTGGGATCTCTAGAGAGTAAACGAATGTCCATTGGCTGAACAAACGACAGTCTAAGTTCATCAAACACACAACCGATCGAATGTACAGAGAAAATATGTTTTAGTTTCACCTCTCTTATTTATGTGCGTGAATCTAGACGAGTTGAGACAATATCCAAATATAATCTGCACAATCTTAAAGAATAACGTTTGTTGCATCATCGCAATGCTGACTGAACTTTTTCTCGATTCATCATTGAAGTGTTAATACAACAAATATTTAGCATCAAGCCTGAACTCTAGTACCAATACTACCACTGAACTTAACAAGTTCAAAAGTGACACCACGATCGAAAGAAGATTTACATGCAGAGTGCCTTCCAGCGGCCCAACAAGACGAGCATAGCAGTTCCAATCCCAAACCACCAGACCAAAACATCCGGGACGTCATTCTGTGTTGACCGAACCTGCGGGAGGAGGAAAGGTGGATTACTTGCTCTGCTCGCCGAGTCTCTCAGCGAGCGTGATCACATTGCCTTCTCGCCCCTGATCCTTGGCTTGTGACCACCAGAGCCCATGCCTGGACGCTGGACGAGATCATACATGGTGCTAATGGGTGTGGTCCTAGCGACTTCGACGAGTTGGTACCCCTTACGGAGCCCGGCGCACTCAAGGACCGAACAGACGACGAATACCTGCGATGCAAGCGAGCTCGTCAGACCCCTCTAATGGCCGCCTCGCCCAAGCACCCAAGCAGAAGCGCCCTTGACGCCTCCATGTTTCTGCCGTGGGCGCGCTGTTGAAACGGGGGATTGGACCTTCCGTCAATGGCCGAGACCCGCTCTGGCCAACGGCGTAGACAACCTAGTAGTGTTGAGGTTGCTCCTCCACTGGTTGCCGAGGCTCAGTCCGCCTAATTCCACATCGACGCCGTGGCAAGCAGGACGGCGCACGGTGTATCGAGGAGTTGGAGGCGGCGATCCCTCCGCTTATTCTTGAATTCTTCAGTATCTGCTTGGCTAGCGCTGGCTAATCAGCACAAACTCCGATTAAAATCACGGAAAAGCTCAGATCGAAATCGCCCATGACAAGCCCCAATCGAAATCGAGAAGAAGCAACAAATCAAGCGAAGCTGGGCGACAATCAGCGTTTCGGCGCCTTGCGTCTTGTGAGGAGCCGCAGATCCGTGAAGTTGATAGATTGACCGCGTCTGGGGTGGGGTGTATAAGTAGCAGAGGGGTGGCGTGCGGCTGGGGAAAAGACTGAGTTGGATTCAAGGACGGTCACGGCACGCGCACGGGTTGCTCGATCTACCGAAGCTTCGGCACGATGAACTCCAAAGAAGCCGTATGAAACAGGGAAAGCTGACGACGGACGAAAAATTAGTGTGATGGATCAACCGGACGAAACCACGGAAACGGTTCCCCCTTTATTATTAGGTATAGATTTGTTAGCAAACTATAGATCACTGCTTTGAATCACCTCATTCATGTCATATGCTTTACAATAATGTTGATCAAGGTTATGTTGGTAGCATGTCACTTCAGAAATTATTTGTGTTATCGTTTACCTACTGAGGCGAGTAGGAAAGCTGGGGATCTTGATCGTGCCAAAGCGTATCATAATTTCGATGTTAATGCTAGTTTTATGACAATACCTACATGTTTTGTTCACACTTTATATCGTTTTGATGCATTTTCCGGAACTAACCTATTTGAGATGCGAAGTCTGGGCATTTCTGCTATTTTTGGTTTTGAAATCACAGTAAGAAATATTAAATTAGACGAAATCAAGGCCCATGATCTTATAATTCCACGAAGCTTCGAACAGGAGAGAGACCGGAGGGGACAGGGGGCCACACACCGGGCGGCGCGGCCAAGGCCTTGGGCGCGCCCCTAGTGTCTGTGGCCCAGTCCCTCCGACTCCGCCTCTTCCTATAAGAAGCTCCTGACCTAAATCTTCGACACGGAAAAAGGCACGGTACGAGAAACCTTCCAGAGCCGCCGCCATCGCGAAGCCAAGATCTGGGGGACAGGAGTCTCTGTTCCGGCACGCCGCGGGACGGGGAAGTGCCCTCGGAAGGCATCTCCATCGACACCACCGCCATCTCCATCAACGCTGCTGCTCCCATGATGAGGAGGGAGTATTTCTCCCCCTAGGCTAAGGGATGTACCGGTAGCTATGTGGTTGATGACCCACAAGTATAGGGGGTGTATCGTAGTATCTTTGATAAGTAAGAATGTCGATCCCAACGAGGAGCAGAAGGTGTTGACAAGTAGTTTCGATGAAGGATTCACTGTAAATGCTCACAGACAAGTATTCAAGGGGTTTTGATGTAACAGATGAATAAAGTACGAGTAAGTAAAATGCGAGAGAAATAATTGCAGCGAGTGGCCCAATCCTTTTTAGCACAAAGGACAAGCCGGTTTGTTTACTTATAATGACCAAACGTTCTTGAGGACACACGGGATTTTAGTCTAGTGCTTTCGCTTCATGTGGCTAAATAATCTTCATTGTTTTGATAAGTGTTGTGTGGGTGAACCTATGCTAATGCACCGCCCTTCCTAGGACTAATACATACTTGTGATTATACCCCTTGCAAGCATCCGCAACTACAAGAAAGTAATTAAGATAAATCTAACCACAGCCTTAAACTCTGAGATCCTGATATTAACAGAGTACTCTTTCATTTTAGCAGGGAAAGGAGTTTTTTCAATATAAACTTCAGGAATAACATTATCAACAGTTTCAATCACTACACATTTGTTTACAGATGAATCTACGTTATCTTTATACGGTTCATGATACTTATCAAAATTCTTCTTAGGCAATTCATAATGAGAGGCAAAAGCTTTATAAAGATTTGCAACAACTTGGGAATCAAGACCATATGTAGCACTCATATTACGAAATTTATCAGTATCCATAAAAGCTTCAATGCATTTATAATCATAAATTATACCTGACTCTCTATCTTTGTCGTTCTCCCATCCTTCAGTATTTTCTTGGATCCGATCAAGAAGGTCCCTTTTAAACTCTTCTTTGTTGTGTGTAAATGATCCAGAACAAGAAGTATCCAGCAAGGTCTTGTCTTGAAAAGAAAGTCTTGCATAGAAATTATCAATAATAACATTACCAGGAAGCTCATGAATGGGGCATTTGAGCATTAAAGACTTCAATCTCCCCCAAGCTTGGGCAATACTTTCTCCATCATGAGGCCAGAAATTATATATGCGGTTCCGATCCTTGTGAATTTCACTTGGAGGATAAAATTTAGAATAAAATAAAGGCACAATGTCCTCCCAATCAATAGAATCACCATTCTTCAGCAATTTATACCAATGCGCCGCTTTACCAGACAGCGATATAGTGAATAGTTTCTTTCTAACTTCATTCATAGCAATACCTGCACATTTGAATAACCCGCATAATTCATGCAAAAACAGTAAATGATCACCAGGATGGACAGTTCCATCCCCTTCATAGCGGTTATCCATAACACGTTCAATAATTTTCATAGGTATTTTATATGGTACTACTTCCTCACCTGGCGCTTCATCCACTACCGTTGCAGTAGTAGTAGATTTCCCAAATAGAAATTGAAGAGAAGATCTCTCCATAATGACTTATAGCAGCAGGCAGAAATAGCACAATCAGTAAAGGTTTTCCTTACCAATTCCACTTACCAATAGCGCTTCACTCCCCGGCAACGGCGCCAGAAAATAGTCTTGATGACCCACAAGTATAGGGGGTGTATCGTAGTATCTTCGATAAGTAAGAATGTCGATCCCAACGAGGAGCAGAAGGTGTTGACAAGTAGTTTCGATGAAGGATTCACTGTAAATGCTCACAGACAAGTATTCAAGGGGTTTTGATGTAACAGATGAATAAAGTACGAGTAAGTAAAATGCGAGAGAAATAATTGCAGCGAGTGGCCCAATCCTTTTTAGCACAAAGGACAAGCCGGTTTGTTTACTTATAATGACCAAACGTTCTTGAGGACACACGGGGATTTTAGTCTAGTGCTTTCGCTTCATGTGGCTAAATAATCTTCATTGTTTTGATAAGTGTTGTGTGGGTGAACCTATGCTAATGCACCGCCCTTCCTAGGACTAATACATACTTGTGATTATACCCCTTGCAAGCATCCGCAACTACAAGAAAGTAATTAAGATAAATCTAACCACAGCCTTAAACTCTGAGATCCTGCGATCCCTCTTGCATCGGTATACTAACGGGGGCTTAGGTTTCTGTCACTCCGGCAACCCCGCAATTAGCAACCGAATACAAGATGCACTCCCCTAGGCCCATAAATGGTGAAGTATCGTGTAGTCGACGTTCACACGACACCACTAGAAGAATGACACCACAACTTAAATATCATAACATTGAATATTACTCAACCATAGTTCACTACTAACATTTAGACTTCACCCATGTCCTCAAGAACTAAACGAACTACTCACAAGACATCATATGGAATACAATCAGAGGTGATATGATGATGAATAACAATCTGAACATAAACCTTGGTTCAATGGTTTCACTCAATAGCATCAATAACAAGTAGAGAATAATGCCGGGAGAGTTTCCCCTATCAAACAATCAAGATCCAACCCAAATTGTTACAGCGGTGACGAGGTGCAGCGGTGGTGATGGCGGTGTAGATGGTGGAGATGATGATGATGATGATGATGGAGATGATGTCCAGCTCGATGACGATGGCGATGGCGTCGATTTCCCCCTCCGGGAGGGAATTTCCCCGGCGGATTCCTGCCCGCCGGAGAGCTCTTTTCTCTCTGGTGTTCTCCGCCCCGCAGAGGCGGCTGTCACTCTTCGTGAGGTACCCTCTGTGGCTTAGGTTTTCGGGACGAAGGGTTTCACGAAGAAAAGGAGGCGAAAGGGGCTGTGGGGCCCCCACAAGGTGGCGCGGCCAGGCCATGGGCCGCCCGCCCTATGGTCTGGGCCCACCTTGAGCCCTCTCTGCTCCCCCTTCCTTCGTCATCTGGAAAAATAGGATTTTTGGTATAATTTCCTTCCACAGTTGATCTTCCGAAATATTGTGTTCTGACGGTGCTTTTTCCAGCAGAATCCTGGCTCCGGTGCTTGATCCTCCAATAATGATGAAACATGCAAAATAGGTGAAATAACATAAGTATTGTGTCCCAATATGAAATATATCAATGAATAACAGCAAATTATGATACAAAATAGTGATGCAAATTGGACGTATCAACTCCCCCAAGCTTAGACCTCGCTTGTCCCCAAGCGAAACTGAGCTCGATAAACAAGACCACATGTTTATGGAGTGAAGAGTCGATAAATAAAATACGGACAAGAAGCATCATATTCATTCACACAAGACATTCTAGTAAACAACTTCCTCATATAACTCATCTTGAAATAAGTAAAGAGAAATCACAAGTAAAGGTGCATAAGAAATCATAGTTGGTGATGGCAAACTTTGTTCTTGGTCAGAGAACTACTAACGGATTGTACTTCTAAGCAAAGCTTTCATATTAGAATTTATAGCTGGGCTTTCATATTCAATCATAACAATCTCCTCATAATCATTGATAACTTCAAAGTCATATTCATTCAGATAAAATTTGTACTAAACAAGAAAGTATAAAAGACATGATTAACTGAATCATAGCATAAATGGTTGGTTCACAACAACTCAATTGCTTGCTTGAGATAGAGGGAAATAGGTTTACTGACTCAACATAAAAGTAAAAGATAGGCCCTTCGCAGAGGGAAGCAGGGATTAAATCATGTGCTAGAGCTTTTCAAGTTTTGAAATCATATAAAGAGCATAAAAGTAAGATTTTGAGCGGTGTTTGTTGTTGTCAACGAATGGTAGCGGGCACTCTAACCCCCTTGCCAAACGAACCTTCCAAGAGCGGCTCCCATGAGGGACGGCATCTCTACCAGCAAGGTAGATCATCCCCCTTCTCTTTTGTTTACACATGTATTTTAGTTTTATTAAGGATGACACTCCCCCCAACCTTGGCTTTCTCAATCCATGGCTAACCGAATCCTCGGGTGCCTTCCAACATTCACATACCATGGAGGAGTGTCTATTGCAAAATTAAGTTGCTTACTGATAAATCAGGGCAAAACATGTGAAGAGAATTATTAATGAAAGTTATTAATTGGGGCTGGGAACCCCGTTGCCAGCTCTTATTGCAAAATTATTGGATAAGCGGATGTGCCACTAGTCCATTGGGGAAAGTCCGCCCAACAAGATTGAAAGATAAAACACCACATACTTCCTCATGAGCTATAAAACATTGACACAAATAAGGAGTAATAGTTTGAATTATTTAAAGGTAGCACATGAAGTATTTACTTGGAATGGCAGAAAATACCATGTAGTAGGTAGGTATGGTGGACACAAATGGCATAGGTTTGGTCTAAGGTTATGGATGTATGAGAAGCATTCCCTCTCGATACAGGTCTTTGGCTAGCAAGGTTTGATAGCAAGCATAAAGTTGAGGGAAACAAACAAATATACATATGATAGAACAATCATGCATCTTTCTCATAAGCACAAGCAATTTTAACTTCAGAATACTAAACTCATTAGCATAAAGATAATAGAGTAATATATCTAAGTGTATTTCTCTCTTCTATTTAAACATCAGGATGTTGTTGCTATTGACCAATGCTAAGTTTGCCAAAACCAAATAGATTTACTTGATGCTCCCAAAGTGATATCAATACTCATGTCAAGAGTGATCATATAATGGAGATTGCAAACTAAAATAAGGTGTGCAAAAAGTAAATGATAAGACTTCTCATTAATATTCCATAACGATAACTCACACCAACGGATACATAGATAACCAACTAAGAGAGATACTTCCACATTGCATACTATTCCATATGATAACTTCCCTACTCATGATATGACACTACTTGATAGTAAAAGATAAAAGGTAGTGATGATGTGATACCGCGGCACTCCCCCAAGCTTGGAACAAACCAAGGGGATGCCAATACCGATGATGAATTACTCCTTCGGTGATGATGGCGAATCTTTCCGTCATCAGACTTCCATGGAAGAGGCCCTCCATCAACAAAAGACATCTTGGTCTCCGGAAACCTGAAACTAGCAGCATGACTTATGCGCTTAAACCTGTTTTCATACTCACAGTTTTGATTATGAACATCATAGAGTTGAGCTTGGAGTTTGTTGGTGGTGTCGTGAAGTGAGAAGATATCGTCCCACAACTTTGCAGTCTCCTTCTTGTGTCCATCAATGAGTTCAGACACAATCTTGTGAAAGATGTCCACTTCACGCTCAGCCATCTTCTTGTAGTTGAAGACCTCTTGTTCCAGTTTCTCCATCCTGTCTTCCAAACTCCCTTCTCCCTTAGGACCCTGGACATCTTTGATCTGCAACTCTCCATCCACGAGCAGCAATTCTTTGGGGTGCATCTTCAGCTCGTTCATGTACGGGTTGACGACGTCCTCAAAGAAGCTGTCCTTCTGAGTTCCCGACGAGGACATGGTGGATCTAGATCCGAAGCAGATCCTGGCAGAAAACAGCTCGAAACAAAACACGACGAGAAAACGATATACGGACCTCCAGGGGTCCGGGGGATTATATAGCAAATATTTTTACGACAAAAGGAAGGTTCCAGGCCGACGTGGAAAAGGGACAACGAGGCGGTGTCCTCATAGGTCGGCGCGGCCAGGCTGGGGCCCGCGCCGGCCTATGGGGGCACGCCCTCGTGCGTCTCCTCCACTCCGTTTCGATCCCGTAATTTTTCATATTTTCCAAAAACAGCAGAAATATTGTTCGGAAAGTAAATTGCGGACTTTTTATTACCTGTACTGTTACCTATTCAAAGTCGAGTTCTGGCGGACTGTCAATTTGTCCTTTGATGAAAGCCTCCGGTGTTTCCACTTGAATAATATCAACATCAACATTATAAGAATCACCCGAGATATAATGCTTGAGTCTTTGTCCATTCACCACTTGTGTAGCATTGCCTTGGAGAGAGCTAATTTTAATTGCTCCTGAACGATACACCTCCTCAACAACATATGGTCCTTCCCATTTCGAGAGTAATTTCCCTGCAAAGAATCTGAGACGAGACCGATACAATAGGACTTTATCCCCAATATTAAACTCTCTTTTGATAATCCTTCTATCATGCCATTTCTTAACTTTTTCTTTAAAGAGTTTAGCATTTTCATAAGCTTCACTTCTCCATTCATCTAGAGAACTTAATTGCAGCAACCTCTTATTACCGGCTAATTTAGGATCTTTATTTAGTTCTCTAACAGCCCAATAAGCTTTGTGCTCTAGTTCTAAAGGTAAATGACAAGCTTTTCCATAAACCATTTTATAAGGTGACATTCCCATAGGATTTTTATAAGCAGTTCTATAAGCCCATAGTGCTTCCTTCAATTTGCTAGCCCAATTCTTTCTAGATTTATTAACAGTCTTTCCCAAAATAGATTTAATCTCTCTATTTGATAATTCTACTTGACCACTAGTTTGAGGGTGATAAGCGGAAGCAATTCTATGATTAATACCATACTTAGCAAGAGTTTTTCTAAAACCTCCATGAATAAAATGAGAACCTCCATCAGTCATAATATATCTAGGTACTCCAAATCTAGGAAAAATAATATCTAAAAGCATTTTTAAAGAGGTCTCACCATCAGCACTTTTTGTAGGTATAGCTTCTACCCATTTAGTAACATAATCAACAGCGACAAGTATATGAGTGTTACCTTCTGAAGAAGGGAAAGGACCCATGAAGTCGAATCCCCAACAATCGAATGGTTCAATAACAAGAGTATAATTCATAGGCATTTCATTGCGTCTAGAGATATTACCAACTCTTTGACATTCATCACAAGATAAGATAAACTTCCTTGCATCTTTGAAAAGTGTTGGCCAATAAAAACCTGATTGTAGAACCTTTTGCGCGGTTCTATCTCCAGCGTGATGTCCTCCATAAACACTACCATGACATTTACTCAATATCTCCTGTTGTTCATATTCAGGAACACATCTTCGCATAATACCATCCACTCCTTCTTTATATAAGTGTGGGTCATCCCAAAAATAATGCCTCAAGTCATAAAAGAATTTCCTCCTTTGCTGAGCTGAAAAGGTTGGAGGCAAATACTTCGAAACAATAAAGTTAGCATAATCTGCATACCAAGGGCTCTCTCGTGAGCTCACTTTTATTACAGCCAATTGTTCATTTGGAAAACTATCATTAACAGGAACAGGATCATAAGCAATATTTTCCAATCTAGACAAATTATCAGCAACAGGATTATCAGCACCTTTCCTATCTATAATATGTAAATCAAATTCTTGCAAAAGAAGTACCCATCTAATAAGCCTTGGCTTAGCATCTTTCTTTGTCATAAGGTATCTAATTGCAGCATGATCAGTTGTGACTTTTGAATCAACAATATAGGGTCTAAACTTGTCACAAGCAAAGACTACAGCTAACAATTCCTTTTCAGTTGTAGCATAATTTCTTTGAGCAGCATCAAGAGTCTTACTAGCATAATGAATAACATTTAATTTTTTATCTACCCGCTGTCCAAGAACAGCGCCTACAAAAATCACTAGCATCACACATAATTTCAAAAGGCAAATTCCAATCAGGAGGTTCGACTACAGGAGCAGTTGTTAAGGCTTTCTTTAGAGTTTCAAAAGCTTCCTTACAATCATCATCAAAAACAAAAGGTACATCTTTTTGAAGAAGATTAGTAAGAGGCTTTGAAATTTTAGAGAAATCTTTAATAAATCTCCTATAAAACCCAGCATGACCAAGAACACTACGAATACCTTTAACATCCCTCGGATAGGGCATCTTCTCAATTGCTTCAACTTTAGCTCTATCAACTTCAATACCTCTCTCGGAAATTTTATGTCCCAATACAATTCCTTCATTAACCATAAAGTGGCATTTCTCCCAATTAAGAACAAGGTTAGTTTCTTCACATCTCTGCAAAACTTTATCGAGGTTTCGCAAGCAATTATCAAAAGAATTCCCATAGACAGAAAAATCATCCATGAACACCTCTACAATACTTTCGCAAAAACCATGAAAAATAGCAGACATGCATCTTTGAAAAGTAGCAGGAGCATTACATAAACCAAAAGGCATACGCCTATAAGCATAAGTCCCATAAGGACAAGTAAACGTGGTTTTCTCTTGATCTTTAGCTTTAACAGCAATTTGTGAAAACCCAGAATAACCATCAAGAAAGCAAAAATGAGTATTTTTAGATAACCTTTCTAGCATTTGATCAATAAAGGGTAAAGGGTAATGATCTTTCTTAGTAACTTTATTAACTTTTCGAAAATCAATGCACATTCTATACCCTACAACTACTCTTTGAGGAATAAGCTCATCATTATCATTAGGCACAACAGTCATTCCTCCTTTCTTAGGAACACAATGCACAGGACTAACCCATCTACTATCAGCAATAGGATATATAATACCAGCTTCAAGAAGTTTTAATACCTCGTTCCTTACCACCTCTTTCATCTTCGGAATTAGACGACGTTGATGTTCAACAACAGGCTTTGCATCATCTTCCATATTAATAGCATGTTGGCAAATAGAAGGAGAAATCCCTTTCAAATCATCAAGAGTATAGCCAATAGCTCCTCGGTGTTTCTTCAATATTTCCAATAACCTTTCTTCCTCAATCTCTGAAAGCTTAGAACTAATAATAACAGGATATATTTTCTTATCATCAATATGAGCATATTTAAGATTATCAGGTAAAGGCTTTAAATCAAAAACAGGATCTTCCTTTGGTGGCGGTGTTGTACCCAAATCTTCCACCGGTAAATCATGCTTGAGAATAGGTTGGCGAAGAAAAATTTCCTCAAGCTCATCTCTTTCTTTCCTAAAAGCTTCACTTTCACTATTCTCCAAATGTTGCTGCAAAGGATTATTAGGAACAAGAACAATAGATGCACACTGCTCCATTTTAAAATCATTACTAGGCAAGTCAGCTTTATAAGGAGTTTTGGTAAATTTAGAAAAGTTAAATTCATAAGGTTCACCAGCAAATCTAGTCAAAATTTTCTCTTTCTTACAATCTACAATAGCTCCACAAGTATTTAGAAAAGGTCTACCAAAAATGATAGGACAATGATCACTAGCAGCAGAACCAAGTACCAAAAAGTCAGCAGGATATTTAATCTTACCACATAGAACTTCCACATCTCGAACAATACCAATTGGAGAAATAGTTTCTCTATTAGCCAGCTGAATAACCACATCAATATCTTCAAGTTCACAAGAATCAATTTCGTGCATAATCTCCGTGTAAAGCTCATAAGGAATAGCACTAACGCTTGCACCAATATCACATAAACCATAATAGCAATGATCACCAATTCTAACAGATAGCATAGGAACACTAACTTGTTTGGGTTTATTAGGATGTGAAACAATATTAGAAGCATCTTCACAGAAAATAATATGACCATCCTCCACATTTTTAGTCACAAGATCTTTAACTATTGCAACAGCAGGTTCAATTTTAATTTGTTCTTCAGGTTCTATGGGTTTCTTTTCACTTTTATGAACCGCACTAGATATAACAGAGTACTCTTTCATTTTAGCAGGGAAAGGAGTTTTTTCAATATAAACTTCAGGAATAACATTATCAACAGTTTCAATCACTACACATTTGTTTACAGATGAATCTACGTTATCTTTATACGGTTCATGATACTTATCAAAATTCTTCTTAGGCAATTCATAATGAGAGGCAAAAGCTTTATAAAGATTTGCAACAACTTGGGAATCAAGACCATATGTAGCACTCATATTACGAAATTTATCAGTATCCATAAAAGCTTCAATGCATTTATAATCATAAATTATACCTGACTCTCTATCTTTGTCGTTCTCCCATCCTTCAGTATTTTCTTGGATCCGATCAAGAAGGTCCCTTTTAAACTCTTCTTTGTTGTGTAAATGATCCAGAACAAGAAGTATCCAGCAAGGTCTTGTCTTGAAAAGAAAGTCTTGCATAGAAATTATCAATAATAACATTACCAGGAAGCTCATGAATGGGGCATTTGAGCATTAAAGACTTCAATCTCCCCCAAGCTTGGGCAATACTCTCTCCATCATGAGGCCAGAAATTATATATGCGGTTCCGATCCTTGTGAATTTCACTTGGAGGATAAAATTTAGAATAAAATAAAGGCACAATGTCCTCCCAATCAATAGAATCACCATTCTTCAGCAATTTATACCAATGCGCCGCTTTACCAGACAGCGATATAGTGAATAGTTTCTTTCTAACTTCATTCATAGCAATACCTGCACATTTGAATAACCCGCATAATTCATGCAAAAACAGTAAATGATCACCAGGATGGACAGTTCCATCCCCTTCATAGCGGCTATCCATAACACGTTCAATAATTTTCATAGGTATTTTATATGGTACTACTTCCTCACCTGGCGCTTCATCCACTACCGTTGCAGTAGTAGTAGATTTCCCAAATAGAAATTGAAGAGAAGATCTCTCCATAATGACTTATAGCAGCAGGCAGAAATAAAATCAGCACAAACAGTAAAGGTTTTCCTTACCAATTCCACTTACCAATAGCGCTTCACTCCCCGGCAACGGCGCCAGAAAATAGTCTTGATGACCCACAAGTATAGGGGGTGTATCGTAGTATCTTCGATAAGTAAGAATGTCGATCCCAACGAGGAGCAGAAGGTGTTGACAAGTAGTTTCGATGAAGGATTCACTGTAAATGCTCACAGACAAGTATTCAAGGGGTTTTGATGTAACAGATGAATAAAGTACGAGTAAGTAAAATGCGAGAGAAATAATTGCAGCGAGTGGCCCAATCCTTTTTAGCACAAAGGACAAGCCGGTTTGTTTACTTATAATGACCAAACGTTCTTGAGGACACACGGGGATTTTAGTCTAGTGCTTTCGCTTCATGTGGCTAAATAATCTTCATTGTTTTGATAAGTGTTGTGTGGGTGAACCTATGCTAATGCACCGCCCTTCCTAGGACTAATACATACTTGTGATTATACCCCTTGCAAGCATCCGCAACTACAAGAAAGTAATTAAGATAAATCTAACCACAGCCTTAAACTCTGAGATCCTGCGATCCCTCTTGCATCGGTATACTAACGGGGGCTTAGGTTTCTGTCACTCCGGCAACCCCGCAATTAGCAACCGAATACAAGATGCACTCCCCTAGGCCCATAAATGGTGAAGTATCGTGTAGTCGACGTTCACATGACACCACTAGAAGAATGACACCACAACTTAAATATCATAACATTGAATATTACTCAACCATAGTTCACTACTAACATTTAGACTTCACCCATGTCCTCAAGAACTAAACGAACTACTCATGAGACATCATATGGAATACAATCAGAGGTGATATGATGATGAATAACAATCTGAACATAAACCTTGGTTCAATGGTTTCACTCAATAGCATCAATAACAAGTAGAGAATAACGCCGGGAGAGTTTCCCCTATCAAACAATCAAGATCCAACCCAAATTGTTACAGCGGTGACGAGGTGCAGCGGTGGTGATGGCGGTGTAGATGGTGGAGATGATGATGGAGATGATGTCCAGCTCGATGACGATGGCGATGGCGTCGATTTCCCCCTCCGGGAGGGAATTTCCCCGGCGGATTCCTGCCCGCCGGAGAGCTCTTTTCTCTCTGGTGTTCTCCGCCCCGCAGAGGCGGCTGTAACTCTTCGTGAGGTACCCTCTGTGGCTTAGGTTTTCGGGACGAAGGGTTTCGCGAAGAAAAGGAGGCGAAAGGGGCTGTGGGGCCCCCACACACAGGTGGCGCGGCCAGGCCATGGGCCGCGCCGCCCTATGGTCTGCCCCCACCTTGAGCCCTCTCTGCTCCCCCTTCTGCTTCCTTCGTCATCGGAAAAATAGGATTTTTGGTATAATTTCCTTCCACAGTTGATCTTCGGAAATATTGTGTTCGGTGCTTTTTCCAGAATCCTGGCTCCGGTGCTTGATCCTCCAATAATGATGAAACATGCAAAATAGGTAAAATAACATAAGTATTGTGTCCCAATATGAAATATATCAATGAATAACAGCAAATTATGATACAAAATAGTGATGCAAATTGGACGTATCAGTGGTTAATCTCTCTCTGTACTCTAATACAATGATCTCATGAATTGCTTTGCATGATTGAGATCCATATGATGAGCTTTGTATCGCAACTAGTCTATGTGCTACTCATGTGATGTTATTAAAGTAGTCTATTCCTCCTACATGGTGTAATGGTGAAAGTGTGTGCATCATGTGGTTCTTGTCGTAGGTTATGATCATAATCTCTTGTAGGTTATGGAGTTAATTATCACTATGATAGTATTGATGTGATCTATTCCCCCTTTCATAGTGTAATGGTGACAGTGTGTATGCTATGTTAGTACTCGGGCTATTTTGCAAAGATCTATTATGCTCTAAGGTTACTTAAATATGAATGTTGAATGTTGTGGCGCTTGTTAACTTCGGCTTGAGGGAGCTCTTGTAGCCCTATGATGCGCGTAGATGTACACGTCCGTTGGGAACCCCAAGAGGAAGGTATGATGCGCACAGCGGCAAGTTTTCCCTCAGAAAGAAACCAAGGTTATCGAACCAGTAGGAGCCAAGAAGCACGTGAAGGTTGTTGGTGGAGGAGTGTAGTGCGGCGCAACACCATTGAAACCGGCGCCAACGTGGAACCTGCACAACACAATCAAAGTACTTTGCCCCAACGTAACAGTGAGGTTGTCAATCTCACCGGCTTGCTGAAAACAAAGGATTAAACGTATCGAGTGGAAGATGGTGTTTGTTTGCAAAGAACAACAGTAGTAGAATGTATTCAGATGTAAAAGAATGGACCGGGGTCCACAGTTCACTAGAGGTGTCTCTCCAATAAGATAACTAACATGCTGGGTGAACAAATTACAGGCGGGAAATTGAGAAATAAAGATTCAATACATATCAACGATGATTACTATGTGATTTAATCAGGGCATTACGACAAAGTACATAGACCGCTATCCAGCATGCATCTATGCCTAAATAATCCACCTTCGGTTATCATCCGAACCCCTTCCAGTATTAAGTTGTAAACAACAGATAATTGCATTAAGTATGGTGCGTAATGTAATCAACACAAATATCCTTAGACAAAGCATCGATGTTTTATCCCTAGTAGCAACAGCACATCCACAACCTTAGAACTTTGTCACTGTCCCAGATTCAATGGAGGCATGAACCCACTATCGAGCATAATTACTCCCTCTTGGAGTTACAAGTATCAACTTGGCCAGAGCCTCTACTAGCAACGGAGAGCATGCAAGAACATAAACAACACATATATGATAGATTGATAATCAACTTAACATAATATTCTATATTCATCGGATCCCGCCAAACACAACATGTAGCATTACAAATAGATGATCTTGATCATGTTAGGCAGCTCACAAGATCTAAACAATGATAGCACAAGCGGAGAAGACAACCATCTAGCTACTGCTATGGACCATAGTCCAAGGATGAACTACTCACGCATCAATCCGGAGGCGGGCATGATGATGTAGAGCCCTCCGGTGATGATTCCCCTCTCCGGCAGGGTGCCGGAGGTGATCTCCTGAATCCCCCGAGATGGGATTCGCGACGGCGGCGTCTCTGGAAGGTTTTCCGAATCGTGGCTCTCGGTACAGGGGGTTTCGCGATGAAGGCTATATGTAGGCGGAAGGGTAGGTCAAGTGGCGGCACGAGGGCCCCACACACCAAGCCAGCGCGGCCAGGGCTTGGGCCGCGCCGCCCTGTTGTGTGGCCCCTCGTGGCCCCACTCCTTTCGGTCTTCTCCCTTCGTGTAAAAATAGGCCTGGGCGTTGATTTCGTCCAATTCCGAGAATATTTCCTTACTATGATTTCTGAAACCAAAAAGAAAAAAGCAAAGGAACTTCGGCATCTTGTTAATAGGTTAGTGCCGGAAAATGTATAATAATGATGTAAAGTATGTATAAAACATTCAAGTATTGTAATAAAAGTAGCATGGAACATAAGAAATTATAGATACGTTTGAGACGTATCAAGCATCCCCAAGCTTAGTTCCTACTCGTCCTCAAGTAGGTAAACGATAAGACAAATAATTTCTAAAGTGACATGCTACCAACATAATCTTGATCAACATTATTGTAAAGCATATGAGATGAATGGAGTGATCTGAACAAAATATTGCTAACAAAGATAATGACTAAACAAATGAATCATATAGCAAAACTTTTCATGAATAGTACTTTCAAACAAGTATCAACAAGACTTGCATAAGAGCTAACTCATAAGCAATAAATTCTAAGTAGAATGCATTGAAGCAACACAAAGGATGATTAAGTTTCAGCAATTGCTTTCAACTTGTAACATGTATATCTCATGGATATTTGTCAACATAGAGTAATATAACAGGTGCAATAAGTAAACATGTAAGAATCAATGCACACAGTTAACAAAAGTGTTTGCTTCTAAGATAGAAAGGAATGGATAAACTGACTCAACATAAAGTAAAAGATTGGCCCTTCGCAGAGGGAAGCATTGATTACTATTTTTGTGCTAGAGCTTTTGTTTTGAAAACATAGAAACAATTTTGTCAACGGTAGTAATAATTCATATGTGCTATGCATAATACTTCCTACAAGTTGCATGTCTCATGCATAGAGTACTAATAGTGCTCGCACCTTGTCCTACTTAGCTCGGAAGACACGGATTATCATCGCATAACATACGTTTCAACCAAGTGTCACAAAGGGGTACCTCTATGCCGCCTGTACAAGTGTCTAAGGAGAAAGCACGCATTGGATTTCTCGCTTTTGATTAGTCTCAACTTAGACATCCATACCGGGACAAAATAGATAACAGATAATGGACTCCTCTTTTAATGCTTAAGCATCCAACAACAGTTAAGATTCTCATAAGAGATTGAGGTTGTATGTCCAAAACTGAAACTTCCACCATGATACATGGCTTTAGTTAGCGTCCCAATGTTCTTCTCTAACATATGCATACTCAAACCATTTGATCATGAAATCGCACTTAGACAAGACGAACATGCATAGCATCTCACATGATATCCAATAAAGATAAAGTTGATGGCGTCCCCAGAAACATGGTTACCGCTCAACAAGCAACTTATAAGAATTAAGACACATAACTACATATTCATCACCACAATAGTTTTTAAGCTATTTGTCCCATGAGCTATATATTGTAGAGGTAAAGGAATGAAATTTTAAAGGTAGCACTCAAGTAATTTACTTTGGAATGGCAGAAAAATACCACATAGTAGGTAGATATGGTGGACACAAATGGCATGGGTTTTGGCTCAAGGTGTTTGGATGCACGAGAAGCATTTCCTCTCAGTACAAAGTTTGGGCTAGCAAGGTTGTTTGAAGCAAACACAAGTATGAACAGGTACAGCAAAACTCACACAAGAACATATTGCAAGCATTATAAGGCTCTACACTGTCTTCCTTGTTGTTCAAACACTTTACCCGAAAATATCTAGACTTAGAGAGACCAATCATGCAAACCAAATTAAACAAGCTCTACGGTAGTTCTTCATTAATAGATTAAACTACATGATGCAAGAGCTTAAACATGATCTATGAGAGCTCAAACAATTGCCAAATTGCCAAACCATATGCAGCATTTTCCGATTCCAACCAAATAGCAATTTAACGAAGCAATCAGCCTTCGCCATGAACATTAAAGCACAATTAAGAACACAAGTGTTCCATATGAAAAAGCGGAGCGTAATATCTCCAATATAAGAATGGTGGGATCCAACTTTATTCAAACCAAAACGAAAATAAAAGCAAACCGACGCTCCAAGTAAAGAACATAGGATGTGATGGAATAAAAATATAGTTTCACTAGAAGTGACCTGATAATGTTGTCGATGAAGAAGGGGATGCCTTGGGCATCCCAAGCTTAGATGCTTGAGTCTTCTTAAAATATGCAGGGATGAATCACCGGGGCATCCCCAAGCTTAGACCTTTCACTCTTCTTGATCATAGTATATCATCCTCTTCTCTTGACCCTTGAAAACTTCCTTCACACAAACTTCAAGCAAACACATTAGAGGGTTAGTGTATAACCAAAAATTCACACATTCAGAGGTGACACAATTATTCTTAACACTTCTGGACATTGCACAAAGCTTCTGAAAGTTAATGGAACAAAGAAACTCATTCAACATAGCAAAAGCGGCAATGCGAAATAAAAGACAGAATCTGTCAAAAACAGAACAGTCCGTAAAGATGAATCTGGCAGGGGCACTTAACTTGCTCAAATGGAAAAACTCAAAACTAATGAAAGTTGCGTACATATATGAGGATCACGCTCGTAAATTGGCAGATTTGTTAGATTTTTTTACAGAGACTTCTGCGAGAATTCGTGACAGACAGCAATGCTGTTTCTGCGCAGCGATCCAAATCTATCATCAACTTTAACATAGAAACTTTACTTGGCACAAAAACATGATAAGTAGAGGTTGCTACAGTAGTAAACAACTTCCAAGACTCAACAATACAGTAAATAAAATGAAACATGGGTTATCTCCCAAGAAGTGCTTTTCTTTAACGCCTTTCAGCTAGGCGCAGAAAGTGCAAATCAAGTAACATCAAGAGATAGAGCATCAACATCATTATTTTTCTTGCAAACACAACTTGTTGCAGAGGGTATCTTAGATGCTCCATTATCTAAATTTCCTATGGTGGTGCTAGGGGTTTAATCAATTTTAGGCCTATAATAATTCTTTTGTTTAGACACCTTAGAGGCATACATGAATTTTTGCTCTTTACCCACATAAGCTTTCTCCTTATACTTGAGAGAAGAAAAAGTTGAACCCAAGGTTCCCATAGCTTTCTCAAGTTCATCAATCCTATTGGTTTGATTATCATGGACAACACAAGTTCCTAGGACACCAATTCTTTCATCAATTCCTCCTAGGGATTTATCAAGTTTATCAAATAACATTTCCAATTTGGTTTCAATACTTGGAAATTTTTTTCTCTATGGTTTCCAATTTTTTCATAACATCAAGAGAGATTTCAATTTTAACTTCATTAACAGGTGGTATTCCAACTAGACTCTCAATGATGCAACTAGCTTCTAAAGCGGGAGTACCTAGGAAATTACCTCCCGAAAGAGTATCAAGAACATACCTATTCCAACTAGATAACCAACATAAAAGTTCCTAAGAAGGATAGTAGTGGAGTGTTTCTTAATGCACCTATGATGAGCATTACTAATTCCGTACCAAGCATCTTTAAAACTTTCTCCACCTTGTTGCTTAAAAGAACGAACTTCAACTTCAGGATTACTCATTATAACAGCAATAAAAGTAAACTAGGCAAATAAAGTAAAGACAAGTAACTAATTTTTTTGTGTTTTGATATAGAACGAGTAAACAAGACAATAAGTAAAGTAACTAATTTTTTTGTGTTTTTAATATGAAGCAAACAAGACAATAAATAAAATAAAGTAAAGCAAGACAAAAACAAAGTAAAGAGATTGGAAGTGGAGACTCCCCTTGCAGCGTGTCTTGATCTCCCCGCAACGGCGCCAGAAAAAGTGCTTGATGCGCGTAGATGTACACGTCCGTTGGGAACCCCAAGAGGAAGGTATGATGCGCACAGCAAGTTTTCCCTCAGAAAGAAACCAAGGTTATCGAACCAGTAGGAGCCAAGAAGCACGTGAAGGTTGTTGGTGGAGGAGTGTAGTGCGGCGCAACACCAGTGAAACCGGCGCCAACGTGGAACCTGCACAACACAATCAAAGTACTTTGCCCCAACGTAACAGTGAGGTTGTCAATCTCACCGGCTTGCTGAAAACAAAGGATTAAACGTATCGAGTGGAAGATGGTGTTTGTTTGCAAAGAACAGTAAAAACAGTAGAATGTATTCAGATGTAAAAGAATGGACCGGGGTCCATAGTTCACTAGAGGTGTCTCTCCAATAAGATAACTAACATGCTGGGTGAACAAATTACAGGCGGGGAATTGACAAATAAAGATTCAATACATATCAACGATGATTACTATGTGATTTAATCAGGGCATTACGACAAAGTACATAGACCGCTATCCAGCATGCATCTATGCCTAAATAATCCACCTTCAGGTTATCATCCGAACCCCTTCCAATATTAAGTTGTAAACAACAGATAATTGCATTAAGTATGGTGCGTAATGTAATCAACACAAATATCCTTAGACAAAGCATCGATGTTTTATCCCTAGTAGCAACACATCCACAACCTTAGAACTTTCTGTCACTGTCCCAGATTCAATGGAGGCATGAACCCACTATCGAGCATAATTACTCCCTCTTGGAGTTACAAGTATCAACTTGGCCAGAGCCTCTACTAGCAAAGGAGAGCATGCAAGAACATAAACAACACATATATGATAGATTGATAATCAACTTAACATAATATTCTATATTCATCGGATCCCGCCAAACACAACATGTAGCATTACAAATAGATGATCTTGATCATGTTAGGCAGCTCACAAGATCTAAACAATGATAGCACAAGCGGAGAAGACAACCATCTAGCTACTGCTATGGACCCATAGTCCAAGGATGAACTACTCACGCATCAATCCGGAGGCGGGCATGATGATGTAGAGCCCCTCCGGTGATGATTCCCCTCCGGCAGGGTGCCGGAGGTGATCTCCTGAATCCTTCGAGATGGGATTCGCGACGGCGGCGTCTCTGGAAGGTTTTCCGTATCGTGGCTCTCGGTACAGGGGGTTTCGCGACGAAGGCTATATGTAGGCGGAAGGGTAGGTCAAGTGGCGACACGAGGGCCCCACACACCAGGCCGGCGCGGCCGGGGCTTCGGCCGCGCCGCCCTGTTGTGTGGCCCCCTCGTGGCCCCACCGTCTCCTTCGATCTTCTGAAGCTTCGTGTAAAAATAGGCCCTGGGCGTTGATTTCGTCCAATTCGAGAATATTTCCTTACTAGGATTTCGAAACCAAAACACAAAGGCACTTGGCATCTTGTTAATAGGTTAGTGCCGGAAAATGTATAATAATGTTGTAAAGTATGTATAAAACATTCAAGTATTGTAATAAAAGTAGCATGGAACATAAGAAATTATAGATACGTTTGAGACGTATCACCCTACACAATGAATGGTGTTTGTCATCCAACAAAAGAGTGTATGTAGCACAAATGAGAGAACTTATTAATTTATTATGTGATCAATGTTGAGAGTGTCCACTAGTGAAAGTATGATCCCTAGGCCTTGTTTCCAAATACTGCAAACATCGCTTTTTACTGTTTTACTGCATCTTTACTTCCTGCAATATTACCACCATCTATACCACCTGTGTTTACTATCTCTTCGCCGAACTAGTGCGCCTATACATCTGACAAGTGTATTAGGTGTGTTGGGGACACAAGAGACTTCTTGTATCTTAATTGCAGGGTTGCTTGAGAGGACTATCTTTGACCTCTACCTCCTGAGTTCGATAAACCTTGGGTGATTCACTTAAGGGAAACTCTTGCTGCTGTTCTACAAACCTCTGCTCTTGGAGGCCCAACACTGTCTACAAGAATAGAAGCACCCGTAGACATCATTGAACTATGTGAAATGCAAAAGTATAAGGATATAGATGGTGATATTATAAAACTGAAATTGTTTCCTTTCTCCTTAAGAGGAAGAGCTAAAGATTGGTTGCTGTCTTTGCCTAAAAATAGTATTGATTCATGGATTAAATGTAAAGATGCTTTTATTGGTAAATATTATCCTCCTGCTAAGATTATATCTTTGAGAAGTAGCATTATGAATTTTAAGCAATTAGAGTTGCTCAAGCATGGGAGAGAATGAAATCTTTGGTGAAGAAATGCCCTACCCATGGACTAACTACTTGGATGATCATCCAAACCTTTTATGCAGGATTGAATTTTTCTTCGCGGAACCTATTGGATTCAGCTGCTGGAGGTACTTTTATGTCCATCACTTTGGGTGCTGCAACAAAGCTTCTTGATTATATGATGATAAATTACTCTGAATGGCACACGGAAAGGACTCCACAAGGTAAGAAGGTAAATTATGTTGAAGAAACCTCTTCTTTGAGTGATAAGATTGATGTTATTATGTCTATGCTTGTTAATGGTAGGACTCATGTTGATCCTAATAATGTTCCTTTAGCTTCATTGGTTGCTTAAGAAGAGCATGTTGATGTGAATTTCATTAAGAATAATAATTTCAACAACAATGCTTATAGGAATAATTATGGTAACAACAACTATAGGCCATATCCTTCTAATAATGGTAGTGGTTATGGTAATTCTTACAATAATAATAAGAGTGTACCCTCTGGTCTTGAAGTCATGCTTAAAGAATTTATTAGTACACAAACTGCTTTTAATAAATCTGTTGAGGAAAAGCTTGGTAAAATTGATGTTCTTGCTTCTAAGGTTGATAGTCTTGCTCTTGATGTTGATCTTTTGAAACTGAAAGTTATGCCTGATGAAGTTAAAGATTCTAAGTTTGCTAAAACAAATTCTATACAAGTTCGAATTAATGATAATATTAGATTGATGGCTGAATTGCATGCTAGGTGGGAAAGAGAAGAAAAAGAAAAACTTGCTAAAGAGAGTAATGTAGCTGAAGTTTGGACTATTACCACCACTAGTAATGTTGATTCTTCACATGTTGCTAAACCTCCTACTATCAATGGTAAAATAATTGGTTTTGGCAATGTTTCTACTCCTAGTACAAAGCGTGCAAAATTGCCTGAAACTGCTGAAACTGTTTGTGATAATAGTGCTGAAATTTTTCAGAATGCTGTAGATCATAATGGTTTAGATTTTGATGATTGTCATATCTCTGAAGTTATTAAGTTCTTACAAAAACTTGCTAGAAGTCCTAATGCTAGTGCTATAAATTTAGCCTTTACAAAACATATTACAAATGCTCTCATTAAAGCTAGAGAAGAGAAATTAAAACTTGATGCTTCTATTCCTAGGAAGTTGGAAGATGGTTGGGAGCCCATCATTAAGATGAAATTCAATGATTTTGATTGTAATGCTTTATGTGATCTTGGTGCAAGTATTTCTGTTATGCCTAAGAAAGTTTATGATATGCTTGACTTGCCACCATTGAAAAATTGTTATTTGGATGTTAATCTTGCTGATAATTCTATAGAGAAACCTTTAGGGAGGATTGATAATGTTCGCATTACGGTTTACAATAACCTTGTCCCCGTTGATTTTGTTGTTTTGGATATTGAATGCAATGCATCTTGTCCTATTGTCTTGGGAAGACCCTTTCTTCGAACTGTTGGAGCTATTATTGATATGAAAGAAGGAAATATTAAGTATCAATTCCATCTCAAGAAAGGTATGGAACACTTCCCTAGAAGAGAATGAAGTTGCCTTTTGATTCTATTATTAGAACAAATTATGATGTTGATGCTTCTTCTCTTGATGTTACTTGATTTGCACTTTCTGCGCCTAGCTGAAAGGCGTTAAAGAAAAGCACTTTTTGGAAGATAACCCATGATTTTATTTTTACTACTGTTTTGTTGAGTCTTGGAAGTTGTTACTACTGTAGCAACCTCTCCTTATCATGTTTTTGTGCCAAGTAAAGCCTCTGATAGAAGGTTGATACTAGATTTGGATTTCTACGCAGAAACAGATTTACTGTTTGTCACGAATTCGCGTCCTTCTCTCTGTAGAAGAATCAAAAAAATCTTCCAATATACGTGCGTGATCCTCAGATATGTACGCAACTTTCATTAGTTTTGAGTTTTTCCATCTGAGCAAGTTAAGTGCCTCAGAAAAATTCATCTTTACGGACTGTTCTGTTTTGACAGATTCTGTCTTTTATTTCGCATTGCCTCTTTTGCTATGTTGAATGGATTTCTTTGTTCCATTAACTTTCAGTAGCCTTGGGTAATGTCCAGAAGTGATAAGAATGATTATGTCATCTCTGAATATGTGAATTTTTGATTATGCACTAACCCTCTAATGAGTTTGCTTAAAGTTTGGTGTGGAGGAAGTTTTCAAGGGTCAAGAGAAGAGGATGATACAATATGATCAAGAAGAGTGAAAAGTCTAAGGTTGGGGATGCCCCGTGGTTCATCCCTGCATATTTCAAGAAGACTCAAGCATCTAAGCTTGGGGATGCCCAAGGCATCCCCTTCTTCATCGACAACTTATCAGGTCACTTCTAGTGAAGCTATATTTTTATTCCGTCACATCTTATGTTCTTTACTTGGAGCGTCTGTTTGCTTTTTTTATGTTTGAATAAATTTGGATCCCACAATCCGTGTATTGGAGATAGACACGCTCCGCTTTTTCATTTGAACACTTGTGTTCTTAGTCTTACTTTAATGTTCATGGCGAAGGCTGAAAACTGCTTCGTTGATTGCTATTTGGTTGGAATCAGAAAATGCTTCATATGGTCTTGAATAATTTGATACTTGGCAATTGTTTTGAGCTCTCATAGATCATGTTTAAGCTCTTGCATCATGTAGTTTAAATCTATTAGTGGAGAACTACCGTAGAGCTTGTTGAAATTTGGTTTGCATGATTGATCTCTCTAAGGTCTAGATATTTTGGTAAAAGTGTTTGAACAACAAGGAAGACAGTGTAGAGTCTTATAATGCTTGCAAAATGTTCTTGTGTAAGTTTTGTTGTACCTGTTCATACTTGTGTTTGCTTCAAACAACCTTGCTAGCCAAAGCCTTGTACTGAGAGGAAATGCTTCTCGTGCATCCAAACACCTTGAGCCAAAACCCATGCCATTTGTGTCCACCATAACTACCTATATGTGGTATTTTTCTGCCATTCCAAAGTAAATTACTTGAGTGCTACCTTTAAAATTTCATTCCTTTGTCTTTGCAATATATAGCTCATGGGAAATAGCTTAAAAACTATTGTGGTGATGAATATGTAGCTATGTATCTTAGTTCTTATAAGTTGCTTGTTGAGCGGTAACCATGTTTCTGGGGACGCCATCAACTTTTTACACCTTTGTTGAATATCATGTGAGTTGCTATGCATGTTCGTCTTGTCTCAAGTAAGGGTGATTTATCATGATTAAATGGTTTGAGTATGCATATTGTTAGAGAAGAACATTGGGCCGCCAACCAAAGCCATGTATCATGGTGGAAGTTTTTAGTGTGGACATTAATCCTCAATCTCTTATGAGAATATTATCTGTTGTTTAATGCTTAAGCATTAAAGAGGAGTCCATTATCTGTTTTCTATGTTGTCCCGGTATGGATGTCGTAAGTTGAGATCTATCAAAAACGAGAAATCAAATGCGATTTATCTCCTTGGACCTTTGTACGTGCGGCATAGAGGTACCCCTTTGTGACACTTGGTTGAAACATATGTTATGCAATGATAATCCATGTAAATCCAAGCTAATTAGGACAAGGTGCGAACACTATTGGTATTCGATACACGAGGCTTGCAACTTGTAGGAAGTTTTATGAATAACACATATGAATTATTACTACCGTTGACAAAATTGTTTCTATGTTTTCAAAACAAAAAGCTCTAGCACAAAAATAGTAATCCATGCTTCCCTCTGCGAAGGGCCTTTCTTTTACTTTATGTTGAGTCAGTTTACCTACTTCTTTCTATCCTAGAAGCAAACACTTGTGTCAACTGTGCATTGATTCTTACATGTTTACTTATTGCACTTGTTATATTACTTTATGTTGACAATTATCCATGAGATATACATATTACAAGTTGAAAGCAATTGCTGAAACTTAATCATCCTTTGTGTTGCTTCGAAACCTCTTATTTTGAATCTATTGCTTTATGAGTTAGCTCTTATGCAAGTCTTGTTGATACTTGTCTTGAAAGTACTATTCATGAAAAGTTTTTGCTATATGATTCAACTATTTAGTCATTATCTTTTTGTTAGCAATCTATTGCTTCGAATCACTCCATACATCTCATATGCTTTACAATAATGTTGATCAAAATTATGATGGTAGCATGTCACTTCAGAATTTTTTTTTATCGTTTACCTACTCGAGGGCGAGTAGGAACTAAGCTGGGGATGCTTGATACGTCTCCAACGTATCTATAATTTCTTATGTTCCAGGCTAGTTTTATGACAATACCTACATGTTTTGTTCACACTTTATGATGTTTTGATGCATTTTCTGGCACTAACCTATTAACAAGATGTCGAAGCGCCAGTTCGTTTTTGTTTTTGGTTTCAGAAATCCTACACAGGAAATATTCTCGGAATTGGACGAAACAAAATCCCACGGTCTTATTTTTCCACGGAGATTCCAGAAGACCGAAGAGGAGACGGATTTTGGCCACGAGGCGCCCTAACCATAGGGCGGCGCAGCCAGCATGGGGCCCGCGCCCCCCTATGGTGTGGGGCCCCGTGCCTCCTCCGACTCCGTCCTTCCGCCTACTTAAACTCTCCGTCGAAAACCCTACCGAGAGCCACGATACGGAAAAGTTCCGAGACGCCGCCACCACCAATCCCATCTCGGGGGATTCGGAGATCGCCTCCGGCACCCTGGGGAGAATCATCACCGGAGGGCTCTACATCACCATGCCCGCCTCCGGACTGATGCGTGAGTAGTTCATCCTTGGACTATGGGACCATAGCAGTAGCTAGATGGTTGTCTTCTTCTCTTGTGCTATCATGTTTAGATCTTGTGAGCTGCCTAACATGATCAAGATCATCTATTTGTAATGCTACATGTTGTGTTTGGTGGGATCCGATGAATATGGAATACTATGTCAAGTTGATTATTGATCTATCATATATGTGTTGTTTATGTTCTTGCATGCTCTCCATTGCTAGTAGAGGCTCTGGCCAAGTTGATACTTGTAACTCCAAGAGGGAGTATTTATGCTCGATAGTGGGTTCATGCCTCCATTGAATCTGGGACAGTGACAGAAAGTTCTAAGGTTGTGGATGTGATGTTGCCACTAGGGATAAAACATCAATGCTTTGTCTAAGGATATTTGTGTTGATTACATTACGCACCATACTTAATGCAATTGTCTGTTGTTTGCAACTTAATACTGGAGGGGCGGATGCTAACCTGAAGGTGGACTTTTTAGGCATAGATGCATGCTGGATGGCGGTCTATGTTCTTTGTCGTAATGCCCTGATTAAATCTCATAGTGATCATCATGATATGTATATGAATCTTTATTTGTAAATTGCCCACCTGTAATTTGTTCACCCAGCATGCTATTTATCTTATTGGAGAGACACCACTAGTGAACTGTGGACCCCGGTCCTTTTCTTTTACATCTGAAATACAATCTGCAATCTGTTCTCTGTTGTTCTTCGCAAACAAACATCATTCTCCACACCATAGGTTTAATCCTTTGTTTTCAGCAAGCCGGTGAGATTGACAACCTCAATGTTAAGTTGGGGCAAAGTATTTTGATTGTGTTGTGCAGGTTCCACGTTGGCGCCGGAATCACTGGTGTTGCGCCGCACTACACTCCTTCACCAACAACCTTCACGTGGCCTTCATCTCCTACTGGTTCGATAAACCTTGGTTTCTTACTGAGGGAAAACTTACTGATGTGTTCATCATACCTTCCTCTTGGGGTTCCCAACGGACGTGTGCTTTACCGTCAGAAGGAAGCTGTTGCAACACGCCACAAGCAGTGTTCTGGAACCCTCCGTGGAAAATAAGACCGTGGGCTTTTGTTTCGTCCAATTAGAGAATATTTGTAAACTAACTTTTCTGAAACCAAAAACAGCAGAAAACAGGAACTAGCACTGCGGCATCTTGTTAATAGGTTAGTCTCGGAAAATGCATAAAAACATTATAAAGTATGACTAAAACAAGTTGGTATTGTCATAAAACTAGCATGGAACATAAGAAATTATAGATACGTTGGAGACGTATCAGCGTCCATGGCGGCAAGGTGGCACAGGCCAGCCACTGCGGCGCCAAACCGTGGCCAGGCCGGTGCCAGCCACGTACCACCACCAGAGAAGGCGACGAACAACATCAGCAAGTCTGGGGGGCCAGATCGACGGAGATTGTCAATGAACTCGCAAACCCGAGGCACGGGAAAGCTTGCGCACGGGAAGGAGAGGAGAGGAGCTTCAGATCGACGCGAATGGATAGATGCGCCATCGTGTGCTGCGTCGAAAGCGACCGTTGGCGAGCTCTAGAACCACCGGAGTCAGCCGGAGAGTGGCGGCGATCATGGCGGCGACGCCATGGCCACGGGAGTCGCCGGAGGATTAGGGTTAGGATTCATGCGAGTGAGAGAGAGGGGGAAATGAGGCCGGTGGGCCAACCGACCTGGGCCGGTCCGGTTCAACCAAGTGGGTTGACCTGGCAGGTGGGCCCAGGGGCAGTTTGGTCTTTTCACAATTCAAATAACCCTTACACTTTGAAAATTTCCAAATAAAATATGAATAACTCAAAAAATTCAAGAAAAATTGGAATAATATATTAAACATAATTCTCAACCAGAATAAACTAAGAAAATAAATAAACAACACAAGTTCAAATTTTGGAAATTTTCAATTTAATTCTAAACTTAGAATTTGAAGTTTTCCTTTGATATAAAAATCTAGGAAAATTCCAAATGAATTTAAAACATTCGTTAAACAAATATTTTCAGAAGAAAACTCTATTATTCCAAATCTTTTGATTTAATACCAATATTTTCCGAAAAGGAAATATTCCAATATTCTAAATCCTTTCTTTTGAAATAAATATTCCAAATAGGGAAAAACTCTATTATTTCAAATTCTTTTATTTGAAATAAATATTTTCCAAAGGAACATTCTATTACTCTTAAATCTTTTCCTTTTTAAGGAAAATCATATTAAAATAATATTTAAAGATTATAAATTACTACCTAAGGCATAAATATTTAAATACACCAATCTTAATAATACTCCGGGGAAATGGATTCAAGATGAAAATAAATCAGTCATGCATGTATCATTTGTATTTTGTAACATTGTCCTTATCGGACAATGATGCTTCTTTTCAGAACTCGAGGTCCAGGTTCCATGCAAACCTTCGAACTGCACTATCTTCCAGTCTCCAGGCAAGTTCACTCTTTCTCATGCCGTATTGATTAATTTCTATCAATTTAATCGCAAAGAAATATACTTATCATTCCTGCACTGAAAATAACATGTTACTTTTCCAATTATGAATATGACTATGTGGTGGGCAATGGAACCATGGTATGGGTTGATGGTGGAGGTTCCATTGCAAGGGTTCTACTCATCTAGGACTAATTACAAATGTCGTCTAGTGATTCTAGCGCCATACATTTCATGTTAACCATGAGATCTATAATGGCTCTAGGGAAGTCAACTCTATCTTTTTTCCCTCTGCATATCAACAGACTTGATAGAGCCTGGCTAGGTGTTGTGATAACACTGCAGTAGGTTGGGAAATCCTTTAAAATCCCCTTCCTTGTGGATGAGAGCGCTCTACCGTCTATGACGGATTGTCTTTAGCACATCGTGTGTAAAGCCGTATGATCGGGAGATGTCTACCAGGGATGTGCGGATGGACAAAAGGGTGGGTATGCAGGATCGCGGAGAAGGCAGTGATTGCTTGGTTCTTATACTGGACCTCACACCAAGGAAGTGTGGACGGGAAGTACGCCGGTTGGCAACAAGGATAAGTTCTCTTATGAGAAAAGTAATGCACCGATGCGAGTGTATCAAATTGTGGCTTGTCACTCCCTTAGGGAAGGGAACTACGAACATGGTAGGAAAGGAACTCCGTGAAGTTCTGGTCACCTGTGAAGACTGGCGGGCATAGTTTTCAAAATAAAATAAACCTTTTGAAGAAATGTTTGCGAAACATGCATTGACCTGAGATTTTATGATCAATGGTCGTAGCTAGTGCGTCAAACACCTTTTCTCTTTTGAACTTGCTGAGTACATCTATACTCACTTTCTTTCGACACCCATGCTAGACTGTGATCATTGAGAGGAGGCAAACACCGGAGCACCAGAAGGCGACTACAAGGTATTCTATGAAGAGCCAGACCTTTCAGGAGGAGTTGAAGGCATAGACTATGGGATAGTACGAAGTTGATGACACAAAGGCGGAGGAGTAGAGTCTTACCCTAGACATCTCGGAGCCGAGCAGCGTAGTGGCTTACCTAAATAAGCTGCTAAGCTCGTTATGTCTATTAAGTTTGAGTTGTAATGATACTTAAGTAATATCGTAGGGTGTTCTCATCGGACCTGTGAGAATACGAACTTGTTAAGACCATGTTTGTAATATATAATCTGGAGTGTTATGACCTGCAATGTTTCTGTTGTACCACTCTAAGGGATGTGATATTTGTGAAGAAGTCCCTTCATGAATGTCATATCAACGACTTGTATACTACAAAATGTAGTGGTATGCTGGGCCACCGCACACATCTTACACACGAGTTAGGGTTTTGCCACCTCTCTCTCTGCATGCGCCGCCACCATAGCGTACTTCATCCCACACGCCGACGTGCACCGACGAACGGGCGAGCAGGTCTCCGGAACTAGTCATGTTTGCGATCTTGTACGAGAGTGGGTTGAATTAGGTTGTTGGGAAGCATTCTACACGAATGCTCAATGTCTTAATCACGGGTCATCTACCGGACAAGTCGGTTGGTGTTGCGTACCGCCGTCTCCATCACCTTCTGCTTCGACCTGTCTTCAACAACGTTGTCATCACCAATGTTATCGCTGCGTCGATGACTACTACACCTACACCCGATCGGTACGTGCGATGTGATACGATGCTTGTTTTAGTCATGGATGTTGCACTATTTGCATTCATGTTGATTAGCGCATCTAGTATGTTTGAGTTTCACATGATAATATTTGATGCCATCATTTTTAATATTCTGGAATTAATCATGGAAATATTTCCTAATGATCTAACATTTCAAAAACCTAATTATAATAAATTTATTGTGTTAATTATGGCTAGTTTTGCTGATGTGTTGATGCCAGATAAATTTACCAGTGTGCACTTTAAGAGATGGAAAGTGCAGGCCATACTCAGGCTTGCTGTTGTGAAAGTATTCACGATTATTAATGGCAAACCCAAAGGAGCTATTTCTGATGAAGATCAGAAAAAGTTCGAGGAAGCCAATACTCTTTTTGTTGGATGTGTTCTGAGTGTTCTTGTTGATTTCTGTGTGATCTGTACATGCACGTAATGGACATAAAAGAGATCTGGGATGCACTGAATGCGAAATTCGGTGCAATGATGCAGGCAGTGAATTGTAAATCATGGAGAGATTTCATGACTTTGGGATGGTGAACAACTGTTCTATACTTGAACAAGCTCATGAGATACAATTAATTGCAAAAGAGATCGAACTCCTTAAGTGTGTCTTACCTAAAAAGTTTGTGGCAGGATGCATTATTGTAAAGGTGCACCTTCAACTTTGCCACAACTCTCAAACACAAGAAATAGGAGATATCGGTTAAAAACCTGATAGCGTCTCTTAATGTTGAGGAGAAAGCTCAAGCTAAGGACATTACTGAGAAAGGAGAGGATCAATCTATCGCCAACATGGTAAGAAACCATGTGGCAACAATAAAGAGAACAACAAGCCCTCTTCAACAAGCATGTAAGGACTACTACCTTTAAGAAGAAGAATATAAAAATTGCTCTAAACTGCTTCACGTGTAGAGAGGTTGGACATTTTTCTAAGGACTGACCAGAGCACGAAGACCGCAAAGGGAAAATAGCAAAGAATGCCAACGTCTAGTGGGGTACGGTAATCTCTCAGTATTTCAATCTCCATGTTTGTGGATTGATACGGGTGCTAATGTTTATGTGTGTGATGACATCTCTATGTTCTCTTCTTATCAGGTCGCCCGGGATTCTTCCGTCTTGATGGGGAATGAGTCACATGCTTCTGATCATGGTGTTGGCATAGTAAATGTGAAGTTCACTTCGGGGGAAGATCGTGCAGATGAGGCATCCATCACCCTACTATGAACAAGAATCTCGTTAGTGGCTCCCTTCTATGAAGAGATGGGTTTAAGGCTGTGTTAGAGTCGAATAAAGTAGTTGTTTCCAAGTTTAAATAATTTATTGGTAAGGGCTATGAGTGCGAAGGCTTGTTCCGCTTTTCTCTTTCAGATTTTAGCAATTAGTTTGTGAACCATATTTGTGGCGATGTTAGTGATGATACATCGTTTGGCACTCTCATTTATGTCACATTAATTTTGGTTTGATGTCTCCTCTATGCAATATGAGTTTAATTCCGAATTTGAATATTGCCAAAGGTTCTAAGTGCCCTAGTTGTGTGCAAGCAAAGCAACCTCGGAAGCTTCAGAAGCCAGCCGAGGAGAGAAACTTGGCACCTCTAGAACTCATATATTATGATCTGTGCGAGATGAATGGTGTGTTAAAATAAGATGGAAATAGATATTTCATGACATTGATTGATGATGCGATTAGATTCTTCTATGTTTATTTGTTGCGAACTAAAGATGAAGCTTTAGACTACTTTAAAAAATTTATAAGGCCGAAGTTGAAAATCAACTGGAGAAAAACATCAAGCGTCTTAGATCGGATCATGGTGGTGAATATTTTCCTAAAATATTTAACGAATTCTGTGAAGAAAATGGTATTATTCATGAGATGACGCCTCCCTACTCGCCCCAATAGAGGACGTGAATTCCATGTTAGCCACCACGGGTTTATCAAAGGCATGGTGGGGGAGGCTTTGTTTACTTCATGCCATGTCCTGAATAGAGTTCCTAACAAGAATAAAGAGAAAAACCCTTATGAGGAGTGGGTTGGAAGAAATCATCACTTTCTTATTTGCTCACATGGGGATGCTTAAAGAAAGTCAATATTCCAGTTCCAAACAACCGCAAACTCGGACCCAAGATTGTGGATCGTATATTTCTAGGTTATGCTCAACCGAGCGTAGGCTATTTTTTTTAGGAGTTGAATATGAGGTACATGATATGCATGTTGATACTACTCCCTCCGTTTCTAGATATAAGGTGTATAGTTTTTGCATGGAAATTAAGAAAACACACGTGGATGGAAACATACACAGGTTTTGGCGGGATTTATCGTGGACAATTGACATGAGAAAATAGAGGAGTTTTCAAAAGATAAGGAAGCACGGGCAAATCCTTAAAAAAATGTCCACACCGGTTATCTAACGTCATATAGCTTATATTTTGGAGACTTTTCTCAAAAAACTATACACCTTATATCTAGAAATGGAGGGAGTATAATGGAATCTCGTGATGCAACATTTTTTGAGAATATGTTTCCCATAAAAAATATGCATAGCACTGCTAGAATTTCTACCGAGACAATTCCTAAATCTAGCACATCTAATGAATATTTTGAACAACTACATGAGGATGTTATTGAGAAGGATGACAATGAACATCCTGCATGCAGCAAGAGACAGAGGGTTGCAAAAATCTTTTGGTGATGATTTCATCGTGTACCTCATGGATAATACTCCCATGTCCATTCCATAGGCATACCCATCTCCAGATGCATATGATTGGAAACAAATTGTCCATAATGAGATGGACTCAATTATTTCTAATGGAATATGGGATCTATCTAAACACCTACGCCTGATCGACGTGATCCGTTCCTCGTTTTAGCCATTTATGTTGCACTGTTTGCAGTGATGTTCTTCATGTTGATTAGCATATCTAGTATGTTTTGTTTTTACATGACAATAGTTGTTGTCGTCATGCTTAGTATTATGGAAATATTTCCTAACTATCCAACAACTTTAACATTTCAAATTGTCTCGAAGACAACACCTTCTATAAACTTGTGACAAAACCTAAACAAACCACTTGTAATAACATCTCCATCATGCCATCAAACAATTTTAAAACATCATGTCCATGTACAAGGGCGGGAGGAAATTTTCACCTCCCCTCCACCACACCCTCTCACATACGACTTGTGTCTCCATACCGCTAGTGATCGAGGACTAGCGTCTCTCTCCTCGGCTCCTCCTCATTGCGTCTCGTAGGCCCATCAACTCTTGGGCCCTTGTCATGTCCCATTCTTTGTCCATAATCCCGCATGCATAACCATTGTTGATGCCTCCTCTCTTCTGCGCGACTTACCATAAGGAAGTATGCAATTAATGTTTTAACTATGGATGTTGTACTTTGTAAATGTGATTTTTTGGCAAATTTTCATGACAATCAAATGTGAAGATGCTCATGTTGAACAATGATGACCTCGTTGAACAATGGTGACATCAGCATGACAAGTATGGTAAGGACCACTACGTTGCACTGCCATACTTGTAGAATTGAGCATGAATGAGCAAAGGGAAGTGTGCACATTATACTTCTGCAATTAATGTTTGTCTTGTGAAAACGATGCTCAACAAATGTCCCATGTACCCACCAAAATACTTTTGGAAGTGGTTCATGATGTCTAGGGATCCTGAGGCTCATGGCGATTACTTCAAACAAAAGAAAATGCAGTAGGACTTCTTGGTGCTACTGCTCCATAGAAGGTGGTTTCCTCATTTTCATGCTCGCATATGGTGTTCCAGCAGATACTGTTGATGAAAGTGTCGAGATTGGGGAAAACAGTTTTATACGATACTTTTAAGCAATTTATTAGGTTTGCGGTTGATGCATTTGGGGATAAATATACTTGAAGTCACCTAATGTTAAGGACAGTCCAAGGATGCTAGATATGAAAAAAGCAAGAAGATTCCCATAATGTTTGGTTGCATGGACTACATGAATTGGAGGTAGAAGATTTGCCCGGAAACTTGGAAATGGAACCAGTACACATGACATGTGTATGGGACAACCATGATTCTCGAAGTTGCATCCCAATATTTCTAGATTTGGTCGTCCTTGTTTGACCTTGAGGTTCTCTCAGTGATATCCACCCTTCACCGATCACAACTCTTCTACAAACTAACTTTAGGGGTGACTCTGGTGGTAGAGTTTGCGGCGTGGTAACTTAAAATATGTGATACGATCTTGCTGATGACATGTACCTTTCTAGACCACTTTTGTGAATACCTTTTAAATCCATAAGATCGAAGCGAGTTCATGTGTCCAAAGTTTTGGAAGGAGTAATGAAGTTTCTAGAAAGATCATTTTTTTCTTCAAGCTTGTTTTGTAAATGGTGAGGTTTCCCACAAAATGGTATGGCTAGATACTCTATGGTACATCATGACATCATTGATGTCTTTCATGACAGGGTCTTTGAGATTGACAAACATTTAAGAGGAATTTGACTATGATAAAGAGGATGGATATGTACCGAGGGAGGAGGACTACCGATGGCGTAATCCACTTATTTTATAGAATTTCTTTCACGTACATTGTAGTATTGAACACATCCAAGCACATGAAGAACCTCGATATGATCTTGTGGAACAATTCTGGATGCTTCATGGAGCTCACTAGTTTGTTGTGCATCTTGTATGAATAATGTTGGGAAAAGCGTAGAAAACATGCCTTTTTTTAGTACCACAGTGAACTATCAATCGTAAAATAGTTTTTTTTTACAAGCAATAAGCTCTTAAATACCTGATTCTTTATCGGGAGGAAAGGAAAAAACAGAGAGACCCGAACCGAACCTAAATCGGAATGACATGAAAAATCTTTTTGAAAACCTATCATTAAGGATGTGTATCTCGAACAATTTTATATATTATTCATCATTTAAATTTTCAAAAGAAAACTGAATTGTGGTTTTGAATGTGTGGATTTGGAAATGGTTTCCATGCACAATAAATATTGATGCTTGAACTAAACGAGAGGAAATAATAAATAGGTGCTATGTTTTAGGGGCTACTGTTGGAATTTGTGGGATTGGACTTTTGCTATCATAAAAAGAGTACATATTGACTTTGAGTCCAAAATTTTATGGCACAATAGATATGCCCCTTCTGTCTTTGTATACAAGGCCACTACTTATTTTTTTAATTACAAGACCATTATCTCTCCCGAGAAGAATTGTTTTGGTTTGTTCCTCATACAATGGTGCTTATTAATTAATACTCCCTCCGTTTTTATTTACAATGCTTTTTGGCTTTAGTTAAAGTCAAAGTTTCTAAAATTTGATCAAAGATATAGCAAAAAATATCAACGTCTATGATTCCATAATTGCATAATATAAAAATATATTTTAAGATTATTCTAATGTTACTAATTTTCTATTTTAGATATTAATATTTTTCCCTATACTTGTAGTTAAATTTTATAAAGTTTGACTTCAGCTAAACCTAAAATGCAGGGTAATTGTGAACAAAGGGAGTACAAACATTTCACGCAACTAAACAGAGGGTATATGCAACATGTTTAATTAGCCTTAGACAAGATGGATATTCCTACTATCAATTAATCATGTATTTATTAGTTTATGTTGATTTCTTGATATCTGAAAAATGTGATGCTGGCCAGCTAGGGGAAAATAAACAATCCATCTACCCGAAAATAATAATCAAAATGCTAGCACATGTTTGATAGTTCCAAGAACAAAACGGGCTAGCTAAGGGATCGATCATTTCATCGTATACACCGCACCACTCTCCAGAAAATAGAAAACGGCTACTTTATATATATACACAGTTACACACACACCAAAAAAGAAACAAAGCAAGACCACATGGCAATTATCCTCAGTCCGGTGGTGCACATTTCTGGAACGTCAACCATCACGGCCTTGGTGGTATCCTCGTGCCTTGAATGCATTCTCTCAGTCTCATCGATCGGGCCAACGCCATGCCCCTCGTCACAGATACGCCAGCTTTGCGAGAGGGAACTCGTCAAAACCGTTCCCGTCAGGCCGTCACCCCCTTCTGTATTCCATTCCATGGATATCAGTCCCGTTCTTCGGTTTGATCACGTTACGTTACGTTGCGTGGCCCACCCCCACGACATGACAGCAGCGAAAGCTATATCATCTATACAAAATTTAGCAATAACCTCCGTGGACTAGAACTCTCCGCTATGCTAAGCAACAATCAACACGTCGACACACACATAACTAGCCTCCGGGGCGATCGATGTGCAGAACAAGAAGCCACCAATTTGTCCCAAGTCGCCCATAAGTTTTTAGTAATACCCGATCGAGCTGCCTTTCATAGACATATCTCGCCTTCATTTGCACGCCTCTTCCTCTTGCTCGCCTCTTCTTCTTCCTTCGGTTTTGTTCCTCTTGACATCGAGACCATCTCAATTTCTGGTGTGTTCTTGAAGAAGCTCGAGCTGTTTATAGCTGGTAAGTTCTTTCAACCCATCTTCCAGTTATGTTTGTTATAGGATTGCGACGATTGCCTATGCACTTGGTCGATGTGTCAAGTTGCAAAGAATCGGTAGGTCGTGCGTCCATTCATCTGCAGAGGATAATAAGATGGGAATATTCTTTCTGTTGGAAAGGGGAAACCTCTCTTTCAGGCAGGAGAACATCCTCCGTGCTAATTAATTTTGGAACCAACAAAAAAGGCTTTGTCTCGGCCAAATTTTGCATCCTCCCAATAACTCATGGTTCGAAATTCTGTTTCCTGTATATGCAGTTCTCGATCGACCGAGCAGATAGGAACTCAGGAGAAAGACATGGAGGAAGAGCCCGGTGCGACCTGCCGATACTACTGCCACATGTGCTCGCTGATCGTACGGCCAGAGCTGGGCGTCGAGGTTGTGACGTGCCCGCGCTGCCTCTCCGGATTCGTGGAGGAGATGGCCGACGGCCGGCGGAGCAGCAACGCCACCACAGAGTCCGGCGCAGACGACGCGGGCGCGAGGCCGGAGCACCAAGCTGTTCCGCCGTGGCCGCCTATCCTCATGGACCTCCTCGGCATCTCCTACGGTCCCGATGCCGGCGACGCCGCCGCCGTCGGCGACCTCACGCTCTTGGCGCGAAGACAGTACCGTCAGCTCGCCTTCCTGCAGCTGCTCAACGCGCTACGGGAAGGCGAAGCCGACGGCAACACGCCTGACTCGGCGCTGGAGCGGCTCGTGCTGGTTAGCCCCACCGACCGTGGAGGCAGCAACAGCGCCGGCACCAGAGGTCAAGGCCTGACGCTAGGTGAGCTGATTCTTGGGCCCGGGCTAGACCTGCTGCTGGAGTACCTGGCGGAGACCGACCCGAGCCGGCAAGGCACGCTGCCGGCGAAGAAGGAAGCCGTGGCCGCCATGCCGACGGTGAAGATGGCTGCTGCCGTCACGTGCCCGGTGTGCCTGGACGAGTTCGAGGACGGCGGCGAGGCGAGGGAGATGCCGTGCAAGCACAGGTTCCACGACGAGTGCATCGTGCCGTGGCTGGAGACGCACAGCTCCTGCCCCGTGTGCAGGTACCAGCTGCCCACGGACGAGGCCGCGGTCATGGAGCCGGCCGGCAGTGGCAATGGCGGCGATCAGGAAATGACAAGCGCGTCCGGTGCCGGGAGTGCAAGCGAAGGCGGCGGCGACGACGACGGAGGAGGCAGTGGTGGCAGGCGGCGGTGGCTTGCACGTCCGTTTGGCCGGTTGTTCTCGCGCAGATGGAACGGGGGCTCCTCCTCGTCGTCGTCGTCAAGATGACACTGAACCACGGGAGAATCTAGCTGTCTAGTGTAGCATCTGTGCTGTCGTACGTTTGTGAATTCGTTCATTGGTTAAAGATTTGTAATCGTTGATGTCTGTTCAAGGATGAAATTGCAGGTTTGTGCAGTGCGCTCATGATCATGTACTGTACAGACAGTTTGTGATCCGCCAAGTTACGACGTCAAGATAAGAACAAAGATGACCGTACAGCTCTGTTTTGGTTGATTTGTATGCTTCCGAGGTTTCATCAGCATAGGAGTTTACACGTCTCAATCGACCACAAGGTGTTCTTATCCCCTTTGGACTTCAAAGCTTGCTGAATTCTATACGCTGCCTTCTTCACAGGCGCCTTCATTGATAATTGCAATTTGCACTTTCTTTGGTTCTAATAATTTTCACGAAAATGTCTCTGCATATACTAGTAAGTATCTCAAAAACATGGCACGCATCACGTCAATGCCACGCATCATCCATAGCAAACAAACACACTGGAAGACATGGCACATATATTGAGCAGAAGTATTATTTAGCAAGAGTTACTAATAAGATACGCAACGATGGACTCGTCAACTCTTACATAAAAACGAAGTTTGCATAGGTAATATAGGACTCATGATAGGGGACGAGCCAACAAAACGATACTAATAAGGATCCGATAACGACCTAACAAAATTTGCCCCCATGAGGCCACCTCAACTCACACTACTCGACTGTCAAGATCCTGACGAGAGATGATGCGCTGAGACGATGCACCGCAACGACTGAATCTCCTGCCTTGCAGAGGCCGAGCTTCTTCGCATGATCTATGGCAAAACTGATGGCCTCCTCCGTGGCCTCGGTGTCAGAAGCCTTTGAGGTGGCGGCACTCAGCATCGGGATCAGGCCCCTGACGATGAGGCTCTGCCTTGCAGGAGTCTCATCGCTGCAAGTCCAGTCGAAGTCATTGCCCGTCTTCAGCTCTGGCACCACAGCATTCAGTATCGGCATGGCTGGCCTGTACTTGGCGACGAGCCTTGCAGTTGTACCTCCCCTGGTGAGTACCAAGATGAGCGAGGCTTTGGAGATATTAGCAGTCCGGACAGCTGATGATGCCAAACTCTCCAGCGGGCTCATAGGGATTGGGGCTGCTTTGTTAATCAACTTGAAGACTGCGTCATGATCCACATATGTCTCCGCCATCAAGCAGATGTTAGACATTGTCTGCACTGCTAACTCTGGATATGCCCCTGCTGCTGTCTCACCACTAAGCATCACGCAGTCAGTTCCATCCAGGACAGCATTGGCGACATCAGTTGCTTCTGCCCGTGTAGGCCGGGGAGACTTAATCATCGACTCCAGCATCTGGGTTGCAGTGACAACAGGCTTTCCTTGCTGATTACACTTGAAGATCATCACCTTCTGAGCGAAGAATATCTTCTCAATCGGGATCTCCATCCCCAAATCACCTCGGGCAACCATGAAAGCGTCTGAATTTGCAAGTATGTCGTCAAAATTAGCAACGCCTTCCTGATTCTCAACCTGCACGTAAGAGATAGATAGCATAAGAAAACAGTTACAACCTAGAGAAATGCAAGCTTGCTGAGATGAACAAACCTTGGACATAAGTATGATCGACTTAGCATGTTCCCCAAGCACACTCCGGACCATCTGAAGGTCTGATCCTTTGCGTACAAAGGAGAGTGCAATCATGTCAATCTTGTTTGGCACACCCCACTGCATGATATCCACCTTGTCCTTCTCTGTAAGTGTTGGAAGATCCACAATGACTCCAGGAAGATTGACATTCTTCCTCTCACCTAGGAGAGCAGAGTTCTCGCATCGGCAGTGAACAAGACCCTTCTCAGTATCGCAAGAAAGCGCTGTGAGTGTGATGGTGCCGTCAGAGCATAGTATAGTACTCCCAGGCTTCACATCTACAGCCAACTTTGAGTAGCTCATAGAAATCATGGTCTCATCGCCCTTGATGGTATAATCGGTGGTGATGGTAATCTCTTGCCCCTGAGTCAGCTTTATGGGCTTGCCGTCTTTCAGAAAGCCTGTGCGGATCTCCGGTCCCTGTACAAACAAACACAGCATAGTTTAGAATTTTTTTTATTGCAGAGCTCATGGATGATTCATGTTCTACAATTGCTTTACAAGATGTTCAAACAGATATTTAGTTACAAATGCATGAAAGCAGGTGTTAGTATTGGCAAGTTATTTTGGCAAACAGTAAGCATCAATAAAGTTAAAACTGACAGGCAAGCTACACAGATTGAAATCATCTGAACTGATGTGAATTACGGCATATAGGCTCGCCGAATAGGACGGCACAATTTATATCTAGCATATAACACGTTTCCAAACTAACTCAATCTACATATAGCATCTACCAATTCAAATTATTTATAACCAAATGAAACATGAAAAATTAAGAAATCCAAAACAGGGTAGCTGGAATATTTTAGAGTTAAATTGAACAACAGACCAGATCAATATAAGGTAAAACGCAAATTTGTTGTATGGTTCCTTAGAGTAGAAAGGACATTGGTTTCTTGATTTTTAGACACTAGAGTGTTTGCCTAATATTGATCCATGGTCCTTATAGATATTTAGGCTGCAAATTTATCTGGCCGGCAACTTTATCCTTTAATGAATGAATTGGTTGTTGCATACAATATAATAATAATTTTTAGAACAAATAATAATGATATCTTAATAGCTAAATAATCAGCAAATGAGCCAGTAGACCCTGTAGCTTGAGAAAAGAAAACATATGCCTCTGTTATAAAGGCCACAATCCTAAATGCTCAAGATACCTACATCTTTCCCTATGACTCTTCCTGGGTCTTTATAGACAGATTTTAAATAAGTACAACCACCTATAATCAAGCAGGATGGCAATATGATCTATGTGCATTAGACAATATAACGTTCAGGATTATTATTATAGAAAAGGACTTGTTATTAATTATTATTGAGCATACTAATATTTTTTTTAAATTCAAACACAGCAATGAAGATTCATCAGGGAAACGGTTAGTATGCCCATCATTAATGAATCTGACAGCAGCCCTGTAATCAAGCAGTGTATGTACATCATACAGGAGAAGCAATGTGTTAAAAGGGACGTATCATAATCAGCCAATATGAACACCAACATTTATCACGAATCCTAATTAATTTTTCTAGGCCTGGCTAACATAGCTATCAATCCATTAAGGATTGTCTGGTGGACAATAAAATTTCAGTTCGCTCAAATCAAATCAAATTTCTTGTCTCAGGCATATATCTTACTGATAATGCAAGTTGGCGCGATAAACAATTTTAGATGCTTCAAACCGAAAATTTGTGTTTATTCTACGCCTGCCAAACAAACCATGGTACTTAACCACCAAACCGGCAATAAGTAGCAAATTTGACAATATTTTATGGTCCATGCATGGATACAAATAAATCCAGGGGAATTGAAGATTTCTTACGGCGACAATCCAATCAATGAAAAAACTAGGTCTAAGTGCATGCAGACATAGGTTAGGGTAGGGTATCGGACCTTGGTGTCGAGCATGACGGCGCAGAGAATGCCGGTGATTTCCATGGCCTTGTGGAGGTTGTCGAGGGTCTCCTGGTGGTACTCGTGGGAGCCGTGGGAGAAGTTGAACCTGGCGACGCACATGCCGGCGCGCAGGAGGCGCGCGCACATCTCGACGGAGCGCGAGGCCGGGCCGAGGGTGCAGACGATCTTGGTCTTGGGGCGCCGCCGCCAAATCTCCTCCGGCCCGGCGCCGCCCACCGGCTGGTCCGCCATTGCCACGCCGTCGAGGGAGAGGGAGGTTAGGTGTGCCATGCGAGCGGTTGGTGCGTAGCGCGCCGGCGATGAGAGGGAGGGGCGGGGGAGGCGAGGAGGCTGGATCGGAAGGGACGGTGGCGGTGCGAGAGAATTTATAAGGGTGGTGCGGACGCGTCGTGGGCTAGGGCAAACAAAGTAGGTTTGGGTTTATTTTTGGGAAAAATACAGCGTGTTCTTGTTAAAAAAGAAAGTAAACGATGGAGCTTTTACACGTTGCCTTATTGGGTTTCTTGGGGAAGAGGGATTATTTCGTTTTCTCCGTTATTATGTCTTGAGCTTGCAGAGCAAGCATTATATGCGTTTATGAGTGTGATATATTACTTGTAGAACAATTTAGGATTTAGCATAATTTCTGCTCTGTTTCCTTCTTGATATTACTTCTTGTTTCGTTATATCAGCTAGTCCTCGTAATTCAGAAGGTCCATGCAGTGCCAATCCGGCCGGGCTTCTCTTTAGGCAGCTTCTATGATAACCTCTAGCCATTAGAAAATAATTGTTGTAAAAAAGAATCATGTGACAACTCCGTGAGTATTTATTCTAAAGCTGGCTAAAAACGTGAATATCTCCCCTTAATAAGCTCAGTGAATCAGTGAATTTCAAGCATAATCCAACAGTCCATTTCTTTTGTTATGGAATTGCTTTTTACCTCTAATTTTTTCAAACTGACCGTTTTTTCTTGTTTGATTCTCACAAAAATGGTGTGCAAGATGATTGACGCATCAAAACAGATCAGAAACACACTGTGTGTAAGCACAGTAATAATCATTGACGTTCCAACGACAACTAGACTCCTAAATCCTAACCATGACACCGACAAGCTCAAACTCCAGCACACCGAAATGTAACGGAAGATTAAATCTTCCGTTAAGTTAAGTGCCACGAATTTTTCTAGATTTGCATGTATTTAGATACATTTTAATGTGTAGATACACGTGAATCTAAATAAATCCACTTCACTTAATTTTTAACGGACATAGTAGTGATTTTGCTCCAACCACGTATTTATGCATAGGATGTAGTCGTTGATGTCATATGACACCAACGATTTTTTACTTGCCTTATTAATTTCTTTGTTTATTAATGTAAAATATTTTACATATTTTAAACTGGACTAGATATATATAGATCAGAATAAGTGAACCTACACAATATAAACATGTATTTATAAAAAGAATCGAAAGGGTCTTACACTAGTGAATGGAGAGAGTACTTAGAACTAACACATAGAAAATATTCTTACATACAATCCTAAACCACGACATTTATAATGTGACGTGTGTAACAAAGCCACAGGCCATGACATGTTAAAATGCAAGCTCTTGTTCCTACCTATAAAGTGCTTTTTTTTTGCTTTATCCTAATTTTAAACTTTAACTAATGGACATGTGTCTTGTAATTTTGTTTGTGGAGGTAAATATATAAATTAAATATGAGTGTCATTACCAGGGGTGGAGCTGCATATGTTGTACATGATGCACATGCATCAGGATCAAAGAAAAAAGGAGGCATATCCTTTATAATTCCTATTCCTTTGAGTTTCCCACCGTATGAATCAAAGGAGGCCTTAAGTAGCACACAAAGTTTTTACATGTGTTTTTACATGCGACATGCAAACACCTTTCCAATAAATCTTTGTGCTTTTATTTGTTCGATCCCCGTCCTAAAATATATGTCATAGTTTGATTGTATGTTGCACAACATAGGTACCATTAGATTTGTGTTCAAAATTATTTTCATATAATTATAATTTTGTAGCCATTGGCTAAATTATATATGAAGAGAACTACAATCAAAATGATAAGGGGGATCCCAGTAGATCCACCTAGGTGTTGCCCGATCTTTCACAGCGAGAACCCGGGGTAGTAGATCCTCCCAACAATGCGATGAACACAGCCTGAAGAAGAGGGACGACTCCAGCAAGCAACGGATCGATGAACGATACACCTCAAACCTGAGCTAGATAATCCTTGATGAACACAAGAACCTTCGCAGCGGATATATTTCAAACTAAATAAACGGCATCGCCGTACCCCCGGAGGGATGATACACGTGAACACACGCAGTGGTTTTTAACCTAAAACTGATCTACCCTAAACCCTAGCCGTGTCATCTCCTTATATAAGGGAGTGGTCGGCCAGCCCTAGTGGGCCTCCCTAACTTGGCTTGGACAGGCCCAAACCAAAACTGACTCAATCTTATAAAAACCCTAATTGGCCCATATATGACCATTACATAAAATAAGATAACTAGGCTGGTGGAGTCCTAAAATTGGGCTCCACATAGGCCTTCATGCCCGTATCATCCTCCCCGGGCCCCTTCAACAAGCGTTGTCCCCAACGCGTGAGGGTCTTTTGGAAAAGGTGACGTGATATGAACATCACACGTCCGCGCAATCCTCAAGTCTTGCTTGTCTTTCACACCACATCCTCTCTCGCGGCTTGCTTGACTTGATACAGCACTTGGCGCCTCCTTTCTTCTCCACATGAGATTGGACTTCAGCGCCAATATCTTCGTCTTGCGAGGTTTTGATGGACCCATGTGTCGCTGAACATGACCATGCACAAGATGTGTAATGCCTGGGCCACATAAATGTCTCACACGTCCATCCTTGCCTCGATGCATCCACGGTGTCGCGGAAAACTGGACTGTAGTACTCCTAGCACGGTAATGCTGCTGCCCACTGTCTCCACTGACGCGTTCGCCTCCCACTCCTCCCACGCGCATCTGCGCCATATGTACTGTCACGCCATCAGCACAAACATCATCAGTCTATATTGGCATCAACACAAACTAGAACTGTAGCACATGCTGCAACATCTTCATCAATAATAGGATTAGCTTCATCCGGCTTGTCACCAACAAGAACTGGCTTGTCATCTACAGGCATGGCTGAAACATCACCAATATCAATGCTCGGAACATCATGTACCTCATGCTGCACTTTAGGCTTGTGCAACCTCTCCTTACGCACCACTAACTCCACATCGGACTTGATATGATCATCACCCATAGGCTTCAAAGTCCGTTGTTTGCCACCATGCATAAAAGAATATGTATTTGCTCTCCCAACATGTGTCACATTACGATCATACTGCCATGGATGCCCGAGTAGCAATCCGCACACCTCCAATGGAAACACATCGCGCTCTATCTCATCAACATACTCATCAACTATAAATGGCACACACACCTTATGAGTAATCTTCAGCATACCGCAGCTATTCAACCACTCAAGACGTTTAGGTTTAGGAAGACGCCATGTAGACAACCCCAACGCTGCCACCATCGCCTTGCTTATGCCATTAGTACAGCTACCAACATCAATCATCAACTTGCAAGCCTTGCCCTTTATAATGCACTGAGTCTGAAACAAACTCCACCGCTGACCCTTGTCAACTGTCTTGCAAACATCATCTTCTACCTTCTTGAGTTGCATATTCAGCCCGCTCAATGGTACATCCTCCTCAACTGTCACAGTAGTGCCCTTGGTATCAGAGCGCTTGGTTGATCACGGTGTAATTTGATTGTTGCTCGCTGTTGTTTTTTTCGATTTGGTGTGGATACCATTGGGTAATCTGTCGCCAAACTGTTGGTGAAGATTGAGGAAGTCTTCGGTCATGCGGAGGAGGTGGCGGCAGCAAGGAAGAGGAAAGAGTAGTGCTGCAGAATCTCTGCCACGACAGGAGTTCGCCGGAATTCTCTACCGCGGCAGGAAAGATCGCGAGGAAGAAGAAGATTTCCGTAAGGAGAACGGCACTACCGGCCACACCGGCACTGCCGGCCTTGCCCCTTCCCAAAATTTTGACAGTTTTCTCTGCCACGGCAGGATTTCTGCCAGTTTTTCTGCCGCGACAGGAATTTTCTGCCGTGAGTCTGTTTTTGGTTGTTTCTTGCTGTTGTTGTTGCTGCTGTTGCTTGTTCGTCGTGGAGGGTAAATTTTATTTTTCAAGGAAGAAGACATTGGTATTTCAGAAGAGTGCATACTCATGTGTTTTCAGCTTATTTGGATCTAAGGCGGACATGAGTTTGTTCTGTTTGTTTTGGGTGATATGTATGGTGCGCTTCAGTTGCATTTGGAAGGATGCTTGTGTCTTCAATCAGGTTGATGGCATCGAAGACCAAAGGGGCGCCAAGGTCAAGTCAAGCTAGTCGAGAGGGAGGATGAGGTGTGGAAGACTGGTGAGGCTTGCGGATGAAGACCGGCGATGTTGCTTATCTGACGCCACCCTTTTTTCAGCAGACCTTCACGCGTTGGGGACAACGCTTCTTGAAGGGGAGGATGATGAGGACATCCAGGCAGCTTGGTACACTAGGATAGCCCGTGATACCATGATTAAGTCTAAGGTTGTACCAGTATTGTATCGTAGTAGTATTATTGGGAATAATGTAGCCAGGTCATGTGGTGGGCCAAATTAGGGTTTTAAGTTTCTGTTTGACTTGGGCCTGTCCGAGTCAAGCTAGGTCCCAATAGGGGCTGGCCGGCCACCATCCCCCTCATATAAGGAGATGGTGCGGCTAGGGTTTGGGTAGATTAGATTGAAATCAGAATTATGTAGAACTTTGAGTTCATACTATCACCGTCCCTATGGGATCGGTGATACGTCTCCAACGTATCTATAATTTCTGATGTTACATGCTTGTTTTATGACAATACCTACATGTTTTGTTCACACTTTATATCGTTTTGATGTGTTTTCCGGAACTAACCTATTGACAAGATGCCGAAGTGCCAGTTCTGTTTTCTGCTGTTTTGGTTTTAAATAAGTTAGTCGGGAAATAAGGGATTTCAATCTTCTTATCAGCTTGAGCGGCGCCCCGCCCCTCGCGGCCCCGTAGCCTTACTCGCTCTCCCCCCACCCCCCCCGCCACCGCCCACCCCGCCCCACCTTCCGACCGGCGCCAACGCCATCCGGGCCCCCACCGGCTCCTCCGCACCATGTAACGCTCCACTGATCCTGTTCTCGTTAGTTCTCCATCGAGGCTACTGTACGCTATGTGGTTAATCTCTCTCCTATGTACTTCAATACAATGATCTCATGAGTTGCCTTACATGATTGAGATTCATATGAGCTTTGTATCGCTACTAGTCTATGTGCTACTCATGTGATGTTATTAAAGTAGTATATTCCTCATGCATGGTGTAAAGGTGCTAGTGTGTGCACCGTGTGGTTCTTGTCGTAGGCTATGATCATGACCTCTTGTAGGTTGTGGAGTTAATTATCATTATGATAGTATTGATGTGATCTATTCCTCCTTTCATAGTGTAATGTGGACAGTGTGTATGCTATGTTAGTTCTTGGTTTATTTTGCAAAGATCTATTTTGCTCTAAGGTTATTTAAATATGAATATCGAATGTTGTGGAGCTTGTTAACTCCGGCATTGAGGTGCTCTTGTAGCCCTACACAACGAATGGTGTTTGTCATTCAACAAAAGAGTGTATGCAGCACAAATGAGAGAAGTTATTATTTATTATGCGATCAATGTTGAGAGTGTCCACTAGTGAAAGTATGATGCCTAGGCCTTGTTTCCAATACTGCAAACACCGCTTACTTATTTGCATGTTTACTCGCTGCCATATTTTATTCAGATTACTATTACCACTCATATACATCCATACTACTTGTATTTCACTATCTCTTCGCCGAACTAGTGCACCTATACATCTGACAAGTGTATTAGGTGTGTTGGGGACACAAGAGACTTCTTGTATCGTGATTGCAGGGTTGCTTGAGAGGGATATCTTTGACCTCTTCCTCCCTGAGTTCGATAAACCTTGGGTGATCCACTTAAGGGAAAACTTGCTGCTGTTCTACAAACCTCTGCTCTTGGAGGCCCAACACTGTCTACAAGAATAGAAGCACCCGTAGACATCAATCAGCGTGCGTGACTGCGTCTTAGACGTTCGTCCGGTTATCCATCAATAAAGGCGTGATAGTTCTTGAGTTTGTCAAGGGTGATCGTGCGTGCGAGAAGGTCCTTGAACTGTCGAGGGTTATCGAGCTTGGCGTGTCTATTCTGCTTGAGGTTTGGCGTTCTTCGTCGAGTTGCTCGCCGGATTGGCGTTCCCCATCTTCAGGCCGCGTGTATCGCACACGTGGTTGGGAGAGTTATCGGATCCTATGGATCGAGGAGGTGCACCGTGAAAGATTGGGCCAACGACCCGTATCACCTTGGCCGGCCCTGGGGCCGGATCTGGTCGCAATTTTGCTTCTTCCTCGCGACGCCAAACCCCAAATTCCGCGATTTTGGCACCTGGAACTTCCATGGATGATAGGCAAACTGCACTAAAACTTACTCCAACTCAACCTTCTTCAACCTAGAACTAAACTCCTCCGATCTAGAGCCAATCTCCTCCGATGCAAACCGATCCGAAGAGATCGGTCAACAAAACCTCGCCATGAGCAACCCAGAAATCTGATACCACATGATAAGGGGAATCCCAGCAGATTGATATGTCTCAAACGTATCTATAATTTCTTATGTTCCATGCTAGTTTTATGACAATACTCACATGTTTTATACACACTTTACATCATTTTGATGCATTTTTCGGCACTAACCTATTAACAAGATGCGAAGCGGTTCTGTTTCTGTTTTTGGTTTCAGAAATCCTACACAGGAAATATTTTCGGAATTGGACGAAACAAAAGCCCACGGTCTTATTTTGCACGGAGCCTTCCAGAAGTCCGAAGAGGAGACGAAGAGGGGCAACGAGGCGGCCACACCCTAGGGGGCGCGGCCCCACCCCCGCGCGCCGCCTATGGGGTGGGCCTCGAGCGTCCCCGACTCCTCCCTGTATATTCTCTCCGTCGCAAACCCTATTAGAGAGCCACGATACGGAAAAGTTCTAGAGACGCCGCCGCCGTCATCCCATCTCGGGGGATTCGGAGATCGCCTCCGGCACCTGTGGAGGGGAATCATCACCGGAGGCTCTACATCACCATGCCCGCCTCCGGACTGATGCGTGAGCAGTTCATCCTTGGACTACGGGTCCATAGCAGTAGCTAGATGATTGTCTTCTCCTCTTGTGCTATCATGTTTAGATCTTGTGAGCTGCCTATCATGATCAGGATCATTTATTTGTAATGCTACATGTTGTGTTTGTTGGGATCCGATGAATATTGAATACTATGTCAAGTTGATTAATTGATCCATCATATATGTGTTGTTTATGTTCTTGCATGCTCTCCGTTGCTAGTAGAGGCTCTGGCCAAGTTGATACTTGTAACTCCAAGAGGGAGTATTTATGCTCGATAGTGGGTTCATGCCTCCATTGAATCTGGGACAGTGACAGAAAGTTCTAAGGTTGTGGATGTGCTGTTGCCACTAGGGATAAAACATCGATGCTTTGTCTAAGGATATTTATGATGATTACATTACGCACCATACTTAATGCAATTGTCTGTTTTTTGCAACTTAATACTGGAAGGGGTGCGGATGCTAACCTGAAGGTGGACATTTTAGGCATAGATGCATGTTTGGATGGCGGTCTATGTTCTTTGTCGTAATTCCCTAATTAAATCTCATAGTAGTCATCATGATATGTATGTGCATCTCTATTTTGTCAATTGCCCAACTGTAATTTGTTCACCCAACATGCTTTTTATCTTATTGGAGAGACACCACTAGTGAACTGTGGACCCCGGTCCATTCTTTTACATCTGAAATACAATCTACTGCAATCTCTGTTCTCTGTTGTTCTTCGCAAACAAACATCATTCTCCACACCATACGTTTAATCCTTTGTTTTCAGCAAGCCGATGAGATTGACAACCTCACTATTAAGTTGGGGCAAAGTATTTTGATTGTGTTGTGTAGGTTCCACGTTGGCGCCGGAATCCCTGGTGTTGCGCCGCACTACACTCCTCCACCAACAACCTTCACGTGGACTTCATCTCCTAATGGTTCGATAACCTTGGTTTCTTTCTGAGGGAAAACTTACTGCTGTGCGCATCACACCTTCCTCTTGGGGTTCCCAACGGATGTGTGCACCACGCGCCATCAAGACTGTTTTCTGGCGCCGTTGGGAGATCAAGACACGCTGCAAGGGGAGTCTCTCACATCCAATCTCTTTACTTTGTTTATTTTCTTGCTTTACTTTATTTTATTTTCTATTTTGTTTGCTTTCTTTATATCAAAAACACAAAAAAAATAGTTACTTGTTTTACTTATTTAATTTGGTTTGTTTAGTTTATTTTTATTACTGTTAAAATGAATACTCCTGAGAACACTAAGTTGTGTGATTTCACTAGCACCAATAATAATGATTTTATATGCACTCCTATTGCTCCACCTGCTACTACAACAGAATTTTATGAAATTAAACCTGCTTTACTGAATCTTGTTATGAGAGAGCAATTTTCTGGTGTTAGTACTGATGATGCTGCTGCCCATCTTAATAATTTTGTTGAACTTTGTGAAATGCAAAAGTATAAGTATGTAGATGGGGATATTATAAAACTGAAATTGTTTCCTTTCTCCTTAAGAGGAAGAGCTAAAGATTGGTTGCTATCTTTGCCTAAGAATAGTATTGATTCATGGACTAAATGTAAAGATGCTTCATTGGTAGATATTATCCTCCTGCTAAGATTATATCTTTGAGAAGTAGCATTATGAATTTTAAGCAAATGGATAATGAACATGTTGCCCAAGCATGGGAGAGAATGAAATCTTTGGTAAAGAATTGCCCTACCCATGGACTAACTACTTGGATGATCATCCAAACCTTTTATGCAGGATTGAATTTTCTTCGAGGAATCTATTGGATTCAGCTGCTGGAGGTACTTTTATGTCCATTACTTTGGGTGCTGCAACAAAGCTTCTTGATGATATGATGATCAATTACTCTGAATGGCATACTGAAAGAACTCCTCAAGGTAAGAAGGTAAATTCTGTTGAAGAAACCTCTTCTTTGAGTGATAAGATTGATGTTATTATGTCTATGCTTGTTAATGGTAGATCTAATGTTGATCCTAATAATGTTCCTTTAGCTTCATTGGTTGCTCAAGAAGAGCATGTTGATGTGAACTTCATTAAAAATAATAATTTCAACAACAATGCTTATAGGAATAATTTTGGTAACAACTATAGGCCATATCCTTCTAATAATGGTAATTCTTACAAAATAGTAGGAGTACACCCTCTGGTCTTGAAGTCATGCTTAAGGAATTTATTAGTACACAAACTGCTTTTAATAAATCTGTTGAGGAAAAGCTTGGTAAAATTGATGTTCTTGCTTCTAAGGTTGATAGTCTTGCTGCTGATGTTGATCTTTTAAAATTGAAAGTTATGCCTAATGAAGATAAAGATATTAAGTCATTTGCTACAGCAAACGCTATCCAAGTTCGAATTAATGACAATATTAGAATGATGGCTGAATTGCATGCTAGGTGGGAAAGAGAAGAAAAAGAAAAACTTCTAAAGAGAATAACGTAGCTAAAATTTGGACAATTACCACCACTAGTAATGTTGATGCTTCACATGTTGCTAAACCTCCTACTATCAATGGTAAAATAATTGGTATTGGCAATGTTTTTACTCCTAGTACAAAGCGTGCAAAATTGCCTGAAACTGCTGAAACTATTTGTGATAAAAGTGCTGAAATTTTTCAGAATGCTGTAGAAGATAATGGTTTAGATTTTGATAGTTGTCATATTTCTGAAGTTATTAAGTTCTTACAAAAACTTGCTAGAAGTCCTAATGCTAGTGCTATAAATTTAGCCTTTACAAAACATATTACAAATGCTCTCATTAAAGCTAGGGAAGAGAAATTAAAACTTGAAGCTTCTATTCCTAGGAAGTTGGAAGATGGTTGGGAGCCCATCATTAAGATGAAATTCAATGATTTTGATTGTAATGCTTTATGTGATCTTGGTACAAGTATTTCTGTTATGCCTAAGAAACTTTATGATATGCTTGACTTGCCACCATTGAAAAATTGTTATTTGGATGTTAATCTTGCTGATAATTCTATAAAGAGACCTTTGGGGAGGATTGATAATGTTCATATTACGGTTAACAATAACCTTGTCCCCGTTGATTTTGTTGTCTTGGATATTGAATGCAATGCATCTTGTCCTATTGTTTTGGGAAGACCCTTTCTTCGAACTGTTGGTGCTATTATCGATATGAAAGAAGGAAATATTAAGTATCAATTCCCTCTTAAGAAAGGTAAGGAACACTTCCCTAGAAAGAGAATCAAGATGCCTTTTGATTCTATTATTAGAAAAAATTATGATGTTGATGCTTCTTCTCTCGATGTTACTTGATTTGCACTTTCTTCGCCTAGCTGAAAGGCGTTAAAGAAAAGCGCTTATGGGAGACAACCCATTATTTTATTTCTGCAATTTTTGTTTTATATTTGAGTCAAGGTGCTTGTTACTACTGTAGCAGTACCTTTGTATCTTTATTTTCATGCATTGTTGTGCCAAGTAAAGTCTCTAATAGAAGGTTGATACTAGATTTGGATTTCTGCGCAGAAACAGATTTGTTAGCTGTCACGAATTCGCGTTTTTCTCTCTGTAGAAGAATCAAAAAATCAGCGAAAATTCATGCACGATCCTCAGATATGTAAGCAACTTTCATTAGTTTTGAGTTTTTCCATCTGAGCAAGTTAAGTGCCTCAAAAAAATTCGTCTTTACGGACTGTTATGTTTTGACAGATTCTGCCTTTTATTTCGCATTGCCTCTTTTACTGTGTTTGATTGGATTTCTTTGCTCCATTAAATTTTAGTAGCCTTGGGTAATGTCCAAAAGTGTTAAGAATGATTGTGTCCTCTCTGAACATGTGAATTTTTGATTATGCACTAACCCTCTAATGAGATTGCTTTAAGTTTGGTGTGGAGGAAGTTTTCAAGGGTCAAGAGAGGAGGATGATATGATATGATCAAGAAGAGTGAAAAGTCTAAGCTTGGGGATGCCCCGTGGTTCATCCCTGCATATTTCAAGAAGACTCAAGCATCTAAGCTTGGGGATGCCCAAGGCATCCCCTTCTTCATCGACAACTTATCAGGTCACCTCTAGTGAAACTATATTTTTATTCCGTCACATCTTATGTTCTTTACTTGGAGCGTCTGTTTGATTTTATTTTTGTTTTGTTTGAATAAATTCAGATTCCAACAATCCTTGTATTGGAGAAAGACACGCTCTGCTTTTTCATATTGAACACTTGTGTTCTTAGCTTTACTTTAATGTTCATGGCGAAGTTGAAAACCGCTTCGTTGATTGCTATTTGGTTGGAAACAGAAAATGCTTCATGTGGTAAATGGTATATTGTCTTGAATAATTTGATACTTGGTAATTGTTTTAAGCTCTCATAGATCATGTTTAAGCTTTTGCATCATGTAGTTTAAACCTATTAGTGGAGAACTACCGTAGAGCTTGTTCAAATTTGGAGTGCATGATTGGTCTCTCTAAGGTCTAGATATTTTCTGGTAAAAGTGTTTGAGAAACAAGGTGACAGTGTAGAGTCTTATAATGCTTGCAATATGTTTTTATGTAAGTTTTGCTGTACCGGTTCATACTTGTGTTTGCTTCAAACAACCTTGCTAGCCAAAGCCTTGTACTGAGAGGGAGTGCTTCTCGTGCATCCAAAACCTTGAGCCAAAACTCATGCCATTTGTGTCCACCATAACTACCTACTATGTGGTATTTTTCTGCCATTCCAAAGTAAATTGCTTGCGTGCTACCCTTAAAAATTTCATTCTTTGTCTTTACAATACATAGCTCATGGGAAAAATAGCTTCAAAACTATTGTGGTGATGAATATGTTGCTATGTATCTTAGTTCTTATAAGTTGCTTGTTGAGTGGTAACCATGTTTCTGGGGACGCCATCAACTATTACACCTTTGTTGAATATCATGTGAGTTGCTATGCATGTTCGTCTTGTCTGAAGTAAGGGTGATTTCTCATGATTAAATGGTTTGAGTATGCATATTGTTAGAGAAGAACATTGGGCCGCCAACCAAAGCCATGTATCATGGTGGAAGTTTCAATTTGGACATTAATCCTCAATCTCTTATGATAATATTATCTGTTGTTGAATGCTTAAGCATTAAAGAGGAGTCCATTATCTGTTTTCTATGTTGTCCCGGTATGGATGTCCTCAAGTTGAGATCTATCAAAACTGAGAAATCAAATGTGATCTATCTCCTTGGACCTTTGTACAGGTGGCATAGAGGTACCCCTTTGTGACACTTGGTTGAAACATATGTAATGCAATGATAATCCATGGAAATCCGAGCAAATTAGGACAAGGTGCGGGCACTATTGGTATTCGATGCATGAGGCTTGCAACTTATAAGAGGTTTTATGCATAACACATATGAATTATTACTACCGTTGACAAAATTGTTTCCATGTTTTCAAAATAAAAATCTCTAGCACATGAGTAATCCCTGCTTCCCTCTGCGAAGGGCCTTTCTTTTACTTTATGTTGAGTCAGTTTACCTACTTCTTTCTATCTTAGAAGCAAACACTTGTGTCAACTGTGTGCATTGATTCATACATACTTGCTTATTTGCATTCATCATATTACTTTGTGTTGACAATTATCCATGAGATATACATGTTACAAGCTGAAAGCAATTGCTGAAACTTAATCATCCTTTGTGTTGCTTCAAAACCTTCTATTAAGAATCTATTGCTTTATGAGTTAGATCTTATGCAAGTCTTTTGATACTTGTCTTGAAGGTACTATTCATGAAAAGTTTTTGCTATATGATTCAGTTGTTTAGTCATTATATTTTTGTTAGCAAACCATTGTTTTGAATCACTTCATTCATCTCATATGCTTTACAATAGTATTGATGAAGATTATGATAGTAGCATGTCACTTCAGAAATTATCCTTGTTATCGTTTACCTACTCGAGGGCGAGTAGGAACTAAGCTTGGGGATGCTTGATACCTCTCAAACGTATCTATAATTTCTTATGTTTCATGCTAGTTTTATGACAATACTCACATGTTTTATATACACTTTACATCATTTTGATGCATTTTCCGGCACTAACCTATTAACAAGATGCCGAAGCGTCAGTTCTGTTTTCTGCTGTTTTTGGTTTCAGAAATCCTACACAGGAAATATTCTCGGAATTGGACGAAACAAAAGCCCACGGTCTTATTTTGCACGGAGCCTTCCAGTCCGAAGAGGAGACGAAGAGGGCGACGAGGCGGCCACACCCTAGGGGGCGCGGCCCCACCCGGACGTGCCGCCCTATGGGGTGGGCCCCTCGACGTCCCCGACTCTGCCCCTTCGCCTATATATTCTCTCCGTCGCGAAAACCCTATTACCGAGAGCCACGAGACGGAAAAAGTTCAGAGACGCCGCCGCCGTCAATCCCATCTCGGGGATTCGGAGATCGCCTCCGGCACCCTGCGGAGGGGAATCATCACCGGAGGCTCTACATCACCATGCCCGCCTCCGGACTGATGCGTGAGAAGTTCATCTTTGGACTACGGGTCCATAGCAGTAGCTAGATGGTTGTCTTCTCCTCTTGTGCTATCATGTTTAGATCTTGTGAGCTGCCTATCATGATCGGGATCATCTATTTGTAATGCTACATGTTGTGTTTGTTGGGATCCGATGAATATTGAATACTATGTCAAGTTGATTAATTGATCTATCATATATGTGTTGTTTATGTTCTTGCATGCTCTCCGTTGCTAGTAGAGGCTCTGGCCAAGTTGATACTTGTAACTCCAAGAGGGAGTATTTATGCTCGATAGTGGGTTCATGCCTCCATTGAATCTGGGACAGTGACAGAAAGTTCTAAGGTTGTGGATGTGATGTTGCCACTAGGGATAAAACATCGATGCTTTGATTACATTACGCACCATACTTAATGCAATTGTCTGTTGTTTGCAACTTAATACTGGAAGGGGTGCGGATGCTAACCTGAAGGTGGACTTTTTAGGCATAGATGCATGCTGGATGGCGGTCTATGTTCTTTGTCGTAATGCCCTAATTAAATCTCATAGTAGTCATCATGATATGTATGTGCATCTCTATTCTGTCAATTGCCCAACTGTAATTTGTTCACCCCAACATGCTTTTTATCTTATTGGAGAGACACCACTAGTGAACTGTGGACCCCGGTCCATTCTTTTACATCTGAAATACAATCTACTGCAATCTCTGTTCTGTTGTTCTTCGCAAACAAACATCATTCTCCACACCATACGTTTAATCCTTTGTTTTCAGCAAGCCGGTGAGATTGACAACCTCACTGTTAAGTTGGGGCAAAGTATTTTGATTGTGTTGTGCAGGTTCCACGTTGGCGCCGGAATACTGGTGTTGCGCCGCACTACACTCCTCCACCAACAACCTTCACGTGGCCTTCATCTCCTACTGGTTCGATAACCTTGGCTTCTTTCGAGGGAAAACTTCTGCATGCATCACACCTTCCTCTTGGGGTTCCCAACGGACGTGTGCATCACGAGCCATCACAGATCCACCTAGGTGTTGCCCGATCTTTCACAGCGAGAACCCGGGTAGTAGATCCTCCCAACAACGCGATGAACGCAGCCTGGAGAAGAGGGACGAATCCAGCAAGCAACGGATCGATGAACGATACACCTCAAACCTGAGCTAGATAATCCTTGATGAACACAAGAACCTTCGCAGCGGATATATTTCGAACTAGATAAACGGCATCGCCGTACCCCCGGAGGGATGATACACGTGAACACACGCAGTGGTTTTTAACCTAAAACTGATCTACCCTAAACCCTAGCCATGCCATCTCCTTATATGAGGGAGTGGCCGGTCAGCCCTAGTGGGCCTCCCTAACTTGGCTTGGACAGGCCCAAACCAAAACTGACTCAATCTTATAAAAACCCTAATTGGCCCATATATGACCATTACATAAAATAAGATAACTAGGCTGGCGGAGTCCTGAAATTGGGCTCCACATAGGCCTTCATGCCCGTATCACAAAATATGAACTTGAACCGTCAAACTAGGGAAAACATGGGTATAGGTGCACCTGATTTAATATTTTTTTGTAAAATGCTATATAAATATTTAAAAAAATACAAATTATCCATGCCCTTATATGTCACCTTGATAATTACTCGTGCAGATTTTTTAAGGGCAAATATGACCGTTTTTACATGATCTACATAAAAAAAGATAACTGAATTTTGTTATACTGTGAATAGTATATGTTCACGCCATATATTGCAAACTGTACAATTTATTATTTTTGTCTATATCACATATTTTATATTTTTTGGGTTCAGACTTGACATGCACCTTGCCAGCATATAGTTAGAGTATGTAATATAGTACGTATACGATAGAGAGTAGTACTCTGATTGTACACGAACACATCCTCGACGTTCATATTGCTGGTTCGATGGCCTCTTCGTCATCAACAACGTTAACGACATCCCTGGCCGCGGCTCTCGGAGCGCCGCCTACACAGCTTCTGACGCTTGAGAATGCCCTAGTTTGGAAAGCACTTATCGTCCCAGCCATGTGTGGCTCCCGCGTCCTGAACCTAGTTAAAGGGTTTGGGGATGCAATGGCAGAAATTCTGGAAGCTAAGGACCCCAACAACAAGAAAATCAAGGTTGAAAATCCGGCATATGCTCCCTCGATTGCTTGCGATCAACAGGTACTATGGTTCATCTTGACATGGGACAAGAAAATCAAGGTTGAAAATCCGGCATATGCTCCCTCCATTTTTGTGTCATTGAGAGCTGACCTGGGTTGATTGCCTTGAGACTTCTGTTGTAGTATGGGCTGCCATCAATGGTCTTGTTTCATCTCAATCATGACAGGACGCAACAACCCAGGTCAGCTCTCAATGACACAAAAATGGTGACTTGTCTGTTGCAATCTATTTTGCCAAGATGAAGAATCTCGCCTCAGAATTTGAGGTTGCTGGTAAACCACTCGATGATGATGAACTTATCTGGTACATTCTTTGTGTCCTTGGAAGCTCTTACAATACACTCAAGACAACTATCATCGCAAATCCTGGCACCTCTCTGTCCGATCTGTTTAGCCTACTACATGCCTTTGATCAATTTAACAACGCTTATGATGTCGTCGAAGGGTTCAGTTCCTCAGCCAACATGGAGCGTTGAGGTGACTCCCTCCCTCCAGCGTGTGGCCAGGATCGGGGACGCTAGGACGATCGCCGTCGCCAACAGGCCGACTACCGTGGTGGCCAACAATAAAAAGATGACTACCATGGAGGCCGACAGTAGTAAGACTACCGTGGTCGTCGCGACAACCATGGATGCTAGGATGACCATGTGTACAGTGGTGACCGTTGTGATTGTGATGGAGATCGACATGATGGTGCCATCGCCGCAATCATGTCGGCAACCATGACTGCCACCGTGATGATAGAGACCGACATGATGATGGTGACCGCCAACGTGGCCGTGCACTCACCCCCAATGTCAATATTACATGTAGAATTTGTAAGATTCACGAACATCTAGCAAGTGATTGTTGGTGGCGCTATGAAGGTGATAATGATAATGGTGGTGATATGAATAACCGAAGTGACGTGGAGACAACGATGTATCCCGAAGTTCACACTCTTTTGAGTGCTACTCTCCGTTGGAGCGGTGTGGAGGACAAGTCACTCCAAATGCACGACGGCCACCGTATTCTCCTCGAGAATTCCCACCAAAAGGGATGTTCTCGATCCACTATGGAACCTTAGGGTGGTCACCGAACCCGCACAAAGCTTGGGGCTATCTCCACAACTTAATTGGAGGCTCCCAATAAATCGACACAAAGGCCTTGCCCTTTAAGAATCTCCACAACTTAATTGGAGTCCTCAAAAATACCACAAAGACCACTAAGTCGTCTAGGGTCCAAAGACCCAAGGAACAAGCTCCGGGAACAATCTCCCGAAGAGAATATCTCACGAACTTTCACCTCCACGTATCACCGCGGGGAAGTCAAACCGATGCACCAAATGCAATGACAATAACACCACAAAGATGCTAAAATCCTTCCCTCTCAAATTCCAACAAAGCTACAAAATCTATTGGGAGAATAAGAGAGGAAGAACAAAAGAAGAGCACAAAGTTCCTCAAGATCTAGATCCCAAAGATTCACTCACAAAGAGATGATTTGGTTTGGTCAAAGTGTAGATCTAGATGTCCTCAAACTTTCTTTCAAATAGATGCAAGAAACATTGGTTGGGGAGAAAGATCTCAAGCTCAAGGATGAACAACAATGGTGGGGAAAATCTTGAGAGAGAGGATGAAGAAGAAGTGCCTTTTTTTAGAGAGAGAAAAGCTTAAATAGGGCTCTCAATTTTTTGGGGCAAGATAGATCCGGCTAAAGTCGGTAGTACCGCCCAGTGGGCCACGGTACTACCGCCAAGCCCACTCCCGCAACGGCTAGACAACGTGAGAGGCAAGTATCGAGCAAGGGGATCAGGGGTGCGCGGGGGCCAGCGTGGGGCATGCAGGGCCCAGCGATGCAGAGAGTGTCCATCGTGCGCGCGCGCGGGGAGGGGGGGGTGGGGGTGGCGGCCGAAGCGAGCTTCACGCGTTGGGCCCAGCATGGGGGCAGCAGGCGAGCGCCACACGCGGGTGAAGGGAAAAAGTGTGCGGGCGGGGCTAGACTACGTGCGTTGACCACGCAAGGTCAGGGCAAGCTGGGCCCAGCGCGGGTCTGCGGCTTGGGATAGAGTTGTGCGCATGAGTGGGGCCGGTACCACCGGCCTGGGCCGGCCAGTACCACCGTGCCTGGTACCGGTTTTGGTACCGGAAAAAGTCCTAGGTATACTGGGAGCAAGGCAAGCTGAGCGGTAGAGAGCCTGGTAGCGCGGGCGGTTGTATCGTCCAAAACAAAGTTCCCCTTTTTTCTTTTAAACTCAAACTTGAAATGCAAATAACTTGAGATTGGAAAATTTAAATGAGATGAAACAAATTTTGTCGAAAAGAGGACGATAAGAGCTACCCCCACAATACGAGATTGGAAACTAGTGGAGGTGATTTTATATGATTTTTAGAGTGAAACCTCTCAATACGAGAAACCTGGAAAAACACCGATATCAAAAACGCAACGAGTGATATACGCGAAATCCGTTTTCGATGAACTAGAGCTTGTCATAGAAATAACCACAAGGTCTAAAACACCACATGAATAAGATCCAAATAACATCCAAGAAAAGTTGATGTAAGAATGAAAAGGTGTGACCGCACTCAGAATGATACGATCGAGTTACTCTCGAGAGAGCCCCTTGATAGTACGACGTCTAGCCTATGAACCGATCACTCAACTAAACCACGGGACCGGGAAGAAATAAACCATATCAAGAGTAAACCTTAATCTTGCACATTCCAGATGACGATTTTGACCGCAACAAGATGGAACGCCTTTCTTGATTGTGCTTGCTTGATGAAGTCTTGCGGATTACTCCCCCATACTCCACTATGGGAGGACTTCTTCTTCGGTGCATCTTCACATATCCATGAACACATATGAATGGCAAGCTTCAAACATGTGAGCTCTCCGAGTTGACTCATCTTGAACTTGCACTTTATTTTTTCGTATTGCAACCTTGAAGCCAACTCATGGTTTAATCATTGCCTATATATGGACAACTCCTATGCAAGCATTAGTCCATAGGGATTGTCATTAATTACCAAAACCACACATGGGGGATCTATGCACTTTCATCGACACAAACTGGTATTCTAACACTGGCGCCACCAGCCACATCAAGCTCTCCACTCATGACAAGTATCAAGGGCGTGATCATGTTCACACAGACAATTCATAATGGTATGCACACTAGTCATATTGGTCATTCAGTTTTACGTACCCCAAAGAGCTCCTTTCAACACAATAATATCCTACATGTCCCTAATGCATCAAAGAACTTTGATCTGTCCATAAACTTGCTTTTCATAAGAATGTTTTTCTTAGTTTCACCCCTTTTTTATAAAGGACCACGCTACAAGGAGAATATTGTTTAGAGGTCCTTGCCAAGATGGTATTTATTCTCTATCTCCAATGGGTTTTCCAAGCATGCTTTTATTACAATAAAACCGCGAGCCTCTACATGGCATCGACATCTAGGACATCCTTCATCATTTGTTGTTCAACATATTCTTAGGAAACATCAACAAGCTTTCGTGTTCGCTTGAAATAAATCCATAAATACATGACTTGTCAACTTGCTATGAGTTATCCGTTGCCATATCCCATTCCCACCGGTGTTTTCACTATTTCTTTGAAAAGTGCTTTCTGATGTATGGTCTGGCACCTCTTTCTGTTGGTAAACATGCATACCATGTAAGATTTATTGATGATTTTAGTAAAACTACTTACTGAAAAATCGTTATGATGTATAGTCTTTCTTAATTTTCAACAGTATATTGACATTAACACATACATTTTCTACACACATGATTTATGCCTTTTTCTTACTCCTTCCGTTCCTTTCTATAATGCCTACAGTTTTTTGGCACGGAAATTAACGCAATAGTATTTTTTACAAAAGACCCCCTAGCTGAACGATTTGAGATCAACATAAAATTGGGAAATCCATATCTTCCTAACTTACCATAACAAATCCCACAAATCTCTCTTATTTATTTTCCATATATGTGCAACCAAGTTCAATTAAGGAAAGTAAAACATTGCTGCGTAATCTTAAGGAATCGTTAGGCCATGCATTAGGAATCTCAATTAATTGTTTCCAATTTTGTATGGATTTTTTCTCACGCATATTGTGTGGCTGAACGGGGAGGGGGTAATTGAAAAAAAGCCAAGCTACAACCTTATATTCTGAAACAAATGCCAAAAATCTATAGGCACTATAGAAAGGAACGGAGGGAGTATTTTTTATATTATTATTGAAAATAGGTTTTAGCGCATCCAAGAGCCAAAAATTCATGTCCATCAAACTAGGCCTTATACCGTGGGATTGGAATTCTGATTCTGCATTCTTTTGTCGCCATGGTCCTAGATTTGTACATCCTCCATTTGAAATTACGCGAGTCCACTTTATCTAAATGTGAATATATGTACTTGTTGAAATACGTCTAAATACATCTATATGTAAATAAAGTTAAGTTATTTATTTTTTAAACCGAGCAAGTACGTTTTAAATAGTGTTCGTGGGTGTGGATCACCTATCACTTACTCAACGAGTAGGGAGACGGATGCGGAGGCATTCCTCTCTGTCTCCCGCTTTTTTCTTCAGAAGGAATCATCGTTGCACATGAAGCACAAAACTCAGCCATAGTGCGGGCGGGTGGGGGCTCCTATATACCGACCACTGCAATGCCCGTACGGCACCGCTCAGCCCCCGCACGACCGAGGTGGCTTGCTAGGCCGCTGCCCAATATCATCAGGTAAACATTTTTCAAATTTAAACATTTAAATTTTAATATTTTTCGAATCTGAAAATAAGAATAAAAAAGAAACAGAAAAATAAAAAACAGTAAAACAGAAAAGAAAACCGGAAAAGGAAAAAAAATACCTACATGGCCAGGCCCACACCCATTGCAGGGGTGTGCGGTGCCTACCAGGCAACGACCTGGTCCGTGTATAGGTTACACTGGACTGGTGGCCGCGTTACTGCTGGTGGATGTCCGGCCCACTACCACGACGTATATTTACAATCTATATCGGGCCACGAAGTCTTACGCTGGGTTCAAAAGATGTGCGTCAAAATGGTCCATCAACTTACGGTAGGCCATGTCTACGGTGCCGACCCGTTCAGAAACGTTCCATGCTTTTTTTTTTTGAAATACAGAAACGTTCCATGCTCATTGGCCTTACATACAAAAAATAAAAAGAGGAACCGACTGATGTGAGTTCCGAAAAAAAAGGGGAGACTTGCTTTCCCTCCACAGATAAAAAAAAACCAAAGACTGCTCAGAATGAATAAATGATCGAAATTCCATTTCTCATCTTTGCCAAGCCGACTTCACATGTACAAAACCGAGGCATCTCCTGGCGTTATCAGTCCAGTGCATTCAGCAAAATTGAAACCTTTGCTTCGCCGTTCAGAAAGGCAGATGCCTGAGGGATCCGACGGGCAGGAACCAAGATGCGGAGAAAGCTCCCAGATTATAAAAAACGAAGCATCTTCAGGTTGTTCAGATATGATTTTTTTTCGATAAAGGGAATATATTAATATCAAAAGGATATCAATTACACCCTCTGACAACGCACCACTAATAACTACGGATGCACACAGCCAAAAAAAAGGAAAAGAAAACTAAGAAACAAAAGTCCCTATAGTATCTTGGGCCTAACAACAATAATCATCCGCCAAGAAACACTAATACGACTCTCCAACAGCCTCAAGAAGGAACAGTGCGCTAACACCATCGTCGCCGATCAACGATCTTAAGTTTTCACCCGAAGATAGTCCCCGCTCTCAAAACAATGCCTCCAACAAGGTCATTGCCAGGGCACAATTAAGGCCAGGACCTTGGGTTTTCACCGAAAGATAAGACTCTGAACTTCACCGTGTTGTCGCCCCCACTTTCATACCGCTGCTGTGAAGCCGGAACACCAAGCAAGTCCCCAACGCGGAGACTTGAACCTCCCTTAGCTAGTCCTCCCCTCCGGCCTTCATGAACTTCTCTTCTTCCGACTTTCATCATGGATCCATAGTCACTTGATGTCAACACAGAAAAAGAGCTTCGCGCCGCTCCCTCCAGAATCAATCGGTCGGAATAAAAGCATGGGTGCGCACGACCGTATACCACCGATCCAGCAAACTCCAGGCAAAAAGCACTGTTACATTCGCCGGCGGAGCCTTCCGGAACTCAACACTCCGGCTAGATCACGAGTCCAGGCCTCCGGTAGGTCTTCCTCTTCACGCAAGAGAGACCCTAGGACCACCGCCTTTATTCAGGTCGGACCCCCACGTCGGCGACCATCCCGGGCTGGCCACTCCAACCCTCCGGCGACTCCGTCGCCGGCTTCCAAGCATCTCCATCTCGCCGCCGGAACGCGGTGATTGATCGATAGATCCACCACCACCAACCGCAGGCCGACCCTCTCCGGCGAAGAAGAGGGCCACCTCCACCGTCGTACCCAAGGCTGCTGCCCCGGGCGACCTCGTGTCGCGGGTGAAGCCCGAGATCGCCTCCACTCACCGGCGAGAGGCGGGGGGTGGCGCATGCCATGAGCCTGGCCGCCGCCCACCACCAGCCCCTGCCGAGTGCTGCGGAGAGCCGACGGGAGGAGGGAGACCGCAGCGCTGCCGCCCATCCCAACCGTGCCGGCCGATCCACCAGGGGAGAGCCGACGGGAGAAGGGGCGTAGCACAGGCCGCCGCCGCCCATCCCATCCGCGCGTCCGCCATGCGTCGAGGAGCGAGATCCGGCCGCCGTCCACCATGCGTCGACGAGGAAGGGCCCCCGCCGCCGCCACGCCCCGTGGGTCTTTGCCCCGGCGGCGCTACCGGCGGCGGCGGCTAGGGCTGGGGAGGCTGGGTGCGGGAGCTGATGTACCTTACGTTTTGCACTCTAAGTTACATTTTCTGTTCAGATATGATATCAAACACTAAGCAACTGCTCTCTATACCCCTATCCATCACGCATTATGCTCCTTGTTCAGGTTCACTTTCTTCCTGCAACCGGGATGTGGGTTTAATATTAGCACTGAGCTCCGAAGATGCTACCTACACAACTGTCCACACGTGTTGGTGGTCACTTGGTCTTGCAGGCCTGCCGCGAGATACACGGATGCGGTGGAACACAGAAACCACACCACACACAAGAGGAAGACATAGGCGATATATTCCATCTCATCTTTGCCAAAAATAAAAGGGGCCCGATTCCGCCAGCTTTGTCAGCATCACTCTTTCCCTTGTTCCTTCTCTCGGGATCGCGTGCCTCTCTGCGCAAACGAAACGATGGTGTCAAGAGCTCCGAGAGGGAGAAAGAACAGGAAAGCATATGATTCTTTCCAAGCACTTAACAAGCAACAACTGAATGTAATCTGCGCAAAAGATAAAGTCATGCTCCTCACTCCCTTTCATTGGATTCAGCACAAAAGATAAAGCTATGGACACAAGGAGTTCATTCCATGTTCCAAATGCATAGTAGTTTTAGTTTATGCTCCTCACGACTGGTCATCATTGCACACAATGCCCAGCCAATGCTCGACGAATCAAGGCAACAATTTGGAGGAGCAGATAAGCACCAGCATGCCGGAATTGAAGCGGAACCAAGGCACATATATCATGTCATGAATTCCATTTGCTTGCCTTTTAATATATAATATGAAGTGAAAGAACAGACTTATAATTGGTACACACAGGGATTCCCTGAACAGCTTTGGAGAGGACTGGTTGATCCAGATAACTGCAGCAAGCAAAATATACATATAGCAGGCTATATGCAACAACAAGGAGTACTGTCTTGGACCACTCCTATAGTTTCTTTTGAAAGAATTGTTACAATTTTCCTATGCAAAAGATTTTATGTATCAAGTTATAGTTGATTTTACTTGATTTATCCTACCAATAAATTTGTTAAGTCCTTTTTCTGCAAAAACAAGAAAATGCATCTTGCACTCGTGACTTGCAAGTTGCAACACAGTCCAAACATGAACTAGATTGCAGAACAAATGAAGGGCGAGATGACCACATGCTATTACTAAAACCTCCCAAGTTACGGAGGAATGGACCGAAATTATTATTGAATTATACCAAATATTCTGTATAACTTTGACTTTATGCCAGTTGAACTTATCTAGAACTGAACTCATGCATTTTTTTATCAATGCAAAGAAAAGACAAAGGATGGTTTAAAGGAAAAGCAACACAGAGCACTGAAATCAAGAAACTAATCTTCAATCTTAAGCTCCTAGTTTATGCGCCTTATTTTTTTTTTTTTTTGGAGCCGGCAGGAGCTCTGCCTTTTCATTAAGAAGAGGGAAATTTGGCAAGTTTATAAGGGAAACTAGCCGAAAACCGATACAAACACAACACCGTGTCTGGTTTATAAGGGAAACCAGACAAGAGAAAACCAAACACGGCACAGTTTTTCTGGGAAAACCGGCGAAAACCCGCACACCTGGCCACACGACCTGGATAAACCAGGTCTGGAGCGCCGCCGAATGGCACCAGCACGACGGCAACAGCAAGCGCCACGACTGCCCGGTCCACGTCCCTGGAAAGGAAGTCAGAGCCGAAAGAGACGGCTAGGCCTTTCAAGCTTCGAGGGGTGAGGCAGGCCGCAAGGCAAGCCAGCGGCACTCGCGCACCGACGGAACACGAAAACGTCGACCCAAGCAGTAGCCAAGGCATTGCCGGAGGTGGCTCCCAAACATTCCAAAAAATGACGCCTCCAAGGAGGTGACGACGTCCAAAGACGCCGCCGTCATTCAATCCAGCGCAGCAGGATTTGGGTTTTCACCCCGGAATGATGGGCGGAGGTGTGTGAGGACTCCACGGCAACGCCTCCAAGGAGGAAAACGGCGCCCTCGAGCGTCGCCGTTGCCGGCACCGACCGAGTCGGGAAAGACTTTCGTCCGGAGACCTACAACACCGCCGCTGTCAAAGACAGCCCAAACTCCGGACGAGCACAAACCACCACAACAGGGGCGCCGCCCACGCCACGGAGACATACCCTACCGCCCACACGGCCAGAGGCATATCATCAACAAACCAAGTTCCCGGAGCCGCCGCTCCGGCCTCCACGCACGGTAGGCCAACTCCTCATGCCAACCTGCCGCCGTACCCGAGACGTTGCGAAACAAACGCCCGGTCCACCAAGAGCCGCGCCGCCGCGCCACCGTCCATGCGCCATGGCACACCTCTGCCATGGGCCTGCAGGTGCCAGCAAAGGCAGCCTGCCACACGCAGTGGTCCACCACGGCCACCGGGACACCGACGAAGCTGGGAGCAGCCTCCACGCGACCACCGCGCCGAGGCACCCCGAGATCCGCCGTCCTCCGCGCAACCTCCGTGCCGAGGCGAAGCCGGCCGCCATCAAACCCTCCACCACCGCGTCCCCGGGGCCGCCGCCCCGGCATGCCTGCGCCGGCGAGCCTCAAAGTCCGAGCAGGACCAGATCGGCCCCCTCCGGGCCTAGATCGGCCCAAGCCGCACCAGCCCGTCGACGCCCGAGCGCCGCCGGAGGCCCGCAGCGAGCCGCCGCTGAAGATCCTCCGCAGCCCCGCGCCACTCCGGGCACGCCGGGCGCGCGGCCCGCGCCGCACCACACCCAGCCTGCCACCACCGCCGTCGAAGCCCGGGGCCGCCGCCCCGGCATCCCGCGCCGCCAGAAACCACCAGGCCCGGCCGACGCCGCCCAGCCGCCGTCCGCGTTCACCGCGAGCTCTCCCCGCGCCGCCTTTGGAGGCCGGGGCCGCCGCCACCGCGGCGACGTCAGCGGCAGCGGCGGAGGGGGCGCCACCAGGGAGATCCGGCCGGCGGCGCTGATAGGTTTCCCCCGAGTCGCTCCGCTCGAGCGACGCGGGGGTTTATGCGCCTTATGTACAACAGATAGCAAAGGAACTCAGAAGACTGCTTCACACACATGCACAGCCTATTAGATTCGCCTATCCACTTTCCTTTTGCCTGATAGCTGAACAAGTACAAAACTTACCAGAGGAGACAAAAGGGAATCATATGCTTATTCCATACTTTGCTTTTGTGCAGTCCCAAGAAAGGCATCTGTGATAGAATGAGTTCCTTCTTTGCTTTGTTTGCAGGCAAAACATCAACCAGTTCTTCTTCTGGATGCCTTCGGTCAATAAGGAATTTAATTTTTTTGCTTTCATATGAAGTGATAATTATATGCCTTAGTCAAATGTATGTTGTGCTTGAGTATGCTGAAAATATACAAGAGGCAACAGCATATGTGATATTGTGATTGCAGAAAATACAGAATACTAATTAATGCTAACCAACTAAAGATGACGTTTCATTTTCATGTTGTAAGCACGGTGGAGAGTGGAATTAGTTCGAAGGCCACTCCCAATGCCTCGTTAAGACGGCATCACTTAGTGCTTTACATGTTTAGAAACAATGATCACAACGCATTGCATCTTAGATAGGCTTGGCATATATTATAGTAAACCCTAACTGTATTAAGATTGCTTGAATCTTATTGGATGATAGTACTCCCTCCGATCAATAATAAATGTCATGTTTTAGTTCAAATTTGACTAAAAATTAACTAAAACCACGACATTTATTATGGCGGAAAAGCTAGACTAAATGTGTTTACGGAAACTGCTTACGGGAATGATGCGGTAGCAACCAATTGATTCATTTGATTTTTTCCTTCCATGATTTCTGGGCCGTGAACCTACCAAGTGATTTCACGTGAGCCCGGAAGTCCAATCCCATAAAATTCTGTCTGTAGGTGTAGTGTTACTCTTATTATGGATCAGAGGGAGTACAAGATTTAGTGATCCATGCATTGCGTGAAGTGACTGTATCAAAGACAAGATACTATTTCATCATCCTTCCTCGTTAGTTGTACATCATATAGATAAAAATCTGATGTGTGTGCTAACTGCTAAGAGACACGTCATGGTGGTGTATTGTTGGAAGCTGCCTAAGCGAGTAAGATGTAGGGTAAAGACAAAACTACAGCCCGCTGCATAAAGTTCTCCGGAGAACAAGGTTCCCACCTTTTCCTATAAGACCAATAAATAACATGACTGTCTCTAATTATTCCCTTCATGCATGCCAAGTTAAAGCAATATAAACCATAATTGATGGTACAGATCAGAATGCAAGAGTATTCTTGGAATTGAAAAACGAAAATATTGGTGCGCGTAGGGTCCACAGGTACCTAAAGGAATAAGGATAATATCTCTTTTCAGTTGCTGTGAAGATTGGGTCAGGTTCGAGTGCTTCTTCCAACGATTCGAAATTCTCTTCTCCCTTTCCTGCCTTATAAGACCAGTACCTGCATAAGATCTTGACATGAGTAGTCGTAGAGTCATAGTTATTTAGAACAAAGGTCGTCTCACTGCCAGAGAATAGAACTTCAAGGTACGGTGAACAATCCTTGATTACCAGAAATGGAGGGTTGATAAAGCTGCAGCGGAGAGTTCTTGGAAGGATCAGTCTACAAGCAGACATCAGTACTGAAAAGAACTGAAAGAGGTACAAATCTATGAGATGCGTCAAGTACTCAAGTGTCATGTTGTACATCTTGCTCATATAAAGGAGATATCTTGCTATATATCCTAACCTGCGATATTTTTATTCAGATGTATCATCATCAACAACAGCTCAAGAGCCACAACCAGCTCTTGTCTTCTAGGCAGACCTTCCCTTCAGAGAGGCACTTACTTATGCAAGGAGGAATTATTCCAGGAGAGTCAGGGCTTGTACTCTCAACTGATGCTAAGCCTAGGTTAAAATGGACCCCAGAGCTACATGATCGTTTCGTGGAGGCAGTAAATCAACTCGGCGGACCAGATAGTAAGCATGCACTACTGATACCTTTTTTTTGCCTTAGAAGCAACTGCATCGATGCTATCATCTAAACACTTGCAAATCTCTGCAGAAGCCACCCCCAAAACTATTATGAGGCTCATGGCTGTCCCTGGACTAACATTGTATCATCTTAAGAGCCATCTCCAGGTAATACAAAGAATTTCTAGTATAGCTCTGCCATAATAGTCCGCATATATGTCTTCAAGTAAGATACTAAATTGTTTTTTTCTTTCACCTAGAAATACAGACTCAGCAAAAATCTCCATGGTCAAGCCAATGCCGGAAATTCAAGAAATGGTAAGTACAGCATAATCAAGCTACCAGCATATATCATTACGCTTGACACTGAACTTCCTTTTCCATTTGCCAGCGGTAGGCTGCACCATAGCAACAGAGAAACCATCTGAAGGAAATGGATCACCAGTCAGTCACCAACTTAATATGCAGACAAACAAGTAAGAAATAATTGAATCTGTTCTTGAGTGTGTTCACAGAAGGTAACAGTTTGCTATTTTATTAGATCGATGCACATAGGAGAAGCCTTACAGATGCAAATTGAAGTGCAGCGACGACTACATGAGCAACTAGAGGTAAAAAAAAGCTGCATGCTATAAACTATATGTATTATAAAGTCACTTTTACATCCCTTTGCAGAAATATGATTTATGCCTGACTAGTTCATTTCATGGATAAATAATACTATAATTTGAATTTTATGGCTGCCTATCCAATAAATGTAGGCTAAACAAATATCTCTGGAGAATATGCACTAGAGACACGAAAATTTAGCTACATCCCACAAGAAAATATCAAATTATAGTATCATGGATATACGAACTGCACACGGGAAATTCAGTTGGAAAATGGACGTTGTATAAAAAGTCCATGAACCAAGACCAACTTAACAATGATTAGCCATCATTTTGATATTTTATAAGTGAAAGGCACATCACTGCTACAGTCATGTTTACTTTTTGTAATATTACAACTCAATTGGGAAATTACTTCATTTTTATATGTTATGGACGTTTGATTTCTTGTTTACTGATAGCTTAACCTTATTCCTGCTTAAGATGATGTGCTCTATGTCGCGCATAGGTTCTATGCAATAAAAGAAGGCGGAAACACTCCTGCAACCAAATTGTCTAGGCAAATAGACTGTCTTGAAGTGTATGTGATTCTTGTTATCTTTGTTTTCCATAACTCAATCTTATAATAATTGTAAGCTCCAAACTTTACATACTTTATTGGACAACTTGAGGTCCAAATTGTAGCTTTATATTTAAAAAACATAAATATTTTCTTTTCGATATGTATTGTAATAAAATTCGTTTCTTTTTTGTTTCTCCTGTTGCGGAAGTGCTTCTTTGCACTTCTTGTACATGGTCTCTAGGCAGAATAACACATAATTAGGTAGAAGTTCACCACTACTGTAATTCTCTGAATGAAAAGAAATAAACGATGCAGTAGAAAATAAATACCAATCTCTGGTACCTTACGCTTCACAAACTAATGATGCCATTCAACAGGTACAAAGACACTTGCAACTCCGAATTGAAGCACAAGGAAAATACCTACAATCGGTGTTAGAAAAGGCACATGAGACACTTGCAACGCAGAATACTGGCTCGGCTGGTCTAGAAACTGCAAAGATGCAACTGTCAGAATTGGTCTCCAAAGTATCGACAGAATGCCTCCATAATGCTTTTACAAGCTTTGAGGAGATTGAAGGATCACGAATGCTACAAAGGCATGCCATGCAACCTGGTGATGGATCAGTTGACAGCTGCTTAACTGCATGTGAGGGCTCACAGAAAGATCAAGATATCCTATCAATTAGTCTCTCTGCTAAAAAAGGAAAGGAGATCGGAGGCATGTCACTCGGTTTGCAAATGAAAGAAAGAGGACACGATGATTTATTTCTAGAGAAGCTAAGCAGAAGGCCTCCAAACCACCAAGAAGGGCGCGAGAGGAGAGACAGCTTGAGCATGACATGCCAGGCAACAGAATTGGATCTAAACATCAATGGCACAAATGATGGGCCTCGGAACTGCAAGAAATTTGATTTAAATGGGTTCAGCTGGACCTAGACAGCACGCGAGAGTGCCGATTTCGTAGCAGTGAGATCATGTGTGACGTAATAGATCTTCTGTTGACATTCCTCCCATTTCAAGAGCAAACAATCCACTGGAATAAGAGAGGGAATTGACAACTAGATGCTTCTTGCAAGCCACCGAAGTAGCCCGTGTAGATTCCGGGGAAAGTATTTGATAACTTGGTGTTCTCCTTTGTTATATGCTTTGTTGTGATTCTGTACCATAGGACAGAAATAACACGAATTTTGTTGCAACCCCATGCCCCCAGTGAGGTTATCTTTTGGAGTGCCTATTCTTCTGCCATCAGCAATATGTGTCACGCCTAGCCTAGACTCTGCTCACATCTAATGGATCTGCAAGACTAGCACCCGTGCACGGAGAGGGGGTTAGTTAAATCCCCACATCACCAACGGTCCAGTCTTGATCTCTAAAATATTTCGCAGGACTTTCACCTTCTACTAGTTACCGGAGATGGCAACGAACGAATCAAGGCTGCAATCGCTGAAACAGCGGCTCTAATTGCCACCAGGAATCGCGCAATCTATGAAAAACCCACTGAATCGCATTGCTGCGTAGGAGAGATAATCTCGGAGGGAAGTGTGAGTGCATACCGGCCATAGTTAAACGCCGGTTCTTCCCCCCTCTCTAGCTCCGCCAGAAAATTCCCCGGTTTGGAGCCGATATCAACTGGGGAAGGAGAAGAGTGGGATCTAGCTCTATCTGCGGCCTCTCCACGAATCCGAAAAGGGAAATAGATTCGGAGATTAGCCTTCGAAGATGTTGATGCGCGCCGTGGTTCGTAGCGGAGAAGGGTTCGTCTCCAGCCTGGAAGCGCCGGTGAAGACGACGAAGTGAAGAGCGTGGGCCGTCCATTTTGCCTGCGCGTGATGGGCGGGCTACGAAGTGCTGCGGTATGGCAGCCCATCAGGCATCAGCACATTTGCTAGTCACTGTCGTTTTGTTGGCCCATCGTACACTTTCCCAGGAGTGTTCTATAAGCCCATCTGGCCCTACCGATGCTGCTGAAACCGCTCGCCAACATTGTATTTCCGTCGAAATTGACAAGTGACAAGTGGTACTAAAGAATCAACAAAGGTAAAACTAGGGTTGCAAGAAGGGTTTTTTAGACCTAGGGCTCTGGGCGAGTAGGGTTTTGATACTCCTTGCCGGTGGGGGGTGGGGGGTCCTCTTTCTTCCCGACAAGATTCATCCAAAGTCTTGGCGGGGTTCAGCAGACCGGTTCCTTTGAAGGTCTGCAGCAGGGGTTGTTTCCGTCGCCATGGAGAGATCGGCTAACTCGACAAGCCAAGCGAGCGGGTCAGGAAGTAAGAAGGCAGAAGCGCGACGCTTTGTTGAATCGCTTGGGCATTGAGGAGGATGAGATCGACGATCTGGTCTTTGAATAGGAGGAAGAGGCTCCAAAAGAAGGCATCAAGTGGATGGCCCCGACCAAGGTCCATACAGAAAATTTGTTCAGCCCTCTAACCTTTGAACAACATGTGAAGAACCTCGCTTGGAGCCCGGCGAAGGATATTGAATTCCATCACCTTGAGGGTAATCTTTTCACTGTTCAATGTTTTTGTTTGGGAGATTGGCTTGAAGTTGAGGAAGCAGGTCCATGGTTGTACCGTCAGAACGCAGTAAGCATTGAGAAATACGATGGATTAGCTTCCCTTGAATCGGTTGATTTGAATTTCTTTTCTACATGGATCCAAATCCATAAATTGCCTATAGGATATCCTAATATTGCTTTGATCAAAAACCTGACGGAGAAGAAGGTAGGGAAGGTTCTTAAGGTTTGAAACTAATGTAAATGATCTCGGAAATTTTGTCCGTATGCTAGTCAAGTTGGATGTGAGGAAGGTACTGGCTCATTTTGTGACTATCTCGCATGAAGGTCAGCGCGGATTTTATCAGGTGAAATATGAGAAGATTTCTCATTTTTGCGGAGCTTGTGGATACTTCAGTCACTCCCACCTTAAGTGTGGTACAGGAGAACACGACAAGGAGATGCTGAAGTAGGGAGATTTTTTGAAGGTTGATTGGGAAACGTGGCATGGCCGAGGTTTTGTTATGGGACGTGGTAGAGGACGAGGCAATGGTAGAACTGGCCGTGTTTGGGAGGCAGCTGGTACATGAAGAGGAAATGACCCACGGGGTAGGGCTATGACTAGTTCTTGGAGGCATAATGTTATAGTTCCTGGGTCAAATTAGCGATCCAGACCTAGAGGACACGGCTACAAGCCCAGTGAAAACTAATGATATGGAGTTAGACAAGGATAACCTAACCATCCCACTTGCCAAACAGTCGCTGGCTATGCAAGTAGATGAAACAGATGATATTGGCTCAGGAAAAGAAGGCGGAAAATCTGATCAGGTCATTGCTATGTTGACAAATGGAAATATTCCCCAAGGGTCTCTCGACGGAGCTGCGGAAAAGGATCGCAAGAAACGAACAAAGAAGGACGGAGCTAACTCCACTTCAGCAAGATTGGAGGGGTCCCGTGAGGACCTCATCCGGGCGCAATGAAAATTTTAGGATTGAACTGTCAGGGTCTGAATGCCCCGACAATTCTTTCGCTTTTGGATCTCCAAAAGCAATGTGATCCGAAGGTTATGTTATTGTCAGAGTCTCACCTAGATGATTACCAGGCAGATTGTTTGAGAAGAAGATTGAAGATGGACTTAAAAATTGTTAATGGAAGTGATGGTAGAAGTGGAGGTGTCCTTCTATTTTGGAAGAAGTAAATCAAGATTCAGCTTTTATTTTCTGCACCGAAGTATATTGATGTCAAAGTGGTGGAGAGCCCCAGGAAAATTTGGAGATTGACGGGTATTTATGGAGAACCTTGATGGCAAGATAAATATAAGACTTGGGACAAATTGAGAGAGCTAAAAAATGATTATGATCTCCCTTGGGTCATTCTTGGTAATTTCAATGAAATCATTTTTTCTCTTGAGAAGGAGGGTGGCAATCGCCGATCTCAACTTTATATGCAAGCTTTTCAGAATGCTCTAACAGACTGTGACCTTGATGATATGGGTTTTTTCAGGGGACCCCTTTACTTGGAAGAGAGGAAGAATTCGAGAGAGGCTTGATCGCGTTATTTCCAACGGCAGTTGGGTAATGACGCATCCGATGGCCAGGGTTCATCACCTCGCTTAAATAAAAACGGAACACCGACCTGTCCAACTGGATACGGAATACTTAGAACCATCTGTTCCTGTCCAACAGGTACCCAAACGCTTTGAAGCTAAATGGCTCAAGGAGGAGGCTATTAGTCAAGAGGTGGAGCGCGCAGGGAGGCGGCTGGAAGTGCTACTTCGGGTGGAGTGATGGCCAAGCTAAATCATATGCATGCGGTGTTCCATGATTGGGATGGGAGGGTCCTAATATAAAACGGCCCAAACAAAGGTTAAGAAAGGCTCAACGTGAGCTCAACAAAGCTCTGAATGGGCCGATGTCTGATGAGAGTGAAGAGAAGGCAAAGGAAATGGCAAACCTCATCGAATTTTATTGGAACGGGAAGAGGTGTACTGGTCGCAATGGTCTAGAGAAAACTGGCTCCATCTAGGAGATCGCGATACCTCGTTCTTTCATAATTTTGCCTCTGCTCGGTGCAAGAAGAATTATATTAGAGGCTGATAAATAATAATGGTGATTGGGTGGAATGTATAGAACATCTAAAGCCGAAAATCTTTGATTATTTTACTAATCTTTTTTACTTCAGAAGTGCAAGGTGCCGATCCATCTATGTTAGAAAAATTCAAACCAAGGTCACGAAGGTTATGAATGATAAATTTCTTACTCATTTCACGACAGAGGATGTCAAAAAGGCGGCTTTCAGTATTAGAGATTTTAAGGCCCCCCGGCCCTGACTGTCTTCATGCGGTCTTCTATAAAAGGTTCTGGGGTATCTGTGGGGAGGAGATTACTCAGAAGATCCTCAAGGCCGTAAACAATGGGATAATTCCTGATGGATGGAATGATACTATTGTGGTGATGATCCCAAAGATAGATGAGCCTGAATTGGTCACTCAATTTCACCCTATAAGCATCTGCAATGTGATCTACAAGATTATCTCGAAGATGCTAGCTCTCAGACTTAAGGAGATTCTCCCTGAGGTGGTGTCTCCTACACAAAGTGATTTTGTCTCGGGCCGTCTCATTGCTGACAATGTTCTCGTGAACTATGAATGCGTTCACTCAATTAAAAATAAGAGGAATGGAAAATCAGGCTACTGTACGGTAAAACTTGACATGCATAAAGCGTATGATCGAGTAGAGTGGATCTTTCTAGAAAATATGACGAGGAAGCTAGGATTTGCTGAAAGATGGATCTCGTGATGATGGCATGTGTAAACAGTGTAAGGTACCAACTAAGATTTAATTCGGAAGAAACAAATATGTTTGTTCCTACGAGAGGCCTCCGTCAGGGGGATCCTCTCTCGCCCTATTTGTTCCTTCTTTGTGCGAAGGTTTATCTAGTCTCTTGTTGTTTCAAGAGGAGGTTGGTGGCATAGATAGGGTAAGGGTGTGCAAAAACGCACCGTTAGTTTCACACCTCCTTTTTGCTGACGATTCCCTCATCCTCATGAAAGCAGATATGAACAATGAAACATTATTACATAGTGTTTTGGATACCTATTGTGCAAATTCTGGATAATTGGTGAGTGTAGCTAAATCAAGTGTCTTATGTTCTCCTAATACTCATATTCTGATAAAGGCAGTGACATAGGCATCCCGAATGGGCCTGCCGAAGTTGGTACCCGGGGTTTACTCAAGGCCCACGACCCGAAGAAATGAAGCCGGAAGCCCAGTTACGGAATAGCTTGGAAATATAGAGTTGTATTAGGAATAATAACTTGTAACTATTGCGGGACGAACTCAAAGAGTCTCCCGGACATTGTAACTTGTACATCACGAAACCCTCGGCTCCTCCTCCTATATAAGGGGAGTCGAGGGACAAAGAGAGGATCGATTCATTGTCAACACAACCCTAATTTTCTAGTAGTCGAGTACTTTTCCGGCTGAAACCTTCGAGATCTACTTGCCCTCTACTTTCCTCGAAACCCTAGTCTACAACTTGTAGGCATTGACAAGTTAATCCCTTGTCAATTGGCGCCGTCTATGGGAATTAGAGGCGACAAGGAGCTGATCTCGATGTCACGTCCAACATCGTTGACATCTTCGGTGGCAAGCAACGCGATGGATAGAGGTAAACAGATCGAAACTGATCTAGTTGATTTTGTTCCTCACCCGCCCTCCCGTGTGGATGCATATGCGTATCTGGAGGAGCCCATGGAGATGACGTTCGGAAGGTTCCACTTCCGCGTCGGGAAGGAGGGATCTCACTGTCTCGCAATACCGGATTCATCGAGATCGGTCGCAGTCCACTCCGATTCCCCGGGATCGGTGTCGTCGTTCGAGTCTGGCGATGAAGAGATCTCGCCAACAATCTCCACCAAGCCTGCTTCAAGCGGAAAACTTGTCAAGATCTTCAGCAACATGTCCTTCGGGTCATCTGCGGACTCAAATATAAGCAGCGATTCAGACAGTGTCGATACTTTCGACTTCATCGACCGATCCACTTCTATTTGAGAGGTCCTCGCCGATCTATACGACGGTGTCACCGACCCCGATGAAAATCAAACTTCAACATATCATCAAGTTTATGCAATTGGAGAGGCAAGTCGATCAGAGCCGGAGACGTCAGAGGCTTTCGATGATTTGGGAAATCCATACGTCGATCCCGCTGATCTCATCTGAGGTTTGGGCACCAAATACGTCGGGCCTGGAACGCGACAAAGGGTGCAAATCCCGCAAGCAGCCTGGGACAGAGCGGTAAGAGCCATGAACGGCACAGAGCCGATGAATACAACTGCAACAGCCGAAGAGTTGTAGGCGTATCAATATAAACTCGCCCGTGCTGGACGAGAACTCGAAAAAAGATAGAATTGAACTCGAAAAAAGGACAGCCGCTGCTTCCGTGTCAAGGAAGCGAAGAGCTGAGTTGAGTCGGCAGTCAGGAACTTCGGGAGATAATCAAAGAGACGCCCGTAACAGGGGAAGATCTCGGCTGCAGAATATACCGGAAGGCGAGAGGGAGCATCTGATCCAAAACCTCGACATGTCTTTTATATCGCTCGACACAAGAGGGAATATTATCCCCAAAACACCGGAAGCAGGATATATGGCGACACAGGCATACTGCCAAGTAGGCCACCTGCTGGAGATCCAAGAGAGGCATTATATAACATGGCCATGGCAGGAGTTGGAGTCATGGGAACGGCGTTTGCCAGTACAAGTACACCTCCCGAAGGAACTGCAAGACAAAATAGTCCACGACCTACAGTGGCAGTACAAGATCCTCCAAGAACGTCGGCAAGAGATACAGCGACAGGCACGGGTCGACAGGGCGCGACATGAAAGGAGAGAACGTCGGCAGTCACCTGAGGTAGATGAGGAGGATATGTGCGGTCTCCCTTGTTTTACTAGACGAGTTCGTAAAACGCGGGTCCCATCTGGATTCATGTTGCCTGACACCTATAAAAAGTTCGACGGGTTGCAAGATCCTGAGGACTGGCTAGTAGATTACCTGGAGACAGTAAAATTGACGGGTGGAACCAAAGCAACAGCTATGCAGAGCATCCAGGTACACTTGAGTGGGGCAGCGCGATCATGGATCAAAAAGCTACCACCTGGATCTATCGACAGCTGGGAGACCTTTGAGGACATGTTCGTGAAGAACTTCTTGTCCACATGCAAGAAACTTGCGTCAATAGAACAATCGAGAGCCTGTCGACAGAAGTATGATGAGTCGATGAGGATGTACATCCAGAGGTGGAACATTATCAAAAACTCGACAGAAAACATATCTGACGAGAGGGCGATAGATGCTTTTGTCGCTGGGATCCGAAGAAAGGATTTGATCGAGGATTTGGGAAGGACTAATCCAAAAACAATAGCAGCACTCATGGAAATAGCGAATCGCTGGGCAGATGGAGAAGATGTTGTTAACAACAAGCGACATAGGTCGCCTGAGGACGATCGTAATCGAAATATTCAAAATAGACGGCGTTTTTCTCGATTTGAGAGTATGACGGTCGGCCAAGTATCGGCTGGCCGAGAAATGTGGAGGAAATAATCGAGATGATTATCAAAAGAGTGGTGAACAGCGTAACGATTACAGGGATGGTCCCCGTCCTAACAGACAAAATAATGGTCCAAGGTTCTAGAAGCCGTATATATCTCCCGAAGATATGATGAACGGACCATGCCAAATGCACTTTTATCTCGACAACAACGGAAAGAGGCAGTCGGGGCACTTGCAGAAGGATTGCCGAACTTTCCAAGCACTGAATAGATACGCAGGGCATGCCAACGCACAGGCAGCAAACAGAAACCCCTAGGGACCAAGGAGTGAGATTCACCTGCCACCTCCTCCCGCAATCACGGACGAAAATCGACACCAGTTACAAATAGCGGCAGCCCCAATGAATGGTCCTTATATCAATACCAATGGGGAGGTCTCGATGATTCAGAAAGGCCGGCCATCAAATAGAGCTCAGAAAGTGATTTCGCGACAAGTCTTTATGGCAGAAAAGATGCCTCCACCAACAATCGAGTACCTGAATTGGTCGGGACAGGACATCGGATTTACAATAGCGAACCACTCGCAGCAAGTTCCTCGACCAGGGCAGTCAGCTTTGATTTTGCCGGCAGTGATCGCAGGATTCGACGTCTCACGAGTGTTTATAGATGGAGGCAGCAACTTAAACCTCATGTATGCAGATACGTTGAGGAAGATGAACATATCCTTGGCGAATTTAACACCAACTGACACACAGTTCCATGGTATCACACCTGACAAACCAAGTTACCCATTGGGAAAGATCAATCTCGACGTCCAGTTTGGAACCCGAGAAAATTACAGAAGAGAGAAGTTGGAATTCGAAGTTGTGGATTTTCCGTCGCATTATCATGCTTTGTTGGGACGACCTATGTATGCCAGATTTATGGCAGTACCACATTACACATACCTGCTGTGGCGACTCCCCGGACCCAAAGGCCCAATTACAGTAAAAAGCAGTTTCGCGCTAGCAGATAAGTGCGACAAGGATTTTCATCGGTTGTCAGAAACTTTCGGGATGCAAGCAGAATATCTGGCATCAAGGCTAACAACTGATTACGACGTATTGCCAGATGGAGGGAGGCCGCTTAAGGAACCAACCTTTGATACCACCAAGAACTCGAAGGAAGTACATATCCACCCGACAGATCCCAAGAAAATGACAGCTATCGCAACAAACATGGATATCGCATAGGAAAGCGCGCTCATCGAGTTCCTCCGTGAGCGCTGGGAAATCTTCGCATGGTGTCCAGCTGACATGCCAGGAGTGCCCAGGGAACTTGCCGAGCACCCCGTTAATTTGGATCCATTGGCTAGGCCAATCAGACAACCTTTGCGGCGTTTTCGAATCAAGCCGCAAAGCTATGCTCGATTAATCGACTCAGAGAAGCTGGATTTATCAAAGAGATACATACAGAGGCCACGTGGGTAGCTAACCCAGTGTTGGTCCCAAAGAAGAACACAGAGGTCCTTCGCATGTGCGTCGACTTCACGTGTCTCAATAAACATTGTCCAAAGGATCACTTCCCCCTACCAAGGATCTATCAAAATATCGACTCCACGGCAGGCTGTGAACGTCTTTCCTTCCTGGACGCATATTCTGGTTATAACCAGATCCGATTAAAAGAAGAAGATGAGGTCAAAACAGCTTTTATAACACCTTATGGCGTGTTCTGCTATAGAACAATGCCTTTCGGGTTGAAAAAGGCGGGAGCAACATACACTACAAGAAAAGTTGCCATGGCCGACGAAGTTGAAGTCGCGCCGTGGTTGCTGGTGCACCATGGCCGACGATTTTTGGTCCCTCCGTGGTTCATGTCAAAACTTTTTTTTCTCGTTTTTGAGGCCACCTAGCCCGAAAGCGGCCAAAACGTCGCGTATGGTGGCCCGGGACGTGGTGCATCGCGAATTCTCGGGTTCGCCGGCCGAGTCAACGCAAATCCGCACCGCCCAGGGATGTAGGGCCCACATGGCAGCCTCTCTAGCATTGTTTTTTTCTTGATCGCGCCATCTCGTTCAACGCTCTCCGATCGAGCCGTTTACGATGCAGGATCATGGGTCCCGCTTGTCATCCTCTATGAACCAAAATTCCTTCTTTTCTTGGATTTTTTTGACCCCCTGATTTCTGGCTACTTCCTTTTTCTTGTGATCCCTTCCGCCTTGGAAACGTTGAGACCGCTGCAGCTAAATGGGACCCACATGTCATCCTCTATGAGCTATCAACTTTCTTTTCTTGGAGTTATTTTTGGCACCTCATATTTGGTCACTTGCCTTTTTCTTTCGATCCCTGCCGCCTCTCAAACGGTGATATCGCTGATGCTAAATGGGACCCGCATGTCATCCTCTATGTACTATAAAACTTTCTTTTCTGGATTATTTTTGGCACCTCATATTTGGTCACTTGCCTTTTTCTTTCGATCCCCTGCCGCCTCTCAAACGGTGATACCGCTGATGCTAAATGGGACCCGCATGTCATCCTCTATGTACTATAAAACTTTCTTTTCTTGGATTTTTTGGCACCTCATATTTGGTCACTTGACTTTTTCTTTCGATCCCCTGCCTCTCAAACGGTGATACCGCTGCTGCTAAATGGGACCCGCATGTCATCCTCTATGTACTATAAAACTTTCTTTTCTTGGATTTTTTGGCACCTCATATTTGGTCATTTGACTTTTTCTTTCGATCCCCTGCCTCTCAAACGGTGATACCTGCTGCTAAATGGGACCCGCATGTCATCCTCTATGTACTATAAAACTTTCTTTTCTTGGATTTTTTTTGGCACCTCATATTTGGTCACTTGACTTTTTCTTTCGATCCCCTGCTGCCTCTCAAACGGTGATACCACTGCTGCTAAATGGGACCCGCATGTCCTCCTCTATGTACAATAAAACTTTCTTTTCTTGGATTTTTTTGGCACCTCATATTTGGTAACTTGACTTTTTCTTTCGATCCCCTGCTGCCTCTCAAACAATGATACAGCTGCTGCTAAATGGGACCCGCATGTCATCCTCTATGTACTATAAAACTTTCTTTTTTTGGATTATTTTTGGCACCTCATATTTGGTCACTTGACTTTTTCTTTTGATCCTGCTGCCTCAAACGGTGATACCGCTGCTGCTAAATGGGACCCGCATGTCATCCTCTATGTACTATAAAACTTTCTTTTTTTGGATTATTTTTGGCACCTCATATTTGGTCACTTGACTTTTTCTTTCGATCACCTGCTGCCTCAAACGGTGATACCGCTGCTAAATGGGACCCGCATGTCATCCTCTATGTACTATAAAACTTTCTTTTCTTGGATTATTTTTGGCTCCTGATATTTGGTCACTTGCGTTTTTTTCTTTCGATCTCATGCCACGTTTGAAACTTTGAGGAACCTGCTGGCTCATGGGACCCGCATGTCATCCTCTATGTGCTATAAAAGTTTATTTTCTATGGTTTTTTTCACTCTCTGATTTTTGTCTATTTCCTTTTTCTTTTGATGCCCTGCCGCCTTGGAAACGTTGAGTAAGCTGCTTACTCATGGGACCCGCATGTCATCCTCTATGTACAATCAAGTTTCCTTGAATTATTTTTGGCTCCTGATATTTCGTCACTTGCCTTTTTCTTTCGATCTCATGCCACGTTTGAAACGTTGAGGAACCTGCTGGCTCATGGGACCCGCATGTCATCCTCTATGTGCTATAAAAGTTTATTTTCTTGGAGTTATTTTTGACCCCTAATTTCTGGCTATTTGCCTTTTTCTTTTGATCCCCTGCCCCCTTTGAAACGATGAGGACGCTGTTGGCAGGTCGGTCCCATATGTCATCCTCTATGAACAATACAAGTTTCCTTTGGTGGATTTATTTTTTACCCCTAATTAATTTCTGGCTATTTCCTTTTTTTCTTTGATCCCCTGCCGCCTTGGAAACGTTGAGGATGCTGCTGCCTCATCGGTCCCGCATGTCATCCTCTCAGAATGATAAATGTTTTCTTTTCTTGGATTTTTTTACCAACTGATTTTTGGTTTTTTATTTTCGATCCCCTGCCGCCTTTGAAACGTTGACGACGCTGCTGGCTCATGGGTCCCCGATGTCAGCCTCCCCGTACAATAAACATGTGATATCTTGATTATTTTGCAGACAATAAACAGTGTATTTCGCTCTGAGCTATTGCAAACGGATAAATTAAATCTTTATTTTTACAACATATATCTTGAATCTCCTTGTTTTTTGTTTTGGCGAAGCATAGGACTTTCCTGTTTTTTTTTTGAGAAAAATCCGAACTTTCATGTTCTGGAGTGGGCTGAAATTGTACGAGTCAAAAGGCCCAGAAGGATAGTTCGAAGGCCCAGATGTCCAGATGCAGCCCAATTGAAATCTTTCTTTTCTTGGATTTTTTTCACCCCCGATTTCTGGCTACTTCATTTTTCTTTTGGTCTGTGCCGCCTTGGAAACGTTTAGACCGCTGCTGCAAAATGGGACCCGCATGTCATACTCTATGTACAATAAAGTTTCTTTTCTTCGATTATTTTTGGCTCCTGATATTTGGTCACTTGCCTTTTTCTTTCGATCTCATGCCACGTTTGAAACGTTGAGGAACCTGCTGGCTCATGGGACCCGCATGTCATCCTCTATGTACAATAAAAGTTTGATTTCTTGGATTTTTTTCACCCTCTGATTTTTGGCTCTTTCCTTTTTCTTTTGATCCCCTGCCGCCTTTGAAACGTTTAGTAAGCTGCTGGCTCATAGGTCCCACATGTCAGCCTGTATGAACGATAAAGCTTTCCTTTCTTGGAGTTTTTTTGACCCCCTAATTTCTGGCTACTTTCTTTTTCTTTTGATCTCAAGCCGCATTTGAAACGTTGGGACCGCTGCAAAATGGGACCCGCATGTCATCCTCTATGTACAATAAAGTTTCTTTTCTTGGATTATTTTTGGCCCTGATATTTGGTCACTTGCCTTTTTCTTTCGATCCCATGCCACGTTTGAAACGTTGAGGAACCTGCTGGCTCATGGGACCTGCATGTCATCCTCTATGTACTACAAATGTTTATTTTCTTAGGTTTTTTTTCACTCTCTTATTTTTGGCTATTTCCTTTTTCTTTTGATCCCTGCCGCCTTGGAAACGTTGAGTAAGCTGCAAACTCGTGGGACCCGCATGTCATCCTCTATGTACAATCAATTTTCTTTTCTTGGAGTTTTTTTACCCCCTAATTTCTGGCTACTTTCTTTTTCTTTTGATCTCAAACCGCATTTGAAACGTTGGGACAGCATGTCATCCTCTATGTACAATAAAAGTTTCTTTTTTTGGATTATTTTTCACCCTCGATTTTTGGTCACTTGCCTTTTTCTTTCGATCTCATGCCGCCCTTGAAAACGTTGAGGAACCTGCTGGCCCATGGGACCCACATGTCATCCTCTATGTACTATAAAAGTTTCTTTTCTTTGATTTTTTTCACCCTCTGATCTTTGGCTATTTCATTTTTCTTTTCATCCCCTGCCGCCTTGGAAACGTTAGTAAGCTGCTGACTGGTGGGACCCGCATGTTATCCTCTATGTACAATCAAGTCTCTTTTCTTGGATTTTTTTTACCCCCTTATTTTTGGTCACTTGCCTTTTTCTTTCGATCTCATGCAGCCTCTGAAACGTTGAGAAGCTGCTGGCTCATGGGACCCACATGTCATCCTCGATACTATAAAAGTTTCTTTTCTTGGATTTTTTCACCCTCTTATTTTTGGCTGTTTCCTTTTTCTTTTGATCCCCTGCCGCCTTGGAAACATTGATTAAGCTGCTGACACAAGGGGCCCGCATGTCATCCTCTATGTACAATCAACTTGCAAGATCTTGGGGCGGAAGAGCTTGTATAAGTGGGACCCATATGTCATCCTCTATGTACAATAAAAGTTTCTTTTTCTTGGATTATTTTTTGCTCCTGGTATTTGGTCTCTTTCCTTTTTCTTTCGATCTCATGCCGCCTCTGAAACGTTGAGTAAGGTGCTGGGTCATGGGACCCGCATGCCATCCTCTATGTACAATCAACTTTCTTTTCTGGGAGTTTTTTTACCCCTAATTTCTGGCTACTCTTTTTCTTTTGATCTCAAGCCGCATTTGAAACGTTGACACCGCTGCTGCAAAATGGGACCCGCATGTCATCTTTTATGTACAATAAAGTTTCTTTTCTTGGATTATTTTTGGCTCCTGATATTTGGTCACTTGTCTTTTTCTTTCGATCTCATGCCCCCTTTGAAACGTTGAGGAAGCTGCTAGCGCATGGGTCCCGCATGTCATACTCTATGAACAATAAAAGTTTCCTTCCTTGGAGTTATTTTTTACCGCTAATTTCTGGCTACTTCCTTTTTCTTTTGATCCCCTGCCGCCTTGGAAACGTTGAGTAAGCTGCTGACACAAGGGGCCCGCATGTCATCCTCTATGTACAATCAACTTGCAAGATCTTGGAGCGAAAGAGCTTGTATAAGTGGGACCCATATGTCATCATCTATGTACAATAAAAGTTTCTTTTCTTGGATTATTTTTTGCTCCTGATATTTGGTCACTTTCCTTTTTCTTTCTATCTCATGCCGCCACTGAAACGTTGAGTAAGGTGCTGGCTCATGGGACTGTACAATAAAGTTTCATTTCTTAGATTTTTTTACCCACTGATTTTTGCTAACTTGCCTTTTTCTTTTCGATCATATGCCGCCTTTGAAATTGAGGTCGCCGCTGGCTCATGGGTCCCACAAGTCAGCCTCTATGAACAATAAACCTTTCCTTTGTTGTATTTATTTTTTACCCCTAATTTCTGGCTATTTGCCTTTTTCTTTTGATCCCCTGCGGCCTTTGAAACGATGAGGACGCTGCTGGCAGGTCGGTCCCACATGTCATCCTCTATGAAGAATAAAAGTTTCCTTTTTGGATTTATTTTTGACCCCTAATTTCTGGCTATTTGCCTTTTTCTTCTGATCCCTGCCGACTTCGAAATGATGAGGATGCAGCTGGCAGATCGGTCCCACATGTCAGCCTCTATGAACTATAAATGTTTCCTTTGTAGGATTTATTTTTTACCCCTATTTTCGGGCTACTTGCCTTTTTCTTTGAAACGTTGAGGACGCTACTGTCTCATGGGTCCCACATGGCATCCTCTCTGAACGATAAACCTTCATTTCTTGTTAACGACAGGTTTATCAGTATTATTTTCGCAGACTAATACAAGCTCTTTGGCTCCAAGATCTTGCAAGTTGATAGATTAAATCAAGGAATTATTAGGATATGTTTTAAATTTCAAATCCACTTTATGAATTTTTAAAAATACCGTTATCCATGTGGGTATGGAGCGATCAAGGATTTTCATATTGGGCATGAGCAGTTTCAAAAATTGGAACCCTATAATTCAAAATAAATAAAAACAACTTTTATGTAGAATCTCCGTGTATTTTTTTTTGCCAATCATAGGATCTGTGTTTCATTAGAAAAGGGCCGAAATTGCATGAGCAGAAAGGCCCATTTGCAGTTATTGGGCTTCGACGGCCGGAGCAAGTAGACCGATAACAATTACCATGTAGATGTTCCTTGGCAACCCAAAAGTGAAATATTGGGCCCAACAGGGGAAGGTTGAACAGTACTTTTTCTATTGGGAAGGTGGTACATGGGGTTATCCTGACAAAAAAAATGGAACATGGGTTACTGAAGGTTGCCCATTTGTGCCTAATATGTTTGTCAGCAGGAGCTTTACCTTCCGCCGCCGCCGCTCCGCTTCCGCCGCCGCCGCCATGCCTCGTCGCGGGTCGAGCTACCGGTACGGCGGCGTCTCGAGCTCGGGGTACCGCAGCGTCCGCGCGCGCCCCAAATTAAGGTACTTCCTCCTCGGGACGGCACCTACGATAGGCTCGGCTGGCCTTGGGGCATTTACCCCTAGCCTCTTCCATGCTCAAGTTTTTGAAATGTTTCTGGCTCTGTTCAACACTGGATCAAATTTGTCAACATGACCATTCTTATGGAGTAGCAACGAGTTGAATCTCTCAAAACTCTTTAAGTTCTGCAATATAACGACTAATTGGTACTACCTTATACAAAATGATTACATATCCTTATTTTGGAAGCAAGCAATCACACACTTATAGTTTGCTAGTCAGCTGCACGTAACGTTAAAAATCGGCAATTATAATGAATAAACCTGTAATTTTCACTTAAAATGCATTAAGGAGCATCAAATTTGACAAATCAAACCATGTCGTACTGAAAATTGACATGTCTTTCTCATGCAGAAATGTAAAATTATCCATGCATGTGCGTTTATACAGGTTAAGTTTTGCACGTATTATTTTTTGTAACTTTTCTGACTACCTTCAAAGCTCCAATCCTTCTTCATCATCTTTGTTGTACCGCACTGATGCAAGTGAATGCGAGCTGCTCGCCAGACGCGACTTCGTGTCCGATATGTGTACTATGCCTTCTCCATCTAGTGCTAGTTACGCCTCTGTGCTAATTAATTCAGCACAAACCTCTGTCATTGCAGCTGTGACTCACCTCGACCATTGGAGCCCAATCACAAGAGCGAGCTCAGTCTCAACCAGAGAGGCATGTGTCTCATGGTTAGCTATCTACAACTTGCTGTCTTACTAAAACCGTGCCTATCATAGAGATCACCTCGCTGGTGTAGCAATGGCTGCAAGTAGCTGCTAGCATGAGCGAAGGGGATAAGGAAGAAAAGATTAAAAAATGGGGTGGGGCCAACAAGCAGGAAAGCTATCTACTAGCTTTATGGATGTTTCTGGAATTGGGTAGAAAATAGTAGATGACACTGTAGCAGCGAATCCCAGAGACCAAGGCCGTTGGATGATGTCTAATGAACGGCAGAACAAAATCGGCGAAATTAGCTTGAATTTTGATAATAAATCTTGGGCATTTTCCCTCGAACATGATTTATCAACTTTGGGTAGTCTCTGGACTAGTCTCCCTCGTCCACCAATTATTATCATACTACTGCGGAAAGTTGAGGGCAGTCCCTAGTCCCGAGCACTTCGCCCACTTCCCCTGGCCTCATCCCAGAGATCTCACACCAACCACCTCACCGTCGACTAGCCGCCAGTCTACAGCCCTCCGAAGAATCCCCAATGGCGGCGACGCCCCTACTAGAGCGCTCCTCACGCGAGCGCATCATCGAGTCTGGCCCACATGTCTTCCGTGCCTGCCGTGTGTCGGCAAGCACGACCGACTTCTCCGTCGGCGAGCCGCCGGCCGTGGGCGAGGGCGAGGCGTCCCCGTACACTATGACAGTGCACATCTTCTTCTCGAGGACGTACGAGCTCAGGAGGATGGCCGGCCCCCTCCCTGCCCCACTGGATGAGGACGATATCACCACTACACCCTGCGAAGAGGTGGTGCTGGATCTTGGCTTGCCTCCGAGGGAGCTGCGTAGTGGGGGCAATGTCGTGCGAACTATGCGCGAGATTCTTGCCCGTGTATGGCTGCTCAAGAACCTGAACCTCACGGAGGAGGAGTGGGACATCATCATGCCTTACGATGTTATGCACCTGATGTGGCAGCAGGCGTGTCGTCGGCTCGGTGGCCTCCACTTCGACCTCACCCTTAGGGTGGACCACCGGCTCATCGTCAACTTGCCGGCGCTGCAGGACAGTTGGGTCCTAGTTGCGCCGGAGGACGGCCACTGCAGCATATGCATGCTGGGGCTGTCGCAGCGCACAACGGTGCGTCTCCGGGGATGCAAACACCCGTTCCATAGGAAGTGCATCTTCTCCTGGTTTGTAACGAACGCCAGCTGCCCTATCTGCCGCGATAAAGTGCTGACCCATCTTATTTTCGATTTGTAGCATAGTATGAATAAAAACCCTGTATGATAGGGATGCCATGCCAACTTGAATCCTATGTCAAGAGAAATTCTATTTGATTGTGGTTATAAGATATTCTGCATTAGTTTGATCTATTATCATTCTATTTTCCTATGGGATATGACCCTATGAATCAAACAGCATGGGATTACTTCCACACAATTAAGTTTGACCAACTTTTAGTAGGACAACAAACATAAATAATTAGTCATCATGGGATTACAATCCAACAGATAATTGTCTTCAGGACTCATACATTTTCCAAATAGAAAAATCAAAACAAATCATGGTTCTTCATCTCACAGCATGATACAGAGACAAGAGTCTAATCATCATCATCATCATCATCATCATCATCATCATCATCATCATCATCATCATCATCATCATCATCATCATCATCATCATCATCATCATCATCATCATCATCATCATCATCATCATCATCATCATCATCATCATCATCATCATCACCTCCGTCTTCATTCTGATATTCGTGCATGGTCTCATCCTGCTCGTCCTGTCCATTCTCCTCCTGAGATTCACCAGGTAGCTTCAGTTTATCCATCTCTTTGTCGACTATGCTAACCTCAACAGTGAAATCTACTTCTCCATCATGTGCAGGGATACCTGTATCCAACGAGGTTTCATCAATGTCAGCAACTTTAGTTTGCATACAACCAGCGAAATCATCTTGCTGGGCACCAATTATTGGATCCGCATTCTCATCCAAATCATATATGTTCCTTGCCACAAACTTTTGCACATACTGCCATCCTTTTCTAGATCTGTCTTCCAAGAAAAGTACCTTGGCCGCTTGAGGTACCAAAATATAAGGATCATCCTTGTACCACTGAGCAGTAGTATTGACTGATATGAAATACCCATCATTTCTGGCACCTTTGCCCTTGTTTGGATCTTGGTTGTACCAATAACACTTAAATAGAACCACAGATCGGACAGTAACCTTATCACTATAGAACAACTGAATAACCTCTTCTATGTGACCATAATGGTCAAATGACTCTGATCTCTTTTTTCTGGTTGTCAAGTGATCTCCACTGGTTGTGATGCCACTATTTCGTGTCTTCAAATGTTGTTCACGCTCATAGGAGCTGTAATGGACACCATTGGCATTGCAAGCTGCAGCTACCAACACCCTCTTATCTGGACCACGTGATAGGACAAGGAGATCAGCACTAACAGCGCCTGGATTCTCCGCATGGAGTTTCGAGATCTACGATTACAAAATAGACAAGAGGTCATCTCATGTGAAAACACATAGACAAGTCAGAGTGCAATTGAACATCTTACATATTTCTCAAACCAGTCCTGAAACCCACTCCCACGTGCCGATAGCTTTCCATTCGTTTCCATGTACAACCTGCAAAACATAGCCAAGTCAGCTGAATATATTTCATTTTGATACAAGTTCATAGTATATGCGAGGAACTGAGTAGTTCGTGTGCATAGTACTCACTTAACATATTCATCAGCCTCTGTAGCATTATTCAGCACATACCAAGACAGCTGTTCAAATTCAGACTGCTCTAATGTTTTTTCGGTCCTCTTTCCTATTAGCTCAACACCATGATTAAAAACAGATCCTCCAACTTCCAAAATTCTGCGACCCCGATTGAATCTGGTCTCAATATCAGGAATATATCTTGAGGCAAATGTATATGCTTCAGCAGCAATATACGCCACTGCAATGCAAGCCTCCGGTCTAGCTTTGTTCCTAACTGTATTCTTGAAAGTGCACAGTCGACGTTCTATAGGGTACATCCATCCATACTGTACCGGACCTCTTAAAAGTGCCTCATCAGGTAGATGAACAGCCAAATGCACCATCACATCAAAGAAGGCTGGAGGATATATCAGCTCCAGCTTGCACAGGATTACTGCTATGTCCACCTTAAGACGTTCTACAACAGCTCTGCTTAGAGTTTTACTACATATTTCCCTAAAGAACCTTCCCAACTCTGCAATCACGTTGTACATATTTGGCTTCACTAAATCTTTAATGCCAATAGCTAAAAGCCTTTGCAGCAGGATGTGACAATCGTGAGTTTTCAACCCTTGGAGCTTGTTTCCTTCAGCATTGAGACAATTTGCAATGTTGGAAGCAAATCCGAACGGGAACATCACACCTCGGAGGTACTCACAAAATAATCTCCTTTTAGGCATCGGCAATGTGAATTCCGCGCCTCGAAATTTATAATGTTTTTCCTTGCCTTTGTTCACTTTGTCATTACGATCCAGTTGCAAGTGCCTGTTAACATTCAATGTTGCACAATCAATCCTAGCATTTGAGCTATCTTTTGTCTTGGATGGAATGTTGAGTAATGTGCCGACAATGCTGTCACATATATTCTTCTCCATGTGCATGATATCAATATTATGCCGAAGCTTCTTACCAGCCCAATACGGCAAGTCCCAAAGAGTGGTCCTGCGCTTATAAAATATTCTCGGTCTATCATTTTCCATTTCCTTCCTCTTGGTACATGCTGCTATTTCACCTCCCATCTTCCTTTTGGTAGCTGCTAGACTCAGTTCATCTCCTCTCTTCTTCCTTTTTCTATCTGCTACTACTGCTGCTGCATCTTCTGTATTCTTCTCTGCTGTACCTGCTGTGGCGGCTGGTGGTTTTCCTGGTTTAACATTTCTGACCGCTTCTAGGTGCGCCTCCAACTCGTGACTCTTAAAGTGCTGCGGTTTAGTCTTTTTACAGGCCTGATCACCAATAAATTGCAATTTTTTTCTATTTTTTCGGAAACTGTGATCTAATGGAAGGAAACGGCGATGGCCCATATAGCATATCTTGTTTATTATCCTCACTGCCAGCTGATCAGTATCACAGTGAACACATGCATTATAACCTGATGTTACTCTGCCTGACATAGTGCCCAAAGCTGGATAATCATGGGTGCAATACAGTACAGCAGCACGTAATAGAAAATTTTGTTCTTTAGGTTGACACACATCCCGTGTAGGGACACCCTCCCATAATGTTTGCAAGTCTCTAATAAGAGGCTGCATGAACACATCAAAATCCTTCCCAGGAGATTTGGGACCTGGGATGAGTAAGGCCATCATACAGTTCGACTGATCGGTGCATGTCCAGGGAGCCTGGTTGTAAGGTGTAACTAGTACTGGCCACATGCTATACGAGTTGCTCATGTTGCCAAATGGGTTGAATCCATCTGTAGCAAGGCCAAGTCTCAGGTTCCTTGGATCTGCAGCAAAATCTGGATGATCCAGGTCGAATTGCTTCCATTCATCGCCATCAGCAGGATGCCTCAGTAAATCAGGGTCGGGCGTGAGAATCTCTTTGTGCCATCTTGTTTCCCGAGATGTTTGTTCTGAAGCAAACAACCTCTGCAATCTTTGTACAAGTGGAAAGTATCTCAGAACCTTCCAAGGAATCTTTTTCTTACCACCAGCTCCATCATGTTTCCATCTTGATTCCTTACATACTGGACATTCATCGAGGTCATTATACTCCATCCAAAACAGTGCACAGTTATTTTTGCAAAAATCAATCTTCTCATATCCAAGTCCCAGTACCTTGATGTACTGCTTCACCTCATAAAAGGATTTTGGCAGTCCAGCCCCAGGGAGTGCATCGCTGTATGTCTTCGCAACTGCATTGAACGCTTTATTGGTAATCCCCTGGTATGACTTGTCATGAAGTAATTTCACAATTAATTCGAATCTTGACACAACAGAACCAGGGGCCACTAAGCGCTTAGCATCTTCTATCAGGTCATGGAAAAGAGGCTTTTTGTGATAACCATGGGGCTGTTGGCTTGCATATGGATACAGATCCCGTAACAAATTAGCAGTAGCCTCATCCTGGACGAGATCTTCAGGCTGATAACCATCAGAATAAAGAGGATCAATAATGTCAGGCTGATCATAGTGTTCACCATGGTTAATCCACCTGATATATGTCTGGTCCATCCCATAAACGAATAAATGATCTGAGACTACATGTTGAGGCTTGGACCCAATATTCAAACATACGCGGCATGGACAAATCACTTCCTTTGTCTTGTCGCCGTCAGTAAAATCACTAACGTGCTTCATGAAGTCTTCAATACCACTCAAATATGTTGGTGTGTTTAATGAGTGAAATAATATCCAAGTTCTGTCCATCTGTTGAGGAGATAGATGGTCAGAGAAGCGATAAGCTATTTCAACAAACAGGTCACCTACGAATGTAAGCAAGCATACCTGAGCAAACAGGTCGAATATAAAACTATAAATGCTACATTATTTGAGCCGATTTCAGCAAACGAACTGAGTGCAAAACTACGGCTACCTAGCGAACAGATTTTTTTAGGCTGACCACTGGGTTTCCCCACTTTGTATTTTTTTATTAATAAAAAGAGGGAAATATGTACAAAAGTTGCTGGAGAGCAGCAACTAAAAGGATCATAGATCCCAAGCAGCAAAATATATATAAAATGTTCTACCCATGATATGATTTCCTCTTTGCCTTATGAACAAGGAGAGCAATTTCATCCTTGAATCTCTTGTGCCATCTATAAATGCTTGGGGGGAGGGGCGAACAGATCTATCGAAAGCAATACAATACCAACACATTCTTTCTTCTTTTTTGCCGTAATTCCGCCGATCTATTAGCAGTGCAAAGAAGCCAAAAGTAATAAGATTACATACAGGTTCATAGACCACCAGGGCCGTACCTGAGAATACGGAGGGCCTGAGCAAAACAAGAAATAGAGGCCCTCAACATGATCATTGGCAACTAAAATGATTTTATATATACTACTCACTCCATTTCAATAAACAATGCACCCTTGTTTTTCGTATTTTATCTTCGAAAAAATATTAATCTATATCTCTCTATTTAAAAATGATGTTTCAATTTTATGTAGATATACATGTATTTAGATGAGTTTAGTTTGCAGATACATGCAAGTTTTGATGAAGTTGAAACATATTTTTCAGGATGAAGTATATAAAAAAATTGATATAAAACTGGTATCATTAGAAAGTATTTTCCAACACGATTCTAACAATGCTGCTTATGTATTATATGATCGTGATATTGTTGTCCTATTTATTTGGTCAAGGTTCACATTGAAATGTGGTAAAATAAATTAAAAGAAGTGCATCGTGTGAAAAAGCAATCTAAGAATTCAAAAGTGCTAATTGTTAGTCGAAACATGACATCATTGAGACAAAATATTAATATTCATTGGAAGACTAACTGAATTAGCTGCACTCGCGATGAAAGAGAAAGAGAAGATACGGGTAAGAGCAAGTACAATAAGGTACAGTCTTTTTTTGTTTGTTTGGGTTGCTCATCAAGCTTATCGCTCGATACAATAAGGTACAGTCAGCGGGAGTGGTGTTTGGAACATGGGTGCATAGTGGGTGGTATCATAGAGTACTATCATAGATATGCTATATTTATTATAGTGGAGTATTGAAAATGGCATATATAGAAGGGGATATTGAGAATTGAGAGTGGCATAAACACAACTTCAGTTTTTGTAATGGCATAAACACAACTTGTGAATTGAGGAGTGGCATAGAACCAATTAACACTTGTTTCAATAACAGCCATCAAAAGCCAATCGAACGCACGAGAATGGATCCAAAATTTACCCATTTTAAGTTTCACGAGAAAATTTTAAACTTAAAATTCGTACTGCCTAGAAGTTTTTGAAACAAAAATCCAGTAAATCTTATATGTCGGGTTATGCATTCTGGGGGAGTTTCATCAGATTCAGCCATATTGTTTATCAATAAACCTCATTTTATGTTTTACAACCAACTTTAAACTTAAAATTCAAACTGTCCAGTAAAAAGAACAACATTCCAGTAAATCTTATATATTTCTTCTGCATTCCGGGAAAGATTGGTCGGATTCAAAAAAAATAGTTTGGGAATAAACATTGTTTTTGTCTGGAAACGACTTATTGTAGAGTGATTTTTGGTTGGATACATTCATGTGTGTTCGATTGGCTTTGGATGGCTGATATTGAACCAAAGTCAACGCTGGGCTTTTGACCTAGCTGAACGTCACTGGAGCTGCGTCAAAAGTCCAGCCATGACTTTGTCTCAATAACAGCCATCAAAAGCCGATCGAACGCACAGGAATGGATCCAACCAAAAATCACTCAACCGCTGGAATTTTGACCTGAAAGTCACTGAAGCTGTGTCCATACTTGCCCAACAGGTTGCGTATGAATGTAAACCAACATATCTGAGCAAACAGGTCGAATATAAAACTATATAACTAAATGCCACGTTATTTGAGCCGATTTCAGCAAACCAACTGAGGTCTATTTTTTTAGGCTGGACAGTGGTTTCCTCGCTGTGTATTTTTCACTGTAATAAAAAAGAGGGAAAATGTTACTGGAGAGCAGCAACTAAAAGGATCATAGATCCCAAACAGCAAAATCTAGCTAAAAAGGTTATACCCATGATGATAAGCCATGATATGATTTCCTCTTTGCCTTACAAACAAGCAGTGGCGGACCTAGGATTTTAGGAAAGGGTATGACACAACAAAATTTTGGAGTTTCTATTGAATTTCTTTTGTCCTAATAAAAATAATTAAATAAAATACTTTCTCGGATTCATACTAATTAACTCAAATTTGTCTAGATATAAATGTATCTACTCAACAAACTTGTCTAAGATACATCAGTATCTAGACAAAGTTGAGTCAATTAATTTGGATTGAAGGGAGTATGTCAAAATGATTAAATAAAACAGATTTTGCATATAATCAAAATGTAAATTGTTGAAAAATGCACCGTTGACGGGGTGCTCTAATTTTGAACTGAATTCTCACTAAATATATATAATTAATCATATACTTGACTACCAAAGATTAATTATCAGTTGATTAATCGTATATACAGTAGCAAGATATTTCCTTTGATTAATCATGATATCTAATCAGGTCATGGTGCATGGCCATAGCTGGCCTTGTAGGCTTACACGCGAGACAAAATCGCACATCTTGAAAAACATGCAAGTAGACTGTTGGCTAAAGCCAATGCATTAATCAATCGGATGTCTAATCAATCGGTTACATGCACTAGCTCAGTGTTCGCATGGCTGCACGCCACATGTATTAGCACCGCATGTATACATATACATCACTCATCTTGATTAATTGCTCAGCTCATTAAACTATCAAAGATCTTGCACGGCTTGGACGCAGGGTATGCCGTGGCATATACGGCATACCCTGTAGATCCGCCACTGCAAACAAGGAGAGCCATTTCATCCTTGAATCTCTTGCGGCTTCTGTAAAAGCTTGGGGGCGAACAGATCAATCGAAAGCAATATAATACCAACAAATTCTTTCTTCTTTTTGGCCGTAAATCCACCGATGTATTAGCAGTGCAAAGAACCCAGAAGTAATAAGATTACAAACAGGTCCATAGAGGACTGGCACCAAGCGACGACTACAGACATTGGGCAATGGTGAGCAGTACAGTGTACAGTACGAACGAATTCGAGCAAATAGGTAAAGCGGAAAACAATGTCAAACAAACACATCGAGAGGAAAACAATATCAACCGATCGATTCGAACGAACTAACGAACTTATAAGGGCTGGGCGACGGCGACTGACTTCGATTGAGCTATAATGAATCGTACTTGCCCAGGCCTGAAGATAGCATGCATACCGTGAGGATCTACCAGCTGACCGCGCCTGCCGGTGCGGCTGGAGAAGAACGGCGCCACCAGCAGTCGCCGGCTGACGCGGCTGATAGACAGCGTGGGGAAGTTTTGGTGCGCGGCCTGGTTCACCGAGGGTGTGTCTAGAGAAGAACAGGGCGCCGAAGGAGGTGTCTAGAGAAGAACAAGGTGGGCTGGGTGCTGAGTTAAAGGCGAGCGTTCGAAATATTGGGCGCGCGTTCGAAAGTTTAGGTGCGCGAGGGAGGTGTCTGCTGTGCTGAGTTAAAGGCGAGCGTTCGAAATTTCCCCGTCCTCTTCTTTTTTGGGCTAATCTATCTATACCTCTATTCTATCTACATGTTTTTTATTTTTTTTCTATTCTATACATGAGTTTTTGAAATTGAATTTTTTCACTCTGTCAGCCTTCCGGCCAATGCTCATTTGAAGTAATTGAAGCTGTTGATTTGCAGCTTAGAGGTGCTATCTACCGCTCATCATACAAGGACTCTTCAGATCTAACGGCTGTGAATGCACGGATTCGTCACCCATCCTTCCCTTGGACTGGCGATGCTGAAAGCCTGAAACACTGGAACCCTCTAGATACTTCGGGATACCTCACTGCCCCACATTATTAAACAGGCCTTTTCCGACACGGGAAGTCAAAAGTTGGGGGCTCCATGCAGTACATATGAATACTCGCTAGCTGCATGGTCTAGAAGCAGACTAGAGTAAATCATCAATTCGTCAAATCAATTGGTGTATAATTTTTTTTAGGAGCTAAGACGCCGGCATGAACCATTTTATCAACTTGAATGCTTACTACATGACATAAGAAGACTATGTACTTTGGTTTTTCATTTTTCTGATTTTTTAAATTTTGTGCCCATTTGAATCTTGGTCAAATCCTAGGTTTGACCAAGATTAAACAAGTTTAAAACATGAAAATGAAAAGGTAATCATGGATCCTTCTTAGTCACTCTAAAATGAAGCTTTTGGGATGTTCTTGAAATTTCCATGTTTGAAACCCAAAACGACTTCTCTTCATGCTTGACTTCATAAGACAGAGTTTAGGGGTTAGGGGGTAGATACATGATTTGTCTAGTTTGCATATGTCTAGACCTTTTTTGTCAACTTTAATGCTTACTATATGACATAAGAAGACTATGTGCTTTGGTTTTTCATTTTTCTATTTTTTTTGAATTTTATGCCCATATATTTGAATCTTTGTCAAATCCTAGGTTTGACCAGGATTTAAACAAGTTTAAAACATGAAAATGAAAAGGTAAGCCTGGATCCTTCTTAGTCACTCTAAAATGAAGCTTTTGGGAGGTTCTTGAAATTTCCATGTTTGAAACCCAAAACCACTTCTCTTCATGATTGACTTCATAAGACAGAGTTTAGGGTTAGATATATACATGATTTTTCTGGTTTGAATATGTCTAGACCTTGTTTATCAACTTGAATGCTTACTATATGACATAAGAAAACTATGTGCTTTGGTTTTCATTTTTCTGATTTTTTATGCCCGTTTGAATCTTTTGGTCAAATCTTAGGTTTGACCAAGATTTAAACAAGTTTAAGACATGAAAATGAAAAGGGGAGAATGCATCCTTCTTAATTAGTCACTCTAAAATGAATTTTGTAAGAGGTTTTTGAAATTTCCATGTTTGAAACCCAAAACCACTTCTCTTCATGTTGGACTTCATAAGACAGAGTTTAGGGGTTAGGGGGTAGATACATGATTTGTCTAGGTTGAATATGTCTAGACCTTGTTTATCAACTTTAATGCTTACTATATGACATAAGAAGACTATGTGCTTTGGTTTTTCATTTTTCTATTTTTTTGAATTTTATACCCATATATTTGAATCTTTGTGAAATCCTAGTTTTGACCAGGATTTAAACAAGTTTAGAACATGAAAATGAAAAGGTAAGCTTGGATCCTTCTTAGTCACACTCTAAAATGAAGCTTTTGGGAGGTTCTTGGAATTCCAATGTTTGAAACCCAAAACCACTTCTCTTCATGATTAACTTCATAAGACAGAGTTTAGGGTTAGGGGTAGATATATACATGATTTTTATGGTTTGAATATGTCTAGACCTTGTTTATCAACTTGAATGCTTACTATGTGACATAAGTAGACTATGTGCTTTGGTTTTCATTTTTCTATTTTTTATATTTTATACACATATATTTGAATCTTTGTGAAATCCTAGGTTTGACCAGGATTTAAACAAGTTTAGTACATGAAAATGAAAAAGGTAAGCCTGGATCCTTCTTAGTCACACTCTAAAATGAAGCTTTTGGGAGGTTCTTGAAATATCCATGTTTGAAACCCAAAACCACTTCTCTTCATGATTGACTTCATAAGACAGAGTTTAGGGTTAGGGGTAGATATATACATGATTTTCTGGTTTGAATATGTCTAGACCTTGTTTATCAACTTGAATGCTTACTATACACAAGAAGACTATATGCTTTTGTTTTTCATTTTTCTGATTTTTTTGAATTTTATGCCCGTTTGAATCTTTTGGTCAAATCTTAGGTTTGACCAAGATTTAAACAAGTTTAAGACATGAAAATGAAAAGGGAAGCTTGCATCCTTCTTAGTCACTCTAAAATGAATTTTTAAGAGGTTTTTGAAATTTCCATGTTTGAAACCCAAAACCATTTCTCTTCATGCTTGACTTCATAATACAAAGTTTAGGGGTTAGGGGGAGATACATGATTTGTCTAGTTTGAATATGTCTAGACCTTGTTTATCAACTTTAATGCTTACTATATGACATAAGAAGACTATGTGCTTTCGTTTTTCATTTTTCTATTTTTTTGTATTTTATACCCATATATTTGAATCTTTGTGAAATCCTAGGTTTGACTAGGATTTAAACAAGTTTAGAACATGAAAGTGAAAAGGTAAGCCTGGATCCTTCTTAGTCACAATCTAAAATGAAGCTTTTGGGAGGTTCTTCAAATTTCCATGTTTGAAACCCAAAACCACTTCTCTTCATAAGACAGAGTTTAGGGTTAGGGGTAGATATATACATGAGTTTTCTGGTTTGAATATGTCTAGACCTTGTTTATCAACTTGAATGCTTACTATATGACATAAGAAGACTATATGCTTTTGTTTTTTCATTTTTCTGATTTTTTTGAATTTTATGCCCGTTTGAATCTTTTGGTCAAATCTTAGGTTTGACCAAGATTTAAACAAGTTTAAGACAAGAAAATGAAAAGGATGTTTGAAACCCAAAACCACTTCTCTTCATGCTTGACTTCATAATATACAAAGTTTAGGGGTTAGGGGGAGATACATGATTTGTCTAGTTTGAATATGTCTAGACCTTGTTTATCAACTTTAATGCTTACTATATGACATAAGAAGACTATGTGCTTTCGTTTTTCATTTTTCTATTTTTTTGTATTTTATACCCATATATTTGAATCTTTGTGAAATCCTAGGTTTGACTAGGATTTAAACAAGTTTAGAACATGAAAGTGAAAAGGTAAGCCTGGATCCTTCTTAGTCACAATCTAAAATGAAGCTTTTGGGAGGTTCTTCAAATTTCCATGTTTGAAACCCAAAACCACTTCTCTTCATAAGACAGAGTTTAGGGTTAGGGGTAGATATATACATGATTTTTCTGGTTTGAATATGTCTAGACCTTGTTTATCAACTTGAATGCTTACTATATGACATAAGAAGACTATATGCTTTTGTTTTTTCATTTTTCTGATTTTTTTGAATTTTATGCCCGTTTGAATCTTTTGGTCAAATCTTAGGTTTGACCAAGATTTAAACAAGTTTAAGACAAGAAAATGAAAAGGGAAGCCTGCATCATATCCTTCTTAGTCACTCTAAAATGAATTTTTAAGAGGTTTTTGAAATTTCCATGTTTGAAACCCAAAACCACTTCTCTTCATGCTTGACTTCATAAGACAGAGTTTAGGGTTAGGGGTAGATACATGATTTGTATGGTTTGAATATGTCTAGACCTTGTTTATCAACTTGAATGCTTACTATATGACATAAGAAGACTATGTACTTTGGTTTTTCATTTTTATGATTTTTTTAATTTTCTGCCCATTTGAATCTTGGTCAAATCCTAGGTTTGACCAAGATTTAAACAAGTTTAAAACATGAAAATGAAAAGGTAAGCCTGGATCCTTCTTACTCACTCTAAAATGAAGCTTTTTGGGATGTTCTTGAAATTTCCATGTTTGAAACCCAAAACGACATCTCTATACTACAGTTTGTACATACTCTCAGATAATCTGGACCGTACTTTGCACCTATGTTTAATGGATCATATGTGCCCAGAAATGGCTCATATTAGAATAGTAGACTCATATTAGTGTTCTTGACATTCTGTAAAATTATCAGATTTTTCGAAGTTTGATTTTTTGGACAAAATTTTACCAATTTCTAGACAGAACAGAAAATGTCAGTCTTTTTATGCAAATCTGCACATAAATGGCTCAAATTAAAACAGTATACTCGTTTCAGTGTTTTTGATTTCCTATAAAAAAATAGATTTTCCTGAGAAGTTCTAATTTTTGCCAGAATTTGAAAATTTTGGATTTCTTGTGTGCCCGAAACACCCAAAAGTCGCTCCAAATCTGAACACAGGATTATTTTGTTCAATACGAAAGTATAAACTGAAATACGACTATTTATTGAACCTTTTTCATGTTGTATTGTTGAAAATGGCATAGAAGGGGGTATTGAGAATTGAGAGTGGCATAAACACAACTTCAGTTTTTGGAATGGCATAAACACAACTTGTGAACTGAGGAGTGGCATAGAACCAATTAATCCTAGAACCAATTAACCCCACCAAAAATGGGTGATGCATGTCTCCTGTTGGGCCTCCAAGAGCAAGGTTTGTAGAACAGCACAAGTTTCCCTCAAGTGGATCACCCAAGGTTTATCGAACTCGGGGAGGAAGAGGTCAAAGATATCCCTCTCAAGCAACCCTGCAACCACAAAGCAAGAAGTCTCTTGTGTCCCCAACACACCAAATACACTTGTGTGTATAGGTGCACTAGTTCGGGGAAGAGATAGGGAAATACAAGTAATATGGATGTATATGAGTGGTACACTACAAGAAAAGTTGCCATGGCCGACGAAGTTGAAGTCGCGCCGTGGTTGCTGGTGTACCATGGCCGACGATTTTTGGTCCCTCGTTTTTGAGGCCACCTAGCCCGACGAAAGCGGCCAAAACGTCGCTTATGGTGGCCCGGGACGTGGTGCATCTCGAAATCTCGGGTTCGCCGGCCGAGTAAACGCAAATCCGCACCGCCGAGGGATGTAGGGCCCAGATGGCAGCCTCTCTGGCATTGTTTTTTTCTAGATCGCGCCATCTCGTTCAACGTTCTCCGATCGAGCCGTTTACGATGCAGGATCATGGGTCCCGCATGTCATCCTCTATGAACCAAAATTCTTTCTATTCTTGGATTTTTTACCCCCTGATTTCTGGCTACTTCCTTTTTCTTTTGATCCCCGCCGAAACGTTGAGACCGCTGCTGCTAAATGGGACCCGCATGTCATCCTCTATGTGCAATCAACTTTCTTTTCTTGGAGTTTTTTGGCACCTCAAATTTGGTCACTTGCCTTTTTCTTTCGATCCCCTGCCGCCTCTCAAACGGTGATACCGCTGCTGCGGACCCGCATGTCATCCTCTATGTACTATAAAACTTTCTTTTCTTGAATTATTTTTGGCACCTCATATTTGGTCACTTACCTTTTTCTTTCGATCCCCTGCCGCCTCTCAAACGGTGATACCGCTGCTGCTAAATGGGACCCGCATGTCATCCTCTATGTACTATAAAACTTTCTTTTCTTGGATTTTTTTGGCACCTCATATTTGGTCACTTACCTTTTTCTTTCGATCCCCTGTGTAACATCCCAAAAATTTCAAAACAAAACAAATGAATTTCCCTATTTCCAAATTTTGGAACCAACAAAAACTTTTATTAAATTAAGATTGATACATAACAAGCTTGCATAATTCTTGTGCTCTTGCCATGATTGCTTGTTACTAGTATTTGAAATAATATTAAACCCTAAAACTCACCCCTCTTCTCATCATTCTAGTGAAAATAAAATAAAAGGAAATTAAATAAGAAAAAGGCATATGTGCCTATGGCTACAATTATAAATATTTATCCTAGACCTTTTCACTTTACTTAAAGGATTGGAAAAGCTTTATAAACCTTATATAGTACTTCTTAAATCATTGCCAAGTTGAAACCAAAAAGAATAAAAAGAAAACTAAAAATGCCATAGAGGCATATGAGAGCTAAATAGCAAATATGTGAATTTAAGAAAACTAACCCTAGGACTTGTGTGAATGGTTGGATCACCTCCATATATCATTTCAACATTCAACAAAACCAATTGGGCCAAACCAAGTCAAAGTAAAAATAAAATACCACATATGCATAAAAGCATATGTGACACATAGGCATTTCACCAAACATTGACCTAGGTCTCTAAACCTTGACCAAATGGTGTGGCATCATCTCTAAACCTATTATAACACTAAATGGACCCTAACCCATGTTCAAGTGAAGCAAGAACAACCCTAGTACAAGTTATGAAAATTGGACACCTCATTTCTTATGTATTAAGGCCAAATTTGCAAATCTTTGAACAAGACCATTTGAGTTAGTTTCAATGCTCTTAAAATGTTACTAAACTCATAAGAACCACATTAGAGTCAACCAAAGTCAAATCAAATAGAGAGAAATCAAATAGGGAGAGAATTCCCAAAATTCACTCACATACACATATGCCAAAATGCAAATCCTCCACCAAGGCCAAATTTGCTTGCCCCATTGCTTCTAAAATACTTCAATATGATAAACTAACACAATTGCATCATTGGATCAAGAATTAAATCAAAGCAAAACTCAAATTCAACATACATGTGATAATGGTCATTTTGTCACTTTATAAAATGTTCCCCTCTTTACCCCTCTGGCTTTGACTTTTCTTCAACTAAACTTGGTCAACTATGACCATGTCATCCAAGACCACATGAAGGTCAACAACTTTCATGTTGACCATCATGGATAATATTGACTAGGTTGACCAGAATAAGATTGACAAGTGGAGACTTTGAAACTATGTGAAGATGAGCACATTTTGGAATTCTTGTAAACCTTCACCAAAATGACCACCACCACCACCATTCAATCATAATTATTATATAAATGAACCCCACCAAAAAGATTTCCAAATTTCCAACTTTGAGTTCATGCGGCCATTGTGTCGAGCACCTTGTGTGCATAATCTGTAAATGGTGATACATGCTAAAAACCTCTGGTCCAAAGCCTCCACCACTTTCTTTTGGTGATCATCACACTCCTGTACCTCCCCTGCATCAAGACCTGTACTGGTTTGGTCGAGTAAAGTACAGCCATGATCAAGAAACCCACCATGCCGGCCATGTTGGACACACCCATGCCCAAACCCTACCCTGTACCTCACCTCTTCCCCCAACCTTGTCAAACTAGCCCCTATCACCTTACTGAGTAAGCTAGACAAGGTTCTGGGACAAGAGGAAGCTTCCACGGCCCTAACCAGACATGATCACCGTGTCCAGTGCACGCCAGAGCGTGCACGGGCATGCCACGGTACCCGCCAGTGCACGCTCGCCTGGACGCGCTCGTCCATCCCTCCCTCTCTTCTCGTGCACCCGCGCCCTACACCGCACCCGAACCATGCTAGACAACCAACTAGACTCGCGGGAACCATCTAGCCGTCGCCATGATCGCCGACCTGCCGCGCCGGTACTGCGCGTACACCACTGTCGCCAGGACGCCACAGGCCATCATTTGGCGCGCCATCAAGCGCGCTAGCATCGCCTAGCCGTCGCCTACAGGCGCGCATCCTAGCCTGCCCCTTCGCGCGCCGTAGACGCCGCGCCATGGTCGACCCTTCCCAGCACACCACGGCCACCATGCGATGCTATAAATAGCGACGATCGGCGCCTTCTCCCTGCATCCCATCCACTCCTCTCTTCTCACTGAGCATTCCCCACTGATCAATTGCACTAGAACTCGCCGGAGTCGCCCCAATTCGAAGCTCGGAGCCGCCGGAGCCCGCAGATCCTCGCCATCGATCCACGCCTCCCCAAGCTCCGCCACTGTACCAGGAGCCTCTACCACCTCGCCAACGTCGCCTCGAACCTCGCCATCGACCGCCGGCGGCCTACAGCTCCCTCCGACCCCCTAGGTACGCCGCCAGCACGCCGGCATCTCGTCGGAGACGACGAAGCCCCTCGGCCGTTCGATCGGGTTCGATCTAACGGATCCTATCGCTCGTACCTTCGCTGTTTTAAAAGCCACGACAGTGGGACCCTCTGTCAGCAGCCCGCTGCGTGGTGAACGTGAGTTGGGCCGGCCCAGTTTCGTTGAAATTAGTTAGCCCGCGTTGTTTTCCCGCGTGGCCCATTAATTCAAACTCGAATTAATCCATTTAGTTCAAATTCAATACTGGTGCCAACTTCAAATTTAAATAGTTTAAATTCTACTGAACCAAATTTAATAAATTTTATATATTTGGAAACCTCATGAAATTGCCTAAATAATGGCACTGGCCTCATGTCCAAATTCGAAATAAAATTTAAATGATAAAAATAATAAGGCAGGGACTTTTCTGACTTCAAATAAATATTAGAAATTATCTAGAAATGATTTTAAGTTGATTCCAACTCTAATAAATCACATTTGACCTAATATAATTGATTATGCAAAAATATAGCATGGTTGTTTTGCATGATCATAAACTAGAGTTAAATAATGGCTATGGAACCATTTCTAGTTCATTTAATAAATACACATAGAATTATTTAAATAGTATGAGGGCTTCTCTCTCATTTAAATTGTGATCTTAAGTAATTCAAATAGAGGTACTGACCTTGATCAAATAAGCTCATGCTTGGTTAATTAGAGAGGTTAATCATTTAGATGATAGTTTAACTTATATGAGGTATATCCTCTCACATAAACCATTAATCCAAATAGTTCACTAAGAATTAATAACACATAATCAATGACCTATAGGTTCTTATTTGAAAATACTTAATCCTTCTCATAAGTAGTATTTAAATATTTCAAACCTATTTATTAAATTATATAATAGACTTTGGTCTCATTTAAATCTTACCTCAACCAAATTAATATGAAGTAGATCCCATGGTCAATTAAAATTCACTTTTAATTAATTAATAATATTAAACCATTACAAGGTGTTATTAAAATAGTATGAGGTGCTCACCTCATTTTAAATCATCTTTCTCAAATATATGAATTAATGTGTGGACCCTTAATTGGCTAGGCTCATACTTGCTCCCTTATAAATCTTAAATCTAAATAATATTTAAATTAATTAAATCACATGAGATGATGAATCTCATTTACTCACTTTCTCAAATACTAAGTGTGAAGTGTTGACTTTGGTCAACATGGGATCATCCCTGGTTATTTTAAGAATATTAAATCACCTCAATAATAGTCCTTTTAATTTGTTACACTTATGTGCTAAATAATATGAGAGATACTCCTCTCATTTAAATCTTGTTCTCAAGTAATCCAATATGAGGTAGTAATCATAATCCAAGTAACCTCACCTTAAATTATTTGGTGGCATTAAAACACTACCATGTTAGTATTAAATTACATGAGGTATGGAACCTCATTTAAATCATTTTCTCAAATGATAAGTATGAAGAGGTTGACTTTGGTCAACCTAGGTCATATAGTATTCATAAGAGAAATTAAATCTTAAGAAGATTCAATGAGAGGAAATTATTTTCCTATTATTAAATAAGGAAACCCTAGCATAATCTTGTAATAAATGTTAAGTAGTGATGATAGATCATTGTGTGAGCCACTAAGGCTAATTAAGAGTACTTAAGTATTGTTTGGTGATTGTATCCTCGTATTCGTTTATAGACGCTAGTACCGGAGACTATCAAGAGGAGGAAGTATTCTACCAAGAGGAAGAAGAAGAATACTTTGATCACTTCACCAATCAAGGCAAGCTAATATTCTTGCAAGATACCATAAGGCAAAGCTCTACAAGAGCAAGGCCTCATCCCCCTTTTATTTATGCTTAAAGATCCTATCCCAAGTTTTTACTCTACAAGTTTTTAACCTTGGTTTATCAAAGTTTACTTTTTGATTCATGATTCAATTGGTCTAGAGTAGAACAATACTTGATTTAGATTGACACTCCTCAAAGCTAGATAGCACCCCTCATATAGTTGCTATTGCTAATCAATAAAAATTGGATTACTCTAGATGGGAACAGGTGACTTTGAAATGAAGTTGAAACCTTGGAATGATGGTTCATTCCATTGAATGACTTTGAAGGTAAATATGACCATGAGAAGATGGTGATTTTTGATATAAAACTGATGGTTGGGTTCGGATGCGATACCATTCCAATTTTGAAAGTACCCCCACAATACCCAAAATGGGTACGGGCTTAACTAGAAATTTATGTGCTTTAGTATGGGTTCCCTCTAAACAAGCGTCATAGGGGTTATGCCAAGGGCTGCCTCCGAAGCAATATGAGATATTGCGAAATGACGTGAAAGAGGTGAATTGTCCGGCCCAAGCCCTGTGCAGTTCCCGGGTTAACAGGTTGGTTCTCACCGGGAGGCCAAGCTCATGGGGAGAGGTGCCTGTACTAGAGTATATAAGTGAAAGGTTATGGTTGGTAGTCCGCATACGGAGTATGATAAATCAGGGCCAGTTAACCCTGACGGATTATTGCAAATATTGTGGCACAAGTGTACGACCTCTGCAGAGTGTAGAACTATTCGAATAGCCGTGTCCACGGTTACGGACGATTGGAAAGGCCATACTGTTCCGTCATCAGACCATTTTCAAAATGTGACATATGACTGGTGACTTGCTGATGCAAGTTGACTGGTGACTTGCTGTTGCAAGTTGAATGGTGATTTGGGATTGAATCACAACTGAGTTGTGGGAATGACACTAATGTTCCCACTTGAGATAGTCTATTTGATTCAAGCATCTTTACTAAATGTTTATGAAATAAACTCGGCTTTATGCAAATAAACCTAGAGCTTAGTATCCCCTTACTACAATTGATAGTGCTTACACTAGTATTAGTTTGCGAGTACTTTAAAAGTACTCATGGCTTTGTCCCTGGCTATTCAAATGGCCAGACTATGAAGGTGAACAGCTGTACGAGGAAGATGGACAGCAGAACGTCTACGACAACTAGGACCGCTCCTGACGTCAACAGTTGCCTGTGGAACAGATGGACCACGACCGTTACTTCGCTTCCGCTATGTGTTTTGTAATAGGATCTCTAGATCCACTATGTTGTATTAAGACTGGATCATGTGATCCTTTGTTGTAAGACGATTACGTGTTGTAATAAATGATGTGTTGTGATATCAATCTATTATGTCTCGCAAAAACAATATTCCTGGGATTGCGATGAATGGCATAATAGGCATCTGGACTTAAAAATCCGGGTGTTGACAAGTTGGTATCAGAGCCATTGTTTGACCTTAGGAGACCCTAGTTAGAATGGACGTTCAGAAAAATGTTAGTTTCAAAAACAAATAAAGTGAGTATTTATGAAAAACTTATTCATTTTCTTCTCTACCAGATCTTCTTAAAAATAAGCCATGCATCTCCTTATAAATCCATTTAAAATTTTGCCACACTTGTTCACATCTCTAACTTACTCATCCATTTCACTTTCAGATGGAGCCTTACGTCCAGACGGAGACCTACGATCTGGAAAACGGAGGAAGTCTGGTGTTTGAGCGCGACTTGTACCTAGTGTCCGAGAGGCTCGAACGCCCACCTCCCAAGTTCCACGGAGTCCGGATCCACAACACCCCCGCTGGGGAACAGCAGTGGATGATCACCGCTGACTTGAAGGGAAGCTCGGAACCTCCCATCTCGGAGAGGATCCTTTTCTCCTTCAAGGCCTACAGCTGGGTGGACGGTCTTGCTCACGCCCTTCAGGAGGGACTTGCTCGGGTGTGTGGACAGAACATCGCCGCACTCCGGGGAAGCCGCTTCGCCCACTTCGCGAGGCACGACACCATGGGGGAACCCATGGCACTCTCTTCGCACCCGGTGCTCAAGATCCATGTGCAGCATTTGGACTTTATGCTTCATGAGACCCGGAAGGACCTGGAGTTGACACGTGTTCACTCCCACCGTGCCCAGATGGCTTTGGCTCATCATGCTGACGCCATCAGGCTACTCGCCAAGGACCGCCGGTCACTCCGCCTGCAGCGCGCCAAGAATGTCGCTACTATCACCCGTCTTCGCGAGAAGATTCGCACCTTAGAGGTGACTGTCCGGACACAGCAGGACCAGATCCAGGAGATGGAGGAGGATGGAGAAGACATCCAAGGAGGCGATGACTTCCTGAGTGACGACAACGACTTTGAGGATGACGAGTTCACTGATGAGGAGGACTACGAGTTTCTGGAGGCTGCAGAAGATGGGATCATTCCCATCGATGTGGATGAAGACCCTGAGGAATAGTTTCACTAGCTTCACTTACGTAGGTGTGAGTTGTATCCCGCACCATGTATCGTAGTTTGTGGAAAAAGGGTTCTTAAAACCCTTAGTGCTTTAGCTTGTAATGTGTGATGTTTGTTGTGAATAAATAAAATATGTGTTATGTTCATCCTGAAAATATCTTAAGTTTAAGTTTAAACTTAACTCGAAATAAGCCATAGAAAATTCCCTCTTACCTCATGATATCTCTACATAATCAGATGGCCCCACCAAACCGCAACGCAAATCAGGATGCCATGATGCAACTACTGCAGACAATGATGGCAGACCGGGAAGCCGAAAGAGCTGAACGCCAAGCAAATCTTGCCGTACTACAACAGATAGCTCAGAACAATCAAGCCCATGGAAACCACGATCACCCTGGGTCAAAGCTGAAGAATTTCCAGAACACCAACCCTCCAATGTTCAGCAAAACCGAAGAACCCCTCGATGCTGATGACTGGCTCCAGACAATAGAGAACAACCTTGAAGTTGCGGGAGTTGAAGCCGCAGAAAAAGTACTGTTTGCCACCCACTACCTGTCAGGACCTGCAAGAGCCTGGTGGACTAGTGCTCGTGCAATGAATGCGGGACAGATGATGACATGGGAAGACTTCAAGCTGAAGTTCAGCAAGTACCATGTGCCCCAAGGATTAATCAAGAAAATGAGAGACGAGTTCCGCGAACTCAAGCAAGGAAGAATGTCCGTGGTGGAATACCGCGACAGGTTTCTCACTCTGTCAAGGTACGCCCCGGACGAGACCGACACAAATGAGAAAAGGAAGGAAAGATTTTTGAACGGACTGCATGACGAGATGCAAACTGTGTTAGTAAATATCCCGTTCGCTGACCTCGAAGCCCTCGTAGACTCAGCCATACAGATGGAAGGAAAGCTGCATCAGGCCAATGAGAACCGCAAGCGCAGAATGATGAACCAGAGTGGACCTCACCATACCCAGAAGCACCGCAATAACTCCTCTGGAGGATTCACCCCCAGAAACAACAGGCCACCTGCTCAGACTTATCGCCCCAACTACAGCAACAACAACGGAGGACCCCCGAAGCCCGGAGGCAACAACAATAACAACCGCAACCCCAACAGCCACCACAACAATGGGAACAACACCAACACCAACACTGGCCCAAGAACTGGAAGTAATGCCATCCCCGTCACCCCGAAGGACAAATCAACGGTAAACTGCTACGAATGTGGAGTTGTAGGCCACTTTTCCAAAGAATGCCCCAAGAAGCTTGCCAAGATCGCGCCAACACCGCTGCACCTGTCCAGCAACAGCGTCGCTTCGCAGGTAGAAGGAACCAGAACAACAACAACAACAACCGTTTCTACCACATGACTGCCACTGAAGCCCAGGAAGCACCCCAGACCCTGACAAGTATGCCTTCCTGTTAATCAAAATGCTCAATCTCTCTTAGGAACCTAACTCCTCTTAAAATCTCGGGACGAGATTTGTTTAAGGGGGAAGGGTTTGTAACATCCCAAAAATTTCAAAACAAAACAAATGAATTTCCCTATTTCCAAATTTTGGAACCAACAAAAACTTTTATTAAATTAAGATTGATACATAACAAGCTTGCATAATTCTTGTGCTCTTGCCATGATTGCTTGTTATTAGTATTTGAAATAATATTAAACCCTAAAACCCACCCCTCTTCTCATCATTCTAGTGAAAATAAAATAAAAGGAAATTAAATAGGAAAAAGGCATATGTGCCTATGGCTACAATTATAAATATTTATCCTAGACCTTTTCACTTTACTTAAAGGATTGGAAAAGCTTTATAAACCTTATATAGTACTTCTTAAATCATTCTAGGTTGAAACCAAAAATAATAAAAAGAAAACTAAAAATGCCATAGAGGCATATGAGAGCTAAATAGCAAATATGTGAATTTAAGAAAACTAACCCTAGGACTTGTGTGAATGGTTGGATCACCTCCATATATCATTTCAACATTCAACAAAACCAATTGGGCCAAACCAAGTCAAAGTAAAAATAAAATACCACATATGCATAAAAGCATATGTGACACATAGGCATTTCACCAAACATTGACCTAGGTCTCTAAACCTTGACCAAATGGTGTGGCATCATCTCTAAACCTATTATAACACTAAATGGACCCTAACCCATGTTCAAGTGAAGCAAGAACAACCCTAGTACAAGTTATGAAAATTGGACACCTCATTTCTTATGTGTTAAGGCCAAATTTGCAAATCTTTGAACAAGACCATTTGAGTTAGTTTCAATGCTCCTAAAATGTTACTAAACTCATAAGAACCACATTAGAGTCAACCAAAGTCAAATCAAATAGAGAGAAATCAAATAGGGAGAGAATTCCCAAAATTCACTCACATACACATATGCCAAAATGCAAATCCTCCACCAAGGCCAAATTTGCTTGCCCCATTGCTTCTAAAATACTTCAATATGATAAACTAACACAATTGCATCATTGGATCAAGAATTAAATCAAAGCAAAACTCAAATTCAACATACATGTGATAATGGTCATTTTGTCACTTTATAAAATGTTCCCCTCTTTACCCCTCTGGCTTTGACTTTTCTTCAACTAAACTTGGTCAACTATGACCATGTCATCCAAGACCACATGAAGGTCAACAACTTTCATGTTGACCATCATGGATAATATTGACTAGGTTGACCAGAATAAGATTGACAAGTGGAGACTTTGAAACTATGTGAAGATGAGCACATTTTGGAATTCTTGTAAACCTTCACCAAAATGACCACCACCACCACCATTCAATCATAATTATTATATAAATGAACCCCACCAAAAAGATTTCCAAAATTCCAACTTTGAGTTCATGCGGCCATTGTGTCGAGCACCTTGTGTGCATAATCTGTAAATGGTGATACATGCTAAAAACCTCTGGTCCAAAGCCTCCACCACTTTCTTTTGGTGATCATCACACTCCTGTACCTCCCCTGCATCAAGACCTGTACTGGTTTGGTCGAGTAAAGTACAGCCATGATCAAGAAACCCACCATGCCGGCCATGTTGGACACACCCATGCCCAAACCCTACCCTGTACCTCACCTCTTCCCCCAACCTTGTCAAACTAGCCCCTATCACCTTACTGAGTAAGCTAGACAAGGTTCTGGGACAAGAGGAAGCTTCCACGGCCCTAACCAGACATGATCACCGTGTCCAGTGCACGCCAGAGCGTGCACGGGCATGCCACGGTACCCGCCAGTGCACGCGCTCGCCTGGACGCGCTCGTCCATCCCTCCCTCTCTTCTCGTGCACCCGCGCCCTACACCGCACCCGAACCATGCTAGACAACCAACTAGACTCGCGGGAACCATCTAGCCGTCGCCATGATCGCCGACCTGCCGCGCCGGTACTGCGCGTACACCACTGTCGCCAGGACGCCACAGGCCATCATTTGGCGCGCCATCAAGCGCGCTAGCATCGCCTAGCCGTCGCCTACATAGCGCGCATCCTAGCCTGCCCCTTCGCGCGCCGTAGACGCCGCGCCATGGTCGACCCTTCCCAGCACACCACGGCCACCATGCGATGCTATAAATAGCGACGATCGGCGCCTTCTCCCTGCATCCCATCCACTCCTCTCTTCTCACTGAGCATTCCCCACTGATCAATTGCACTAGAACTCGCCGGAGTCGCCCCAATTCGAAGCTCGGAGCCGCCGGAGCCCGCAGATCCTCGCCATCGATCCACGCCTCCCCAAGCTCCGCCACTGTACCAGGAGCCTCTACCACCTCGCCAACGTCGCCTCGAACCTCGCCATCGACCGCCGGCGGCCTACAGCTCCCTCCGACCCCCTAGGTACGCCGCCAGCACGCCGGCATCTCGTCGGAGACGACGAAGCCCCTCGGCCGTTCGATCAGGTTCGATCTAACGGATCCTATCGCTCGTACCGTTTCGCTGTTTTAAAAGTGACGAGTGGGACCCTCTGTCAGGCAGCCGCTGCGTGGTGAACGTGAGTTGGGCCGGCCCAGTTTCGTTGAAATTAGTTAGCCCGCGTTGTTTTCCCGCGTGGCCCATTAATTCAAACTCGAATTAATCCATTTAGTTCAAATTCAATACTGGTGCCAACTTCAAATTTAAATAGTTTAAATTCTACTGAACCAAATTTAACAAATTTTATATATTTGGAAACCTCATGAAATTGCCTAAATAATGGCACTGGCCTCATGTCCAAATTCGAAATAAAATTTAAATGATAAAAATAATAAGGCAGGGACTTTTCTGACTTCAAATAAATATTAGAAATTATCTAGAAATGATTTTAAGTTGATTCCAACTCTAATAAATCACATTTGACATAATATAATTGATTATGCAAAAATATAGCATGGTTGTTTTGCATGATCATAAACTAGAGTTAAATAATGGCTATGGAACCATTTCTAGTTCATTTAATAAATACACATAGAATTATTTAAATAGTATGAGGGCTTCTCTCTCATTTAAATTGTGATCTTAAGTAATTCAAATAGAGGTACTGACCTTGATCAAATAAGTCTCATGCTTGGTTAATTAGAGAGGTTAATCATTTAGATGATAGTTTAACTTATATGAGGTATAGCCTCTCACATAAACCATTAGTCCAAATAGTTCAATAAGAATTAATAACACATAATCAATGACCTATAGGTTTATATTTGAAAATACTTAATCCTTCTCATAAGTAGTATTTAAATATTTCAAACCTATTTATTAAATCATATAATAGACTTTGGTCTCATTTAAATCTTACCTCAACCAAATTAATATGAAGTAGATCCCATGGTCAATTAAAATTCACTTTTAATTAATTAATAATATTAAAACATTACAAGGTGTTATTAAAATAGTATGAGGTGCTCACCTCATTTTAAATCATCTTTCTCAAATATATGAATTAATGTGTGGACCCTTAATTGGCTAGGCTCATACTTGCTCCCTTATAAATCTTAAATCTAAATAATATTTAAATTAATTAAATCACATGAGATGATGAATCTCATTTACTCACTTTCTCAAATACTAAGTGTGAAGTGTTGACTTTGGTCAACATGGGATCATCCCTGGTTATTTTAAGAATATTAAATCACCTCAATAATAGTCCTTTTAATTTGTTACACTTATGTGCTAAATAATATGAGAGATACTCCTCTCATTTAAATCTTGTTCTCAAGTAATCCAATATGAGGTAGTAATCATAATCCAAGTAACCTCACCTTAAATTATTTGGTGGCATTAAAACACTACCATGTTAGTATTAAATTACATGAGGTATGGAACCTCATTTAAATCATTTTCTCAAATGATAAGTATGAAGAGGTTGACTTTGGTCAACCTAGGTCATATAGTATTCATAAGAGAAATTAAATCTTAAGAAGATTCAATGAGAGGAAATTATTTTCCTATTATTAAATAAGGAAACCCTAGCATAATCTTGTAATAAATGTTAAGTAGTGATGATAGATCATTGTGTGAGCCACTAAGGCTAATTAAGAGTACTTAAGTATTGTTTGGTGATTGTATCCTCGTATTCGTTTATAGACGCTAGTACCGGAGACTATCAAGAGGAGGAAGTATTCTACCAAGAGGAAGAAGAAGAATACTTTGATCACTTCACCAATCAAGGCAAGCTAATATTCTTGCAAGATACCATAAGGCAAAGCTCTACAAGAGCAAGGCCTCATCCCCCTTTTATTTATGCTTAAAGATCCTATCCCAAGTTTTTACTCTACAAGTTTTTAACCTTGGTTTATCAAAGTTTACTTTTTGATTCATGATTCAATTGGTCTAGAGTAGAACAATACTTGATTTAGATTGACACTCCTCAAAGCTAGATAGCACCCCTCATATAGTTGCTATTGCTAATCAATAAAAATTGGATTACTCTAGATGGGAACAGGTGACTTTGAAATGAAGTTGAAACCTTGGAATGATGGTTCATTCCATTGAATGACTTTGAAGGTAAATATGACCATGAGAAGATGGTGATTTTTGATATAAAACTGATGGTTGGGTTCGGATGCGATACCATTCCAATTTTGAAAGTACCCCCACAATACCCAAAATGGGTACGGGCTTAACTAGAAATTTATGTGCTTTAGTATGGGTTCCCTCTAAACAAGCGTCATAGGGGTTATGCCAAGGGCTGCCTCCGAAGCAATATGAGATATTGCGAAATGACGTGAATGAGGTGAATTGTCCGGCCCAAGCCCTGTGCAGTTCCCGGGTTAACAGGTTGGTTCTCACCGGGAGGCCAAGCTCATGGGGAGAGGTGCCTGTACTAGAGTATATAAGTGAAAGGTTATGGTTGGTAGTCCGCATACGGAGTATGATAAATCAGGGCCAGTTAACCCTGACGGATTATTGCAAATATTGTGGCACAAGTGTACGACCTCTGCAGAGTGTAGAACTATTCGAATAGCCGTGTCCACGGTTACGGACGATTGGAAAGGCCATACTGTTCCGTCATCAGACCATTTTCAAAATCAAAAATGTGACATATGACTGGTGACTTGCTGTTGCAAGTTGAATGGTGATTTGGGATTGAATCACAACTGAGTTGTGGGAATGACACTAATGTTCCCACTTGAGATAGTCTATTTGATTCAAGCATCTTTACTAAATGTTTATGAAATAAACTTGGCTTTATGCAAATAAACCTAGAGCTTAGTATCCCCTTACCACAATTGATAGTGCTTACACTAGTATTAGTTTGCGAGTACTTTAAAAGTACTCATGGCTTTGTCCCTGGCTATTCAAATGGCCAGACTATGAAGGTGAACAGCTGTACGAGGAAGATGGACAGCAGAACGTCTACGACAACTAGGACCGCTCCTGACGTCAACAGTTGCCTGTGGAACAGATGGACCACGACCGTTACTTCGCTTCCGCTATGTGTTTTGTAATAGGATCTCTAGATCCACTATGTTGTATTAAGACTGGATCATGTGATCCTTTGTTGTAAGACGATTACGTGTTGTAATAAATGATGTGTTGTGATATCAATCTATTATGTCTCGCAAAAACAATATTCCTGGGATTGCGATGAATGGCATAATAGGCATCTGGACTTAAAAATCCGGGTGTTGACACCGCCTCTCAAAGCCATTGTTTGCCTTAGGGACCCGCATGTCATCTTCTATGTACTATAAAACTTTCTTTTCTTGGATTTTTTGGCACCTCATATTTGGTCACTTGACTTTTTCTTTCTCTTTTCTCAAACGGATACCTTTGCTAAATGGGACCCGCATGTCATCCTCTATGTACTATAAATACTTTTCTTGGATTTTTGGCACCTTTCACCTTAACTTTTTTCCTTTCCTTTCAAATCCCCTGCTGCAAATGGGACCCGTCATCCTCTATGTACTATAAAACTCTTCTTTTTTTGGATTATTTTGGCACCTCATATTTGGTCACTTGACTTTTTCTTTCGATCCCCTGCCGCCTCTCAAACGGTGAGACCGCTGCAGCTAAATGGGACCCGCATGTCATCCTCTATGAGCAATCAACTTTCTTTTCTTGGAGTTTTTTTGGCACCTCATATTTGGTCACTTGCCTTTTTCTTTCGATCGCATGCCACGTTTGAAACGTTGAGGTACCTGCTGGCTCATGGGACCCGCATGTCATCCTCTGTGTGCTATAAAAGTTTCCTTTGTTGGATTTTTTTCACCCTCTGATTTTTGGCTTGCCTTTTTCTTTTGATCCCCTGCCCCCTTTGAAACGTTGAGTTGTTGGTTCAAGGGACCCGCATGTCATCCTCTATGTCCATCAACTTTCTTTTCTTGGATTTTTTTCACCCCCTAATTACTAGCTACTTTCTTTTTCTTTTGATCTCAAGCCGCATTACAAACATTGAGACCGCTGCTGCAAAATGGGACCCACATGTCATCCTCTATGTACAATAAATCTTGGATTATTTTTGGCTCCTGATATTTGGTCACTTGCCTTTTTCTTTCGATCTCATGCCGCCTTTGAAACGTTGAGTAAGCTGCTGGCTCATGGGTCCCGCATGTCATCCTCTACGAACAATAAAAGTTTCCTTTATTGGAGTTATTTTTGACCCCTAATTTCTGGCTATTTGCCTTTTTCTTTTGATCCCCTGCCCCCTTTGAAACGATGAGGACGTTGTTGGCAGGTCGGTCCCACATGTCATCCTCTATGAACAATAAAAGTTTCCTTTGGTGGATTTATTTTTTACCCCTAATTAATTTCTGGCTATTTCCTTTTTTTTCTTTTGATCCCCTGCCGCCTTGGAAACGTTGAGGATGCTGCTGCCTCATCGGTCCCGCATGTCATCCTCTCAGAACGATAAATGTTTTCTTTTCTTGGATTTTTTTACCAACTGACTTTTTGTTTTTTTATTTTCGACCCACTGCCTTTGAAACGTTAACGACGCTGCTGGCTCATGGGTCCCTGATGTCAGCCTCCCCGTACAAGAAACATGTGATATCTTGATTATTTTGCAGACAATAAACAGTGTATTTCGCTCTGAGCTATTGCAAACGGATAAATTAAATCTTTATTTTTACAACTTATATCTTGAATCTCCTTGTTTTTTGTTTTTGCGAAGCATAGGACATTCCTGTTTTTTTTGAGAAAAATCCGAACTTCCATGTTCTGGAGTGGGCTGAAATTGTACGAATCAAAAGGCCCAGAAGGATAGTTCGAAGGCCCAGATGTCCAGATGCAGCCCAATTGAAATCTTTCTTTTCTTGGATTTTTTTCACCCCCTGATTTCTGGCTACTTCATTTTTCTTTTGGTCCTGTGCCACCTTGGAAACGTTGAGACCGCTGCTGCAAATGGGACCCGTATGTCATCCTCTATGTACAATAAAGTTTCCTTTCTTGGATTATTTTTGGCTCCTGATATTTGGTCACTTTCCTTTTTCTTTCGATCTCATGCCACGTTTGAAACGTTGAGGAATCTGCTGGCTCATGGGACCCGCATGTCATCCTCTATGTACAATAAAAGTTTGATTTCTTGGATTTTTTTTCACCCTCTGATTTTTGGCTATTTCCTTTTTCTTTTGATCCCCTGCCGCCTTTGAAACGTTGAGTAAGCTGCTGGCTCATAGGTCCCACATGTCAGCCTGTATGAACGATAAAGCTTTCCTTTCTTGGAGTTTTTTTGACCCCCTAATTTCTGGCTACTTTCTTTTTCTTTTGATCTCAAGCCGCAATTGAAACGTTGGGACCGCTGCTGCAAAATGGGACCCGCACGTCATCCTCTATGTACAATCAAGTTTCTTTTCTTGGATTATTTTTGGCTCCTGATATTTGGTCACTTGCCTTTTTCTTTCGATCCCATGCCACGTTTGAAACGTTGAGGAACCTGCTGGCTCATGGGACCCGCATGTCATCCTCTATGTACTACAAAAGTTTATTTTCTAGGGTTTTTTTTCACTCTCTGATTTTTGGCTATTTCCTTTTTCTTTTGATCCCCTGCCGGCTTGGAAACGTTGAGTAAGCTGCTAACTCGTGGGTCCCGCATGTCATCCTCTATGTACAATCAACTTTCTTTTCTTCGAGTTTTTTTTATCCCCTAATTTCTGGCTACTTTCTTTTTCTTTTGATCTCAAGCCGCATTTGAAACGTTGGGACCTCTGCTGCAAAATGGGACAGCATGTCATCCTCTATGTACAATAAAAGTTTCTTTTCTTCGATTATTTTTCACCCTCTGATTTTTGGTCACTTGCCTTTTTCTTTCGATCTCATGCCGCCTTTGAAAATGTTGCGGAACCTGCTGGCTCATGGGACCCGCATGTCATCCTCTATGTACTATAAAAGTTTCTTTTCTTGGATTTTTTTCACCCTCTGATCTTTAGCTATTTCCATTTTCTTTTGATCCCCTGCCGCCTTGGAAACGTTGAGTAAGCTGCTGACTGATGGGACCCGCATGTCATCCTCTATGTACAATCAAGTCTCTTTTCTTGGATTTTTTTCCCTCTTATTTTTGGTCACTTGCCTTTTTCTTTCGATCTCATGCAGCCTCTGAAACGTTGAGGAAGCAGCTGGCTCATGGGACCCACATGTCATCCTCTATACTATAAAAGTTTCTTTTCTTGGATTTTTTTTCACCCTCTTATTTTTGGCTATTTCCTTTTTCTTTTGATCCCCTGCCGCCTTGGAAACATTGATTAAGCTGCTGACACATGGGGCCCGCATGTCATCCTCTATGTACAATCAACTTGCAAGATCTTGGAGCGAAAGAGCTTGTATAAGTGGGACCCATATGTCATCCTCTATGTACAATAAAAGTTACTTTTCTTGGATTATTTTTTGCTCCTGATATTTGGTCAGTTTCCTTTTTCTTTTGATCTCATGCCGCCTCTGAAACGTTGAGTAAGGTGCTGGCTCATGGGACCCGCATGTCATCCTCTATGTACAATAAAGTTTCTTTTCTTAGATTTTTTTACCCCCTGATTTTTGCTAACTTGCCTTTTTCTTTTCGATCATATGCCGCCTTTGAAATTGAGGTCGCCGCTGGCTCATGGGTCCCACATGTCAGCCTCTATGGACAACAAACCTTTCCTTTGTTGGATTTATTTTTTACCCCTAATTTCTGGCTATTTGCCTTTTTTTTACACACTGGGACTGTACAATAAAGTTTCATTTCTTAGATTTTTTTACCCACTGATTTTTGCTAACTTGCCTTTTTCTTTTCGATCATATGCCGCCTTTGAAATTGAGGTCGCCGCTGGCTCATGGGTCCCACATGTCAGCCTCTATGAACAATAAACCTTTCCTTTGTTGGATTTATTTTTTACCCCTAATTTCTGGCTATTTGCCTTTTTCTTTTGATCCCCTGCGGCCTTTGAAACGATGAGGACGCTGCTGGCAGGTCGGTCCCACATGTCATCCTCTATTAAGAATAAAAGTTTCCTTTTTGGATTTATTTTTTACCCCTAATTTCTGGCTATTTGCCTTTTTCTTCTGATCCCTGCCGACTTCGAAATGATGAGGATGCAGCTGGCAGATCGGTCCCACATGTCAGCCTCTATGAACTATAAATGTTTCCTTTGTAGGATTTATTTTTTACCCCTATTTTCGGGCTACTTGCCTTTTTCTTTGAAACGTTGAGGACGCTACTGTCTCATGGGTCCCACATGGCATCCTCTCTGAACGATAAACCTTCATTTCTTGTTAACGACAGGTTTATCAGTATTATTTTCGCAGACTAATACAAGCTCTTTCGCTCCAAGATCTTGCAAGTTAATAGAATAAATCATGGAATTATTAGGATATGTTTTAAATTTCAAATCCACTTTATGAATTTTTGAAAATACCGTGATCTATGTGGGTATGGAGCGATCAAGGATTTTCATATTGGCCATGAGCAGTTTCAAAAATTGCAACCCAATAATTCAAAATAAATACAAACAACTTTTATGTAGAATCTCCGTGTTTTTGTTTTTTGCCAATCATAGGATCTGTGGTTCTTTAGAAAAGGGCCAACATTGCATGAGCAGAAAGGCCCATTTGTAGTTATTGGGCTTCGACAGCCGGAGCAAGTAGGCCTATAGCAAATACCTTGTAGATGGCCGTTGGAACCCAAAAGTATTTGTTGCCTAGACTTAGATGCCAAACTCAGCCTTATTGACATGAACCTTGCTATGCACACGACAATTTCAGTCCGATCCGTGTACGAAACACAAGATCCAACCCTTCGTGTGAGGAAGCAGGTGGCAGCACACCTCCAGATGCTCAATCGTACATACGCATATCATATAGGAGTTGTCGTATGTACATCAGTTCCGTATTGACATGTTTTTTTCTTTGGTTCACATGTGGGGTCCGCACAGTCACCTAGGTCGCACATCTACTTCCTTGCTCGTAGTTGATGCATGTTCGGTTTGGGGATGGGGTGGAACCGAACACACCCCCGTGCCAGTGGATGTACTTTACCCTTTAGCGGCGAAAAAAATAGGAATGGTCCTCTCATGACTATGATCAACAAGAGGTGGCTATATTATAAAGGACGTACACACATTGTAATTATAGTGCTGAAATAAAGTCAATCCTAAAACAGCCATGCATGGGTTATAATATGAAGGCAACACGAAATACAAAAGCAGGGCAGTGTTCAAATAAACTGATTCAAACTAGTACATACTAAAAACAGTGTACTACTTCTCAACACTTCAAGCATAATAAAAAAGTGTCACTGTTTTTTTAAAGGTAACACCGAACGGGCAATGTTTAAAGCAGGCTTAAACCACATAGCCGCTTGTCGGACACTATCCCAACCATCCTTGGGAAGGCTGATAACTCCCACAGTCTCACCTTCATCTGGCTGGAGGTTGCAGCGCAAAATTTTAGGGTATTGATTATAACGAATATTCCGGTATGCTGTGTAGACGCAGTTTTTCCTCATGAATGGAACCAATGTGCCATCAGGAGCTTTGGATTCACGCTTCTTCAGGTTGGCAATGATTGGGTAATTGAGTCCGAGGAACAGAGAGTGGTCGCTGAGGCTGTTAACCTGCCTCCAAAGAAAGTCCCCTGCACGTGCAGTAGATAAGGGATCCAGCTCAAAGACGTAGGTGGCAACAGGAGGATACTGCCGTAGCTGAAGCCCATTAGCAGCATAGGGAATGTCAGGAGGTACTTCAGCATTGGCAATCCCAATCTTGTTTACTGTAAGGATGATCATCAATCGCTTGCCATCAGCAGATGGAGCGAGGAACCACGCGTACTGCTGATCATCCACCACCGGTGGCGGGATTACAAACGGGAGCATCAGGTTTTCTGCAATATTAGAAATGGAGACGAATAGGGTGTTACTGGCAACCATATTCAAACAGCAGCATTGTTCATCGTTCATGCTCACAGTATAAATACGACTATGTAAGCTAAGGACATTGGTCATTCATGTGTTCAAATCAAGTGTCCAATATATCAGTTATACTGCATCCATCCCACGAAACTAGTCTAAACTTCGCCAAAACTAGACACTAGTTAGTGTATACACAGTTATATACTACCTCTGTCCCACCGAAAGTGTCTGAGATTTGTCCAAATTCAGATGTATCTAGACAGTGAAAGCATATAGATACATTCAAATTTTGACAAATATATATCATCTTAAGTTTAAGTCCTGTGCTGTAGTTAATTCCCTTTGTCTTAAGTGATCTATTAGAGAGCTTCCCTGTGACCACCCGAAGGGTAAGAAATGTTTAACTGTATAAGTGGATTGCCTAGACCTTTCCATCAGTTCGGACTTTTGGTTGCGTTGGCTAGTCCATGAAGCTTGACATGGTGTCAGAGCCAGGGTCTCGAGTTCGAGTCCTGGCTTTCGCAATTTATCCTAAAATTGTTGTTGCCCCCTCGGAGTCCACTTATATGCCTCTTGAGCTATACCTCTGAGTCTTTCCACATGTTGACTTGTCTCCCATCACACGTGACGGGGGGTGTTGAATTGTATAAGTGGATTGCCGCCCTTGCGATCAGTTCGGACTTTTGGTTGTGTTGGTAGTGCATGAAGCTTGACAAGAAAGAAATGCTCTTTATAGCTAACCCCAAGTCTGGTAACATTTGCAAAATAGGTATCAGATGCAGCTATCCATTCAGTAGAAGAATTTGCATTTTAGAGTTGAAGGTTCATAATCTCTTCTCTACTATTGATAGTAAAGGGTACACATGGTATTTGTTTACCTCATTTTCGCGTTCTAAAAAAGGTACGCTATATGGTTGTGCTAAGTTAAACTGATTTAAGTCTGTTCAAGTTTATCGAAAATTATACTACCAACATCTAAAACATCAATATAGGTTCATATATTACAAAAGATATTTAGATTTTCTTTTCTCGAACACATGCCTAGTCGTGCATCATTATATATTAGAGCATACAGGGTTGTAGCAAGGCTACGAAAAACTGAGAAAGCAAAAAGAAAGAACTATACAGGGGACTAGAGGCAGCTAACTTTGTTAGGCCTGCAGGTGCTAAATCTTATATATATATGAGGTTGTAGATATTAATCGTAAACTTACTCAAACTTAAATATCACTGAATTAGGAAAAAGATAACCTGAGTTATTTTGAATGAGGGGACGTCACAATCACTAATGAAAGATAATTGTGGGAAACTGAAATCTATTCAAGAAAATGGGAGAAAAAATGTATCAAAAACAAAATTAATTATACCATTCTGCAGATTGTTCACCGATATAAACAAAGAACTGTTTGATCTGCATGTAGGTACATCCAATCAAGGCTTTTTCCCCGATCTCTAGAAAATATAAGCTACGCATGTAATTACAAACGATTTTCTTCTATTTTTCTGTTTCTACGTTAACATTTGAGATACTTGTTAATTACATCCATATTCTGCAGTTGCATAGAGTTACTAATTCAGGAATGCATTCACATACGGAGTATACTATGTTTGCTGATGACTGACTAGTACTAATTCATTGCAAGCAACGGTTCATTCATATTCAGATAAAGGATGTGATCGTTAAGTCATATACTTATGAAAGTCCTTATGCATCTCTCTGATGCAGATGGCGGGGGTCTCTCGTCCTCCTTTTGGAGGCAAAATCAATTAGTTATATATGAAACAATGGGTGTAAAAGGTTATCAAAAAGGGTGCCTTCATAGTGCCACGTTATCTTTTGAGATACTGGTTAATTACACCCATATTCTGCAGTGGCGTAGAGTTACTAATTCAGGAATGCAATCACATACTGAGCATACTATGTTTGTTGGTGACTAATTAGTACTACTAATTCATTGCAAGCAACGGTTCATTCATATTCAGCAAAAGGGGGTGTGATCATTAAGTCATATAAGAAAGGTAAAATATAAACAAGGTAGTTCATGAATAACTTCATTGGTTAAGGCAGTGTATCATGCAATGCAACATAAGGACTGAAAAAATACCATTTGCGGTGTCCCAGAAGTACGTGGAGCCGTCAGTTTCGTCCACCGCAAAAACGTGGCCACGGAGTTCAATGGCATCACAGTAATTTGGATAATCAGGTGCAGGTGTAAGGGCCTCCAGCATTCTCCAGTCGCCACCCCCTTCAAGGTAGAAAATCGTTTTGTCGAACAAGGCGATGAGCTTGTAATCTGCGTACCTCCCACCTTTTGTGGGCACTTGGCAGATTACAATCTTCAACAAATAAATTTCTGGACGCCAGTTAAAAGAGTATGCAGGTCGAGATGAAACAATACTATGACGAATCTTCGAATCAGGTAGGGATGGAAGGGGGATATGTCGCTCGGTGTAGACGTTCACGAGGCACCACTCATGATGATCGGCGGCGGCGATCCAGTCGCCGTTCGCGCCAAGCCATTTTCTGTCGTGCATGAACGGCAGGGCGACAGAACGGCGAGGATGGTCGAGGGGCACCAGGTCGTACACGGTATCATGCAGACGAGATGCTCTCGCCACGTCCCAGTGTTCATCGAACCAATAAGCAGGCGGAGGCATCAGCAGGCAGGGTTCATCCCAATGGTGCATCTTACCTTCATCCTTGCTGATCATGTCGTAGAGCTCCCTGGAACATGCAGCAAGTCGGACGGTGTAGGTAACGTCCAGATGCGCAGCGATGAGGTCGATGTTGTCGCCGGTGAGAGCCTCCAAGTGGCCGTCCCCGCCGCCCCGGCAAAGCCTAGAATAATCCATCACGTGAAGATGGATTTAGGTGGATGGCGGATGCAACTGCGCTTGGGGTTTTCGGAGGAGAGGGCGAGCGCTATGGAAGGAACGATGCGGCGCGCGGCCGGCCGGGGTAAGGAGAGAAAGGTATACGGAGTAGTACTAGTGATCCGGCGTGGTGGGGATCGAGATCCTGCGCGTGCGCGTGATTCTGGGAGGGTGAAGAAGAAGTTTTTTTTTGTAACGGGGTGAAGAAGAAGATGATAGACATGCAAGGGGCAAAAACTAGGTAGTACTCTAGGCTGCTGCTGCGACTGGGCGCCGATTTGACTGTTGGTAGACTAGCACGCCACCCATCTATAAATTTGCGACGACGTTTGGTGCAGTGATGTCTCGTCACATCAGGTTGACCAGAGAGGGCTTTTTTTTACAGTTTCCATTTCGATATATTTTTCGCCAATAATCGTAGTTCTCTACATGCCAGAGACACGTACCTTAACACGTGGGCAGCATGCAACCGCGCGAGCACCAAAATGGAATGAGAAATGTTTTAGAGCAGAACTTCATTTTCAATGCCTTTCCTAGCTTGGTTTGGAAACCGGACAGAGCTTCAGTGACTTGATGCTTCCAAGATACATTGTGACTGTGTCCCACCATCTACCATCCATTTGAGATCCAACGTTCCAAACTATCTCTTATTTCGAAGCTAAAAAAGAAAAACTATTCAGAAAATTTTGAAAAAAAATCCAGTAATATGTAGATTCCTTGTTTTAAAATCTATGAATATTTCATCCCATTCGGATGACTAGCTTGTGATTAAATAGATTCTTACGTACTCGAGCACTAGTTTAAACTAAATATATATTTGCTCACAAACCTATGATTCAAATCGAATGAAACTTCACCAAAATATAAATCGAAATATGCATGATTTACTGGAAGTTTTTCAAAATTTTCATGGTCCATGGGGTCCTCCAAAGTGCAAGCTTTTTTTTTCTTGGTTGGTACTTCAAAACCGAGTTTGGATGGTGGCAAGACTTGCACAAAGAGGATGTCAAAATTTTGGCCTTTGTGAACTTTGCAATCAACATCAAGTGTCGGACTCTCGAGAAAAAAATATGAGTTGGCGCCCACCTTTCTTTCAACCGTTGGTTCTCAATCCGAGGGTGGTCCAACTAGCTAACAAAATTGGCTTGGTATTCATGGTCTTGAACCAACGATTTGGAATGGCTTTCAATCGGTATGAGAGGTGATGTATGGAGGAGATTCATACGAGAGGGCAATAAAGAAATGTTTTGTCATCCTCGCAAAGCTAGTCTATTTGGAAAGAAATGAATAATTGGTTTTTCGCAACATTGCATGATACTAATTCATGATACTATGCATTGAAGGTGTTGTATCATAGACTAGTATACTTCCCATTGTGACTAGTCTAAGTGCTTTTGCACCATGAACACTAGCTATGCACAGACCTCAAAAAACACTTCTCCATCATTCTACTATTCACACTTTCTTTTTCTAATAGAACTATGTACCATTGTTTTTAATATAATCTTGTGTCGAGAGTATATATTTCTAAAATAGTCATTTATGTTTCGCATAAGCTCAAAGAGGGGTACTTACTTATGAGAGATATCTTTCAACTAATACGTTGTAGGAGTACTTTAATTATGTGAGCTATAGTGTGAAATGCTTACTAGAACGAGTACAAAAGGTGTTTGATAACATTACAGGCCACACGCCCAGTGTAGCGTGCATTGTAGGAGCATTACATCAATTTAACAACTACGGAGGAGTAGCCTAGGTAGAGATAACATGCAAAGGAAATAGTTCAACAGATAGTACAACACAACTACGGAAAGGGAGTAGCCTAGGTAGAGATAAACATGCAAATGAAATAGTTCAACAGATACAAATCTTGCATTACAACACGAGTATTACATAAAGTACATCAGCCCTTCTTTCTGGACCTGTGACGCGAAGGCAGGTTCCATTGCCGGGCGTTGGCGAAGCTTGGGATGAGCCACAACGGAACCTGCCGCCATGTCCATCTAATGTTGGTTTGGAAACCAACAGTACAGTCTTCAGAATTCAAACTGAAGCGGCAAATTTCTGGAGAAGGAGGATATGCAAGGCCTACTGCATGGTGCGATGTGTAAACAGAGTTGCTTCTCGCCATATTTGGACGGTCATGTTCTGCCCCGTCTTCTACTGGAATGATAATCGGATAGTTCACTCCAAGGAAGAGAGAATATGATCCAAGGGAAATAATCCTCCTCCATGGCCTCGGTGGCATCAACTGACTGGTGTCCATGCTGTACACCTCGCAGCCAAGTAAACCCTTACCATACCCGCGAATAGTGCGACCATGACGACCCTCAGAGGTAGCAGCAGCAGGTAAAATCCGAACCAGTCCAGTATAATCCCGCCCGTCAGTAACGCCCCAGGTATGGACCAGAAAAAGTCTAGAACCATCAGGAGATCGTGCTAACCACCAGGAGCCAAGATTGTACCGACCTTGTTCATCAAGTTCTGGCGGAATAGGTGCCGTGCTGATCAACAAAGGACCTTGCAAAGGAAAGCACAGCTTGAAGTCAGTTCAGCAAAACTTGATTAGTTCATTACATACATGAATAATGATGTAGCTAAAATACTGCCTCCGATCCAAATTAATTGACTCAACTGGATGTGTCTAGCTAGATATGCACAAATTAATTGACTCAAGTTTGTCTAGCTAGATGCACTGGCTAGACAAAGCTGAGTCAATTTGATTTGGATCGGAGGGAGTACTTTATTTTGACTCAAAGGCATATCGCTGCTGATTTTGATTGAATATAGAGGGGGAAAGGTACAGGCATGACACGAAAACTGCACAACAAAAAGAAAAAGGCTAAAGCTAAATCTGAAACTAGCAGGTAATAGCGAAAACACATCATATGAGATGAGAAAAATTACCCCAAGAAAGTTGATTCCATGCATAAACTTCGCCTGTCTGAGTTACAGCAAATACAATACCCTTGTGGATGATTGCATCGGAGTAGCCGTACGCTAAGAACTGGTTGTCAAGAACTGTCCATCTGCTAGAAGCACAGTGAAGGACTGCAATTGCCGCGTTGAAGATGGCAAGAACAGAGAAACTAGTATAATTTGAAGCAGCTGTTGGAACTCGGCAAATAGCTATCTTCAGCAGTTGAAGATGTTGATCATTAGACTCGAACACAAGTTTATCCGGGGTGGATTTAAACTCACTTATTGGTGGTAGAGGAATCCGGCGACCAGTGTACACATTGACAAGCTCCCAATTCCAGGGGAAGCCAAGAAGGGCGATCCAATCTCCATTCGCGCCTGCCCACATGCCCGTACCACCATCTGGAATCACGGCATCGGAAGAGATCCTGTCCAGCGGCGTCAGTTGGCACAAGGTACCCTTGCGATCTTTTGCATCATGCTGCTTGTCCTTCTGCGCACCCTCCTGCTTGAACTTGTGGACGCGGTAGAAGGGATTGTGCGCGGGCGGTACCTCAGTTTGGTGAGTATGAAGAACACAGGGCATGCCAAACGGCTGAGATGCAGGCAGAGCTACACTTTGTGTTGCTGAATCATGATAAAACTTGCATGAACCGACGAGGCTCGCGGCGGTGATGACATCGCATCGGGATGCGATTTCTTCAAGGGGGCCATCAGGAAACACCCAAGAACTGCCACTCTCATTGATCGATCTCGCCATTGGAAGGATGCGGTCAAGTGGGTGTGGGGGTGTGGGAGTGGGACGCTGGCGTTTGGGTATGAGGTATTGGAGGACAGTGCGAGCGGCAGCTGGTAGAGCGATATGGATAAAAGTCCACAACTCCTACTAGTACCATCAAACAGGTGGCTCGAGATGATCCGAAAAAGGCATGGCGGCGGTGGTGCAGGGGCTGCTGGTGTAGGCGGGGTCGCCAGAGAAGATGGAGATGAAGAAGACGGAGAAGCAGGCAAAAAAAACAATTTGAATTGAAATCAATAATACGAGTACTACGGGCGTGCCTTCTCTCTCTGGTCTCTGCTGCACTACTGCACCTGTCGTGAAGGCGTGTGACCCGAGAAGAAGCTAATGTACTGTATACTGTCCTTGCACGCCGTGGAGCTGTATTTTGTCTCATCAAATCAGCTCTGGACAGTTTCAGCAGAGAAAAGATCCTTTGCCATCATCATGATATATTACCACGGGCCCACGGCAGTGCACATTCATCTTGGAGGCCTCTTCATCTTGTACTACCATATACTGTACTGCTCTATATGTTGCACAAACCACCACTTGGACATTTTTTTTGCAGTTTCCACCATGTGGTGGTCTAATATGTTGCAAATTTCACCACTTGGTTATCTAATCAGCTAGTTAGTCATGTTGATAGCAAAATCGACAAGTGGGTTCAACATGTCAATGCTCCAATTAATGTTTTAGAAAAAATAAATTTTTCAAAATTCGTACTTCTTTTATTTAGCTATTTAAAAATGCTTATTCATTTATTTCAACAAATATTGTGCGGTCTTGAATTTTTTTCAAACAAATATTATGGCATCGGGTTCGGGACTCCTGAAAAGGACTGGCCGTGGTACGGGAACCCGAAATGATGCCCACAACATGGTCGAAAGTGGCAAGGAACCCATCGAGGTGGATGAACTCGGGAAACCTTGGTAGAGGTAGGGATCTTGAGGAGGCCATTAGGGTTAGCCTACCCCCCAATAAGCGTATGAACGAAAAAAATTCACATAAGTAGTAGCTATTATTAAAATTTCACAAATATTACGCGCTTTTGAATATTTCAAAAGTATTGTGGCGTCACGCTGGCCTTGCCCGAATTTTACCTTTCAGGCTGGATGTCACGAGCATGATCACTCAACCAACCGGGTCCAAACATATATATACAATTGGCCTCCTCGAGCCTACACCGACCAGATTGTCGCTGAAACTGGATCATATAGTTTCTATTGGATTGATGTCCTAAGGAAATATTCCAACAACGGAAGTTGTTTGATTCGTTGTATTATATTCCTTTGGAATCTTGTTGGGCTTGTTTGGTTCGAAGAAAATTCATAGAAATTTTGTGGGATTCAAATCTCAGTGGCTCCTTTGATTCTTGAATACATGATAATTCATACTAATTCACGTGTTTTTTGTGTAGCACTACAACCAAAGAACATGCAATTCAAATTTGTGTGATTTCTCTCATATAGGATTAATTCAACATGCAATCATATTCAATTCCTACATTATTTCTATTTTAACATTTTGTACACATCATGCATGCGACCCAAACAATGCGTACATGGTGGGGGGGTTGTTTCGTTGCAAAAGCAGTTGGTCACACCACAAACAAACATGCAACAATTAATCTAAATTCACGCGGTTTCCCCGCGATGCAACCAAACAATATTCGATGAAACTAAGCATGGCATAAACATATACAATACACACCATAGATTTTGGCTGCTTTGATTATTCGCAAGATTTTCAAAGTGCGGGAATATGAAAATTGTATGATTAGAGAGTGATGATCATCTCCAAATATATAGGATTGAGAAACAACGGTATTTGGATCCAATAACATTTGATTGCGTGTGAAAACCAAAAGAAATACTAGTAGTAACATACGGTTACACAATGAAGGATTTTTTGTTTTTGTATAAAAATGTATTGTCAATGAATTCTGAAAATTGCAATCCTATGAATTAAACAATCAGAAATCGTGTCAGACTAATTCCTACGTTTCGAGATTCTAGTACGGAGTATGATTTCTTTGAAGGGGCGCAGAGGGACGTGGGTAGCAATGTCTAGTCCCTGTCTTGTCTGTATACACTGTACTTACGTCAGACTAGTGTTGCTCATGAAGTCTTAATCTGACGTACTCTGAAGCTAGATGCATCACCGTTTCCAGTCTCTGTCCTCGTTTTTTCGGCAAAATAGACAGAAATAACCCAAAGTCGAAAAGATTGGGAAAAACAAACTTTCGACATACTAGCAAGATTGGGTTATTTTTGTCCAAATTCTCGTTTTTTTCTCTTGGCTTCCCTACCCTTGAATCCATGTCACTTACGTGTGTTGCCCATGCATGCGTCATGTCCCACACTTCAGTGAGCACAAGTGACGTGATGTACGAATGCAAACTCCCAGCAGAAGGTGTTGGCAGCAGTTTCGATGGAGGATTCACTGTAAATGCTCACAGACAAGTATTCAGGGGGTTTTGATATTGCAGATAAATAAAGTACAAGTAAATAAAATGCGAGAGAAATAATTGCAGCGAGTGGCCCAATCCTTTTTAGCACAAAGGACAAGCCGGTTTGTTTACTTATAATGACCAAACGTTCCTGAGGACACACGGGGATTTTAGTCTAGTACTTTCGCTTCATGTGGTTTAATAATCTTCATTGTTTTGATAAGTGTTGTGTGGGTGAACCTATGCTAATGCACCGCCCTTCCTAGGACTAATACATACTTGTGATTATACCCCTTGCAAGCATCCGCAACTACAAGAAAGTAATTAAGATAAATCTAACCACAGCCTTAAACTCTGAGATCCTGCGATCCCTCCTGCATCGATATACTAACGGGGGCTCAGGTTTCTGTCACTCCGGCAACCCCGCAATTAGCAACCGAATACAAGATGCACTCCCCTAGGCCCATAAATGGTGAAGTGTCGTGTAGTCGACGTTCACACGACACCACTAGAAGAATGACACCACAACTTAAATATCATAACATTGAATATTACTCAACCATAATTCACTACTAGCATTTAGACTTCACCCATGTCCTCAAGAACTAAACGAACTACTCACGAGACATCATATGGAATACAATCAGAGGTGATATGATGATGAATAACAATCTGAACATAAACCTTGGTTCAATGGTTTCACTCAATAGCATCTACAACAAGTATAGAATAACACCGGGAGAGTTTCCCCTATCAAACAATCAAGATTTAACCCGAATTGCTACAGCGATGACGAGGTGCAGCGGTGGTGATGGCGGTGTAGATGGTGGAGATGATGATGATGATGATGATGGAGATGATGTCCCGCTCGATGACGATGGCGATGGCGTCGATTTCCCCCTCCGGGAGGGAATTTCCCCGGCGGATTCCTGCCCGCCGGAGAGCTCTTTTCTCTCTGGTGTTCTCCGCCCCGCAGAGGCGGCTGTAACCCTTCGTGAGGTCCTCTCTGTGGCTTAGGTTTTCGGGACGAAGGAGTACGCGAAGAAAAGGAGGCGAAAAGGGCTGTGGGGCCCCCAGAGCACAGGGTGGCGCGGCCAGGCCTGGGCCGCGCCGCCCTGTGGTCTGGGCCCACAGTGGCTCCTCTCTTCTTCCCCTTCTGGCTCCCTCCGTCATCTGGAAAAATAGGAATTTACGTGAAATTCCCTTCCACAGTTGATCTTCCGAAATATTGCGTTCTGACGGTGCTTTTTCCAGCAGAATCCTGGCTCCGGTGCTTGATCCTCCAATGATGATGAAACATGCAAAATAGATGAAATAACATAAGTATTGTGTCCCAATATGAAATATATCAATGAATAACAGCAAATTATGATACAAAATAGTGATGCAAATTGGACGTATCAACTCCCCCAAGCTTAGACCTCGCTTGTCCCCAAGCGAAACTGAGCTCGATAAACAAGACCACATGTTTATGGAGTGAAGAGTCGATAAATAAAATACGGACAAGAAGCATCATATTCATTCACACAAGACATTCTAGTAAACAACTTCCTCATATAACTCATCTCGAAATAAGTAAAGAGAAATCACAAGTAAAGGTGCATAAGAAATCATAATTGGTGATGGCAAACTTTGTTCTTGGTCAGAGAACTACTAACGGATTGTACTTTTAAGCAAAGCTTTCATATTAGATTTTATAGCTGAGCTTTCATATTTAAGCATGACAATCTCTTCATAATCATTGATAACTTCAAAGCCATATTCATTAAAATAAAATTGGTACTAAACAAGAAAGTATAAAAGACATGATTAACTGAATCATAGCATAAATGATTGATTCACAACAACTCAATTGCTTGCTTGAGATAGAGGGAAATAGGTTTACTGACTCAACATAAAAGTAAAAGACAGGCCCTTCGCAGAGGGAAGCAGGGATTAAATCATGTGCTAGAGCTTTTCAAGTTTTGAAATCATATAAAGAGCATAAAAGTAAGATTTTGAGCGGTGTTTGTTGTTGTCAACGAATGGTAGCGGGTACTCTAACCCCCTTGCCAAACGAACCTTCAAAGAGCGGCTCCCATGAGGGACGGCATTTCTACCAGCAAGGTAGATCATCCCCCTTCTCTTTTGTTTACACATGTATTTTAGTTTTATTAAGGATGACACTCCCCCCAACCTTGGCTTTCTCAATCCATGGCTAACCGAATCCTCGGGTGCCTTCCAACATTCACATACCATGGAGGAGTGTCTATTGCAAAATTAAGTTGCTTACTGATAAATCAGAGCAAAACATGTGAAGAGAATTATTAATGAAAGTTATTAATTGGGGCTGGGAACCCCGTTGCCAGCTCTTATTGCAAAGTTATTGGATAAGCGGATGTGCCGCTAGTCCATTGTGAAAGTCCGCCCAACAAGATTGAAAGATAAAACACCACATACTTCCTCATGAGCTATAAAACATTGACACAAATAAGGAGTAGTAGTTTGAATAATTTAAAGGTAGCACATGAAGTATTTACTTGGAATGGCAGAAAATACCATGTAGTAGGTAGGTATGGTGGACACAAATGGCATAGGTTTGGTCTAAGGTTATGGATGTATGAGAAGCATTCCCTCTCGATACAGGTCTTTGGCTAGCAAGGTTTGATAGCAAGCATAAAGGTTGAGGGAAACAAACAAATATACATATGATAGAAACAATCATGCATCTTTCTCATAAGCACAAGCAATTTTAACTTAAGAATACTAAGCATAGAGATAATGGAGTAATGTATCTAAGTGTATTTCTCTCTTCTATTTAAACATCAAGATGTTGTTGCTATTGACCAATGCTAAGTTTGCCAAAACCAAATAGATTTACTTAATGCTCCCAAAGTGATATCAATACTCATGTCAAGAGTAATCATATATAATGGAGATTGCAAACTAAAATAAGGTGTGCAAAAAGTAAATGATAAGACTTCTCATTAATATTCCATAACGATAACTCACACCAACGGATACATAGATAACTAACTAAGAGAGATACTTCCACATTGCATACTATTCCATATGATAACTTCCCTACTCATGATATGACACTACTTGATAGTAAAAGATAAAGGTGGTGATGATGTGATACCGCGGCACTCCCCCAAGCTTGGAACAAACCAAGGGGATGCCAATACCGATGATGAATTACTCCTTCGGTGATGGTGGTGATGGATTCTTCTCGACAAGCTTCCTGACAAGCTCCTGTAAACCTTCAATCTCATAGGTGAGGTTGCGAATCATCTCCGAGTTGTGCTCAACGCGGCTCATAATCATGTCCGGTGGTGAATCCCAACTCTTAGAATTGTTTCCCCATCCTTCAGCTTCAGATTTCATCTCTCCTGCATTGTCAGAACGATTTATATCCCAATTACTTGGCAACACTACCTTGGGGGTCCTTTCAGTTTGACGATCATAGATTAGATTGCGGTAAGGGTTGTAATGGCTCGGAGAAGATGTCCTTGGAGCCAAGTAATGACGTGGAACCGCTCCTCCGGTAGCGATTCGTGCACTCCTCTTGATGTTGGATGGATTTGATATCACGCCAATACTTGCAACGGTGGCTTGCTGGTGTTCCTGCGGAGCTTCCTCCACTTCTTCCTCATCCTCTCTTGCGTCTTCTTTCTTCAGCTCCGGGTCTTGAATATTTTCCTTCAAAGGTTCCTTGTCCTTGTTGTTGGAGGCCATGGTGCTTCTAGATCAAAACAAATCTGGCAGAAAACAGCTCGAAACAAAACACGACGAGAAAACGATATTACGGACCTCCAGGGGTCCGGGGGATTATATAGCAAATATTTTTACGACAAAAGGAAGGTTCCAGATCGAACCAGAGTCGGAAAGGGGCAACGAGGCGGCCAGACCATAGGTCGGCGCGGGCCCAGGTCAGGCCGCGCCGGCCTATGGTGGCACCCCCTCGTGCGTCCTTTCCACTCCGTTTCGAACTCGTAATTTTTCATATTTTCTAAAAACAGCAGAAATAATGTTCGGAAAGGTAAACGCGGACTTTTTATTACCTGTACTGTTACCTATTCAAAGTCCAGTTCTGGCGGACTGTCAATTTGTCCTTTGATGAAAGCCTCCGGTGTTTCCACTTGAATAATATCAACATCAACATTATAAGAATCACCCGAGATATAATGCTTGAGTCTTTGTCCATTCACCACTTGTGTGGCATTGCCTTGGAGAGAGCTAATTTTAATTGCTCCTGAACGATACACCTCCTCAACAACATATGGTCCTTCCCACTTCGAGAGTAATTTCCCTGCAAAGAATCTGAGACGAGACCGATATAATAGAACTTGATCTCCAACATTAAATTCTCTTTTAATGATCCTTCTATCATGCCACTTCTTAACTTTTTCTTTAAAGAGTTTAGCATTTTCATAAGCTTCACTTCTCCATTCATCTAGAGAACTTAATTGCAGCAACCTTTTATTACCGGCTAATTTAGGATCTTTATTTAGTTCTCTAACAGCCCAATAAGCTTTGTGCTCTAGTTCTAAAGGTAAATGACAAGCTTTTCCATAAACCATTTTATAAGGTGACATTCCCATAGGATTTTTATAAGCAGTTCTATAAGCCCATAGTGCTTCTTTCAATTTGCTAGCCCAATTCCTCCTAGATTTATTAACAGTCTTACCTAAGATAGCTTTAATCTCTCTATTTGATAATTCTACTTGACCACTAGTTTGAGGATGATAAGCAGAAGCAATTCTATGATTAATACCATACTTAGCAAGAGTTTTTCTAAAACCTCCATGAATAAAATGAGAACCTCCATCAGTCATAATATATCTAGGTACTCCAAATCTAGGAAATATAATATCTACAAGCATTTTTATAGAGGTCTCACCATCAGCACTTTTTGTAGGTATAGCTTCTACCCATTTAGTAACATAATCAACAGCGACAAGTATATGAGTGTTACCGTCTGAAGAAGGGAAAGGACCCATGAAGTCGAATCCCCAACAATCGAATGGTTCAATAACAAGAGTATAATTCATAGGCATTTCATTGCGTCTGGAGATATTACCAACTCTTTGACATTCATCACAAGATAAAATAAATTTCCTTGCATCTTTGAAGAGTGTTGGCCAATAAAAACCTGATTGTAGAACCTTTTGCGCGGTTCTATCTCCAGCGTGATGTCCTCCATAAACACTACCATGACATTTATTCAATATCTCCTGTTGTTCATATTCAGGAACACATCTTCGCATAATACCATCCACTCCTTCTTTATATAAGTGTGGGTCATCCCAAAAATAATGCCTCAAGTCATAAAAGAATTTCCTCCTTTGCTGAGCTGAAAAGGTTGGAGGCAAATACTTCGAAACAATAAAGTTAGCATAATCTGCATACCAAGGGCTCTCTCGCGAGCTCACCTTTATTACAGCCAATTGTTCATTTGGAAAACTATCATTAACAGGAACAGGATCATAAGCAATATTTTCCAATCTAGACAAATTATCAGCAACAGGATTATCAGCACCTTTCCTATCTATAATATGTAAATCAAATTCTTGCAACAGAAGTACCCATCTAATAAGCCTTGGCTTAGCATCTTTCTTTGTCATAAGGTATCTAATTGCAGCATGATCAGTATGAATTGTAACTTTCGAATCAACAATATAAGGTCTAAACTTATCACAAGCAAAGACTACAGCTAACAATTCTTTTTCAGTTGTAGCATAATTTCTTTGAGCAGCATCAAGAGTCTTACTAGCATAATGAATAACATTTAATTTTTTATCTACCCGCTGTCCAAGAACAGCGCCTACAGCAAAATCACTAGCATCACACATAATTTCAAAAGGCAAATTCCAATCAGGAGGTTCGACTACAGGAGCAGTTGTTAAGGCTTTCTTTAGAGTTTCAAAAGCTTCCTTACAATCATCATCAAAAACAAAAGGTACATCTTTTTGAAGAAGATTAGTAAGAGGCTTTGAAATTTTAGAGAAATCTTTAATAAATCTCCTATAAAACCCAGCATGACCAAGAACACTACGAATACCTTTAACATCCCTCGGATAAGGCATCTTCTCAATTGCTTCAACTTTAGCTCTATCAACTTCAATACCTCTCTCGGAAATTTTATGTCCCAATACAATTCCTTCATTAACCATAAAGTGGCATTTCTCCCAATTAAGAACAAGGTTAGTTTCTTCACATCTCTGCAAAACTTTATCGAGGTTTCGCAGGCAATTATCAAAAGAATTCCCATAGACAGAAAAATCATCCATGAACACCTCTACAATACTTTCGCAAAAACCATGAAAAATAGCAGACATGCATCTTTGAAAAGTAGCAGGAGCATTACATAAACCAAAAGGCATACGCCTATAAGCATAAGTTCCATAAGGACAAGTAAACGTGGTTTTCTCTTGATCTTTAGCTTTAACAGCAATTTGTGAAAACCCAGAATAACCATCAAGAAAGCAAAAATGAGTATTTTTAGATAACCTTTCTAGCATTTGATCAATAAAGGGTAAAGGGTAATGATCTTTCTTAGTAACTTTATTAACTTTTCGAAAATCAATGCACATTCTATAACCTACAACTATTCTTTGAGGAATGAGCTCATCATTATCATTAGGCACAACAGTCATTCCTCCTTTCTTAGGAACACAATGCACAGGACTAACCCATCTACTATCAGCAATAGGATATATAATACCAGCTTCAAGAAGTTTTAATACCTCATTTCTTACCACCTCTTTCATCTTCGGAATTAGACGACGTTGATGTTCAACAACAGGCTTTGCATCTTCTTCCATATTAATAGCATGTTGGCAAATAGAAGGAGAAATCCCTTTCAAATCATCAAGTGTATAGCCAATAGCTCCTCGGTGTTTCTTCAATATTTCCAATAACCTTTCTTCCTCAATCTCTGAAAGCTTAGAACTAATAATAACAGGATATATTTTCTTATCATCAATATGAGCATATTTAAGATTATCAGGTAAAGGCTTTAAATCAAAAACAGGATCTTCCTTTGGTGGCGGTGTTGTACCCAAATCTTCCACCGGTAAATCATGCTTGAGAATAGGTTGACGAAGAAAAATTTCCTCAAGCTCATCTCTTTCTTTCCTAAAAGCTTCACTTTCACTATTCTCCAAATGTTGCTGCAAAGGATTATTAGGAACAAGAACAATAGATGCACACTGCTCCATTTTAAAATCATTACTAGGCAAGTCAACTTTATAAGGAGTTTTGGTAAATTTAGAAAAGTTAAATTCATAAGGTTCACCAGCAAATCTAGTCAAAATTTTCTCTTTCTTACAATCTATAATAGCTCCACAAGTATTTAGAAAAGGTCTACCAAAAATGATAGGACAATGATCACTAGCAGCAGAACCAAGTACCAAAAAGTCAGCAGGATATTTAATCTTACCACATAAAACTTCCACATCTCGAACAATACCAATTGGAGAAATAGTTTCTCTATTAGCCAGATGAATAACCACATCAATATCTTCAAGTTCACAAGAACCAATTTCGTGCATAATCTCCGTGTAAAGCTCATAAGGAATAGCACTAACACTTGCACCAATATCACATAAACCATAATAGCAATGATCACCAATTCTAACAGATAGCATAGGAACACTAACTTGTTTGGATTTATTAGGATGTGAAACAATATTAGAAGCATCTTCACAGAAAATAATATGACCATCCTCCACATTTTCAGTCACAAGATCTTTAACTATTGCAACAGCAGGTTCAATTTTAATTTGTTCTTCAGGTTCTTTAGGTTTCTTTTCACTTTTATTAACCGCACTAGATATGACAGAGTACTCCTTCATTTTAGCAGGGAAAGGAGTTTTTTCAATATAAGCTTCAGGAATAACATTATCAACAGTTTCAATCACTACACATTTGTTTACAGATGAATCAACTTTATCCTTATACGGTTCATGATACTTATCAAAATTCTTCTTAGGCAGTTCATAATGAGAGGCAAAAGCTTTATAAAGATTTGCAACAACTTGGGAATCAAGACCATATGTAGCACTCATATTACGAAATTTATCAGTATCCATAAAAGCTTCAATGCATTTATAATCATAAATTATACCTGATTCTCTATCTTTGTCGTTCTCCCATCCTTCAGTATTTTCTTGGATCCGATCAAGAAGGTCCCTTTTAAACTCTTCATTCTTGCGTGTAAATGATCCAGAACAAGAAGTATCCAGCAAGGTCTTGTCTTGAAAAGAAAGTCTTGCATAGAAATTATCAATAATAACATTACCAGGAAGCTCATGAATGGGGCATTTGAGCATTAAAGACTTCAATCTCCCCCAAGCTTGGGCAATACTCTCTCCATCATGAGGCCAGAAATTATATATGCGGTTCCGATCTTTGTGAATTTCACTTGGAGGATAAAATTTGGAATAAAATAAAGGCACAATGTCCTCCCAATCAATAGAATCACCATTCTTCAGCAATTTATACCAGTGCGCCGCTTTACCAGACAACGATATAGTGAATAGTTTCTTCCTAACTTCATTCATAGAAATACCTGCACATTTGAATAACCCGCATAATTCATGCAAAAACAGTAAATGATCACCAGGATGGACAGTTCCATCCCCTTCATAGCGGTTATCCATAACACGTTCAATAATTTTCATAGGTATTTTATATGGTACTACTTCCTCACCTGGCGCTTCATCCACTACCGTTGCAGTAGTAGTAGATTTCCCAAATAGAAATTGAAGAGAAGATCTCTCCATAATGATTTATAGCAGCAGGCAGAAATAAAATCAGCACAAACAGTAAAGGTTTTCCTTACCAATTCCACTTACCAATAGCGCTTCACTCCCCGGCAACGGCGCCAGAAAATAGTCTTGATGACCCACAAGTATAGGGGGTGTATCGTAGTATCTTCGATAAGTAAGAATGTCGATCCCAACGAGGAGCAGAAGGTGTTGGCAGCAGTTTCGATGGAGGATTCACTGTAAATGCTCACAGACAAGTATTCAGGGGGTTTTGATATTGCAGATAAATAAAGTACAAGTAAATAAAATGCGAGAGAAATAATTGCAGCGAGTGGCCCAATCCTTTTTAGCACAAAGGACAAGCCGGTTTGTTTACTTATAATGACCAAACGTTCCTGAGGACACACGGGGATTTTAGTCTAGTACTTTCGCTTCATGTGGTTTAATAATCTTCATTGTTTTGATAAGTGTTGTGTGGGTGAACCTATGCTAATGCACCGCCCTTCCTAGGACTAATACATACTTGTGATTATACCCCTTGCAAGCATCCGCAAATACAAGAAAGTAATTAAGATAAATCTAACCACAGCCTTAAACTCTGAGATCCTGCGATCCCTCCTGCATCGATATACTAACGGGGGCTCAGGTTTCTGTCACTCCGGCAACCCCGCAATTAGCAACCGAATACAAGATGCACTCCCCTAGGCCCATAAATGGTGAAGTGTCGTGTAGTCGACGTTCACACGACACCACTAGAAGAATGACACCACAACTTAAATATCATAACATTGAATATTACTCAACCATAATTCACTACTAGCATTTAGACTTCACCCATGTCCTCAAGAACTAAACGAACTACTCACGAGACATCATATGGAATACAATCAGAGGTGATATGATGATGAATAACAATCTGAACATAAACCTTGGTTCAATGGTTTCACTCAATAGCATCTACAACAAGTATAGAATAACACCGGGAGAGTTTCCCCTATCAAACAATCAAGATTTAACCCGAATTGCTACAGCGATGACGAGGTGCAGCGGTGGTGATGGCGGTGTAGATGGTGGAGATGATGATGATGATGATGGAGATGATGTCCCGCTCGATGACGATGGCGATGGCGTCGATTTCCCCCTCCGGGAGGGAATTTCCCCGGCGGATTCCTGCCCGCCGGAGAGCTCTTTTCTCTCTGGTGTTCTCCGCCCCGCAGAGGCGGCTGTAACCCTTCGTGAGGTCCTCTCTGTGGCTTAGGTTTTCGGGACGAAGGAGTACGCGAAGAAAAGGAGGCGAAAGTGGGGCCCCCAGAGCACAGGGTGGCGCGGCCAGGCCCTGGGCCGCGCCGCCCTGTGGTCTGGGCCCACAGTGGCTCCTCTCTTCTTCCCCTTCTGGCTCCCTCCGTCATCTGGAAAAATAGGAATTTACGTGAAATTCCCTTCCACAGTTGATCTTCCGAAATATTGCGTTCTGACGGTGCTTTTTCCAGCAGAATCCTGGCTCCGGTGCTTGATCCTCCAATGATGATGAAACATGCAAAATAGATGAAATAACATAAGTATTGTGTCCCAATATGAAATATATCAATGAATAACAGCAAATTATGATACAAAATAGTGATGCAAATTGGACGTATCACCCATGCATGCGTCATGTCCCACACTTCAGTGAGCACAAGTGACGTGATGTACGTACGCAAACTCCCAGCAATCTTCTTTGTCAAGAGAAGACGCATCAAGATTCAAGACCCGATCGCATTTCTTGCTTTCAGCCTGGGGTCCTCCATGTAAAAGTTAGGGATTTAGATGTAATTTCATGTTTATTTTGTGTGCTGTTGTAAACTGTTGATTTTTTATGTCCATTTGAATCTTGGTCAAATCCTAGGTTTGACCTAGATTTAAACAAGTTTAAAATATGAAAATGAAAAAGTAAGCCTGGATCCTCCTTAGTCAATCCAAAATGAAGCTTTTGGGAGGTTTTTGAAATTTCCATGTTTGAAACCCAAAACCACTTCTTTTCATGCTAGACTTCATAAGACATAGTTTAGGGATAGGGGTAGATACATGATTTGTCTGGTTTCAGTATGTCTAGAGCTTGTTTATCCACTTGAATGCTTACTATATGACATAAGAAGACTATGTGCTATGGTTTTTCATTTATCTATTTTTTTGAATTTTATGCCCATTTGAATCTTGGTCAAATCCCAGGTTTGACGAGGTTTTAAACAAGTTTAAAACTTGAAAATGAAAAGGTGTAAGCATGGATCCTTCGTAGTCACTCTAAAATGAAGCTTTATTTTGGGAGGTTCTCGAAATTTCCATGCATGCTTGAAACTCAAAACCACTTTTCTTCATGCTTGACTTCATAAGACAGAGTTTAATTAGGGTTAGGGGTAGATACACGATTTTTCTGGTTTGAATATGTCTAGACCTTGTTTATCAACTTGAATGTTTACTATATGACATAATTAAGAAGGCTATGTACGTGCTTTGGTTTTTCATTCTTTAATTAGATTTTTGTCTGAATTTTTATGCCCATTTGAATCTTGGTCAAATCCTAGGTTTGACCAAGATTTAAATAAGTTTAAAACATGAAAATGAAAAGATAAGCATCGATCCTTCTTACTCGCTCTAAAATGAAGCTTTTGTTTTTTTGAAATTTCCATGTTTGAAACCCAAAACCACTTCTCTTCATGCTTGACTTCATAAGACGAAGTTTAGGGTCGATAGGGGGTAGATACATGATTTGTCTGGTTTGAATATGTCTAGACCTTGTTTATGAACTTGAATGCTTACTATATGACATAAGAAGACTATGTGCTTTGGTTTTTTTTATTTTTTTATTTTATGCCCATTTTAATATTGGTCAAATCCTAGGTTTGACCAAGATTTAAACAAGTTTAAAACATGAAAATGAAAAGGTAAGCCTGGATCCTTCTTAGTCACTCTAAAATGAAGCTTTTGGGAGGTTTTTGAAATTTCCATGTTTGAAACCAAAAACCACTTCTCTTCATGCTTGACTTCATAAGACAGAGTTTAGGGTTAGGGGTAGATACATGATTTGTCTTATTTGAATATGTATAGACCTTGTTTGTCAACTTTTGAATGCTCTTACTATATATATATGTGACATAAGAAGACTATGTGCTTTTGTTTTTCATTTTTCTGATTTTTTTAATTTTATGCCCATTTAAATCTTGGTCAAATCCTGGTTTGACAATGATTTTAACAAGTTTAAAATATGAAAATGAAAAGGTAAGCATTGATCATTCTTAGTCACTCTAAAATGAAGCTTTTGGTAGGTTTTTGAAATTTCCATATTTGAAACCCAAAACCACTTCTCTTCATGCTTGACTACATAAGACAAAGTTTAGGGTTAGGGAGTAGATACATGATTTTTCTTGTTTGAATATGTCTAGACCTTGTTTATCAACTTTAATGCTACTATATGACATAAGAAAACTATGTGCTTTGGTTTTTCATTTTTCTGATATTTTTTGGAATTTTGATGCACATTTGAATCTTGGTCAAATCCTAGCTAGGTTTGACCAAGATTTAAACAAGTATATATAGAACATGAAAATGAAAAGGGAAGCATGTATCCTTCTTAATTAGTCACCCTAAAATGAAGTTTTTGGAAGGTTTTTGAAATTTCCATGCATGTTTGAAACCTAAAACCACTTATCTTCATGCTTGACTTCGTCATAAGACAGAGTTTAGGGGTTTTAGGGGGTAGATACATGATTTGTCTAGCTAGTTTGAATATGTCTAGACCTTGATTATCAACTTTAATGCTTACTATATGACATATAAGAAGACTATGTGCGCTTTGGTTTTTCATTTTTCGGTTTTTTTATTTTATGCCCATTTGAATCTTGGTCAAATCCTAGATTTGACCAAGATTTAAACAAGTTTAAAACATGGAAATGAAAAGGTAAGCATCGATCCTTCTTAGTCGCTCTAAAATGAAGCTGAATTTTGGGAGGTTTTTGAAATTTCCATGTTTTTGAAACCCAAAACCACTTCTCTTCATGCTTGACTTCATAAGACGAAGTTTAGGGTCGATAGGGGGTAGATACATGATTTGTCTTGTTTGAATATGTCTAGACCTTGTTTATCAACTTGAATGCTTACTAGCTATATGACATAAGAGGACTATGTGCATTGGTATTTCATTTTTTGATTTTTATGCCCATTTGAGAATCTTGGTAAAATCCTAGGTTTGTTGAGCAAGATTTAAACAAGTTTAACATGTGAAAATGATAAGGTAATTAAGTCTGGATCTTTTTTGAAACCCAAAACCACTTCTCTTCATGCTTGACTTCATAAGACGAAGTTTAGGGTCGATAGGGGGTAGATACATGATTTGTCTTGTTTGAATATGTCTAGACCTTGTTTATCAACTTGAATGCTTACTAGCTATATGACATAAGAGGACTATGTGCATTGGTATTTCATTTTTTGATTTTTATGCCCATTTGAGAATCTTGGTAAAATCCTAGGTTTGTTGAGCAAGATTTATACAAGTTTAACATGTGAAAATGATAAGGTAATTAAGTCTGGATCTTTCTCTTAGTAACTCTAAAATGAAGCTTTTGGGAGGTTCTTGAATTTACCATGTTTGAAACCCAAAACCACCGTACTTCTTTTCATGCTTGACTTCATAAGACAGAGTTTAGGGTTAGGGGTAGATACATGATTTTTCTGGTTTGAATATGTCTAGACCATGTTTATCAACTTGAATGCTTACTATATGACATAAGAAGGCTATGTGCTTTGGTCTTTCATTCTTTCGATTTTTTTCTGAATTTTTATGCCCATTTGAATCTTGGTCAAATCCTAGGTTCGACCAAGATTTAAACAAGTTTAAAACATGACAATGAAAAGGTAATTAATCATGGATCCTTCTTAATTAACCAGCCAGTCTAATTAAAATGAAGCTTTTTGGGAGGTTTTTGAAATTTCCATGTTTGAAACCCAAAACCACACTTCTCTGCTTCATGCTTGACTTCATATATAATTAAGACAAAGTTTAGGGTTAGGAGGTACATGATTTGTCTGGTTTGAATATGTCTACACCTTGTTTATGAACTTTTGAATGCTTACTATATATATGTATGTGACATAAGAAAACTATGTGCTTTGGTTTTTCATTTTTCTGATTTTTTTGGAATTTTGATGCACATTTGAATCTTGGTCAAATCCTAGGTTTGACCAAGATTTAAACAAGTATAGAACATGGAAATGAAAATGGAAGCCTGTATCCTTCTTAGTCACCCTAAAATTAATGAAGTTTTTGGGAGGTTTTTGAAATTTCCATGTTTGAAACCCAAAACCACTTATCTTCATGCTTGACTTCGTCATAAGACAGAGTTTAGGGGTTAGGGGGTAGATACATGATTTGTCTAGCTAGTTTGAATATGTCCAGACCTTGTTTATCAACTTTAATGCTTACTATATGACATATAAGAAGACTATGTGCGCTTTGGTTTTTCATTTTTCTGTTTTTTTATTTTATGCCCATTTGAATCTTGGTCAAATCCTAGAGATTGACTTCATAATACAGAGTTTAGGGTTAGGGGTAGATATACACATGATTTTTCTGGTTTGAATATGTCTAGACCTTGTTTATCAACTTGAGTGTTTACTATATGACATAATTAAGAAGGCTATGTGCTTTGGTTTTTCATTCTTTAGATTTTTTGTCTGAATTTTTATGCCCATTTGAATCTTGGTCAAATCCTAGGTTTGACCAAGATTTAAATAAGTTTAAAACATGGAAATGAAAAGGTAAAAGCATCGATCCTTCTTAGTCGCTCTAAAATGAAGCTGAATTTTGGGAGGTTTTTGAAATTTCCATGTTTGAAACCCAAAACCACTTCTCTTCATGCTTGACTTCATAAGACGAAGTTTAGGGTCGATAGGGGGTAGATACATGATTTGTCTGGTTAATTTGGATATATCTAGACCTTGTTTATCAACTTGAATGCTTACGATATGACATAAGAACACTATGTGCTTTTTTTATTTTTTTGTGCCCATTTGAATCTTGGTCAAATCCTAGGTTTGACCAAGATTTAAACAAGTATAGAACATGAAAATGAAAAGGGAAGCCTGTATCCTTCTTACTCACCCTAAAATGAAGTTTTGGGAGGTTTTTGAAATGTCCATGTTTGAAACCCAAAACCACTTCTCTTCATTCTTGACTTCTTAAGACATAGTTTAGGGGTTAGCGGGTAGATACATGATTAGTATGGTTTGAATATGTCTAGACCTTGTTTATCAACTTTAATGCTTACTACATGACATAAGAAGACTATGTGCTTTGGTTTTTCATTTTTCTGTTTTTTTTTGAATTTTCTGCCAATTTTGTTTGACCAAGATTTAGACAAGTTTTACACGTGAAAACGAATAAGTAAGCCTGGATCCTTCTTAGTCACTCCAAAATGTACCAATTGATAGGTGCGTTAACTTTGCTTCATGGAAAAAATAATGTCATGTAAATGAGTTAACTTGGATTTCCTACCCTTGAATCCATAGGAAACTTTGTTCTAATGCACTATAATAATCAACCGAGTTTTTACACCAACAGGTCTGTCACTTACGTGTGGTGCCCATGCGTGAGGTCCCACACTTCAGTGAGCACAAGTCACGTGCAATAGGTACGCAAACTCCCAGCCATTTTCTTTGTCAAGAGAAGACGCATCAGGATGCGTATTGGAAGTCTGTGGGTCCTTCTGGATCCTTCGGTCGTCCCTCTCAAAAAAAAAACAAATCTCTCTCATTCTCGGCCTCGCTCGACTCGCTCGCTCGCTCGCTCGCACCTCCTGCTCACTGACAAACCCTCACACCGAAAAAGGGGAGACACCATAATTCTCTCCCTTCTTCTCTCCTTCCGAGTGATCCCTCTTCCTCCGAGTTTCACTCGACGGGCAAACACACATGTGCTGCATAGTAATAATAAAAAGGTAGAAAAATCGACCTACGAATCTATAATTAAATAGGTTAAACTAGGGTTTTGCCCAGTACTACAGATCAAGGTTCAAAAAATCCAACTACGGGGTTCGAACAACCCCATTTCTAATCCAAGATTTTTTTCGACCTCATCCAATGGCCTCAAACTATAGGCCGGGTTAGCATCTAGTGCAGTATGTGTGAGAATGTATGCACTATGTGTGCTATAACTTGTGTGTCTTTCAAATTTGAACCAAATTTGAATAAGTTTGAAATATTTGAAATGGGGCTTTTGGCTTAAACGTTTGAAACCCAAAACGACTTCTCCTCATGCTAGACTTCATAAGACCGAGTTTAGGGTTAGGGGGTAGATACATGATTTGTCTGGTTTGAATATGTCTAAACCTTGTTTATCAACTTGAATGCTTACTATATGACATAAGAAGACCATGTGCTTTTGTTTTTCATTTTTCTATTTTTTTAAAGAATTTTATGCACATTTGATTCTGGTCAAATCCTAGGTTCAACCAAGATTTAAACAAGTTTCAAGCATGAAAATGAAAACGTAATCCAAGATCCTTCTTAATTAGTCACTCTAAAATATATGAAGCTTTTGGGACGTACTTGAAATTTCCATGTTTGAAACCCAAAACCAATTCTCTTCATGATTGACTTCATAAGACAGAGTTTAGGGGTAGGGGTAGATATACACATGATTTTTCTGGTTTGAATATGTCTAGACCTTGTTTATCAACTTGAGTGTTTACTATATGACATAATTAAGAAGGCTATGTGCTTTGGTTTTTCATTCTTTAGATTTTTTGTCTGAATTTTTATGCCCATTTGAATCTTGGTCAAATCCTAGGTTTGACCAAGATTTAAATAAGTTTAAAACATGGAAATGAAAAGGTAAAAGCATCGATCCTTCTTAGTCGCTCTAAAATGAAGCTGAATTTTGGGAGGTTTTTGAAATTTCCATGTTTGAAACCTAAAACCACTTATCTTCATGCTTGACTTCGTCATAAGACAGAGTTTAGGGGTTTTAGGGGGTAGATACATGATTTGTCTAGCTAGTTTGAATATGTCTAGACCTTGTTTATCAACTTTAATGCTTACTATATGACATATAAGAAGACTATGTGCGCTTTGGTTTTTCATTTTTCGGTTTTTTTATTTTATGCCCATTTGAGTCTTGGTCAAATCCTAGATTTGACCAAGATTTAAACAAGTTTAAAACATGGAAATGAAAAGGTAAGCATCGATCCTTCTTAGTCGCTCTAAAATGAAGCTGAATTTTGGGAGGTTTTTGAAATTTCCATGTTTGAAACCCAAAACCACTTCTCTTCATGCTTGACTTCATAAGACGAAGTTTAGGGTCGATAGGGGGTAGATACATGATTTGTCTTGTTTGAATATGTCTAGACCTTGTTTATCAACTTGAATGCTTACTAGCTATATGACATAAGAGGACTATGTGCATTGGTATTTCATTTTTTGATTTTTATGCCCATTTGAGAATCTTGGTAAGATCCTAGGTTTGTTGAGCAAGATTTAAACAAGTTTAACATGTGAAAATGATAAGGTAATTAAGTCTGGATCTTTCTCTTAGTAACTCTAAAATGAAGCTTTTGGGAGGTTCTTGAATTTACCATGTTTGAAACCCAAAACCACCGTACTTCTTTTCATGCTTGACTTCATAAGACAGAGTTTAGGGTTAGGGGTAGATACATGATTTTTCTGGTTTGAATATGTCTAGACCATGTTTATCAACTTGAATGCTTACTATATGACATAAGAAGGCTATGTGCTTTGGTCTTTCATTCTTTCGATTTTTTTCTGAATTTTTATGCCCATTTGAATCTTGGTCAAATCCTAGGTTCGACCAAGATTTAAACAAGTTTAAAACATGACAATGAAAAGGTAATTAATCATGGATCCTTCTTAATTAACCAGCCAGTCTAATTAAAATGAAGCTTTTTGGGAGGTTTTTGAAATTTCCATGTTTGAAACCCAAAACCACACTTCTCTGCTTCATGCTTGACTTCATATATAATTAAGACAAAGTTTAGGGTTAGGAGGTACATGATTTGTCTGGTTTGAATATGTCTACACCTTGTTTATGAACTTTTGAATGCTTACTATATATATGTATGTGACATAAGAAAACTATGTGCTTTGGTTTTTCATTTTTCTGATTTTTTTGGAATTTTGATGCACATTTGAATCTTGGTCAAATCCTAGGTTTGACCAAGATTTAAACAAGTATAGAACATGGAAATGAAAATGGAAGCCTGTATCCTTCTTAGTCACCCTAAAATTAATGAAGTTTTTGGGAGGTTTTTGAAATTTCCATGTTTGAAACCCAAAACCACTTATCTTCATGCTTGACTTCGTCATAAGACAGAGTTTAGGGGTTAGGGGGTAGATACATGATTTGTCTAGCTAGTTTGAATATGTCCAGACCTTGTTTATCAACTTTAATGCTTACTATATGACATATAAGAAGACTATGTGCGCTTTGGTTTTTCATTTTTCTGTTTTTTTATTTTATGCCCATTTGAATCTTGGTCAAATCCTAGAGATTGACTTCATAATACAGAGTTTAGGGTTAGGGGTAGATATACACATGATTTTTCTGGTTTGAATATGTCTAGACCTTGTTTATCAACTTGAGTGTTTACTATATGACATAATTAAGAAGGCTATGTGCTTTGGTTTTTCATTCTTTAGATTTTTTGTCTGAATTTTTATGCCCATTTGAATCTTGGTCAAATCCTAGGTTTGACCAAGATTTAAATAAGTTTAAAACATGGAAATGAAAAGGTAAAAGCATCGATCCTTCTTAGTCGCTCTAAAATGAAGCTGAATTTTGGGAGGTTTTTGAAATTTCCATGTTTGAAACCCAAAACCACTTCTCTTCATGCTTGACTTCATAAGACGAAGTTTAGGGTCGATAGGGGGTAGATACATGATTTGTCTGGTTAATTTGGATATATCTAGACCTTGTTTATCAACTTGAATGCTTACGATATGACATAAGAACACTATGTGCTTTTTTTATTTTTTTGTGCCCATTTGAATCTTGGTCAAATCCTAGGTTTGACCAAGATTTAAACAAGTATAGAACATGAAAATGAAAAGGGAAGCCTGTATCCTTCTTACTCACCCTAAAATGAAGTTTTGGGAGGTTTTTGAAATGTCCATGTTTGAAACCCAAAACCACTTCTCTTCATTCTTGACTTCTTAAGACATAGTTTAGGGGTTAGCGGGTAGATACATGATTAGTATGGTTTGAATATGTCTAGACCTTGTTTATCAACTTTAATGCTTACTACATGACATAAGAAGACTATGTGCTTTGGTTTTTCATTTTTCTGTTTTTTTTTGAATTTTCTGCCAATTTTGTTTGACCAAGATTTAGACAAGTTTTACACGTGAAAACGAATAAGTAAGCCTGGATCCTTCTTAGTCACTCCAAAATGTACCAATTGATAGGTGCGTTAACTTTGCTTCATGGAAAAAATAATGTCATGTAAATGAGTTAACTTGGATTTCCTACCCTTGAATCCATAGGAAACTTTGTTCTAATGCACTATAATAATCAACCGAGTTTTTACACCAACAGGTCTGTCACTTACGTGTGGTGCCCATGCGTGAGGTCCCACACTTCAGTGAGCACAAGTCACGTGCAATAGGTACGCAAACTCCCAGCCATTTTCTTTGTCAAGAGAAGACGCATCAGGATGCGTATTGGAAGTCTGTGGGTCCTTCTGGATCCTTCGGTCGTCCCTCTCAAAAAAAAACAAATCTCTCTCATTCTCGGCCTCGCTCGACTCGCTCGCTCGCTCGCTCGCACCTCCTGCTCACTGACAAACCCTGCACAAAAGTCAACATCATCACCCGAAAAAGGGGAGACACCATAATTCTCTCCCTTCTTCTCTCCTTCCGAGTGATCCCTCTTCCTCCGAGTTTCACTCGACGGGCAAACACACATGTGCTGCATAGTAATAATAAAAAGGTAGAAAAATCGACCTACGAATCTATAATTAAATAGGTTAAACTAGGGTTTTGCCCAGTACTACAGATCAAGGTTCAAAAAATCCAACTACGGGGTTCGAACAACCCCATTTCTAATCCAAGATTTTTTTCGACCTCATCCAATGGCCTCAAACTATAGGCCGGGTTAGCATCTAGTGCAGTATGTGTGAGAATGTATGCACTATGTGTGCTATAACTTGTGTGTCTTTCAAATTTGAACCAAATTTGAATAAGTTTGAAATATTTGAAATGGGGCTTTTGGCTTAAACGTTTGAAACCCAAAACGACTTCTCCTCATGCTAGACTTCATAAGACCGAGTTTAGGGTTAGGGGGTAGATACATGATTTGTCTGGTTTGAATATGTCTAAACCTTGTTTATCAACTTGAATGCTTACTATATGACATAAGAAGACCATGTGCTTTTGTTTTTCATTTTTCTATTTTTTTAAGAATTTTATGCACATTTGATTCTGGTCAAATCCTAGGTTCAACCAAGATTTAAACAAGTTTCAAGCATGAAAATGAAAACGTAATCCAAGATCCTTCTTAATTAGTCACTCTAAAATATATGAAGCTTTTGGGACGTACTTGAAATTTCCATGTTTGAAACCCAAAACCAATTCTCTTCATGATTGACTTCATAAGACAGAGTTTAGGGGTAGGGGTAGATATACACATGATTTTTCTGGTTTGAATATGTCTAGACCTTGTTTATCAACTTGAGTGTTTACTATATGACATAATTAAGAAGGCTATGTGCTTTGGTTTTTCATTCTTTAGATTTTTTGTCTGAATTTTTATGCCCATTTGAATCTTGGTCAAATCCTAGGTTTGACCAAGATTTAAATAAGTTTAAAACATGGAAATGAAAAGGTAAAAGCATCGATCCTTCTTAGTCGCTCTAAAATGAAGCTGAATTTTGGGAGGTTTTTGAAATTTCCATGTTTGAAACCTAAAACCACTTATCTTCATGCTTGACTTCGTCATAAGACAGAGTTTAGGGGTTTTAGGGGGTAGATACATGATTTGTCTAGCTAGTTTGAATATGTCTAGACCTTGTTTATCAACTTTAATGCTTACTATATGACATATAAGAAGACTATGTGCGCTTTGGTTTTTCATTTTTCGGTTTTTTTATTTTATGCCCATTTGAGTCTTGGTCAAATCCTAGATTTGACCAAGATTTAAACAAGTTTAAAACATGGAAATGAAAAGGTAAGCATCGATCCTTCTTAGTCGCTCTAAAATGAAGCTGAATTTTGGGAGGTTTTTGAAATTTCCATGTTTGAAACCCAAAACCACTTCTCTTCATGCTTGACTTCATAAGACGAAGTTTAGGGTCGATAGGGGGTAGATACATGATTTGTCTTGTTTGAATATGTCTAGACCTTGTTTATCAACTTGAATGCTTACTAGCTATATGACATAAGAGGACTATGTGCATTGGTATTTCATTTTTTGATTTTTATGCCCATTTGAGAATCTTGGTAAGATCCTAGGTTTGTTGAGCAAGATTTAAACAAGTTTAACATGTGAAAATGATAAGGTAATTAAGTCTGGATCTTTCTCTTAGTAACTCTAAAATGAAGCTTTTGGGAGGTTCTTGAATTTACCATGTTTGAAACCCAAAACCACCGTACTTCTTTTCATGCTTGACTTCATAAGACAGAGTTTAGGGTTAGGGGTAGATACATGATTTTTCTGGTTTGAATATGTCTAGACCATGTTTATCAACTTGAATGCTTACTATATGACATAAGAAGGCTATGTGCTTTGGTTTTTCATTCTTTCGATTTTTTCTGAATTTTTATGCCCATTTGAATCTTGGTCAAATCCTAGGTTCGACCAAGATTTAAACAAGTTTAAAACATGACAATGAAAAGGTAATTAATCATGGATCCTTCTTAATTAACCAGCCAGTCTAATTAAAATGAAGCTTTTTGGGAGGTTTTTGAAATTTCCATGTTTGAAACCCAAAACCACACTTCTCTGCTTCATGCTTGACTTCATATATAATTAAGACAAAGTTTAGGGTTAGGAGGTACATGATTTGTCTGGTTTGAATATGTCTAGACCTTGTTTATGAACTTTTGAATGCTTACTATATATATGTATGTGACATAAGAAAACTATGTGCTTTGGTTTTTCATTTTTCTGATTTTTTTGGAATTTTGATGCACATTTGAATCTTGGTCAAATCCTAGGTTTGACCAAGATTTAAACAAGTATAGAACATGGAAATGAAAATGGAAGCCTGTATCCTTCTTAGTCACCCTAAAATTAATGAAGTTTTTGGGAGGTTTTTGAAATTTCCATGTTTGAAACCCAAAACCACTTATCTTCATGCTCTTGACTTCGTCATAAGACAGAGTTTAGGGGTTAGGGGGTAGATACATGATTTGTCTAGCTAGTTTGAATATGTCCAGACCTTGTTTATCAACTTTAATGCTTACTATATGACATATAAGAAGACTATGTGCGCTTTGGTTTTTCATTTTTCTGTTTTTTTATTTTATGCCCATTTGAATCTTGGTCAAATCCTAGAGATTGACTTCATAATACAGAGTTTAGGGTTAGGGGTAGATATACACATGATTTTTCTGGTTTGAATATGTCTAGACCTTGTTTATCAACTTGAGTGTTTACTATATGACATAATTAAGAAGGCTATGTGCTTTGGTTTTTCATTCTTTAGATTTTTTGTCTGAATTTTTATGCCCATTTGAATCTTGGTCAAATCCTAGGTTTGACCAAGATTTAAATAAGTTTAAAACATGGAAATGAAAAGGTAAAAGCATCGATCCTTCTTAGTCGCTCTAAAATGAAGCTGAATTTTGGGAGGTTTTTGAAATTTCCATGTTTGAAACCCAAAACCACTTCTCTTCATGCTTGACTTCATAAGACGAAGTTTAGGGTCGATAGGGGGTAGATACATGATTTGTCTGGTTAATTTGGATATATCTAGACCTTGTTTATCAACTTGAATGCTTACGATATGACATAAGAACACTATGTGCTTTTTTTATTTTTTTGTGCCCATTTGAATCTTGGTCAAATCCTAGGTTTGACCAAGATTTAAACAAGTATAGAACATGAAAATGAAAAGGGAAGCCTGTATCCTTCTTACTCACCCTAAAATGAAGTTTTGGGAGGTTTTTGAAATGTCCATGTTTGAAACCCAAAACCACTTCTCTTCATTCTTGACTTCTTAAGACATAGTTTAGGGGTTAGCGGGTAGATACATGATTAGTATGGTTTGAATATGTCTAGACCTTGTTTATCAACTTTAATGCTTACTACATGACATAAGAAGACTATGTGCTTTGGTTTTTCATTTTTCTGTTTTTTTTTGAATTTTCTGCCAATTTTGTTTGACCAAGATTTAGACAAGTTTTACACGTGAAAACGAATAAGTAAGCCTGGATCCTTCTTAGTCACTCCAAAATGTACCAATTGATAGGTGCGTTAACTTTGCTTCATGGAAAAAATAATGTCATGTAAATGAGTTAACTTGGATTTCCTACCCTTGAATCCATAGGAAACTTTGTTCTAATGCACTATAATAATCAACCGAGTTTTTACACCAACAGGTCTGTCACTTACGTGTGGTGCCCATGCGTGAGGTCCCACACTTCAGTGAGCACAAGTCACGTGCAATAGGTACGCAAACTCCCAGCCATTTTCTTTGTCAAGAGAAGACGCATCAGGATGCGTATTGGAAGTCTGTGGGTCCTTCTGGATCCTTCGGTCGTCCCTCTCAAAAAAAAACAAATCTCTCTCATTCTCGGCCTCGCTCGACTCGCTCGCTCGCACCTCCTGCTCACTGACAAACCCTGCACAAAAGTCAACATCATCACCCGAAAAAGGGGAGACACCATAATTCTCTCCCTTCTTCTCTCCTTCCGAGTGATCCCTCTTCCTCCGAGTTTCACTCGACGGGCAAACACACATGTGCTGCATAGTAATAATAAAAAGGTAGAAAAATCGACCTACGAATCTATAATTAAATAGGTTAAACTAGGGTTTTGCCCAGTACTACAGATCAAGGTTCAAAAAATCCAACTACGGGGTTCGAACAACCCCATTTCTAATCCAAGATTTTTTTCGACCTCATCCAATGGCCTCAAACTATAGGCCGGGTTAGCATCTAGTGCAGTATGTGTGAGAATGTATGCACTATGTGTGCTATAACTTGTGTGTCTTTCAAATTTGAACCAAATTTGAATAAGTTTGAAATATTTGAAATGGGGCTTTTGGCTTAAACGTTTGAAACCCAAAACGACTTCTCCTCATGCTAGACTTCATAAGACCGAGTTTAGGGTTAGGGGGTAGATACATGATTTGTCTGGTTTGAATATGTCTAAACCTTGTTTATCAACTTGAATGCTTACTATATGACATAAGAAGACCATGTGCTTTTGTTTTTCATTTTTCTATTTTTTTAAGAATTTTATGCACATTTGATTCTGGTCAAATCCTAGGTTCAACCAAGATTTAAACAAGTTTCAAGCATGAAAATGAAAACGTAATCCAAGATCCTTCTTAATTAGTCACTCTAAAATATATGAAGCTTTTGGGACGTACTTGAAATTTCCATGTTTGAAACCCAAAACCAATTCTCTTCATGATTGACTTCATAAGACAGAGTTTAGGGGTAGGGGTAGATATACACATGATTTTTCTGGTTTGAATATGTCTAGACCTTGTTTATCAACTTGAGTGTTTACTATATGACATAATTAAGAAGGCTATGTGCTTTGGTTTTTCATTCTTTAGATTTTTTGTCTGAATAATTTTTATGCCCATTTGAATCTTGGTCAAATCCTAGGTTTGACCAAGATTTAAATAAGTTTAAAACATGGAAATGAAAAGGTAAAAGCATCGATCCTTCTTAGTCGCTCTAAAATGAAGCTGAATTTTGGGAGGTTTTTGAAATTTCCATGTTTGAAACCTAAAACCACTTATCTTCATGCTTGACTTCGTCATAAGACAGAGTTTAGGGGTTTTAGGGGGTAGATACATGATTTGTCTAGCTAGTTTGAATATGTCTAGACCTTGTTTATCAACTTTAATGCTTACTATATGACATATAAGAAGACTATGTGCGCTTTGGTTTTTCATTTTTCGGTTTTTTTATTTTATGCCCATTTGAATCTTGGTCAAATCCTAGATTTGACCAAGATTTAAACAAGTTTAAAACATGGAAATGAAAAGGTAAGCATCGATCCTTCTTAGTCGCTCTAAAATGAAGCTGAATTTTGGGAGGTTTTTGAAATTTCCATGTTTGAAACCCAAAACCACTTCTCTTCATGCTTGACTTCATAAGACGAAGTTTAGGGTCGATAGGGGGTAGATACATGATTTGTCTTGTTTGAATATGTCTAGACCTTGTTTATCAACTTGAATGCTTACTAGCTATATGACATAAGAGGACTATGTGCATTGGTATTTCATTTTTTGATTTTTATGCCCATTTGAGAATCTTGGTAAAATCCTAGGTTTGTTGAGCAAGATTTAAACAAGTTTAACATGTGAAAATGATAAGGTAATTAAGTCTGGATCTTTCTCTTAGTAACTCTAAAATGAAGCTTTTGGGAGGTTCTTGAATTTACCATGTTTGAAACCCAAAACCACCGTACTTCTTTTCATGCTTGACTTCATAAGACAGAGTTTAGGGTTAGGGGTAGATACATGATTTTTCTGGTTTGAATATGTCTAGACCATGTTTATCAACTTGAATGCTTACTATATGACATAAGAAGGCTATGTGCTTTGGTTTTTCATTCTTTCGATTTTTTCTGAATTTTTATGCCCATTTGAATCTTGGTCAAATCCTAGGTTCGACCAAGATTTAAACAAGTTTAAAACATGACAATGAAAAGGTAATTAATCATGGATCCTTCTTAATTAACCAGCCAGTCTAATTAAAATGAAGCTTTTTGGGAGGTTTTTGAAATTTCCATGTTTGAAACCCAAAACCACACTTCTCTGCTTCATGCTTGACTTCATATATAATTAAGACAAAGTTTAGGGTTAGGGGGTACATGATTTGTCTGGTTTGAATATGTCTAGACCTTGTTTATGAACTTTTGAATGCTTACTATATATATGTATGTGACATAAGAAAACTATGTGCTTTGGTTTTTCATTTTTCTGATTTTTTTGGAATTTTGATGCACATTTGAATCTTGGTCAAATCCTAGGTTTGACCAAGATTTAAACAAGTATAGAACATGGAAATGAAAATGGAAGCCTGTATCCTTCTTAGTCACCCTAAAATGAAGTTTTTGGGAGGTTTTTGAAATTTCCATGTTTGAAACCCAAAACCACTTATCTTCATGCTTGACTTCGTCATAAGACAGAGTTTAGGGGTTAGGGGGTAGATACATGATTTGTCTAGCTAGTTTGAATATGTCCAGACCTTGTTTATCAACTTTAATGCTTACTATATGACATATAAGAAGACTATGTGCGCTTTGGTTTTTCATTTTTCTGTTTTTTTATTTTATGCCCATTTGAATCTTGGTCAAATCCTAGAGATTGACTTCATAATACAGAGTTTAGGGTTAGGGGTAGATATACACATGATTTTTCTGGTTTGAATATGTCTAGACCTTATTTATCAACTTGAGTGTTTACTATATGACATAATTAAGAAGGCTATGTGCTTTGGTTTTTCATTCTTTAGATTTTTTGTCTGAATTTTTATGCCCATTTGAATCTTGGTCAAATCCTAGGTTTGACCAAGATTTAAATAAGTTTAAAACATGGAAATGAAAAGGTAAAAGCATCGATCCTTCTTAGTCGCTCTAAAATGAAGCTGAATTTTGGGAGGTTTTTGAAATTTCCATGTTTGAAACCCAAAACCACTTCTCTTCATGCTTGACTTCATAAGACGAAGTTTAGGGACGATAGGGGGTAGATACATGATTTGTCTGGTTAATTTGGATATATCTAGACCTTGTTTATCAACTTGAATGCTTATGATATGACATAAGAACACTATGTGCTTTTTTTTATTTTTTTTGTGCCCATTTGAATCTTGGTCAAATCCTAGGTTTGACCAAGATTTAAACAAGTATAGAACATGAAAATGAAAAGGGAAGCCTGTATCCTTCTTACTCACCCTAAAATGAAGTTTTGGGAGGTTTTTGAAATGTCCATGTTTGAAACCCAAAACCACTTCTCTTCATTCTTGACTTCTTAAGACATAGTTTAGGGGTTAGCGGGTAGATACATGATTAGTATGGTTTGAATATGTCTAGACCTTGTTTATCAACTTTAATGCTTACTACATGACATAAGAAGACTATGTGCTTTGGTTTTTCATTTTTCTGTTTTTTTTTGAATTTTCTGCCAATTTTGTTTGACCAAGATTTAGACAAGTTTTACACGTGAAAACGAATAAGTAAGCCTGGATCCTTCTTAGTCACTCCAAAATGTACCAATTGATAGGTGCGTTAACTTTGCTTCATGGAAAAAATAATGTCATGTAAATGAGTTAACTTGGATTTCCTACCCTTGAATCCATAGGAAACTTTGTTCTAATGCACTATAATAATCAACCGAGTTTTTACACCAACAGGTCTGTCACTTACGTGTGGTGCCCATGCGTGAGGTCCCACACTTCAGTGAGCACAAGTCACGTGCAATAGGTACGCAAACTCCCAGCCATTTTCTTTGTCAAGAGAAGACGCATCAGGATGCGTATTGGAAGTCTGTGGGTCCTTCTGGATCCTTCGGTCGTCCCTCTCAAAAAAAAACAAATCTCTCTCATTCTCGGCCTCGCTCGACTCGCTCGCTCGCTCGCTCCCTGCTCACTGACAAACCCTGCACAAAAGTCAACATCATCACCCGAAAAAGGGGAGACACCATAATTCTCTCCCTTCTTCTCTCCTTCCGAGTGATCCCTCTTCCTCCGAGTTTCACTCGACGGGCAAACACACATGTGCTGCATAGTAATAATAAAAAGGTAGAAAAATCGACCTACGAATCTATAATTAAATAGGTTAAACTAGGGTTTTGCCCAGTACTACAGATCAAGGTTCAAAAAATCCAACTACGGGGTTCGAACAACCCCATTTCTAATCCAAGATTTTTTTCGACCTCATCCAATGGCCTCAAACTATAGGCCGGGTTAGCATCTAGTGCAGTATGTGTGAGAATGTATGCACTATGTGTGCTATAACTTGTGTGTCTTTCAAATTTGAACCAAATTTGAATAAGTTTGAAATATTTGAAATGGGGCTTTTGGCTTAAACGTTTGAAACCCAAAACGACTTCTCCTCATGCTAGACTTCATAAGACCGAGTTTAGGGTTAGGGGGTAGATACATGATTTGTCTGGTTTGAATATGTCTAAACCTTGTTTATCAACTTGAATGCTTACTATATGACATAAGAAGACCATGTGCTTTTGTTTTTCATTTTTCTATTTTTTAAGAATTTTATGCACATTTGATTCTGGTCAAATCCTAGGTTCAACCAAGATTTAAACAAGTTTCAAGCATGAAAATGAAAACGTAATCCAAGATCCTTCTTAATTAGTCACTCTAAAATATATGAAGCTTTTGGGACGTACTTGAAATTTCCATGTTTGAAACCCAAAACCAATTCTCTTCATGATTGACTTCATAAGACAGAGTTTAGGGTTAGGGGTAGATATACACATGATTTTTCTGGTTTGAATATGTCTAGACCTTGTTTATCAACTTGAGTGTTTACTATATGACATAATTAAGAAGGCTATGTGCTTTGGTTTTTCATTCTTTAGATTTTTTGTCTGAATTTTTATGCCCATTTGAATCTTGGTCAAATCCTAGGTTTGACCAAGATTTAAATAAGTTTAAAACATGGAAATGAAAAGGTAAAAGCATCGATCCTTCTTAGTCGCTCTAAAATGAAGCTGAATTTTGGGAGGTTTTTGAAATTTCCATGTTTGAAACCTAAAACCACTTATCTTCATGCTTGACTTCGTCATAAGACAGAGTTTAGGGGTTTTAGGGGGTAGATACATGATTTGTCTCTAGCTAGTTTGAATATGTCTAGACCTTGTTTATCAACTTTAATGCTTACTATATGACATATAAGAAGACTATGTGCGCTTTGGTTTTTCATTTTTCGGTTTTTTTATTTTATGCCCATTTGAATCTTGGTCAAATCCTAGATTTGACCAAGATTTAAACAAGTTTAAAACATGGAAATGAAAAGGTAAGCATCGATCCTTCTTAGTCGCTCTAAAATGAAGCTGAATTTTGGGAGGTTTTTGAAATTTCCATGTTTGAAACCCAAAACCACTTCTCTTCATGCTTGACTTCATAAGACGAAGTTTAGGGTCGATAGGGGGTAGATACATGATTTGTCTTGTTTGAATATGTCTAGACCTTGTTTATCAACTTGAATGCTTACTAGCTATATGACATAAGAGGACTATGTGCATTGGTATTTCATTTTTTGATTTTTATGCCCATTTGAGAATCTTGGTAAAATCCTAGGTTTGTTGAGCAAGATTTAAACAAGTTTAACATGTGAAAATGATAAGGTAATTAAGTCTGGATCTTTCTCTTAGTAACTCTAAAATGAAGCTTTTGGGAGGTTCTTGAATTTACCATGTTTGAAACCCAAAACCACCGTACTTCTTTTCATGCTTGACTTCATAAGACAGAGTTTAGGGTTAGGGGTAGATACATGATTTTTCTGGTTTGAATATGTCTAGACCATGTTTATCAACTTGAATGCTTACTATATGACATAAGAAGGCTATGTGCTTTGGTTTTTCATTCTTTCGATTTTTTTCTGAATTTTTATGCCCATTTGAATCTTGGTCAAATCCTAGGTTCGACCAAGATTTAAACAAGTTTAAAACATGACAATGAAAAGGTAATTAATCATGGATCCTTCTTAATTAACCAGCCAGTCTAATTAAAATGAAGCTTTTTGGGAGGTTTTTGAAATTTCCATGTTTGAAACCCAAAACCACACTTCTCTGCTTCATGCTTGACTTCATATATAATTAAGACAAAGTTTAGGGTTAGGAGGTACATGATTTGTCTGGTTTGAATATGTCTAGACCTTGTTTATGAACTTTTGAATGCTTACTATATATATGTATGTGACATAAGAAAACTATGTGCTTTGGTTTTTCATTTTTCTGATTTTTTTGGAATTTTGATGCACATTTGAATCTTGGTCAAATCCTAGGTTTGACCAAGATTTAAACAAGTATAGAACATGGAAATGAAAATGGAAGCCTGTATCCTTCTTAGTCACCCTAAAATTAATGAAGTTTTTGGGAGGTTTTTGAAATTTCCATGTTTGAAACCCAAAACCACTTATCTTCATGCTTGACTTCATCATAAGACAGAGTTTAGGGGTTAGGGGGTAGATACATGATTTGTCTAGCTAGTTTGAATATGTCTAGACCTTGTTTATCAACTTTAATGCTTACTATATGACATATAAGAAGACTATGTGCGCTTTGGTTTTTCATTTTTCTGTTTTTTTATTTTATGCCCATTTGAATCTTGGTCAAATCCTAGAGATTGACTTCATAATACAGAGTTTAGGGTTAGGGGTAGATATACACATGATTTTTCTGGTTTGAATATGTCTAGACCTTGTTTATCAACTTGAGTGTTTACTATATGACATAATTAAGAAGGCTATGTGCTTTGGTTTTTCATTCTTTAGATTTTTTGTCTGAATTTTTATGCCCATTTGAATCTTGGTCAAATCCTAGGTTTGACCAAGATTTAAATAAGTTTAAAACATGGAAATGAAAAGGTAAAGCATCGATCCTTCTTAGTCGCTCTAAAATGAAGCTGAATTTTGGGAGGTTTTTGAAATTTCCATGTTTGAAACCCAAAACCACTTCTCTTCATGCTTGACTTCATAAGACGAAGTTTAGGGTCGATAGGGGGTAGATACATGATTTGTCTGGTTAATTTGGATATATCTAGACCTTGTTTATCAACTTGAATGCTTACGATATGACATAAGAACACTATGTGCTTTTTTTATTTTTTTGTGCCCATTTGAATCTTGGTCAAATCCTAGGTTTGACCAAGATTTAAACAAGTATAGAACATGAAAATGAAAAGGGAAGCCTGTATCCTTCTTACTCACCCTAAAATGAAGTTTTGGGAGGTTTTTGAAATGTCCATGTTTGAAACCCAAAACCACTTCTCTTCATTCTTGACTTCTTAAGACATAGTTTAGGGGTTAGCGGGTAGATACATGATTAGTATGGTTTGAATATGTCTAGACCTTGTTTATCAACTTTAATGCTTACTACATGACATAAGAAGACTATGTGCTTTGGTTTTTCATTTTTCTGTTTTTTTTTGAATTTTCTGCCAATTTTGTTTGACCAAGATTTAGACAAGTTTTACACGTGAAAACGAATAAGTAAGCCTGGATCCTTCTTAGTCACTCCAAAATGTACCAATTGATAGGTGCGTTAACTTTGCTTCATGGAAAAAATAATGTCATGTAAATGAGTTAACTTGGATTTCCTACCCTTGAATCCATAGGAAACTTTGTTCTAATGCACTATAATAATCAACCGAGTTTTTACACCAACAGGTCTGTCACTTACGTGTGGTGCCCATGCGTGAGGTCCCACACTTCAGTGAGCACAAGTCACGTGCAATAGGTACGCAAACTCCCAGCCATTTTCTTTGTCAAGAGAAGACGCATCAGGATGCGTATTGGAAGTCTGTGGGTCCTTCTGGATCCTTCGGTCGTCCCTCTCAAAAAAAAACAAATCTCTCTCATTCTCGGCCTCGCTCGACTCGCTCGCTCGCTCGCTCGCTCGCACCTCCTGCTCACTGACAAACCCTGCACAAAAGTCAACATCATCACCCGAAAAAGGGGAGACACCATAATTCTCTCCCTTCTTCTCTCCTTCCGAGTGATCCCTCTTCCTCCGAGTTTCACTCGATGGGCAAACACACATGTGCTGCATAGTAATAATAAAAAGGTAGAAAAATCGACCTACGAATCTATAATTAAATAGGTTAAACTAGGGTTTTGCCCAGTACTACAGATCAAGGTTCAAAAAATCCAACTACGGGGTTCGAACAACCCCATTTCTAATCCAAGATTTTTTTCGACCTCATCCAATGGCCTCAAACTATAGGCCGGGTTAGCATCTAGTGCAGTATGTGTGAGAATGTATGCACTATGTGTGCTATAACTTGTGTGTCTTTCAAATTTGAACCAAATTTGAATAAGTTTGAAATATTTGAAATGGGGCTTTTGGCTTAAACGTTTGAAACCCAAAACGACTTCTCCTCATGCTAGACTTCATAAGACCGAGTTTAGGGTTAGGGGGTAGATACATGATTTGTCTGGTTTGAATATGTCTAAACCTTGTTTATCAACTTGAATGCTTACTATATGACATAAGAAGACCATGTGCTTTTGTTTTTCATTTTTCTATTTTTTTAAGAATTTTATGCACATTTGATTCTGGTCAAATCCTAGGTTCAACCAAGATTTAAACAAGTTTCAAGCATGAAAATGAAAACGTAATCCAAGATCCTTCTTAATTAGTCACTCTAAAATATATGAAGCTTTTGGGACGTACTTGAAATTTCCATGTTTGAAACCTAAAACCACTTATCTTCATGCTTGACTTCGTCATAAGACAGAGTTTAGGGGTTTTAGGGGGTAGATACATGATTTGTCTAGCTAGTTTGAATATGTCTAGACCTTGTTTATCAACTTTAATGCTTACTATATGACATATAAGAAGACTATGTGCGCTTTGGTTTTTCATTTTTCGGTTTTTTTATTTTATGCCCATTTGAATCTTGGTCAAATCCTAGATTTGACCAAGATTTAAACAAGTTTAAAACATGGAAATGAAAAGGTAAGCATCGATCCTTCTTAGTCGCTCTAAAATGAAGCTGAATTTTGGGAGGTTTTTGAAATTTCCATGTTTGAAACCCAAAACCACTTCTCTTCATGCTTGACTTCATAAGACGAAGTTTAGGGTCGATAGGGGGTAGATACATGATTTGTCTTGTTTGAATATGTCTAGACCTTGTTTATCAACTTGAATGCTTACTAGCTATATGACATAAGAGGACTATGTGCATTGGTATTTCATTTTTTGATTTTTATGCCCATTTGAGAATCTTGGTAAAATCCTAGGTTTGTTGAGCAAGATTTAAACAAGTTTAACATGTGAAAATGATAAGGTAATTAAGTCTGGATCTTTCTCTTAGTAACTCTAAAATGAAGCTTTTGGGAGGTTCTTGAATTTACCATGTTTGAAACCCAAAACCACCGTACTTCTTTTCATGCTTGACTTCATAAGACAGAGTTTAGGGTTAGGGGTAGATACATGATTTTTCTGGTTTGAATATGTCTAGACCATGTTTATCAACTTGAATGCTTACTATATGACATAAGAAGGCTATGTGCTTTGGTTTTTCATTCTTTCGATTTTTTTCTGAATTTTTATGCCCATTTGAATCTTGGTCAAATCCTAGGTTCGACCAAGATTTAAACAAGTTTAAAACATGACAATGAAAAGGTAATTAATCATGGATCCTTCTTAATTAACCAGCCAGTCTAATTAAAATGAAGCTTTTTGGGAGGTTTTTGAAATTTCCATGTTTGAAACCCAAAACCACACTTCTCTGCTTCATGCTTGACTTCATATATAATTAAGACAAAGTTTAGGGTTAGGGGTACATGATTTGTCTGGTTTGAATATGTCTAGACCTTGTTTATGAACTTGAATGCTTACTATATGACATAAGAAGACTATGTGCTTTGGTTTTTTATTTTATTTATTTTTTATTTTATGCCCATTTGAATATTGGTTAAATCCTAGGTTTGAACAAGATTTAAACAAGTTTAAAACATGAAAATGAAAAGGTAAGCCTGGATCCTTCTTAACTAGTCACTCTAAAATGAAGCTTTAATTTTGGGAGGTTTTTGAAATTTCCATGTTTGAAACCCAAAACCACTTCTCTTCATGCTTGACTTCATAAGACGAAGTTTAGGGTCGATAGGGGGTAGATACATGATTTGTCTGGTTTGAATATGTCTAGACCATGTTTATCAAATCCTAGGTTTGACCAAGATTTAAACAAGTTTAAAACATGAAAATGAAAAGGGAAGCATGTGTCCTTCTTAGTCACTCTAAAATGAAGTTTTTGGGCAGTTTTTGAAATTTCCATGTTTGAAACCCAAAACCACTTCTCTTCATGCTTGACTTCATAAGACATAGTTTAGGGGTTAGGGGTAGATACATGATTTGTATGGTTTGAATATGTCTAGACCATGTTTATCAACTTTAATGCTTACTATATGACATAAGAAGACTATGTGCTTTGGTTTTTCATTTTTCTGATTTTTTTTAGAATTTTGATGCACATTTGAATCTTGGTCAAATCCTAGGTTTGACCAAGATTTAAACAAGTATATATAGAACATGAAAATGAAAAGGGAAGCCTGTATCCTTCTTAGTCACCCTAAAATGAAGTTTTTGGGAGGTTTTTGAAATTTCCATGTTTGAAACCCAAAACCACTTATCTTCATGCTTGAGCAAGATTTGACCAAGATTTAAACAAGTTTAAATCATGAAAATGGAAAGGTAAGCCTGGATCCTTCTTAGTCGCTCTAAAATGAAGCTTTTGGGATGTTCTTGAAATTTCCATGTTTGAAACCCGGCCAAAACGACTTTTCTTCATGCTAGACTTCATAAGATCGACACGGGGTACATATATACATGATTTGTCTGGTTTGGATATATCTAGACCTTGTTTATCAACTTGAATGCTTACGATATGACATAAGAACACTATGTGCTTTTTGTTTTTCATTTTTTGTGCCTATTTGTATCTTGGTCAAATCCTAGGTTTGACCAAGATTTAAACAAGTTTAAAACATGAAAATGAAAAGGGAAACATGTATCCTTCTTAGTCACTCTAAAATGAAGTTTTTGGGAGGTTTTTGAAATTTCCATGTTTGAAACCTAAAACCACTTCTCTTCATGCTTGACTTCATAAGACAGAGTTTAGGGTTAGAGGGGTAGATACATGATTTGTCTTATTTGAATATGTCTAGCTAGACCTTGTTTATCAACTTTTGAATGCTTACTATATATATATGTGACATAAGAAGACTATGTGCTTTTGTTTTTCATTTTTCCGATTTTTTAATTTTATGCCCATTTAAATCTTGGTCAAATCCTAGGTTTGACAATGATTTAAACAAGTTTCAAATATGAAAATGAAAAGGCAAGCATGGATCCTTCTTAGTCACTCTAAAATGAAGCTTTTGATAGGTTTTTGAAATTTCCATATTTGAAACCCAAAACCACTTCTCTTCATGCTTGACTACATAAGACAAAGTTTAGGGTTAGGGGGTAGATACATGATTTTTCTTGTTTGAATATGTCTAGACCCTTGTTTATCAACTTTAATGCTTACTATATGACATAAGAAAACTATGTGCTTTGGTTTTTCATTTTTCTGATTTTTTTGGAATTTTGATGCACATTTGAATCTTGGTCAAATCCTAGGTTTGACCAAGATTTAAACAAGTATAGAACATGAAAATGAAAAGGGAAGCCTGTATCCTTCTTAGTCACCCTAAAATGAAGTTTTTGGGAGGTTTTCAAAATTTCCATGTTTGAAACCCAAAACCACTTAATCTTCATGCTTGACTTCGTCATAAGATAGAGTTTAGGGGTTAGGGGGTAGATACATGATTTGTCTAGTTTGAATATGTCTAGACCTTGTTTACCAACTTTAATGCTTACTATATGACATATAAGAAGACTATGTGCGCTTTGGTTTTTCATTTTTTCATTTTTTTATTTTATGCCCATTTGAATCTTGGTCAAATCCTAGATTTGACCAAGATTTAAACAAGTTTAAAACATGAAAATGGAAAGGTAAGCCTGGATCCTTCTTAGTCGCTCTAAAATGAAGCTTTTGGGATGATTTTGAAATTTCCATGTTTGAAACCCAAAACCAATTCTCTTCATGCATGCTTGACTTCATAAGACAGAGTTTAGGGTTAGGGGGTTAGATACATTATTTGTCTAGTTTGAATATGTCTAGACTTTGTATATCAACTTGAATATATTATTGTACCATGTCTCCACACAGCCCAAAATGCACATATTTTCAAAAGTTTTCATGCATGAGTACTTGTAACTAGTAAAAATAGAAAGTAAAAATAGGAACCCCATGTATGAAGGATACTAAAAAGAACTCTTTCACATTTTTTTGGTATAGATTATGAGTTTGCTTGGCTTCATACACAAGTGAGTACATGTCATGCAAAAATTAACACGAAATTTAGTTATCATGACCCATTTTTGGCAGGCATTGTGCATATCGCCTTGAGAAACATCTTTGCGAGCTAGTGTATTAAACGTTTATTCACATATAATGGATTTTTTACTTTATTAGTGCACACAATGACAGAATCGGCCAAATGTGTATGATTTTTGTGAAGGTGCTAGAAAAACAAGATGCACTACGATGAAGCATGAAAGGAGGCAAGGGGAGGGATAGTGAAGAGGTGGGAGAGACCGAGAGATGAACCGCAAGGTAATTAAAAAATTGGGGCCAAAACGATTCCAACTTCCTAGGCATTGACCAACTTTGCCCCTCTTAACCCAACGTGGCAGTGAACCCGTATAAGCAACAACTTCCTCTTACTCCGCTTCTCCGAAATGGTAAGAGAACCTCTCCAGCTTAAGTGACCAATCGACATATCTATGGCCTTCCGACTTGGCTCTGGTCGCCGCGCGCGTAGTCCTACCACCGACGAGGAAGCGGAGCATCAGCGCCGCCTTCGCTTCGTCCATCGCGCACCAAGGCATAACCCGCCCGCTCTGCACTGGCCGGTTGTTCAGCCCGCGGCGGCGGCGCTGGCCGTGGAGCCCCTCGCCAGCCGCTTCCCGTGCGGGCCGATGGATGCAGAGGCAGGGATCTCCCACGCAACCCCGCATGCGACGCCCGCTCGGCCCTGGCCGGCTTTTCCGCCCGCGCATGCCGCATGGTTTTCTTTGCCAGCAGGTGAGATCCCCTTCCCGGCCGGCGCGAACGATGCGGAGGCAGGGAGCTCCCGTGGCCAGCCGCCTAATCCGACCGCACTTCAGGCGGTGCCGGCCGTGGAGCCAGGCCGTTCTTTCGAAGCGCATCACGGCGACGCCCTTTGCAGGAGCAACACCGCCAAGGAGCTCGTATATAACGTGATGTTCCCGGCACTCTATAGATGCCGGGATGCTCTGCAAGCTTTCGTGCAGGCTAAGAATGCGGCGGCTGCAAATCCCAGGGACGCAGCATTGCAGCGGCGCGCCGATGAGGCTAAGGTGGCGCACGCTTTCCACCAGGCGTGCCTCGACAGGCTTAACATCCAGCACGGCTTCGTGCAACCGCCAAACGCCGCTCCAGCTAAGATCCAAAAATACTCCGGTGAGCATATCACTCCGGAGTAGAACAATCCAATTTCTAGTACTGTAGGAGTACTTTATTAGTGCACAAACCTGGCGAAATTAAAGGTGTGTTCTTTGTGTGTGATGTAAATCTAAAAATTTGAAGGTTCTAGCAAAAACATTTCTTCAGAAATATTCGATGTGTTTGCTTGGCCTTATCTATATATCCGGTGAGCATATATGGATGCCAAATCCTTTACAAACTTTATATTTTTTAAGTGATCGATGTGCATGCATCTATCTCGCCATGGTAAATTAATGAAACAAGTTGCATATTTGCCAGAATTCCAAACTTCGTGAGCAGTATAGAGATCGAGACCTTAATTAATTATTATGAGTAGGATGCATGCATGCATGTCCATTTTCTAGGGTTTTAAAGGATACTAGAGCTTTTCTAGGTTAATTTGCAACTATATGTATATTTGTTTTCTAGTTCTGGGCTGATCATTAAACTCAACATTGAGTTGTAGATTATGTGAAATTAGTACATGCCATAAAATATAGTAAATTTTTATGTACCCTACGAGGCAGTACGTGTGGTGTACCCTTAATTATTAATTGGTAGACATGTACCGTTGGCATGTTTGAAGAAAATTTGAATTTGGAAGAAGTTTTTAAAGTAAAATTAACGCAAGCACAAAATCATGTGTGATGGTGAAATTTCTTGAACAAATTAATACAAACCTAGTAATATGAGTTTGTTTGGCTTTCTGCCCACAAGTGAGTATTGTGCGCATGTACTTTGATGCAAAATCCCGCCATACAAAACTTTTTAGTTATCATATGACCTCAAGTTTGGAAGAGATCGTATTTTAAGCAACTTCACAAACAAGAGATTCTAACAATTATATGCATGCATGAAAGAATGATTTCCCTTTTTTATTACTGTACAAAAATGGCTAGATGTGTGTTAATTGTGAAGGAGGGCTACCAAATTTTAACAGTTGCACATTATTGTCATAATTCCACCTTTTGGAAGCAGTAGGGTAGACATGCTTTCCGCTTGGTAGGATGTGTTAGTGCCATCAATTTTGTAGATATAGGTTCAAGGATTTGTTCATCTTAATCTGCAACTATATATGGATTTTTAAGCTTTTGCCTAGTAATTAAACTCATAATTGAAATAATGTAGGTTATTTAACTACATACATGCCATAAATTCTGACAGGAAATACTTGGACGTGCCTTGCGAGGGTGGTAACAAACAAGAACACAATGACCAAACTTCAAATGCCAATCCACCCACCAAGCTATACGATTGGCATGTACAATCGATCGACTCCTTCTAATCAAATTTGAATACAATAGAAGAAGTTTTAAAAAATTTCAAAATGAGATCAACTTGTGCATTGAGTCATCCTTTGTTATTTATTTGCTTGTAAAAATAGAAACATAGGCATATGAATGTATTCGAAACACTTCACTTTTCAACGGGGAAGGGACCCGAAGGTCCCAGAAAAACAAAAAAAAGATTACAATAGTAGTACTCCTTTGAGAAGGTAGTAGAAGAAGGATCCTCGAAGAGCCAAATGCTTTTATTATCCACAGCTGTTCGGCTCTTTTCCTTCTCGTGTAAGCTATCGCGCAATGATTATACTAATGGTCGGATGGTAGTACAACCATTTTCGCAAACTTCTGCGCCCTTCGTCATGTCAGCATCGTATCCCAGTGTGCAAGCAGTCTGCTCGAATGAAATACTCCTAAGTACGTACGGTATTCCCTCCAAAGACACACCACACGGTATTCCCTCCAAAGACGCACCGTCGCCCCGATCTGCTCGAATGAAATACTCCAAAATACTTCTGCGCCCTTCGTCATGTCAGCATCGTATCCCAGTGTGCAAGCAGTCTCCTATGAAATGGAGACGACATTTTGTTGAAAAGTGTCGGTGCATGCTATATACCACACTAGTATGAGAGTTTTTACAGCATTATTCCGATTTCCACAGAATGCATTAAATTTGGACGCGATGCCACACTGACAAGAGTGGTTTAAACAAGGCCATTATTTTTATTATGTTATAGTATTACTACAATACTCCAAGGTAGCACTAGTAGCCTTCGGTTGTACTCTGCCGGTCGCGCTGCCTCATTCGACCAGACTTTATTCTTCTTCTCATATATATATATACAAAATACTGTCTGCCGAGGTTCGATGACCGCACCGTCGCCCCTCTCCGCGCCGCCGTCTTGGGCCGCGCCACCATTCTCCCCGCCGAGTTCTCCCCCGTCCCCGACGCACCACCGTCAAGCACCACCGGACCGATCTTCGCAGGTATGTACATCTCCAACCTCCGGCGAGTACAGAGGTTCATCGGTCATTGTGTTCGATATAACCTTAATTTGGGGATTGCAATGTGAGTAACTTACTGGGTTTTCTAGGAAATGAAAACGGCGTCGCTCGATGCCTACACTGCGTCGGCGGATACATGGAAAGCGGAGACGGATGCTCTGCATGCATCGGCGGAGACATGTAAAGCGGATGCGGATGCGGATGCGGAGGCAAAGGCGAAGGCGGTGGCTAGGACGGGCCCGGGCGCTGTGGCGCTGGCAAATGCTCGTATCGAAGCTGCATTTTGTTGGAAAGTCTTGGCGCGTGCTTCGAGAGTTTTGGCGGCGCAGCCGGGAGAACCGTCGGAGGCTTCGAAGCTGGCTGCTTTGAACGCGTCGAGAGCTTGGATGGTGACTTCATCTAAGGCGGCGCTTGTTGCATTTGATCGTGACTCGTCAACCCCTTTGTAAGTTCTACCTTCCCCAACTGCAATGAGGTTAGATCTGGTGGATTGGGTTTTTTGCCCAAACCAGACGTGATGATGCATTGAGATGTTTTTGTATTTTTGATGATGCATTCTGCTTCTTTTGTAATTTGGGTGATTCATTATGCTTTTTAGGTAGTAATTTTTCTGATGCACTCACCTCTTCAGGAATTTTTCATGGTTTTTTTTGTTTTTGTTTTTCTGTCAACCTAGCTAATGCTCTCTGCTGTTTAGCCAAAAGTTGGATGATGCATTGTACTGTTTACATATATTTTACTCTGATGATGCATTTTGCTCTTTTAGCCTTTTAGGTAATTTTTCTGATTCCTTGAACAGTGTGGGAAATTTCGATGAAGAATTTTGCTGTCAACTTAGATGATGTATTGTGCTGTTTACATTTTATTACCTATATCAAAGCTAACCCCATCTGATGTTACCACAGCGTTTTGGGTCCTGTAGAGGTCTCTTTTTCCTCCAATCGTGTTGACACGTTAGCAATTATTACTGTATATGCGAGATTGCCTTCCGTTGGTGCGTCCTATTTTTGTGGTGTTTTTTTTTTGCAAATTAAGGGCTTCATTGATTATGCAACAGGATTACAATTGCATTGTCCTGTTTACAATATTTTGATTTTGCTGATGCATTGTGCTGTTCACATTATTTTGATTTTGCTGATGCATTGTCCTGTTTACATTATTTTGATTTTGCTGATGCATTGTGCTGTTTACACTATTTTGATTTTGCTGATGCACCATGCAGTTTAGGAAACTTTGATCTGCTTAGTCAAATTAGATGTTGCATTTTGTTTTAAAAAATAGATGATGCAGTGTGCTGTTTACATAATTTTGACGATGCATCGTGCGATTTGCATAATCCTACCAGCTTCAGTCGAAGGACACCCACAACAATCAACGATCTGCCTGGAGATGTAGTCTCTCAGATTCTTGTCAGGCTTCCTCCCCATCCAACCTGCTTACTAGCTGCATCAGGCACCAAGAAAGCATGGAGGCAATGTATGGGAAGCAATTATTTCAGAAAGCTAACTGTGTCACACAACGGAGGAAACCCGTTGCTAGGGTTTTTCACCAACAACTCCGAGGACAATCGATTCATCACAGAGCATGATCTTCACCCGGCCATCTTGAAGATGCTGGCAATCCCGTCTCAAGTGAACGGTCCCAAAATCTATGTCCTGGGATGCCGCGATGGTATGGTGCTACTCCATTCTAATGTATCCAGTGGGTATATATCAGTCTGGGATCCAATTAGGCAAGTTCTCACAGCGATACCAGAACCACCATTGTGGCGCAATCACACAATTGAAAGCAGCGGCTCAATTCTCTGTTCGAGAAACAACTCTGAACCGTTTACACATTGTGGCAAGTTCTCGGTTGTTTGGATAACAACTAAACGTTACGATGCACAGGCTCATATCTACTCACCAGATTCAAAAGAATGGGAGTTTCTAGCTCGATCAACTCCGATGCTGTCAGAGATTGACCGTAGACCGGCAACTCTCATAGGGGGTATTTTGTACTGGCCAACGAAGTCTAGATATATCATTGAGCTTGACCATGCAAAGAAGGCTCTGAAATATATTCAGTGCCCTCATGAGACGCATGATATATTCATGCTTAACATTCACATCTTCAAGGGACATAATGGAGATGTTGCCCTTGCTGTTATAAGAGACTTCACCCTACAAACATGGGCCAGTACAAGATCATCAACAGGCGATCACGAGTCATGGACATGTCATATAAATTTTGAATTGGATACTTTTTTTGGCCTTGACACATCATTTCCATACAATTGGAAACATGCAGTAAGGTTACTCTGCGTATTTGAGGACAAAAATGAGCTGGTTGTACGGGCAAAGGAGGGAGTATTCCAATTAGATATGAGCAACTGGCAGTGGAGAAAGTACAATTCTGCTAGACGTTGGTGCACTTTACATCCCTACTCAGTTAGACCGGGTTAGTCATTCATATGTAACCTTTGCATTCATTTACATATGACTTTTGCTGATCAATTTGTTCATTTCCTGACAGTAACCGACCTGATCCAGAGTGCAACATCAAGGACACGAAAAAGAACGCGCTGTCAGGAACCCATCTAATTCAAAGTTCAACATCCATAAGAGAAAAGGAAGTCGCATATGAAGGAGCAAGGCTTGTTTGGGCAAGAAGTGATAGCCCAGCTTTTGTTTGGTCTGATGTCTTTTAGTTTTCGTTCTGGTGGAAATGTCGCTGCACCATTTGTTTGTACTGCAGCTCCATAGTGCTAGCTGCTAGTACGTTGGCGCTGTCCTACGTCTGCTTGTTTTGGGGGCATAAATATGCCACGAAACCTTTGTTTTATGTGATCAAACGGTCATCTCTGCATGTATATGTTCGGGTTCTGATGAAACCTTTTTTGTGATCTGTACATATATTTGAGTCAGTCTGTGTTTTGTTTTATGATGGGCAGGAGTATTTGTTTTACTACACCATTGTTTATCCGAATTGTATTACTCACTCTATTCAAAAAGTTAGCGGCTCACCTTTTTCCTTCAAGATACGGATGTATCTACACACTAAAAACATATATAGATGAAACCATCTTCAGACAAAGTTTAGTCACTTATGTATGGACGGGGGTAGTATTATTTATGTTGTGCTCCCAAACAAGCAGACATCGGACAGCGCCTGTTTAAAGTTCATATGTGTAATCTTATTCCCTTTGGAAGTTAAGCATTAAACTCTACTAGTACAACCGTGGTGGTCTTGTGATGTAGTACTCTTTTGATGCATTTGTGATGTAGTAGTACAGTACTTTTTTTTGAACTGGTATAGTACTATCTAAGAAGAGTACTCCCTCCGATTCACATTCATTTTACACCAAGAAATATGGATCGGAGCGAGGGAGTAAATTAAACATGGCATCTCGTGCATGAAGCTTGACAGATCGATCAGGTTGGCTAGAATGGCAATACAATGCTCCTCATTAGGCAAATGCATGCCATGTACGATAGTATATACATCCAGTAAAGAAGTCTATACTGACATAAAAAAGACTACATTGGGGATGAGAGTCAATTGGGGAATCTACAATACATAAAATCTTGCTCGTAGCTGATTTTGGCTAAGAGGGTTTTACTCACATTACACGTGCCACTTTCCTTGTCTGCAAAACAAGTTCCAATAAAGGAAGAGGAAAGAAGAGGACATTGTGGGCGAGATTGAACACCTTTTTATGTGTTAAGCTGAGGCCTTGTTTAGCTGAGGATTTCGACTTAGGCCTAACAGCTCAGCACACCCAGAAATAAATTTCCTTGCGTGCACCACTGTCAGCAAAAATAACAAAATTAGCACGCAAGATTAAGAACGAAGTGAATTTAAGTAACTTGGTTAGCTTTTCAAGCAATATATTCAGAGAAAGAGCACACATGTCCGGCTAGAAATAATCGTAAGAGAAGAACAATAAATCTAAGGCATCCCACTTCATATGCAGAAGGGACGCGACAGCGCATGGATTCATACCTTGAGTCGACTCTGGCTCGTAGAAGGGCGGTCGCGCCTCGAGGATGCCGGCGACGTCTCCACCTCGATCTCACATGTGACTGCTTCTCGGTGGGCGGTGCGCCACGCCATGTAGAAGATCTATCAAAAGAGGAGAGCCCGATGACGCTACCGACGCCTCAACCTTGATAGCACCGGCTTGTTGCTCCGCACCGAGATGCGCCACGTGCAAGATTTAGCGGATGCGCCAATTTTAGAGATATGTCATGATCGTTGTAACAAATTTCAACATGATGATGATTTGATCATGCACTCGGCCTTGAACATAAGTACTAGTACAGTCTCACAATTTTTTTTTATCATTATACTTTGCGAGATTTAGCGGATGCGCCAAATTCAGAGATAGATCATGATCATGGTAACACAATTTTCAATGTAATGATGATTTGATGTTGCACTAGACCTTGAACATAAGTACTAGTACGGTCTCACAATTTTGTATCATTATACTTTGCAACTTTTAGCGGATGCGCCCATTTTCAGAGGATCATGGTAACAAATTTTCAACGTGATGATGATTTGATGTTGCATTCGACCTTGAACAGAAGTACTACTACTGTCTTACAATTTCTTTATCATTATACTTTGCAAGATTTAGCAGATGCGCCAAATTCAGAGATAGATCATGATCATGGTAACAAATTTTCAACGTGATGATGATTTGATGTTGCACTCGAACTTGAACAGAAGTACTAGTACAGTCTCACAATTTTTTTATCATTATACTTTGCGAGATTTAGCGGATGCGCCAAATTCAGAGATAGATCTGTTATCACCGGTATTTGACCAAGCCAGAGGTGGGCCGCGATCAAGACGAATTTGAAGATATATGCGTGGAGAGATATGTAAATCGGCCTTGTGTGTCAAGTTTGGGCTAGTTAGCCCGTGTATCTTTACTTAGTAGGTTACGTAGAGTTTGTCTCGTGCACGGTTTAGTGCACGCCCGCATTAGAAAGTCCCCTGGACTATAAATATGTACCTAGGGTTTATGGAATAAACAACAACCAACGTTCAACACAAACCAATCTCGGCGCATCGCCAACTCCTTCGTCTCGAGGGTTCCTCCGGTAAGCATCATGCTGCCTAGATCGCATCTCGCGATCTAGGCAGCACAAGCCTGCCTAGTTGTTCATGCGTTGCTCGTACTGAAGCCTTTTTGATGGCGAGCAACGTAGTTATCGTAGACGCGTTAGGGTTAGCATCGTTCTTAGCATCATATGCTCGCGTAGTGCAACCCTTGCGCGTCTAGCCGTCCTTGTGCCTCATCATGGGTGCAGGGGCGGCACCCCGCTTGATCTTTATTTAGTAGATCTGATCCGTTATGGTCGCTCCTTGATTCATCAAGGATTAGTTTAATATCTGCAATAGTTAGGCCTTACAAAGGGTTGGAGGATCCAGCGGCATGCAGGGTGTAGTTTGCTGCCCCTAGACAGGACGTTCCGAGGATCAACCTAGTGTTGGTTTTTAGGCCTTGTCTAGGGCTGGCTTACGTTTACCGTGCGTGAGCGCGAGGCCCAATCGTGAGTAGGATGATCCGATTATGCGGTGAAAACCCTAGATCGTCGTGGATCTCATACGCTTTATATTGATCAAGCAGGACCACCATATATTCGGCCACCTTGGACGAATCATGGGTGAATCGGCTCCCTGAGCCGATTCACAGGACAACCTGAGAGCCGATCGAGGCTCGTATTTAACGTGTACGTGTGTGCCCTGCAGGAAACTAAGCGAGGCATCATCCACACCTTCCTGACCAGGTATAGGTCAGGTGGCACGCCCTTGCGACCCAGCATCGGCGCGCGACCAGGAGGCTTTGCGGGCCGTCGCTCTGAGGGACTGGGGCCAGCCGCAGCCCTAGTCATTCCCGGCTCTACCGTGTTGGCCAGTCGCTGCCCGCCGGTGGGTTTCTGACGCCAACACATTCTGGCACGCCCGGTGGGACAATCTTCATCTTTCAACGACAACCATCTCGCCATCCACATCAGAGATGGCGAAAGACACCATACCGTCTTCATCAGAAGTGGCAGAAGAAACTCCGGTCACGTACGGGGATCTCACTGGCGAGCTCAAGAAGAAGTACGACGAGATCAAGTCTGCCCTCGAAGCCGACCTAATCGGCTCTTTCCACAGGACCCGCTCCCATGGCATCAGATGGAAGGGGTTCACACCTGAAGGCGCGCTTGATGGAGTGGACCTGTCCACCCCGTCCGAAGAACGCACCAGGTCGCTGCGTCAGGAGATCAACTTCATGGTGGCTCATTCGCTGCACCGCCATTCTGAGAGCCTGGTGAATACGTTGGAGCGCGTCGCGCTGCGCGTGATCCAGGAGATCATGAGCCATCAGTACTCTCCGTCAGGACCAGCCCTAGGGACTCACCAAGGGGAAGCGCTGCTCCATTCCCGTCCCCCGCTGCCATTCGCGTTGGCAGCGCCCGAAGCGCCGAACTCATCGGCTTTTGTCGTCTACAAGATTGGTGGTGACCCCAGTGACTACCAGTTCCTACAGGACGCGCCCAAGGAGATCCCGCACGGATACGCATGTGCATACGTGCCAGACTGCAGCACCTGGGCACCCTCGAACCAGGTTGCTATAGCAGGGACTTCTGGGGCAACAGGAGGAGCGTCGGAGGCAGACCCTGAGAAGCAAACGTGGCTAGCTAAATACGCCACCCCGACGAAACTCCCGAGCCCAGCTCCTGCAGTTGGCTCAGAACCAGAGAAACAGGCATGGCTGGTTAAGTACGCCACTCCGACGAATCTTCAGGGTTCGGCACCTGCAGCCATCACCGCGGATCAAATTTGTACGATCCTGAAAGATCAGTTCGGCATGATGCCGAAGAGAAAGGCGATCGGCTATACCAAGCCGTACCCCAATGAGTACGAATTGATCCCGCTACCACCCAAATATCGGCTCCCGGACTTCACAAAGTTCAGCGGATCAGATGGCTCCAGCTCCATCGAGCATGTGAGCCGATATTTGGCACAGCTGGGCATGATCTCAGCGTCAGACGAGCTGCGCGTGAGGTACTTCTCGCAGTCCCTCACAGGATCGGCTTTCGGATGGTACACGTCGCTGCCACCGAACTCAATCCAGACCTGGAAGCAGCTGGAAGAACGGTTCCACGAGCAATATCACTCAGAGGCTTCCGAGGCTGGCATTGCCGATCTAGCCCAAGTACGACAGAAGCGCGGAGAAACGGTGTCAGAATACATTCAGCGCTTCAGGACCGTTAGGAACCGATGCTATTCGGTTCATGTAAGCGAAAAGGAAGCAGTCGAATTGGCGGTGGTGGGTCTATCATCATCGATCAAGGAAGTGGCCTCCCAGGCGGACTATCCTTCATTAGCACACATGGTGCAGAAGTTGTCAGCATATGAGCAACGCCACCCGGATATCTACCAAGATAAATTCAAGCGCGTGGTTACCATGGTTGACGCAGGCGAAGATGAAGGTCCTACGGGAGAGCGAGAGGTCGCAGTAGCTGAGTGGACTCGAGCTGCAGGCCCAGTAACCTGCAAATGGGTAAAGCCACCAGGGCCTCCAAGAGGGTTCGACTTCGACGTGACGAAAACCGAGCAGATTTTCGACCTCTTACTCGCGGAGAAGCACATAAAGGTACCCGAAGGCCACAAGTTTCCTACGGTGCAAGAGCTGAACGGAAAGCCATACTGCAAGTGGCATAACACGTTCACCCACACCACCAACGACTGCAGGGTGTGGCGTCAGCAGATCCAAGTGGCGATAGAAAATGGGCGATTAATTTTTAACCAGTACGCCATGAAGGTCGACACACACCCCTTCCCCGCCGTCAACATGGTGGAGTTTACCCACCTTGGAGGGTGCCAGCCTGATTTCTCAGCCAACATCAGTATGGTAGAGCTTGGACACCGCTCTGAGAAGGACGGGGATGAGGACAGCTGCTCTCAGAGCAAGGACACTGAGGGGGCCGCTCCATGCGATCGGCTCCGTCAAGATGGCAAGCGCTACGTCACAGAGGGGGAAGTGAAGAACATAAGATACCAACGACCCCTCTCTGATCACCTCCTCAACAAGTATGTTAGTCGATATGACCAACGCCGGCGATACAACAACAATGATGAAAGAGGTCGTCTGACCAGAAACGACGAAAGGCATCGCCGGCATAATCATGATGAGGAGCGACAGGAGCGCCATGGCAGGGAGCAGGACGATACGGACAGGCATTGGCACTGCCCCTTCTTCAGACACTGCTGGGATTCAGGAATGAGCCGATTACCAACAATCGGCAACTGCCCAGAATGCAACCGGAAGAAGAAGGAGACAGCCAACGTATCTGTGTTCGAGCGCTTAGGGCCTCTCCCACCGCAAAACAGACGTGCTGAGACCCCTCCGTTGGAAGATCTCGAGGATTCAGAAGACGAAGGGGAATACGAAGAAGACAGGTGCCACCGTCCAAGGTGGTGCCCTGACGGTCTCAGCCATTCACAAAAACGCAGGGTTCAGCGATTGCGCGGTCTGGAGGAAGCCGAAAGGATGTACTTGCATACGCTGAGGAAGGCACGACCTGATCTGGCTGCAAAAGTCCAGAGGACCCTGGATGAGGAGGGGCTACCGCAAAGAAAAGAGTGGCGCCCCAAGCAAAAGAGAGCCGATGATGACACATCGGCTGGCACAAACATGGTGTTCATTCGTCCGGCGGAGTGTAGTGCTCCACGATTACACAGTGCACCCGACATGGATAACAGCAAGCACACCAACGTGCTAAAGTCAGAGATTGGGCTGGTTTTATCCGCCGACATGGACGAGTAGCAAGACTACGTCAATAAGCAACATGGCGAGGCCGATCCTTGCGATCGGCCCTCCGAAACTGATGAAGGGATATTACAAAACCTTCACCGAACAAGCAACATGGAGGCCGATTCCGGCAATCGGCCCAAATTATCCTCACCATCCATTCTGCCTGGGATCAACGTTTGACCCAACAGGGACTACCTGAAGAGCCGATACCATCAATTCTCTTGACAGAATCGGCTCGGGGGGCACCTAGAGGGATAAAACACGAGGATATGAAATAATATTGAGTATGGGGGCCGATACGCAAATCGGCCTAAAATTTTTAAACATTTTACAGCCGATGCAAGGCATCGACTTTAGAATTGAGAAGCAGCCGATGCATGGCCATCGACTCAAGAAATACAATTGTCAACCAGAAGGTCAGCCCTAGTAAATTATGAAGAGAAGCCACAATGGAAGAACTCCTCAAGAGAGAGGTTTAACAGCTCAGATCTTCTCTTCAAGAACAGTGCTAAGGGCAGCTTGGGTGTCCAGATCAGGTTAAAGGTGGGTCGCATCAGATCCACCAAAGGAAGGGAGCCGATCTGACTCGCAAGGGCAAAGAGGCGCACTGAGGAAACTCGGGGGGCAGCCCACCTTGAAGGTTCTCTGCAAACCGATTTACGTGCAAATCGGCTGGCTCTGCATGATCAAGCCCAGGCTAATTCGGCTAAGTTTTGCTTTGGCCAAGACTCGGGGGGCAGCAGGCCTGGTGGATGTTCTGCCTTGCTCTATTTTCTTCGAGCCGATTGAGTTATCATCGGCTGATCCTTCCTTGTAACTTTCTTCATAAATGATGGGCATTGAAGAAGGGAAGGACGAGTTTCAAAGGACCGATGCGGTGTTATCGGCTCATTACGCAGTGGCAAAGGGGACGAAGGCAAGAGTCAGAAGGAAGAAATCTTAAAAAAAATTGGGAAAAGAAAAAGTTCTTCATTGATAGACGATTGCTTACATCTGATCCTACTAAGGTCCTATTCTATGGGCCGTCGCTGCCCTCATCGTCGCCTTCGTCGCTGCCGTCGGCGCTGCTCCCGGCGGGTTCGTCGTCGCTCCAATGGCCGCCACCGGGCCCTCGTCGTCTTCATCCTCTCCGTCGGCGTCGTTCGTCGCTGTCAAAGTCACTCAGATTTCCCGGCCAGGGGCAATGGCGCTTGGCCGGCGGCTCGTCGGAGGAGCTCTCATCGTCGTCTCCCTCCTCCTCTCCCTGCTCCCCTTCCTCCCCGGAAGAGGTGAAGTCGCAGGAGAAGTTGTCATCGTCGCTCTCCTCCACCGGTTCCCCAACGGCGAGGAAGCGGAGGTCACTCTCCCCGTCGGTCAAGGATTTGTCATCCTCGGACCATACGAAGGAGTCATGGTCCTCTTTGTCCCACTTCGTTGGGGCGAGGATATCGTACGCCGCCTGCGTGCCCCACGAGGGCGTCTCCTCTCGGATAGGAGAGGACACGTGGGAGAGATCCGAGGAGGAAGAAGAAGAGGAGGACGAGGACATGGTGGCAGAGGAGGGTTTTTTGGAGGCTAGTGCGAAGGGGATGAGGAAGAAGACTGTTTGCTGCGGTTAAATAAAAGGGAGCATAGTAAAAATTCAATGCCACAGCAGTTCCCGAGGAGGTGGTGCCAAAGTCTAATCGCGCAGAGAAGTTGAGAAGGCAAGTTATCATGATGAAGGACTCTGCGACGTTTCTGCTCTGCCACGACATGACCCGACGAAAGAAAGAGCATAATGATTTTGGAAATGTTATTTCCAAAACCAGGGGGGCATGTGTTATCACCAGTATTTGACCAAGCCAGAGGTGGGCCGCGATCAAGACGAATTTGAAGATATATGCGTGGAGAGATATGTAAATCGGCCTTGTGTGTCAAGTTTGGGCTAGTTAGCCCGTGTATCTTTACTTAGTAGGTTACGTAGAGTTTGTCTCGTGCACGGTTTAGTGCACGCCCGCATTAGAAAGTCCCCTGGACTATAAATATGTACCTAGGGTTTATGGAATAAACAACAACCAACGTTCAACACAAACCAATCTCGGCGCATCGCCAACTCCTTCGTCTCGAGGGTTCCTCCGGTAAGCATCATGCTGCCTAGATCGCATCTCGCGATCTAGGCAGCACAAGCCTGCCTAGTTGTTCATGCGTTGCTCGTACTGAAGCCTTTTTGATGGCGAGCAACGTAGTTATCGTAGACGCGTTAGGGTTAGCATCGTTCTTAGCATCATATGCTCGCGTAGTGCAACCCTTGCGCGTCTAGCCGTCCTTGTGCCTCATCATGGGTGCAGGGGCGGCACCCCGCTTGATCTTTATTTAGTAGATCTGATCCGTTATGGTCGCTCCTTGATTCATCAAGGATTAGTTTAATATCTGCAATAGTTAGGCCTTACAAAGGGTTGGAGGATCCAGCGGCATGCAGGGTGTAGTTTGCTGCCCCTAGACAGGACGTTCCGAGGATCAACCTAGTGTTGGTTTTTAGGCCTTGTCTAGGGCTGGCTTACGTTTACCGTGCGTGAGCGCGAGGCCCAATCGTGAGTAGGATGATCCGATTATGCGGTGAAAACCCTAGATCGTCGTGGATCTCATACGCTTTATATTGATCAAGCAGGACCACCATATATTCGGCCACCTTGGACGAATCATGGGTGAATCGGCTCCCTGAGCCGATTCACAGGACAACCTGAGAGCCGATCGAGGCTCGTATTTAACGTGTACGTGTGTGCCCTGCAGGAAACTAAGCGAGGCATCATCCACACCTTCCTGACCAGGTATAGGTCAGGTGGCACGCCCTTGCGACCCAGCATCGGCGCGCGACCAGGAGGCTTTGCGGGCCGTCGCTCTGAGGGACTGGGGCCAGCCGCAGCCCTAGTCATTATACTTTGCGAGATTTAGCGGATGCGCCAAATTCAGAGATAGATCGTGATCATGGTAACACAATTTTCAATATAATGATGATTTGATGTTGCACTCGACCTTGAACATAAGTACTAGTACGGTCTCACAAATTTGTATCATTATACTTTGCAAGTTTTAGTGGATGCGCCCATTTTCAGAGGTAGATCATGATCATGGTAAGTTGGTAACAAATTTTCAACGTGATGATGATTTGATTTTGCACTCGGCCTTGAACAGAGGTACTAGTACGGTCTCACAATTTTTTATCATTATACTTGGACGGTGGCCAAATTCAAAATCTCATAGCGGCAAAACTTCCCGCCCACAAAATACAAAAATTTCACACGCTTCCAAATTCCCATTCTACCCCTGTGGAGATGGCAGCAAAGTCGGTTGGTGGGGGGGTCTGCCCGTCATTTTTTGGATCACCACCTCCCTAGCCCGGAAACCCTCCCAAAAAAATTCATTTCCCTCAGACCACCCACCGGAACTTCCCAAGTCCCTCTCTCCCACCTCCACGACCACCGCACCGGAACATCCCCGCCGGACTTCCCTGGCCTACCCGAGGCCTCGCGATCCTCGTCATCCGGCTGCCTGCCGGAGCCGCTTCATCGACGCCGTCATCAACCGGACCGGATCATCCCCGCCGAACCTCGAAACCATATGCTCATCCAGCAGTCTACCGCAGTCGCTTCAGCTGCGGTATCGTCCACCCCGCCGGAGCCGCTTCGCCGGATCCGTCGTCCACCGCATCGGATCTTGCTCACCGACACCGCTGTGCATGAACCGGATCTGCTTCACCGGCGCAGTGCATGATCTAAACTCTTCTACTGTCGCTTTTCTATTGCTTGCCTGCAAGTTCTTGTTTAATCTTGGGGGAACCTGTTTGTGCTAACGACGCGCCGTTACGTTTTTGCAGATGAGATGAGTAACCATGAAGTGTAATGGCCGTCTCTCCAACCCCAAGTAGCACATGTAGCGTACTTCATCACCGGATCTATCAACCCCAGGAAGATCTGCTGTGACTCCCACAGAGTGCTTCTCCTAATGTAAGTCCCTTGTTTTAGCGCCATGTTCTGGGTTCAGATTCTTGTTTGTCTGAAGCTCTTTTAGTTCATTCCTAGCTATGACCGTAACACGTTGCTATTTTCTACTTCATTGCTAACTTTAAGCGATTGAACATTTTGGTTTGCATTCCCTGCTCTGTAGATGTAGCCATCATAACTTCTATCTTGCTCAGTCGTTGTTACAAAAATTATAGGTATTATAGTAACATCCTGCTATTATTTAGTTCATGGCCAATTTTAAGTAATTGCACATGTTGGTTCGCATTCCCTGCTCTATAGCTTTTGGCATCGTAACTTCTATATTTGGTTTACATTCCCTGCTCTGTAGATCTAGCCATCATAACTTTATCTTGCTCAGTCGTTGTTACAAAAATTATGGCCTGCTACTATGTTGTTTGTGCCAATTTTTTACTCCATGAACATGTTGGCTTGCATTCCCTGTACTACAGGTGATGCCATTGTTTTGTATCTAGTTCATTGTAAGCTAACAAAGTAAGGACTTAGTTTGGCATGCTATCACTCTGCTATCTAGCCTGTAGTACAAATAAACTTGTCATACTACTAGATAATAATTTTGCGTGCCATCTTGTTCTTCAAAAGCTGCATTATTGACTTGTTTCTCTGACTTGGCATGACGCTCACATATGGAAAGCTGAACATATTGGTTTGCATTCCCTCTTATACAAGTTCACAGGTGATCCCACTATATTCTGTATCTGGTCCATCCTAAGCTCCAGCATTAACTATCCTCTATGTGTTGCTCATTACAAGTTTATATCCCGAAACATCTTGATTTGCATCCCCTTCACTATAAGTTCAGGAGTATTATTTAGTTCACGGCCAAAATGAAGTAATTGCACTTGGCACATGTTGGTTCACATTCCCTCCTCTTTAGCTTTTGCCATCGTAACTTCTATTTTTGGTTTACATTCCCTGCTCTGTAGATGTAGCCATCATAACTTCATCTTGCTCAGTCGTTGTTACAAAATTTATAGCCTGCTACTATGTTGTTCATGCCAATTTTGTACTCCCTGAACATGTTGGTTTGCATGGGACTCGACAGTAGTAAGTCTGCTGTTTCATTCTAACATGCTCTGTTATATTGGCTGTTGGTATGCGGCATGCACTCTTTGTTTGCTTATTGTGCGCATTACAATGATCTTGTTATAACGACGAAATGATGAGTTCCAAATTCTTTGCCAAACAATATTGTAGTGTCTTTGCCTTTCCATTGTTGCTGTCTTAACTTGTAATGTCTTTGTTTCAGATATAGGTGCTGCATGGACAACTTAAAAGATTGCCGGATCGCTTCATTGTATTGCTAGGTTTAATTACCATTCAATTTCTCTGGGTTCTGTAATATTTTTTCAATGCCTTGCAGCTGATGTAATATTTAGTTAGTTTTTATAGTTCTTTCGCGCATTTTTTCTTTGGTGCTTGTGGTAAGTGAGGCTATCCGACAGAAATCAATGCTGCGTAAATATTCTCAGTATCTAAATCACGAATTCCCATCCCTTAAACGGCCCAATTAAGCTAAATCACATATGTGCCTGCCCGCAAAATCCCAAAGCGCATATTATGCCGGCATATAAACAGCAACTAAACGGGCTGGCCCACTTACTTATTGGGCCAGCCCATTTGATTTACGGTGGACCCCACACTCTAATTGGGCTGGCCCACTTGCTTTAAGGAGGACCCCACCCACAACTGGGCCGGCCCACTAATTAGTTGGGCCGCCCATTTGCTTTTGTGGTGGACCCCACATACTAAATGGGCCGGCCCTTTAAAATGAAAGTGGGACCCACATGTGTTTTTGGACCGGCCCACTATCTTGTTGGGCCGGCCCACTTGCTATATGGTGGACCCCACATACTCATTGGGCCGGCCCTTTAACAGGAAAGTGGGGCCCACCTTTGCTTTTGGCCCGGCCCACTATCTTGTCGGGCCAGCCCACTTGCTATATGGTGGACCCCACATATCAAATGGGCCGGCCCATTAACAGGAATGTGGGACCCACCTGTGTTTTTGGCCCGGCCCACTATCTTGGTGGGCCAGCCCACTTGCTATATGATGGACCCCACATACTAAATGGGCCGGCCCTTTAACAGGAAGGTGGGACCCACCTGTGTTTTTGGCCCTATCTTGTTGGGCCGGCCCACTTGCTATATGGAGGACCCCACATACTAAATGGGCCGACCCAGTGGAAAGTGGGACCCACTGTGTTTTTGGCCGGCCCACTAGCTTGTTGGGCCGGCCCACTTGCTATACGGTGGACCCCACACACTATATGGGCCGGCCTTTTAACAGGAAAGTGGGACCCACTGTGTTTTTGGCCCGGCCCACTTGCTTCTTGGGCCGGCCCAGTTGCTGTAAGGTGGACCCCACATGTTAAATGGGCCGGCCCATTTAAGTTTTGACCAGTCAACCTTAGAGGTTAGGCCCGGCCCACGTAACTAATGGACCAGCCCAGCTATATAGTTGACCGGTCAAACTATGTCATCTGGCCCGGCCCGCTTAAGACGTGGCAGGCCTCGTGTGGGCCTACCATCTACCACGGGGTTTCAGCCGGTTAACGCCGTTAACTGGCAGTTAACGGCGTCTGCCACGTGTCAGTTTGCATGACGTCAGCAGTCAACGGGCTCCCGAAAACACTTCCGCAACGGTCCGATTTTCCGTGGCGGAAGGGCGCCCAAGCGCGACGGACCGAAAAAATCGTCGTTGGACTTTGCCTGACGCAGTTTCGACAACGGAACCCATATCGTCGGGTTAGGCCCATAGGCGACGAAAAATGCCCCTTAGTTGACGATTTTGGGACGTTGTCTATCAGAACTTTTCTTGTAGTGGTAATAGCAATCTGAATAAAATATGGCAGCGAGTAAACATGCAACATAACAGTAAATAAGCGGTGTTTGCAGTATTGGAAACAAGGCCTAGGGATCATACTTTCACTAGTGGACACTCTCAACATTGATCGCATAATAAATAACTCTTTCTCATATGTGCTACATATACTCTTGTTTGATAATGAACACCATTCGTTGCGTAGGATTACACGAACCCTCAATGCCGGAGTTAACAAGCTCCACAACATTCGATATTCATGTTTAAGTAACCTTAGAGCATAATAGATCATTGCAAAATAAACCAAGAACTAACATAGCGCACACACTGTCCACATTACACTATGAAGGAGGAATAGATCACATCAATACTATCATAATGATAATTAACTCCACAATCTACGAGAGATCATGATCATAATCTACGACAAGAACCACACGGTGCACACACTAGTCACCTTTACACCATGCAGGAGGAATAGACTACTTTAATAACATCACATGAGTAGCACATAACTAGTAGCGATACAAAGCTCATCATATGGATCTCAATCATGTAAGCAGCTCATGAGATCATTGTATTGAAGTACATAGGAGAGAGATTAACCACATAGCTACCGGTACAGCCCCGAGCCTCGATGGAGAACTACTCCCTCCTCATGGGAGCAGCAGCGGTGATGAAGATGGCGGTGGAGATGGCAGCGGTGTCGATGGAGAAGCCTTCCGGGGGCACTTCCCCGTCCCGGCGGCGGGGAGACTCCTGTCCCCCAGATCTTGGCTTCGCGATGGCGGCGGCTCTGGAACTTTTCTCGTACCGTGGCTTATTCGTCTCGGGGTTTTAGGTCATGGACCTTATATAGGCGAAAGGGGAGCCTCGGAGGGTCGACGAGGCGGTGACACACTAGGGGGCGCGCCCTGGCCGCGCCACCCTGTCATATGGGGCCCACAGGGCCCTCTCTGGTGGCTCTCGGGTGTTCTGGAAGCTCCGGGAATTCTAAGATGCTGGGCGTTGATTTCGTCCGATTCGAGAATATTTCCTTACTAGGATTTCTGAAACCAAAAACAGCAGAAAACAGGCTTCGGCATCTCGTCAATAGGTTAGTTCCGGAAAACGCATAATAATGACATATAATGTGTATAAAACATGTAGATATCATCAATAATGTGGCATGGAACATAAGAAATTATCGATACGTCGGAGACGTATCAGCATCCCCAAGCTTAGTTCTGCTCGTCCCGAGCAGGTAAAACAATAACAAAGATAATTTCTGAAGTGACATGCCGTCATAAACTTGATCATATTGTAAACATATGTAATGAATGCAGCGATCAAAACAATGGTAATGACATGAGTAAACAACTGAATCATAAAGCAATGACTTTTCATGAATAGTACTTTCAAGACAAGCATCAATAAGTCTTGCATAAGAGTTAACTCATAAAGCAATAAATTCAAAGTAAAGGCATTGAAGCAACACAATGGAAGATTAAGTTTCAGCGGTTGCTTTCAACTTGTAACATGTATATCTCATGGATAGTTGTCAATGCAAAGTAATATAATAAGTGCAATATGCAAGTATGTAGGAATCAATGCACAGTTCACACAAGTGTTTGCTTCTTGAGATGGAGAGAAATAGGTGAACTGACTCAACAATAAAAGTAAAAGAATGGCCCTTCGCAGAGGGAAGCATTGATTGCTATATTTGTGCTAGAGCTTTGGTTTTGAAAACATATAGAGAGCATAAAAAGTAAAATTTTGAGAGGTGTTTGTTGTTGTCAACGAATGGTAGTGGGTACTCTAACCCCCTTGCCAGACAAACCTTCAAAGAGCGGCTCCCATTTTATTTTTATTTTTGTGTGGCACTCCTTCCAACCTTTCTTTCACAAACCATGGCTAACCGAATCCTCGGGTGCCTGCCAACAATCTCATACCATGAAGGAGTGCCTTTTTATTTTAGTTTTATTATGATGACACTCCTCCCCACCTTTGCTTTCTCAAGCCATGGCTAACCGAATCCTTCGGGTGCCGTCCAACAATCACATACCATGGAGGAGTGTCTATTTTTGTTAATTAATTTGGGACTGGGAATCCCATTGCCAGCTCTTTTTGCAAAGTTATTGGATAAGCGGATGAAGCCACTAGTCCATTGGTGAAAGTTGCCCAACAAGATTGAAAGATAAACACCACATACTTCTTCATGAGCTATAAAACATTGACACAAATCAGAGGTGATAACTTTTGAAATGTTTAAAGGTAGCACTCAAGCAATTTACTTTGGAATGGCGGAGAAATACCATGTAGTAGGTAGGTATGGTGGACACAAATGGCATAGTGGTTGGCTCAAGGATTTGGATGCATGAGAAGTATTCCCTCTCGATACAAGGCTTAGGCTAGCAAGGTTATTTGAAACAAACACAAGGATGAACCGGTGCAGCAAAACTCACATAAAAGACATATTGTAAACATTATAAGACTCTACACCATCTTCCTTGTTGTTCAAAACTCAATACTAGAAATTATCTAGACTTTAGAGAGACCAAATATGCAAACCAAATTTTAGCAAGCTCTATGTATTTCTTCATTAATAGGTGCAAAGTATATGATGCAAGAGCTTAAACATGAGCACAACAATTGCCAAGTATCACATTATCCAGGACATTTTACCAATTACCACATGTAGCATTTCCCGTTTCCAACCATATAACAATTAACGAAGCAGTTTCAACCTTCGCCATGAAAATTAAAAGCTAAGAACACATGTGTTCATACGAACCAGCGGAGCGTGTCTCTCTCCCAAACAATCATTTATTCAAACAAAAACAAAAACAAAAACATACAGACGCTCCAAGTAAAGTACATAAGATGTGACCGAATAAAAATATAGTTTCAAGAGAAGGAACCTGATAATTTGTCGATGAAGAAGGGGATGCCTTGGGCATCCCCAAGCTTAGATGCTTGAGTCTTCTTGAAATATGCAGGGATGAACCACCGGGGCATCCCCAAGCTTAGACTTTTCATTCTTCTTGATCGTAGTATATCATCCTCCTCTCTTGACCCTTGAAAACTTCCTCCACACCAAACTCAAAACAACTCATTAGAGGGTTAGTGCATAATCAAAAACTCACATGTTTAGAGGTGACACAATCATTCTTAACACTTCTGGACATTGCACAAAGCTTATGAAAGTTAATGGAACAAAGAAATCCATCCAACACAGCAAAAGAGGCAATGCGAAATAAAAGGCAGAATCTGTCAAAACAGAACAGTCCGTAAAGACGAATTTTAAAATGGCACCAGACTTGCTCAGATGAAAATGCTCAAATTGAATGAAAGTTGCGTACATATCTGAGGATCACTCACGTAAATTGGCATAATTTTCTGAGTTACCTACAGAGAATTAGGCCCAGATTCGTGACAGCAAGAAATCTGTTTCTGCGCAGTAATCCAAATCTAGTATCAACCTTTCTATCAAAGACTTTACTTGGCACAACAATGCAATAAAAATAAGATAAGGAGAGGTTGCTACAGTAGTAACAACTTCCAAGACACAAATATAAAACAAAAGTACTGTAGCAAAATAAACACATGGGTTATCTCCCAAGAAGTTCTTTCTTTATAGCCATTAAGATGGGCTCAGCAGTTTTAATGCACTCGCAAGAAATAAGAGTTGAGGCAAAAGAGAGCATTTAAGTCTAACACACTTCCTATGCAAAGGAATCTTGTACACAAATGAATTCATGAAGAACAAAGTGACAAGCATAAGAGGATAAAACACGAGTAACTTCAAGATTCTCAACATAAAGAGGGGAAACTTAATATTATTAAGATGCCTATAACCATGTTTCCCTCTCTCATAATAACTTTCAGTAGCATCATTGATGAAATCTACAATATAACCATCACTTAAAACATTCTTATCATGGTTCATATGCATAAGGGTATCATTATTTTTGACATAAGAAAAACTCTTCTCATTAATAGTAATTGGAGCAGGATCATTGTTGAGAATTTGAACATGGTAAACAAGTTGCATACTAAGGGAATGGTTTTTGGCAAGCCCATCATAACTATGACAAGTTTCATAAGGATAATTGTAACATGTGTCATATACATCTCTATAGCAATTATCTAAACCAGAATATGTAATATCATCATTTTCACTAAAAGTAGAGGTCTCAAATATAGGATCTTCAAGCACAACATCCCCAAGCTTAGAGCTTTCAATATCATCGTTTAAGGGGACATGAATAATGCTATCATCATTACTTTCATAATCAGTACCAAAGAGATTTCCAATATCAAAGGTAGTGTGCTCATCCAAATCATGATCACTAACATGGGTACAGGGCATAGGAAGATCATCGTATTCAGATTCATTATCATGATAATCATTAGGAGCAACATACTTACGGTTACCTAGCGTTATCTCATTCACGTGGGGATATGCCGTTACCTCTTTCTCTTTATTCTCCTTCTTCTTCTTCTTCTTCTTCTTCTTCTTCTTTTCCTTCTCCTCGTTCCCTTCTTTAGGAGGAAGAGGCTTGAAGGGTAGCTTGTCCGCATAACCTGATTTACAGAAACAATAGAAGAAACTTGGGAGGATCCCTCCTTTTCATTAATTAGTTCACACAATCATATATTATTGTATGTAAGTGTTTGTATGGCTATTATCAATGCAATAAGAAAAACACCCATGCAGGACATCATCAATATCAAGATCACTCATATGTAACAAAGAGATTTTTCTTGAGAGCTCTTCACACCACAAAAATAAAGTAAGTTCATCATGCTGATTAGGAGAAATTTCATCATCACAATACAAATTTGCAGCACTCATTGGGTTCAAATTATCATTGGAGGAGCATTGAAAATTAAAATGACCCACTTCATGGCAAACTTCACAAATAAAAGGATAGAGGGCACACACTTTTTTACCTAGATCATCTAGAGCCCTAGCCCACTTTCTAGTTTTTTCATTAATATGGTGGATACAATATTCATCTTTGATTTGATTAATTCCACAAGGTCTATGCATTCCACAAAAATTAACATGCTTATAGGAAATAGCATTCTTAGGAGTTTGAGCATGCTTATTGCAATTATTAACAACAATTTCATTTTTCATGCAAGCCTCTTTAAAAGGTTCATGATACTTATCAAAATTCTTCTTAGGCAATTCAAAATGAGAAGCAAAGGCTTTATAAAGATTTGCAATAACTTGAGAGTCAAGACCATAGGTAGCACTCATATTTCGAAATTCATCAGTATCCATAAAAGTTTCAATGCATTCATAATCATAATTTATACCTGACTCTTCACCTTTGTTGTTCTCCCATCCTTCAGCGTTCTCCTCAATCCGATCAAGAAGATCCCACCTAGCTTCAACCTCCTTGCTTGTGAAAGATCCCTCCGAACAGGCATCCAGATAGTCCTTGTGTTGTCCTGAAATCCTCGCATAAAAATTGTTAACAATAACATTACGGGGGAGCTCATGGATGGGACATTTGAGCATTAGTGACTTCAATCTCCCCCACGCTTGAGAGATACTCTCTCCATTACGAGGATAAAAGTTATAAATGTAATTCCTATCAATATGCACTTCATGAGGAGGATAAAATTTAGAGTAAAAGAGAGATACAATTTCCTCCCAACCAAGAGAATGACTATTCTTCAACAATTTATACCAATGCGCCGCTTTACCAGACAGCGAAACAGAGAATAGCTTCTTCCTCACTTCATCCATAGAGATACCTGCACACTTGAATAACCCGCATAATTCATGCAAAAACAGTAAATGATCTCCAGGATGGACAGTTCCATCCCCTTCATAGCGGTTATCCATAACACGTTCAATAATTTTCATAGGTATTTTATACGGAATACTTTCAGCAGGTGGATTTAAAATATCAGAAGCATCATTAGAGTTATCGCATATGGGAGATAAAGCATTATCAGAGCAAAATATTTCTTCCAAAGCGGAGGAGCAAAAAAGATTATTTTTATGTAAACTAGCTTCCCCAAGCTTAGACTTATCCATAGCATTAGCAGTGATTGCGTTCATACTAATAATATTGCTACTAGCATGCAATTGAGGCTCCATAGGTTCTTTAATTTTCGCATCACACAATTCATGTCTTAACTCAGGAAATAAAATAAGAAGCTCATTGTTGTCCATTATGCCTAACTAGTGTAAATAAAAACAAGAAACAAAAAGATGCAATTGCAGGATCTAAAGGAAATAGCTTCGAGTACTTACAACGGCGAAAATAGCTTAGTAGCCGAGATCCGGAGTGTGAGTACCTTTTACCTTTCCTCCCCGGCAACGGCGCCAGAAAAGTGCTTGATGTCTACGGGTGCTTCTATTCTTGTAGACAGTGTTGGGCCTCCAAGAGCAGAGGTTTGTAGAACAGCAGCAAGTTTCCCTCAAGTGGATCACCCAAGGTTTATCGAACTCAGGGAGGAAGAGGTCAAAGATATCCCTCTCAAGCAACCCTGCAACCACAAAGCAAGAAGTCTCTTGTGTCCCCAACACACCAAATACACTTGTCAGATGTATATGTGCACTAGTTCGGCGAAGAGATAGTGAAATACAAGTAATATGGATGTATATGAGTGGTAATAGCAATCTGAATAAAATATGGCAGCGAGTAAACATGCAACAGAACAGTAAATAAGCGGTGTTTGCAGTATTGGAAACAAGGCCTAGGGATCATACTTTCACTAGTGGACACTCTCAACATTGATCGCATAATAAATAACTCTTTCTCATATGTGCTACATATACTCTTGTTTGATAATGAACACCATTCGTTGCGTAGGATTACACGAACCCTCAATGCCGGAGTTAACAAGCTCCACAACATTCGATATTCATGTTTAAGTAACCTTAGAGCATAATAGATCATTGCAAAATAAACCAAGAACTAACATAGCGCACACACTGTCCACATTACACTATGAAGGAGGAATAGATCACATCAATACTATCATAATGATAATTAACTCCACAATCTACGAGAGATCATGATCATAATCTACGACAAGAACCACACGGTGCACACACTAGTCACCTTTACACCATGCAGGAGGAATAGACTACTTCAATAACATCACATGAGTAGCACATAACTAGTAGCGATACAAAGCTCATCATATGGATCTCAATCATGTAAGCAGCTCATGAGATCATTGTATTGAAGTACATAGGAGAGAGATTAACCACATAGCTACCGGTACAGCCCCGAGCCTCGATGGAGAACTACTCCCTCCTCATGGGAGCAGCAGCGGTGATGAAGATGGCGGTGGAGATGGCAGCGGTGTCGATGGAGAAGCCTTCCGGGGGCACTTCCCCGTCCGGCGGCGTGCCGGAACAGAGACTCCTGTCCCCTAGATCTTGGCTTCGAGATGGCGGCGGCTCTGGAACTTTTCTCGTACCGTGGCTTATTCGTCTCGGGGTTAGGTCATGGACCTTATATGGGCGAAAGGGGAGCCTCGGAGGGTCGACGAGGCGGTGACACACTAGGGGGGCGCGGCCCAGGCCCTGGCCGCGCCACCTTGTCATATGGGGCCCACAGGGACCTCCTCTGGTGGCTCTCGAGTGTTCTGGAAGCTCCCGGGAATTCTAAGATGCTGGGCGTTGATTTCGTCCGATTCCGAGAATATTTCCTTACTAGGATTTCTGAAACCAAAGAAGGGGGCATTGGAATGGTTAGTTCCATAAACGCAATAATGACATATAATGTGTATAAAACATGTAGATATCATCAATAATGTGGCATGGAACATAAGAAATTATCGAACCAATTAACCCCACCAAAAATGGGTGATGCATGTCTCCTTCACCAAAACAGCAATACCTGTCTGAAACAAGTACATGAACAGAAGTACACCACCATAATAATAACTAGATGATTACCCGCGACGTTGCTGCGGGAATTAAATTGAACTTGATGGTTAAAAATGTTCTAAGTTTGATAGAAGGCTCATTATATTTTTGCAATGACAATATCCCAACACATTAAGTGATGCATAAATGTTTCATTCAATATACTTTGAAACAACATGATTAATTTATTAAATGATCAGACGATTTACACATATAATGTAAATATTGTGCACAATAAATAAATAAAAATTATGGCAGATGCCCATGTTTATATGCATCAGCTGTGCAAAACAGGTCCTTTTGAGGAAAAAAAAGATGTGCAAAATAGGTGTATATAATTCTTTTATGGGTTGAAAAGGTACTTCTGAAACTTAGAATAACAGATAAAATTTTCATGTTAAAGTATAGATAAAAAGTATGTACTTGTATTACATATCTCAGAAAAAAAACTGAGATTTTCATACCAGCCTCATGGCTGCATATAACCAGTTGACCAAATGCTGCGCGCACCTGCACCATTTGGTCGCTCTCCACAGTAAAAACGACAACACAATATACAATGTACGAAATAGAATTGACAAAAACTCAATGGACTTGGCAGGCGTGGCTCTGCTTGGAGCTAGCTAGTTTAGCAAATCTTGCTTTCTTACTTTGAAACAAATTAGCGACGTTGCTACTACAATGGCAAGCCGTGATCTTGCCAGGCCCAACTGAAGACGGGAAGGCACAGGGTGCTGCCGTGCCGGCACTTGCTCCACCAAAGAAAGCCAAAACAGAAACACAACACGGTGATAGACGATTGGCCAGATGGGAACTACACACGTGGGAGTAGTTACCTTGATCGCACTGACAGGGGCGCATAACCGCGAGTGGAGTAGTGTTGAATGGGACTATGGGAGGAGGACGTGATATCAGCGGGGGCTGATTGAGGTTGCACCACACAGATGAAGGATGAATCTTTGCAAAGGGAAGCCGAGTATTTATGCATGGAAGTAGGTGCAGAGTGAGATGTGGCCGCCTGATGGCCTACCTCAGTGATTAATTCCGCCTTAGCCTACCTTCTGATTAATGCTGTGGACGGCTTTTCCAATTTCAATGCGGAGAGTCGGGAGACAAAAAGTAAAGTGCTACTGAGAAGACGATATGGCTGCCGAATGCTGCGGCACAGACTTTGGAAAATCAAAGAAAACATAATAAGTGATATCATCTGATTGCTGTATGCATGGAATGACATGGACATGAGTTGTGTGATATTGTGGGACCGATGAGGTGGCATGCTTGCATGTTGAGAGAATTCAACTTAGTGGGTTGCTCCTATTTAGATATTATAGATACTAGGTGACTCAACGACTCAACATTGACTCGACTCAGACACAACTACTACATTGACACAAGTACTAATATAATAAAGTAAGAGTACTAGTTTGTTTACATTTCCACAGGCCAATTTTACGAACAAAATTTCGAAAATTAACCTTCAGAAACTCGGAAGCCAGGTGACACAACAGTCATCAAGGATTGCAGCTAGTGGTACACAGTGACCTGGTCAAGATCTACCTTGAGCCTGCTTGACGCTTCAGCTCGGAGTTGAGAGCCTTCTCCTGTGACAGCTCGGCCTCTAGTTTGTCCGTCCTAACCGTGAGGTTCAGGATCAGTCCGGCGAGTTTGTCCATGGTCTCCGCCTGGCCGAGGCTCCGCCGCTGGATCTCATTACTCGCAGTGAACGATTTCATGGCGATATCGTCGAGAATGCGAATCCGGATCTTCTCAGTGGCGAGCTCAGAATAAAGTCTCATGCACTCATCGGCGAGGGCGCTTCTGTCCGCCGTCTCGACGCAGAAATCGCCCATAACCATTTCTAAAATGGGCCCGATCTCGTAGCGGGGCTTCTATCAGATGGGGATGGAGCACAAAATCAGAAGTGTACCCAGAGAAGTACCAAGAAAGAGAAAATGGGAATCCCAATTTGCACGAATGTCTATACCTCGCTGCTTTGAGAACTTGGCTCCGTGGAAGATGTTTCCGCAGGCAGGAGGGCTGCGGGAAAACTAAGGCCGCCCGACCTGAATATACGATTGAGAGAAGGTAAGAAAAGGAGGGGATGATAAGTTGTGAAAGACATAGAAAGATGCGCAAGAACGGAGGATCGCCTGAAGGTAGCAGTCGCGGGCTGCGACGCCCTTGAAGACTCTTGCGCAGAAGGCACCTCGACAGCAGCACAGGGACGCCATTGCTGGGATTCCCTCAGCTTCGCCGCAGCCGCACGAGCCCTTCTGTGGCGAGACTTGCTCCCGGTCATGGTGGCGAAGTAGTATTCCAAGAGGTAAACAAAGTGGTGAACTGAGGAAGACGGCAAGAGCAAAGGTTAGTCCTTAAATTTGGCCTCCCCGTCTCCTCGGCACCTCGCGAGTAGTAATACTGGTCAAAGAGCAAACTTCAAGGCAGAGACTTGGTGGGCCATTCATCTCCAACTATACTTCCTCCGATCCGAATGATACCAAATTTTTGAATGACAAATCACCCAAAACAGTATTCCAAGAGTATATGTAAGCTTTCATTTTGGAGTGACTAAGAGCATCCACAACGTGTAGCCAAAAGTGGTTCCATATTTGATTTTTGGCTTTTGGAACTAGTTCCATACATTGTAGAGGTAGTTCCAAAACCAGAAAAACAGGGAACCGGAGCAAGTAGGTGCTCCGATGCCAAATTTCACTTTTGGCATTTGGAACTAGTTCCCTACATTGTGAGAGTAGTTCCATATTGGCTTTATGTGTTGTTTTAGCTTGATGGCGGGACCCACGTTATAAATATTTGGAACCACTACATTGTGGAGCTATTGCTATATTTCACACCAAAGCCAAATTCACCATCGTATCAGATTTGGCAATAGCAACATTGTGGATGCGCTAAGAAGGATGCAGGCTTACCTTTTCATTTTCATGTTATAAACTTGTTTAAATATTGGTTAAACCTAGGATTTGACCAAGATCAAATGGGCATAAAAATTCAGAAAAAATCAAAAAAATGAAAATCAAAGCACATAGTATTATTATGTCATATAGTAAGCATTCAAGTTGATAAACAAGGTCTAAACAACAAACCAGACAAATCATGTATCTACCCCCTAACCCTAAACTTTGTCTTATGAAGTCAAGCATGAAGAGAAGTGGTTTTGGGTTTCAAACATGGAAATTTCAAAAAACTCCCAAAAGCTTCTCATTTTAGAGTGACTAAGAAGGATTCAGGCTCACCTTTTCATTTTCATGTTTTAAACTTGTTCAAATCTTGGTCAAACTTAGGATTTGACCAAGATTCAAATGGGCATAAAAATTGGGAGGAAGGGTATGAATTACAATTCAAAAAAAAACAAGGTAACTTAAATACTTGGATGACTCATATTAGTGTTCTTGACATTCTGTAAAATTATCAGATTTTTCGAAGAAGTTTGATTTTTTGGACAAAATTTTACCAATTTCTAGACAGAACAGAAAATGTCAGCCTTTTTATGCAAATCTGCACATAAATGGCTCAAATTAAAATAGTATACTCGTTTCAGTGTTTTTGATTTCCTATAAAAAAATAGATTTTCCTGAGAAGTTCTAATTTTTGCCAGAATTTGAAAATTTTGGATTTCTTGTGTGCCCGAAACACCCAAAAGTCGCTCCAAACCTGAGCACAGGTTTATTTTGGTCAATACGAAAGTATAAACTGAAATACGACTATTTATTGAACCGTTTTCATGTTGTATTGTTGAAAATGGCATAGAAGGGGGTATTGAGAATTGAGAGTGGCATAAACACAACTTCAGTTTTTGGAATGGCATAAACACAACTTGTGAATTGAGGAGTGGCATAGAACCAATTAACCCTAGAACCAATTAACCCCACCAAAAATGGATGATGCATGTCTCCTTCACCAAAACAGCAATACCTGTCTGAAACAAGTACATGAACACAAATACACCACCATAATAATAATACTAGGTGACTCAACGACTCAACATTGACTCGACTCAGACACAACTTGATATAGTAAGCACTCAAGTTGATAAACAAAGTCTAGACATATTCAAACCAGAAAAATCATGCATGTATCTCTACCCCTAACCCTAAACTTTGTCTTAATTATGAAGTCAAGCACGAAGAGAAGTCGTTTTGGGTTTCAAACATGGACATTTCAAAAACCCTCCCAAAAGCTTCATTGTGGTGTGACGTACTAAGAAGGATACATGCTTACATTTTCAACAACCCCCCTAAAAGCTTCATTATAGAGTGACTAAGAAAGGATCCAGTCTGGCGGGCTTACCTTTTATTTTCTTGTTTTAAACTTGTTCAAATCTCGGTCAAACCTAGGATTTGACCAAGATTCAAAATGTGCATCAAAATTTAAAAAAAAAAAACCAAATTAAAGCACATAGTGTTCTTATGTCATATAGTAAGCATTAAAGTTGATAAACAAGGTCTAGACACATATTCAAACAAGACAAATCATGTATCTATACCCCTAACCCCTAAACTCTATCTTATGAAGTCAACAACATGAAGAGAAGTGGTTTTGGGTTTCAAACATGGAAATTTCAAAAACCTCCCAAAAGCTTCATTTTAGAGTGACTAATATATATAAGAAGGATCCATGCCTGCTTACCACCTTTTCATTTTCATATTTTAAACTTGTTTAAATCCGTGTCAAATTAAACCAAGGATTTGACCAAAAGATTCAAATGGGCATAAAATTTTAAAAAAATCAGAAAAATGAAAAACAAAAGCATATAGTCTTCTTATGTCATATAGTAAGCATTCAAGTTGATAAACAAGGTTTGGACATGCATATTCAAACCTAGGCAAATCATGTATCTACCCCCTAGCCCCTAAACTCTATCTTATGAAGTCAAGCATGAAGAGAAGTGGTTTTGGGTTTCAAACATGAAAATTTCAAGAACATCCCAAAAACTTCATTTTAGAGTGACTAAGAAGGATACAGGCTTCCCCTTTTCATTTTCATGTTTTATACTTGTTTAAATCTTGGTCAAACCTAGGATTTGACAAAGATTCAAATGTGCATCAAAATAAAAAAATCAGAAAAATTAAAAACCAAAGCACATAGTTTTCTTATGTCATATAGTTAGCATTAAAGTTGATATAAACAAGGTCTAGATATATTCAAACAAGAAAAATCATGTATCTACCCCTAACCCTAAACTCTGTCTTATGTAGTCAAGCATGAAGAGAAGTGGTTTTGGGTTTCAAACTTGGAAATTTCAAGAACCCCCAAAAGCTTCATTTTAGAGTGACTAAAGGATCCAGGTCGGGCTTACCTTTTATTTTCATGTTTTAAAATTGTTCAAATCTTGGTCAAACCGTACCTAGGATTTGATCAAGATTCAAATGGGCATAAAATTTCAAAAAAATGAAAAACCAAAGCATATAGCCTTCTTATGTCATATAGTAAGCACTCAAGTTGGTAAACAAGGTCTAGACATATTCAAACCAGAAAAATCATGTTTCTACCCCTAGCCCTAAACTTTGTCTTATGAAGTCAAGCACGAAGAGAAGTCGTTTTGGATTTCAAACATGGAAATTTCAAAAACCTTCCCAAAAGCTTCATTTTGGAGTGACTAAGAAGGATACAGGCTTACCTTTTCATTTTCATGTTTTAAACTTGTTTAAATATTGGTTAAGCCTAGGATTTGACCAAGATCAAATGGGCATAAAAATTCAGAAAAAATCAAAAAAATGAAAACCAAAGCACATAGTATTATTATGTCATATAGTAAGCATTCAAGTTGATAAACAAGGTCTAAACAACAAACTAGACAAATCATGTATCTACCCCCTAACCCTAAACTCTGTATTATGAAGTCAAGCATGAAGAGAAGTGGTTTTGGGTTTCAAACATGAAAATTTCAAAAAACTCCCAAAATCTTCTCATTTTAGAGTGACTAAGAAGCTAGGATTCAGGCTTACCTTTTCATTTTCATGTTTTAAACTTGTTCAAATCTTGGTCAAACTTAGGATTTGACCAAGATTCAAATGGGCATAAAAATTGGGAGGAAGGGTATGAATTACAATTCAAAAAAACAAGGTAACTTAAATACTTGGATGCCCCAAAGATGTGTGGAAGCCCAGAACAATGGCAAAACATGTGCGCACGCTGCATCCAATTCAAGTAGAACACATAGTAGGCATCGATAGTTTGACCTAAATTTGAAATCAAAGAGAAGGTGGTTAGAAAAAATCGAAATTGGCAAAGCAAAGCATGAAATCATAAATTTGTGATGCACTATAGCTATGAAAAGTATCAAACAATGCATACCAAAATGATTTTTTAGAGGAATACTAGTTCAACTTATTTTAATTTTATATTAGTAGCCCAAAATCGAACTAGTAGTTGGATATTTTTGAACTTGATCTGTAGTAGTGGGCAAAACCCTAGTTTAACCTATTTAATCATAGATTCGTAGGTCGATTTTTCTACTTTTTTATTATTACTATGCAGCACATGTGTGTTTGCCCGTCGAGTGAAACTCGGAGGAAGAGGGATCACTCGGAAGGAGAGAAGAAGGGAGAGAATTATGGTGTCTCCCCTTTTTCGGGTGATGATGTTGACTTTTGTGCAGGGTTTGTCAGTGAGCAGGAGCGAGCGAGCGAGTCGAGCGAGGCCGAGAATGAGAGAGATTTGTTTTTTTGTGAGAGGGACAACCGAAGGATCCAGAAGGACCCACATACTTCCAATACGCATCCTGATGCGTCTTCTCTTGACAAAGAAAATGGCTGGGAGTTTGCGTACCTATTGCACGTGACTTGTGCTCACTGAAGTGTGGGACCTCACGCATGGGCACCACACGTAAGTGACAGACCTGTTGATGTAAAAACTCGGTTGATTATTATACTACTACATTTATACAAAGTTTCCTATGGATTCAAGGGTACGAAAGCCAAGTTAAATCATTTACATGACATTATTTTTTCCATGAAGCCAAGTTAACTCATTTATCAATTGGTACATTTTGGAGTGACTAAGAAGGATCCAGGCTTACTTTTTCATTTTCATGTTTTAAACATGTTTAAATCTTGGTCAAACCTATGACTTGACCAAGATTCAAATGGGCATAAAAATTCAAAAAAAAGAAAAACAAAAGCACACCGTCTTCCTATGTCATATATCAAGGTGATAAACAAGGTCTGACATATTCAAACCACAAAAATCATGTATCTACCCCCTAACCCTAAACAAGGATCCAGGCTTACCCTTTTCATTTTCATGTTTTTAAACTTGTTCAAATCTTGGTCAAACTTAGGATTTGACGAAGATTCAAATGGGCGTAAAAATACTTAGAAAAATCATGTACGTATCTACCCCAAACCCTAAACTCTATCTTACGAAGCCAAGCATGAAGAGAAGTGGTTTTGGGTTTCAAACATGGAAATTTCAAAAACCTCCCAAAAGCTTCATTTTAGAGTGACTAAGAAGGATCCATGCTTACCTTTTATTTTCATGTTTTAAACATGTTCAAATCTTGGTCAAACCGTACGTACCTAGGATTTGACCAAGATTCAAATGGGCATAAAAATTCAAAAAAAAATGAAAAACCAAAGCACATAGCCTAGCTTCTTATATATGCCATATAGTAAGCACTCAAGCTAGTTGATAAACAAAGTCTAGACATATTCAAACCAGAAAAATCATGTATCTACCCCTAACCCTAAACTTTGTCTTAATTATGAAGTCAAGCACGAAGAGAAGTCGTTTTGGGTTTCAAACATGGACATTTCAAAAACCCTCCCAAAAGCTTCATTGTGGTGTGACGTACTAAGAAGGATACATGCTTACATTTTCAACAACCCCCCTAAAAGCTTCATTATAGAGTGACTAAGAAAGGATCCAGTCTGGCGGGCTTACCTTTTATTTTCTTGTTTTAAACTTGTTCAAATCTCGGTCAAACCTAGGATTTGACCAAGATTCAAAATGTGCATCAAAATTTAAAAAAATTAAAAACCAAATTAAAGCACATAGTGTTCTTATGTCATATAGTAAGCATTAAAGTTGATAAACAAGGTCTAGACACATATTCAAACAAGACAAATCATGTATCTATACCCCTAACCCCTAAACTCTATCTTATGAAGTCAACAACATGAAGAGAAGTGGTTTTGGGTTTCAAACATGGAAATTTCAAAAACCTCCCAAAAGCTTCATTTTAGAGTGACTAATATATATAAGAAGGATCCATGCCTGCTTACCACCTTTTCATTTTCATATTTTAAACTTGTTTAAATCCGTGTCAAATTAAACCAAGGATTTGACCAAAAGATTCAAATGGGCATAAAATTTTAAAAAAATCAGAAAAATGAAAAACAAAAGCATATAGTCTTATTATGTCATATAGTAAGCATTCAAGTTGATAAACAAGGTTTGGACATGCATATTCAAACCTAGGCAAATCATGTATCTATCCCCTAGCCCCTAAACTCTATCTTATGAAGTCAAGCATGAAGAGAAGTGGTTTTGGGTTTCAAACATGAAAATTTCAAGAACATCCCAAAAACTTCATTTTAGAGTGACTAAGAAAGGATACAGGCTTCCCCTTTTCATTTTCATGTTTTATACTTGTTTAAATCTTGGTCAAACCTAGGATTTGACAAAGATTCAAATGTGCATCAAAATAAAAAAATCAGAAAAATTAAAAACCAAAGCACATAGTTTTCTTATGTCATATAGTTAGCATTAAAGTTGATATAAACAAGGTCTAGATATATTCAAACAAGAAAAATCATGTATCTACCCCTAACCCTAAACTCTGTCTTATGTAGTCAAGCATGAAGAGAAGTGGTTTTGGGTTTCAAACTTGGAAATTTCAAGAACCCCCAAAAGCTTCATTTTAGAGTGACTAAAGGATCCAGGTCGGGCTTACCTTTTATTTTCATGTTTTAAAATTGTTCAAATCTTGGTCAAACCGTACCTAGGATTTGATCAAGATTCAAATGGGCATAAAATTTCAAAAAAAATGAAAAACCAAAGCATATAGCCTTCTTATGTCATATAGTAAGCACTCAAGTTGGTAAACAAGGTCTAGACATATTCAAACCAGAAAAATCATGTTTCTACCCCTAGCCCTAAACTTTGTCTTATGAAGTCAAGCACGAAGAGAAGTCGTTTTGGATTTCAAACATGGAAATTTCAAAAACCTTCCCAAAAGCTTCATTTTGGAGTGACTAAGAAGGATACAGGCTTACCTTTTCATTTTCATGTTTTAAACTTGTTTAAATATTGGTTAAGCCTAGGATTTGACCAAGATCAAATGGGCATAAAAATTCAGAAAAAATCAAAAAAATGAAAACCAAAGCACATAGTATTATTATGTCATATAGTAAGCATTCAAGTTGATAAACAAGGTCTAAACAACAAACTAGACAAATCATGTATCTACCCCTAACCCTAAACTCTGTCTTATGAAGTCAAGCATGAAGAGAAGTGGTTTTGGGTTTCAAACATGGAAATTTCAAAAAACTCCCAAAAGCTTCTCATTTTTGAGTGACTAAGAAGGATTCAGGCTTACCTTTTCATTTTCATGTTTTAAACTTGTTCAAATCTTGGTCAAACTTAGGATTTGACCAAGATTCAAATGGGCATAAAAATTGGGAGGAAGGGTATGAATTACAATTCAAAAAAACAAGGTAACTTAAATACTTGGATGCCCCAAAGATGTGTGGAAGCCCAGAACAATGGCAAAACATGTGCGCACGCTGCATCCAATTCAAGTAGAACACATAGTAGGCATCGATAGTTTGACCTAAATTTGAAATCAAAGAGAAGGTGGTTAGAAAAAATCGAAATTGGCAAAGCAAAGCATGAAATCATAAATTTGTGATGCACTATAGCTATGAAAAGTATCAAACAATGCATACCAAAATGATTTTTTAGAGGAATACTAGTTCAACTTATTTTAATTTTATATTAGTAGCCCAAAATCGAACTAGTAGTTGGATATTTTTGAACTTGATCTGTAGTAGTGGGCAAAACCCTAGTTTAACCTATTTAATCATAGATTCGTAGGTCGATTTTTCTACTTTTTTATTATTACTATGCAGCACATGTGTGTTTGCCCGTCGAGTGAAACTCGGAGGAAGAGGGATCACTCGGAAGGAGAGAAGAAGGGAGAGAATTATGGTGTCTCCCCTTTTTCGGGTGATGATGTTGACTTTTGTGCAGGGTTTGTCAGTGAGCAGGAGCGAGCGAGCGAGTCGAGCGAGGCCGAGAATGAGAGAGATTTGTTTTTTTGTGAGAGGGACAACCGAAGGATCTAGAAGGACCCACATACTTCCAATACGCATCCTGATGCGTCTTCTCTTGACAAAGAAAATGGCTGGGAGTTTGCGTACCTATTGCACGTGACTTGTGCTCACTGAAGTGTGGGACCTCACGCATGGGCACCACACGTAAGTGACAGACCTGTTGATGTAAAAACTCGGTTGATTATTATACTACTACATTTATACAAAGTTTCCTATGGATTCAAGGGTACGAAAGCCAAGTTAAATCATTTACATGACATTATTTTTTCCATGAAGCCAAGTTAACTCATTTATCAATTGGTACATTTTGGAGTGACTAAGAAGGATCCAGGCTTACTTTTTCATTTTCATGTTTTAAACATGTTTAAATCTTGGTCAAACCTATGACTTGACCAAGATTCAAATGGGCATAAAAATTCAAAAAAAAGAAAAACAAAAGCACACCGTCTTCCTATGTCATATATCAAGGTGATAAACAAGGTCTGACATATTCAAACCACAAAAATCATGTATCTACCCCCTAACCCTAAACAAGGATCCAGGCTTACCCTTTTCATTTTCATGTTTTTAAACTTGTTCAAATCTTGGTCAAACTTAGGATTTGACGAAGATTCAAATGGGCGTAAAAATACTTAGAAAAATCATGTACGTATCTACCCCAAACCCTAAACTCTATCTTACGAAGCCAAGCATGAAGAGAAGTGGTTTTGGGTTTCAAACATGGAAATTTCAAAAACCTCCCAAAAGCTTCATTTTAGAGTGACTAAGAAGGATCCATGCTTACCTTTTATTTTCATGTTTTAAACATGTTCAAATCTTGGTCAAACCGTACGTACCTAGGATTTGACCAAGATTCAAATGGGCATAAAAATTCAAAAAAAAATGAAAAACCAAAGCACATAGCCTAGCTTCTTATATATGCCATATAGTAAGCACTCAAGCTAGTTGATAAACAAAGTCTAGACATATTCAAACCAGAAAAATCATGTATCTACCCCTAACCCTAAACTTTGTCTTAATTATGAAGTCAAGCACGAAGAGAAGTCGTTTTGGGTTTCAAACATGGACATTTCAAAAACCCTCCCAAAAGCTTCATTGTGGTGTGACGTACTAAGAAGGATACATGCTTACATTTTCAACAACCCCCCTAAAAGCTTCATTATAGAGTGACTAAGAAAGGATCCAGTCTGGCGGGCTTACCTTTTATTTTCTTGTTTTAAACTTGTTCAAATCTCGGTCAAACCTAGGATTTGACCAAGATTCAAAATGTGCATCAAAATTAAAAAAAATTAAAAACCAAATTAAAGCACATAGTGTTCTTATGTCATATAGTAAGCATTAAAGTTGATAAACAAGGTCTAGACACATATTCAAACAAGACAAATCATGTATCTATACCCCTAACCCCTAAACTCTATCTTATGAAGTCAACAACATGAAGAGAAGTGGTTTTGGGTTTCAAACATGGAAATTTCAAAAACCTCCCAAAAGCTTCATTTTAGAGTGACTAATATATATAAGAAGGATCCATGCCTGCTTACCACCTTTTCATTTTCATATTTTAAACTTGTTTAAATCCGTGTCAAATTAAACCAAGGATTTGACCAAAAGATTCAAATGGGCATAAAATTTTAAAAAAAATCAGAAAAATGAAAAACAAAAGCATATAGTCTTCTTATGTCATATAGTAAGCATTCAAGTTGATAAACAAGGTTTGGACATGCATATTCAAACCTAGGCAAATCATGTATCTATCCCCTAGCCCCTAAACTCTATCTTATGAAGTCAAGCATGAAGAGAAGTGGTTTTGGGTTTCAAACATGAAAATTTCAAGAACATCCCAAAAACTTCATTTTAGAGTGACTAAGAAAGGATACATGCTTCCCCTTTTCATTTTCATGTTTTATACTTGTTTAAATCTTGGTCAAACCTAGGATTTGACAAAGATTCAAATGTGCATCAAAATAAAAAAATCAGAAAAATTAAAAACCAAAGCACATAGTTTTCTTATGTCATATAGTTAGCATTAAAGTTGATATAAACAAGGTCTAGATATATTCAAACAAGAAAAATCATGTATCTACCCCTAACCCTAAACTCTGTCTTATGTAGTCAAGCATGAAGAGAAGTGGTTTTGGGTTTCAAACTTGGAAATTTCAAGAACCCCCAAAAGCTTCATTTTAGAGTGACTAAAGGATCCAGGTCGGGCTTACCTTTTATTTTCATGTTTTAAAATTGTTCAAATCTTGGTCAAACCGTACCTAGGATTTGATCAAGATTCAAATGGGCATAAAATTTCAAAAAAATGAAAAACCAAAGCATATAGCCTTCTTATGTCATATAGTAAGCACTCAAGTTGGTAAACAAGGTCTAGACATATTCAAACCAGAAAAATCATGTTTCTACCCCTAGCCCTAAACTTTGTCTTATGAAGTCAAGCACGAAGAGAAGTCGTTTTGGATTTCAAACATGGAAATTTCAAAAACCTTCCCAAAAGCTTCATTTTGGAGTGACTAAGAAGGATACAGGCTTACCTTTTCATTTTCATGTTTTAAACTTGTTTAAATATTGGTTAAGCCTAGGATTTGACCAAGATCAAATGGGCATAAAAATTCAGAAAAAATCAAAAAAATGAAAACCAAAGCACATAGTATTATTATGTCATATAGTAAGCATTCAAGTTGATAAACAAGGTCTAAACAACAAACTAGACAAATCATGTATCTACCCCCTAACCCTAAACTCTGTCTTATGAAGTCAAGCATGAAGAGAAGTGGTTTTGGGTTTCAAACATGGAAATTTCAAAAAACTCCCAAAAGCTTCTCATTTTTGAGTGACTAAGAAGGATTCAGGCTTACCTTTTCATTTTCATGTTTTAAACTTGTTCAAATCTTGGTCAAACTTAGGATTTGACCAAGATTCAAATGGGCATAAAAATTGGGAGGAAGGGTATGAATTACAATTCAAAAAAACAAGGTAACTTAAATACTTGGATGCCCCAAAGATGTGTGGAAGCCCAGAACAATGGCAAAACATGTGCGCACGCTGCATCCAATTCAAGTAGAACACATAGTAGGCATCGATAGTTTGACCTAAATTTGAAATCAAAGAGAAGGTGGTTAGAAAAAATCGAAATTGGCAAAGCAAAGCATGAAATCATAAATTTGTGATGCACTATAGCTATGAAAAGTATCAAACAATGCATACCAAAATGATTTTTTAGAGGAATACTAGTTCAACTTATTTTAATTTTATATTAGTAGCCCAAAATCGAACTAGTAGTTGGATATTTTTGAACTTGATCTGTAGTAGTGGGCAAAACCCTAGTTTAACCTATTTAATCATAGATTCGTAGGTCGATTTTTCTACTTTTTTATTATTACTATGCAGCACATGTGTGTTTGCCCGTCGAGTGAAACTCGGAGGAAGAGGGATCACTCGGAAGGAGAGAAGAAGGGAGAGAATTATGGTGTCTCCCCTTTTTCGGGTGATGATGTTGACTTTTGTGCAGGGTTTGTCAGTGAGCAGGAGCGAGCGAGCGAGCGAGTCGAGCGAGGCCGAGAATGAGAGAGATTTGTTTTTTTTGAGAGGGACAACCGAAGGATCTAGAAGGACCCACATACTTCCAATACGCATCCTGATGCGTCTTCTCTTGACAAAGAAAATGGCTGGGAGTTTGCGTACCTATTGCACGTGACTTGTGCTCACTGAAGTGTGGGACCTCACGCATGGGCACCACACGTAAGTGACAGACCTGTTGATGTAAAAACTCGGTTGATTATTATACTACTACATTTATACAAAGTTTCCTATGGATTCAAGGGTACGAAAGCCAAGTTAAATCATTTACATGACATTATTTTTTCCATGAAGCCAAGTTAACTCATTTATCAATTGGTACATTTTGGAGTGACTAAGAAGGATCCAGGCTTACTTTTTCATTTTCATGTTTTAAACATGTTTAAATCTTGGTCAAACCTATGACTTGACCAAGATTCAAATGGGCATAAAAATTCAAAAAAAAGAAAAACAAAAGCACACCGTCTTCCTATGTCATATATCAAGGTGATAAACAAGGTCTGACATATTCAAACCACAAAAATCATGTATCTACCCCCTAACCCTAAACAAGGATCCAGGCTTACCCTTTTCATTTTCATGTTTTTAAACTTGTTCAAATCTTGGTCAAACTTAGGATTTGACGAAGATTCAAATGGGCGTAAAAATACTTAGAAAAATCATGTACGTATCTACCCCAAACCCTAAACTCTATCTTACGAAGCCAAGCATGAAGAGAAGTGGTTTTGGGTTTCAAACATGGAAATTTCAAAAACCTCCCAAAAGCTTCATTTTAGAGTGACTAAGAAGGATCCATGCTTACCTTTTATTTTCATGTTTTAAACATGTTCAAATCTTGGTCAAACCGTACGTACCTAGGATTTGACCAAGATTCAAATGGGCATAAAAATTCAAAAAAAAAGAAAAACCAAAGCACATAGCCTAGCTTCTTATATATGCCATATAGTAAGCACTCAAGCTAGTTGATAAACAAAGTCTAGACATATTCAAACCAGAAAAATCATGTATCTACCCCTAACCCTAAACTTTGTCTTAATTATGAAGTCAAGCACGAAGAGAAGTCGTTTTGGGTTTCAAACATGGACATTTCAAAAACCCTCCCAAAAGCTTCATTGTGGTGTGACGTACTAAGAAGGATACATGCTTACATTTTCAACAACCCCCCTAAAAGCTTCATTATAGAGTGACTAAGAAGGATCCAGTCTGGCGGGCTTACCTTTTATTTTCTTGTTTTAAACTTGTTCAAATCTCGGTCAAACCTAGGATTTGACCAAGATTCAAAATGTGCATCAAAATTCAAAAAAATATAAAAATTAAAAACCAAATTAAAGCACATAGTGTTCTTATGTCATATAGTAAGCATTAAAGTTGATAAACAAGGTCTAGACACATATTCAAACAAGACAAATCATGTATCTATACCCCTAACCCCTAAACTCTATCTTATGAAGTCAACAACATGAAGAGAAGTGGTTTTGGGTTTCAAACATGGAAATTTCAAAAACCTCCCAAAAGCTTCATTTTAGAGTGACTAATATATATAAGAAGGATCCATGCCTGCTTACCACCTTTTCATTTTCATATTTTAAACTTGTTTAAATCCGTGTCAAATTAAACCAAGGATTTGACCAAAAGATTCAAATGGGCATAAAATTTTAAAAAAATCAGAAAAATGAAAAACAAAAGCATATAGTCTTCTTATGTCATATAGTAAGCATTCAAGTTGATAAACAAGGTTTGGACATGCATATTCAAACCTAGGCAAATCATGTATCTATCCCCTAGCCCCTAAACTCTATCTTATGAAGTCAAGCATGAAGAGAAGTGGTTTTGGGTTTCAAACATGAAAATTTCAAGAACATCCCAAAAACTTCATTTTAGAGTGACTAAGAAAGGATACAGGCTTCCCCTTTTCATTTTCATGTTTTATACTTGTTTAAATCTTGGTCAAACCTAGGATTTGACAAAGATTCAAATGTGCATCAAAATAAAAAAATCAGAAAAATTAAAAACCAAAGCACATAGTTTTCTTATGTCATATAGTTAGCATTAAAGTTGATATAAACAAGGTCTAGATATATTCAAACAAGAAAAATCATGTATCTACCCCTAACCCTAAACTCTGTCTTATGTAGTCAAGCATGAAGAGAAGTGGTTTTGGGTTTCAAACTTGGAAATTTCAAGAACCCCCAAAAGCTTCATTTTAGAGTGACTAAAGGATCCAGGTCGGGCTTACCTTTTATTTTCATGTTTTAAAATTGTTCAAATCTTGGTCAAACCGTACCTAGGATTTGATCAAGATTCAAATGGGCATAAAATTTCAAAAAAATGAAAAACCAAAGCATATAGCCTTCTTATGTCATATAGTAAGCACTCAAGTTGGTAAACAAGGTCTAGACATATTCAAACCAGAAAAATCATGTTTCTACCCCTAGCCCTAAACTTTGTCTTATGAAGTCAAGCACGAAGAGAAGTCGTTTTGGATTTCAAACATGGAAATTTCAAAAACCTTCCCAAAAGCTTCATTTTGGAGTGACTAAGAAGGATACAGGCTTACCTTTTCATTTTCATGTTTTAAACTTGTTTAAATATTGGTTAAGCCTAGGATTTGACCAAGATCAAATGGGCATAAAAATTCAGAAAAAATCAAAAAAATGAAAACCAAAGCACATAGTATTATTATGTCATATAGTAAGCATTCAAGTTGATAAACAAGGTCTAAACAACAAACTAGACAAATCATGTATCTACCCCCTAACCCTAAACTCTGTCTTATGAAGTCAAGCATGAAGAGAAGTGGTTTTGGGTTTCAAACTTGGAAATTTCAAGAACCCCCCAAAAGCTTCATTTTAGAGTGACTAAGAAGGATCCATGCTTACCTTTTCATTTTCATGTTTTAAACTTGTTTACATCTTGGTCATAGCTAGTGTATTTGACCAAGATTCAAATGGGCATAAAATTTAAAAAAAAAATGAAAAACCAAAGTACATAGTCTTCTTATGTCATATAGTAAGCATTCAAGCTGATAAACAAGGTCTAGACATATTCAAACCAAACAAATCATGTATCTACCCCCTAACCCCTAAACTTTATCTTATGAAGCCAAGCATGAAGAGAAGTGGTTCTTGGTTTCAAACATGGAAATATCAAAAACCTCCCAAAAGCTTCATTTTAGAGTGACTAAGAAGTATCCATGCTTACCTTTTCATTTTCATATTTTAAACTTGTTTAAATCATTGTCAAACCTAGGATTTGACCAAGATACAAATATGGGCACAAAACCCTCTTAGCCAAAATCAACTACGAGCAAGATTTTCTGTATTGTAGATGCCCCAATTGACTCTCATCCCCAATGTAGTCTTTTTTATGTCAGTATAGACTTCTTTACTGGATGTATACTATCGTACATGGCATGCATTTGCCTAATGAGCAGCATTGTTTAGCCGTTCTAGCCAACCCGATCAATCTGTCAAGCTTCATGCACGAGATGCCATGTTTATGGCCCTTTTGTTGTGGCTTTTTTTGGCTTTTGGCTTTGGCAAAAGCCAAAAAAAGCACGTAAATAGGTGCTTTTTTGGGCTTTTGGATTTTGGAAGCCAAGAACAAAGATTCTATTCTTTTGGCTTCCAAAATCCAAAAGCCCAAAAAGCACCTATTTAGGTGCTTTTTTTGGCTTTTGCCAAAGCCAAAATAAGCCACAACAAAAGGGTAATTTACTCCCTCGCTCCGGTGATCCGATCCATATTTCTTGGTGCTAAAAAGAATGTGAATCGGAGGGAGTACTTTTCTTAGATAGTACTATATCAGTTCAAAAAAAAGTACAGTACTACTACATCACAAATGCATCAAAAGAGTACTACTGTACATCACAAGACCACGACAGTTGTATAGTAGAGTTTAATGCTGAACTTTAAACAGGACCAGGAGCATCAGGGCCAGCAGCAGGGGCGTTGACCGGCAACAAACCAGGCAAAAGACGTAAGGAAGAGGCCATATGCTGCGTGCTTGGCCTTGATTGCAGGGTGGTGATTCTTCGCCGCTCGCCATGTATTCACGCCGTACCAGTTCCGCGTCGCCCGCGAGCGGATCGAAGCGATCCCGCGCGCCGGACACGCTCGAGGAGGCGTGGCGGCTCCAGTGCAAGCAGTCCGCCGCCGGGAGTCGGCGCGCGGCGTGCAGGTACAGAGGCTCCCTGTACATGCCGTCGTCGCTCCGCGAGTTCGCCCCGGGCGGGCTCTGGTACAAGGCGGATCCGCCGCTCAAACCGATGAGCGGCCCCGTCTTCAACAAATGGCGCGCCGACCGGGAGAGGAACCGCCGGTCGAAGGCGGCGTGGGAGGCGAGCACCAGCGGCGGATTCGCGCCGCCAGCCGGCGAGGAGGCGGAGGAGGCGGAGGAAGGGGAAGACCCCCTCTTCTTGAAGGCGCTGGCCGCGTCCCTCAAGGACGATGCCGACAAGAAGAGGGCGGAGGAAGAAGACAAGGCGGCGGCCATCGCCGCCGTGAAGGAGAAGGAGGCGCGGGATGCGGAGGAGAACGCGACCATCATCTTCCTCGACGACTAGATAGGTTAGAAGTCGCGATAAGGATCGCGCAATTCTGTATGTATGATCCGTATGTATGATCAACTATGAATTATGAACAATGAACTATCAAACCAAACCACATAGTTTTTTTTATGTCATATAGTAAGAATTCAAGTTGATAAAACAAGGTCTAGACATATTCAAACTAGACAAATCACGTATATCTACCCCTAACCCTAAACTCTGTCTTATGAAGTAAAGCATGAAGAGAACTGGTTTTGGGTTTCAAACATGGAAATTTCAAAAACCTTCCCAAAAGCTTCATTTTGGAGTGACTAAGAAGGATGCAGGCTTACCTTTTCATTTTCATGTCTTAAACTTGTTTAAATCTTGGTTAAACCTAGGATTTGACCAAGATCAAATGGGCAAAAAAAATCAGAAAAAATCAAAAAAATGAAAACTAAAGCACATAGTATTCTTATGTCATATAGTAAGCATTCAAGTTGATAAACAAGGTCTAAACATATTCAAACCAGACAAATCATGTATCTACCCACTAACCCTAAATTCTGTCTTATGAAGTCGATCAAGCATGAAGAGAAGTGGTTTTGGGTTTCAAACATGGAAATTTCAAAAACCTCCCAAAAGCTTCATTTTAGAGTTACTAAGAAGGATCCATGCTTACCTTTTATTTTCATGTTTTAAACATGTTCAAATCTTGGTCAAACCGTACCTAGGATTTGACCAAGATTCAAATGGGTATAAAAATTCAAAAAAACTGAAAAACCAAAGCACATAGCCTTCTTATGTCATATATAGTAAGCACTCAAGTTGGTAAACAAGGTCTAGAGATATTCAAACCAGAAAAATCTTGTATCTACCCCTAACCCTAAACTTTGTCTTATGAAGTCAAGCACGAAGAGAAGTCGTTTTGGGTTTCAAACATGGAAATTTCAAAAACCTTCCCAAAAGCCTCATTTTGGAGTGACTAAGAAGGATGCAGGCTTACCTTTTCATTTTCATGTTTTAAACTTGTTTAAACCTTGGTTAAACCTAGGATTTGACCAAGATCAAATGGGCATAAAAATTCAGAAAAAATCAAAAAATGAAAACCAAAGCACATAGTATTCTTATGTCATATATTAAGCATTCAAGTTGATAAACAAGGTCAAGACATATTCAAACCAGACAAATCATGTATCTACCCTAACCCTAAACTCTGTCTTATGAAGTCAAGCATGAAGAGACGTGGTTTTGGGTTTCAAACATGGAAATTTCAAGAACCCCCAAAAGCTTCATTTTAGAGTGACTAAGAAGGATCCAGGTCGAGCTTACCTTTTATTTTTATGTTTTAAACTTGTTCAAATCTTGGTCAAACCTAGGATTTGACCAAGATTTAAATGGGTATAAAAAAATGAAAAACCAAAGCACATAGCCTTCTTATGTCATATAATAAGCACTCAAGTTGATAAACAGGGTCTAGACATATTCAAACCAGAAAAATCATGTATCTACCCCTAACCCTAAACTTTGTCTTATGAAGTCAAGCACGAAGAGAAGTCGTTTTTGGGTTTCAAACATGGAAATTTCAAAAACCTTCCCAAAAACTTCATTTTGGAGTGACTAAGAAGGATGCAGGCTTACCTTTTCATTTTCATATTTTAAACATGTTTAAATCTTGGTCAAACCTATGATTTGACCAAGATTCAAATGGGCATAAAAATACTTAGAAAAATCATGTACGTATCTACCCCTAACCCTAAACTCTATCTTACGAAGTCAAGCATGAAGAGAAGTGGTTTTGGGTTTCAAACACATGGAAATTTCAAAAACCTCCCAAAAGCTTCATTTCAGAGTGACTAAGAAGGATCCAGACCGGGCTTACATTTTATTTTCATATTTTAAACTTGTTCAAATCTTGGTCAAACCGTACCTAGGAATTGACCAAGATTCAAAAAAAAATGAAAAACCAAAGCACATAGCCTTCTTATGTCATATAGTAAGCACTCAAGTTGATAAACAAGGTCTAGTCATATTCAAACCAGAAAAATCATGTATCTACCCCTAAGCCTGAACTTTGTCTTATGAAGTCAATCACGAAGAGAAGTCGTTTTGGGTTTCAAACATGGAAATTTCAAATACCTTCCCAAAAGCTTCATTTTGGAGTGACTAAGAAGGATGCAGGCTTACCTTTTCATTTTCATGTTTTAAACATGTTTAAATAAGGATGCGTGGTTCTGAAACCTCATACACATTGTTGCAAAAGTAATTACATCACCTAAACAATACTACCAGTTCATAATTCTAAACTTATGTACAATCTTGGAAACATATAACGCCAGCCTAGTTCACCAATTATCATCATCCCTCTTGATGCGCTTGCCGGTGCCGCTTGTACCTGCCTCCCATGGGTTGGCAGTCCAAGTTCTGCACTCGTTCGCACTTCGTGTGTCGGGAATCCTTGTTGGAGCTTCCCAACCAGATACAGGCCCTGCCCTTGCTAGCTCACCACATCCAGCCGTTGCCCTAGCTTGCTCACCATGTGAACCGCCATCCCACGGAGACCCCGAAGTAGGCTCGCACGGGTCCTTTATCCATGGTGGCATATTCTTCGGATCAAATGGTATGTTGTGCCTAAAGCAATAAGATACAAATTCCCAGTAGGTTGTCCCGACACACTGCTTCTTCTCGTCGCGCCAGGCAGGGGGAAGAGCGGCCAACCTAGCCGCTTCCTTGCAATCCGGGCAAACCACTTCCCTTGGAATTGGTTGTGCTTGACGCTGCCCATCATTGATTTTTTTGAGTCGCCTGTACAACTCAAAACTGACATACCCATCAATCGCAGCATACCTCAAGTTTACTTCAGGCAATGGCATGCACTCCCATTGATCGTGGCTGCTAGTAGGGAACTTGGTCTTCATGTCTTTGTAAGATGGGTCAATGATGGCGGCTGCCAAATCACCCATGCCAGTCCTATTGCCAGGACCATTGAAATTGATCATATCCTGAATGTCAATCCAATTATGTTTAGGAATTTTAATGCCATCTCTAGCAAACCTGCTAGAGTCACCCCTGATGTCAACAGTTGTGAAACAAATTCCTTTATGTTGAAGGAATTCTTGCAGTGCCAGATTATCAGGACTCCTGCATGTTAACACAAATCAATCTTGTAAGATCGTATATGCTGAAATAGTACACATATTTTTCTTCCAGTAAACTGTATACTTGTTGCAGTGAAACAATGATTTTGCATCAGTGATACACATCAAAATAACATGAATTATTGTTGCGACTATATGATCTAATTATTTAAGTGTCAAGTTAAGATTCAGTTACTATATGTTAATATCTTGACATCCATGCCGATTATCGGTGAGTATGAGTACATGAAATTTGTGCAAATTTTGAGTACCAAAATCATGAAACTAGATATCGTGGTCAATCCAAAAAAATTATACAAGTATGTTGGATATTACGTTCCAGACCACATTTTTCATACAAGTTAGTTTGTTCGTGTTTTCATACAAGTTAGAACCTAGTCTATGTCGAAATAAAAAAGCAGATCCAAGATAAAGGAAGAGTTTCTATATTAAAAAACAAAAGGATAAAGGAAGGCATGTGAAGAACATACCTGCAGAAATGGTACACCAGGACGTGGTCGTCCATGGCCAACTGAACGACGGCGGTACTTACTTGGTCCGCAGTGTATTCTAGGTCGAGGCCGACGAACCTGGACCTGTCCTCTAGTAGCTTTTGTTCGTACATCTTGAGGGTGTGCTCGAGAACGGAAGGGTCATTCGTGTAGACCACGTTCACCTTGGTCGTCCCATGGGGAACGACGCTCCTCTTTAGCGTAAACAGGCCGCCGTCGGCCATGGCAGCGCTGAAGCACGTCGAACTGATCGGAGGGATTGAGGGGGAGGGAGGGAGAGCAACTGCAAACAATGGGGTTTTTTGGAACTTGCCGAAATGCAGGGGAGAACGAACCGCCAGGGGTTGTTTAGTGGGGACAGATGGGAATAATACTGCGATGAGGTTGAGGAATTAACTCCAACCGCCATTTAAATCTAGTACTCCCTATAGTCAGTTGATAGGAAATGGACGGGCAAGATTGATTCTAGGGAGGCGAATCCCAGTATTTTCCCAATTTATTTGAGTTGTAATATAACCATCGTTAATACTTGAATTGAAAAATATTTACAAAATTAATTTATTATATACTACATGATGAGATAATCCAACAAACCATGGAAATGCATGGCCATCCAACCATGTCACCCGCTTGTGAAAATTGTATAGGTGGTAGTGTGCGCAATACACGCGGTAGCCACTTCACAAATACATCCTTTTAATTTTGCCCCCCTTAATTCGGCCAATAAAAATGAAAAGACTTTATGTGGAAAACCAAAAAAACTGTATTTGGCAAAGTATAGTCGAAAATAAGAAGTTTTTCATTGATCTCTTAAAAAAGGGGTCATGATTCGAAAGTTCGCCATGCATGGTTCTTGCGGTAACCAAGCTAGCTCACCCATGTGGCAAGAAGCGAATCAATGTCCAACATGCATGGTTCCAAAAATATATATTTACAGAATGATTCTGCTTCTCAAGAATATTTGCATGCCATCATGTTTGTTATTTTTCCTAGATAAAAGTAGTAATTGGTGACTTCGTGATTGCCTTGCTTGCTGATTTCAATAAGTTTGAACCTCATTTTGGCTTTATTTCAAATTTAGGCAAAAACTTCTTGGCAATCGACTTTGTGAGCTACTATACTTGGATGCAACCCACATTTTCGTTGGCTAATGTTTTCTGATTCCACAACAATAGGGCACATCCCTATATCATCCCAAATTTTGAATTATTTTTAGTTTGGTTGATGACCACCATTCATATCCGAACTTAATTAATTGGAGTACTGATACGTCTCCAACGTATCGATAATTTCTTATGTTCCATGCTACTTTATTGATGATACCTACATGTTTTATGCACATTATATGTCGTATTTACGCATTTTCTGGAACTAACCTATTAACAAGATGCCGAATTTTTTGTTTTTGGTTTCAGAAATCCTAGTAAGGAAATATTCTCGGAATTGGACGAAATCAACGCCCGGAAGCATCCAGAACACCCGAGAGCCGCCAGAGAGGGGCCACGTGGGGCCCACACATGGTGGCGGCGCAGCCCAGGCCCTGGCCGCGCCGCCTAGTGTCTGGCTCCACCAGACCCTCCGAGGCTGCCCTTTCGCCTACAAATAGCCTCCGTCGTGAAACCCCCAGTCGAGAGCCACGATACGGAAAACCTTCCGAGACGCCGCCGCCGAATCCCATCTCGGGGGATTCAGGAGATCGCCTCCGGCACCCTGCCGAGAGGGGATTCATCTCCCGGAGGACTCTACACCGCCATGGTCGCCTCCGGAGTGATGAGTGAGTAGTTCACCCCTGGACTATGGGTCCATAGCAGTAGCTAGATGGTCGTCTTCTCCTAATTGTGCTTCATTGTTGGATCTTGTGAGCTGCCTAACATGATCAAGATCATCTATCTGTAATACTATATGTTGTGTTTGTCGGGATCCGATGGATAGAGAATACTATGTTATGGTGATTATCAATCTATTGTTTATGTGTTGTTTATGATCTTGCATGCTCTCCGTTATTAGTAGAGGCTCTGGCCAAGTTTTTTCTCTTAACTCCAAGAGGGAGTATTTATGCTCGATAGTGGGTTCATGCCTTCATTGACACCTGGGACAGTGACAGAAAGTTCTAAGGTTGTGATGTGCTGTTGCCACTAGGGATAAAACATTGATTCTATGTCTAAGGATGTAGTTGTCGATTACATTACGCACCATACTTAATGCAATTGTCTGTTGCTTTGCAACTTAATACTGGATGGGGTTCGGATGATAACCTGAAGGTGGACTTTTTAGGCATAGATGCAGTTGGATGGCGGTCTATGTACTTTGTCGTAATGCCCAATTAAATCTCACTATATTTATCATATCATGTATATGCATTGTTATGCCCTTCTCTATTTGTCAATTGCCCGACTGTAATTTGTTCACCCAACATGCTTTTATCTTATGGGAGAGACACCTCTAGTGAACTGTGGACCCCGATCCTATTCTTTACATCGCATACAATCTACTGCAATACTTGTTTTACTGTTTTCTTGCAAACAATCATCTTCCACACAATACGGTTAATCCTTTGTTACAGCAAGCCGGTGAGATTGACAACCTCACTGTTTCGTTGGGGCAAAGTACTTTGGTTGTGTTGTGCAGGTTCCACGTTGGCGCCGGAATCCCTGTTGTTGCGCCGCATCACATTTCGCCACCATCAACCTTCAACGTGCTTCTTGGCTCCTCCTGGTTCGATTAAACCTTGGTTTCTTTCTGAGGGAAAACTTGCCACTGTGCGCATCATACCTTCCTCTTGGGGTTCCCAACGGACGTGTACATGTACGCGCATCAAGCCTGTTTTCTGGCGCCGTTGCCGGGGAGATCAAGACACGCTGCAAGGGGAGTCTCCACTTCTCAATCTCTTTACTTTGTTTTTGTCTTGCTTTATTTTATTTACTACTTTGTTTGCTGCACCTAAACAAAACACACAAAAATTAGTTGCTAGTTTTACTTTATTTACTGTCTTGCTCTCCATATCAAAAACACAAAAAAATTAGTTACTTGCATTTACTTTACTTGATTCATCATGTTTCCTTTTAATTTTACCACAAAAGACATACCGGTAGGACGTGGGTCTATAGTTGGGAGAAATAATATAGAAGAATTTTTCAATCATGTTAGTATTACTGAAGATTTTGAAGATAGACACTTGGTAGAACTTGCACCTACCTATGAAATTGCTGCTGCTGCTTTAGTTCGTATGTTGGAAACTAAATTTGTTAATCTCAATCCTATAATCCAACACATGTTTCTTACACTCGGTGATATGGAAGAAGGGGAAAAGAAAGATTTTGTTTTAGAAACTCTTCTTAGAGAATTTGGTGGTCTAGCAAGAGAGGCTAGAAAGGTCTTTGCTAAATTTAATATGCTAGGTTCTCATACTAATTTTGTTGGTCTCCTTGAAAAAATGGACATGGATAGAATAAGGTACACTAATAATATTGATGATGGTGGGGAGATCAAAGCACCAATACCATGTAAACTCCTAGCTATGAATGATGCACTAGAAAATAACTATGCTTGGCTTGTTCCTGAAAATTTGTTTGATGAGAATAGCAAGCCCAAGACTAATGAAAAGGGAGACGCTAAAACTTATGTATCCAATATACTATGCTTGGTCGAGAAAAATCCCAACACCCCTGGTAATGATGTTGATGCTTCTAATCTTGATAATACTTGATTTGCACTTTCTACGCCTAGCTGAAAGGCATTAAAGAAAAGCGCTTATGGGAGACAACCCATGTTTTTACTACAGTACTTTGTTTTATATTTGAGTCTTGGAAGTTGTTTACTACTGTAGCAGCCTCTCCTTATCATGTTTTTGTGCCAAGTAAAGTTTCTATGTTAAAGTTGATGTTATATTTGGGATCGCTGCACAGAAACAGCATTGCTGTCTGTCACGAATCTGGGCACAAGTCTCTGTAGAAAATTCTAAAAAATCTGCCAATTTACGAGCGTGATCCTCAGATATGTACGCAACTTTCATTAGTTTTGAGTTTTTCCATTTGAGCAAGTCTGGTTCCATTTTAAAATTCGTCTTTACGGACTGTTCTGTTTTTGACAGATTCTGCCTTTTATTTCGCATTGCCGTATTTGCTATGTTGGATGAATTTCTTTAATCCATTAATGTCCAGTAGCTTTGTGCAATGTCCAGAAGTGTAAAGAATGTTTGTGTTACCTCTGAATATGTGAATTATTAATTGTGCACTAACCCTCTAATGAGTTTGCTTGAAGTTTGGTGTGAAAGAAGTTTTCAAGGGTCAAGAGAGGAGTATGATATACTATGATCAAGAGGAGTGAAAGCTCTAAGCTTGGGGATGCCCCCGTGGTTCACCCCTGCATATTTTAAGAAGACTCAAGCGTCTAAGATTGGGGATGCCCAAGGCATCCCCTTCTTCATCGACAACATCATCAGGTTCCTCCCCTGAAACTATATTTTTATTCAGTCACATCTTGTGTTCTTTGCTTGGAGCGTCGGTTTGTTTTTGTTTTTGTTTTTGTTTGAATAAAATGGATCCTAGCATTCACTTTGTGGGAGAGAGACACGCTCCGCTGTTGCATATGGACAAATATGTCCTTAGGCTTTACTCATAATGTTCAAGGCGAAGTTTCTTCTTCGTTAAATTGTTATATGGTTGGAATTGGAAAATGCTACATGTAGTAATTCTAAAGTGTCTTGGATAATGTGATACTTGGCAATTGTTGTGCTCATGTTTAAGCTCTTGCATCATATACTTTGCACCCATTAATGAAGAAATACATAGAGCTTGCTAAAATTTGATTTGCATATTTGGTCTCTCTAAGGTCTAGATAATTTCTAGTATTGAGTTTTGAACAACAAGGAAGACGGTGTAGAGTCTTATAATGTTTACAATATGTCTTTTATGTGAGTTTTGCTGCACCGGTTCATCCTTGAGTTTGCTTCAAATAACCTTGCTAGCCTAAACCTTGTATCGAGAGGGAATACTTCTCATGCATCCAAAATTCTTGAGCCAACCACTATGCCATTTGTGTCCACCATACCTACCTACTACATGGTATTTCTCCGCCATTCCAAAGTAAATTGCTTGAGTGCTACCTTTAAAATTCCATCATTCACCTTTGCAATATATATCTCATGGGACAAAATAGCCTTAAAAACTATCGTAGTATTGAATATGTACTTATGCACTTTATCTTTTATTAAGTTGCTTGTTGTGCGATAACCATGCTTCTGGGGACGCCATCAACTACTCTTTGTTGAATATCATGTGAGTTGCTATGCATGTCCGTCTTGTCTGAAGTAAGAGGGATCTACCACCTTAATGGTTGGAGCATGCATATTGTTAGAGAAGAACATTGGGCCACTAACTAAAGCCATGAATCATGGTGGAAGTTTCAGTTTGGACATATATCCTCAATCTCATATGAGAATAATAATTGTTGTCACATGCTTATGCATTAAAGAGGAGTCCATTATCTGTTGTCCATGTTGTCCCGGTATGGATGTCTAAGTTGAGAATAATCAAAAGCGAGAAATCCAAAATGCGAGCTTTCTCCTTAGACCTTTGTACAAGCGGCATGGAGGTACCCCTTTGTGACACTTGGTTGAAACATGTGCATTGCGAAGATCCGGTAGTCCAAGCTAAGTAGGACAAGGTGCGGGCACTATTAGTATAATATGCATGAGGCTTGTGATACGTCTCCAACGTATCGATAATTTCTTATGTTCCATGCTACTTTATTGATGATACCTACATGTTTTATGCACATTATATGTCATATTTATGCATTTTCTGGAACTAAACTATTAACAAGATGCCGAAGAGCCAGTTGTTGTTTTCTGCTGTTTTTGGTTTCAGAAATCCTAGTAAGGAAATATTCTCGGAATTGGACGAAATCTTCGCCCAGGGTCCTATTTTTGCACGGAGCTTCCAGAAGACCGAAGAGATAACGAAGTGGGGCGACGAGGCGCCGCCACCATAGGGCCGCACGGCCAGAGGGGGGCCCGCGCCGCCCTATGGTGTGGGCCCCCGTCAGCCCCCGACCTACCCTTCCGCCTACTTAAAGCCTCCGTCGCGAAACCCCCAGTACCGAGAGCCACGATACGGAAAACCTTCCAGACGCCGCCGCCGTCCCATCTCGGGGATTCAGGAGATCGCCTCCGGCACCCTGCCGGAGGGGGATTCATCTCCCGGAGGACTCTTCATCGCCATGATCGCCTCCGGAGTGATGAGTGAGTAGTTCACCCCTGGACCATGGGTCCATAGCAGTAGCTAGATGGTCGTCTTCTCCTTGTTGTGCTTCATTGTTGGATCTTGTGAGCTGCCTAACATGATCAAGATCATCTATCTGTAATACTATATGTTGTGTTTGTCGGGATCCGATGGATAGAGAATACTATGTTATGGTGATTATCAATCTATTGTTTATGTGTTGTTTATGATCTTGCATGCTCTCCGTTATTAGTAGAGGCTCTGGCCAAGTTTGTACTCTTAACTCCAAGAGGGAGTATTTATGCTCGATAGTGGGTTCATGCCTTCATTGACACCTGGGACAGTGACAGAAAGTTCTAAGGTTGTGATGTGTTGTTGCCACTAGGGATAAAACATTGATTCTATGTCTAAGGATGTAGTTGTCGATTACATTACGCACCATACTTAATGCAATTGTCTGTTGCTTTGCAACTTAATACTGAATGGGGTTCGGATGATAACCTGAAGGTGGACTTTTTAGGCATAGATGCAGTTGGATGGCGGTCTATGTACTTTGTCGTAATGCCCGGATTAAATCTCACTATATTTATCATATCATGTACATGCATTGTTATGCCCTTCTCTATTTGTCAATTGCCCGACTGTTATTTGTTCACCCAACATGCTTTTATCTTATGGGAGAGACGCCTCTAGTGAAATGTGGACCCCGGTCCTATTCTTTACATAGCATACAATCTACTGCAATTGTGTTTTACTGTTTTCTTGCAAACAATCATCTTCCACTCGATACGTTTAATCCTTTGTTACAGCAAGCCGGTGAGATTGACAACCTCACTGTTTCGTTGGGGCAAAGTACTTTGGTTTTGTTGTGCAGATTCCACGTTGGCGCCGGAATCCCTGTTGTTGCGCCGCATCACATTTCGCCACCATCAACCTTCAACGTGCTATTTGGCTCCTCCTGGTTCGATTAAACCTTGGTTTCTTTCTGAGGGAAAACTTGCTACGTGCGCATCATACCTTCCTCTTGGGGTTCCCAACGAACGTGTGAGTTACACGCCATCAAGCTCTTTTTCTGGCGCCGTTGCCGGGGAGATCAAGACACGCTGCAAGGGGAGTCTCCACTTCTCAATCTCTTTACTTTGTTTTTGTCTTGCTTTATTTTATTTACTACTTTGTTTGCTGCACCTAAACAAAACACAAAAAAATTAGTTGCTAGTTTTACTTTATTTACTGTCTTGCTCTCTATATCAAAAACACAAAAAAATTAGTTACTTGTCTTTATTTACTTAGTTACTTTTACTACTGTTATCATGAGTAATCCTGAAGTTGAAGTTCGTTCTTTTAAGCAACAAGGTGGAGAAAGTTTTAAAGATGCTTGGTACAGAATTAGTAATGCTCATCATAGGTGCATTAAGAAACACTCCACCACTATCCTTCTTAGGAACTTTTATGTTGGTTTATCTAGTTGGAATAGGTATGTTCTTGATACTCTTTCGGGAGGTAATTTCCTAGGTACTCCCGCTTTAGAAGCTAGTTGCATCATTGAGAGTCTAGTTGGAATACCACCTGTTAATGAAGTTAAAATTGAAATCTCTCTTGAGGATGTTATGAAAAAATTGGAAACCATAGAGAAAAATTTTCCAAGTATTGAAACTAAATTGGAAATGTTATTGGATAAAACTGATGAACTTGATAAATCCCTAGGAGGAATTGATGAAAGAATTAGTGTCCTAGGAACTTGTGTTGTCCATGATAATCAAACCAATAGGATTGATGAACTTGAAAAAGCTATGGGAACCTTGGGTTCAACCTTTTCTTCTCTCAAGTATAATGAGAAAGCTTATGTGGGTAAAGAGCAAAAATTCATGTATGCCTCTAAAGTGCCTAAACAAAAGAATTATTATAGGCCTAAAATTGCTAAAACCCCTAGCACCACCATAGAAAATTTAGATAATGGAGCACCTAAAGTACCCCCTGCAACAAGTTGTGTTTGCATGAAAAATAATAATGTTGATGCTTCTTCGTTTGAAAATACTTGATTTGCACTTTCTGCGCCTAGCTGAAAGGCGTTAAAGAAAAGCGCTTATGGGAGACAACCCATGTTTTTACTACAGTACTTTGTTTTATATTTGAGTCTTGGAAGTTGTTTACTACTGTAGCAACCTCTCCTTATCATGTTTTTGTGCCAAGTAAAGTTTCTATGTCAAAGTTGATGTTATATTTGGGATCGCTGCGCAGAAACAGCATTGCTGTCTGTCACGAATCTGGGCACAGCCTCTGTAGAAAATTCGAACAAATCTGCCAATTTACGAGCGTGATCCTCAGATATGTACGCAACTTTCATTAGTTTTGAGTTTTTCCATTTGAGCAAGTCTGGTGCCAGCTTTAAATTCGTCTTTACGGACTGTTCTGTTTTTGACAGATTCTGCCTTTTATTTCGCATTGCCTCTTTTGCTATGTTGGATTCATTTCTTTGATCCATTAATGTCCAGTAGCTTTATGCAATGTCCAGAAGTGTAAAGAATGTTTGTGTCACCTCTGAATGTGTGAATTATTAATTGTGCACTAACCCTCTAATGAGTTTGCTTGAAGTTTGGTGTGAAGGAAGTTTTCAAGGGTCAAGAGAGGAGAATGATATACTATGATCAAGAGGAGTGAAAGCTCTAAGCTTGGGGATGCCCCGTGGTTCACCCCTGCATATTTTAAGAAGACTCAAGCGTCTAAGCTTGGGGATGCCCAAGGCATCCCCTTCTTCATCGACAACATCATCAGGTTCCTCCCCTGAAACTATATTTTTATTCAATCACATCTTGTGTTCTTTACTTGGAGCATCGGTTTGTTTTTGTTTTTGTTTTTGTTTGAATAAAATGGATCCTAGCATTCACTTTGTGGGAGAGAGACACGCTCCGCTGTTGCATATGGACAAATATGTCCTTAGGCTTTACTCATAATATTCATGGCGAAGTTTCTTCTTCGTTAAATTGTTATATGGTTGGAATTGGAAAATGCTACATGTAGTAATTCTAAAATGTCTTGGATAATGTGATACTTGGCAATTGTTGTGCTCATGTTTAAGCTCTTGCATCATATGCTTTGCACCCATTAATGAAGAAATACATAGAGCTTGCTAAAATTTGATTTGCATATTTGGTCTCTCTAAGGTCTAGATAATATCTAGTATTGAGTTTTGAACAACAAGGAAGACGGTGTAGAGTCTTATAATGTTTACAATATGTCTTTTATGTGAGTTTTGCTGCACCGGTTCATCCTTGAGTTTGCTTCAAATAACCTTGCTAGCCTAAACCTTGTATCGAGAGGGAATACTTCTCATGCATCCAAAATCCTTGAGCCAACTACTATGCCATTTGTGTCCACCATACCTACCTACTACATGGTATTTCTCCGCCATTCCAAAGTAAATTGCTTGAGTGCTACCTTTAAAATTCCATCATTCACCTTTGCAATATATAGCTCATGGGACAAAATAGCCTTAAAAACTATCGTAGTATTGAATATGTACTTATGCACTTTATCTTTTATTAAGTTGCTTGTTGTGCGATAACCATGCTTCTGGGGAACGCCATCAACTATTGTTGAATATCATGTGAGTTGCTATGCATGTCCGTCTTGTCTGAAGGATCTATCACCTTAGTGGTTGGAGCATGCAAAATTGTTAGAGAAGAACATTGGGCCGCTAACTAAAGCCATGAATCATGGTTGAAGTTTCAGTTTTGGACATATATCCTCAATCTCATATGAGAATAATAATTGTTGCTACATGCTTATGCATTTAAGAGGAGTCCATTATCTGTTGTCCATGTTGTCCCGGTATGGATGTCTAAGTTGAGAATAATCAAAAGCGAGAAATCCAAAATGCGAGCATTCTCCTTAGACCTTTGTACAGGCGGCATGGAGGTACCCCTTTGTGACACTTGGTTGAAACATGGCATGCAAAGATCCGGTAGTCCAAGCTAAGTAGGACGAGGTGCGGACACTATTAGTATACTATGCATGAGGCTTGCAACTTGTAAGATATAATTTACATAACTCATATGCTTTATTACTACCGTTGACAAAATTGTTTCATGTTTTCAAAATAAGAGCTCTAGCACAAATATAGCAATCGATGCTTTCCTCTTTGAAGGACCTTTCTTTTACTTTTATTGTTGAGTCAGTTTACCTATCTCTCTCCACCTTAAGAAGCAAACACTTGTGTGAACTGTGCATTGATTCCTACATACTTGCATATTGCACTTGTTATATTACTTTATGTTGACAATATCCATGAGATATACATGTTATAAGTTGAAAGCAACCGCTGAAACTTAATATTCCTTTGTGTTGCTTCAATACCTTTACTTTGATTTATTGCTTTATGAGTTAACTCTTATGCAAGACTTATTGATGCTTGTCTTGAAGTACTATTCATGAAAAGTCTTTGCCATATGATTCACTTGTTTACTCATGTCATTACCTTTGTTTTGATCGCTGCATTCATTACATATGTTTACAAATAGTATGATCAAGATTATAATGGCATGTCACTTCAGAAATTATCTTTGTTATCGTTTTACCTGCTCGGGACGAGCAGAACTAAGCTTGGGGATGCTGATACATCTCCAACGTATCGATAATTTCTTATGTTCCATGCTACTTTATTGATGATACCTACATGTTTTATGCACATTATATGTCATATTTATGCATTTTCTGGAACTAACCTATTAACAAGATGCCGAAGAGTCAGTTGTTGTTTTCTGCTGTTTTGGTTTCAGAAATCCTAGTAAGGAAATATTCTCGGAATTGGACGAAATCTTCGCCAGGGTCCTATTTTTGCACGGATCTTCCAGAAGACCGAAGAGATAACGAAGTGGGCGACGAGCGCCGCCACCATAGGGCCGCGCGGCGGAGGGGCCCGCGCCGCCTATGGTGTGGGCCCTCGTTAGCCCCCGACCTACCCTTCCGCCTACTTAAAGCCTCCGTCGCGAAACCCCCAGTACCGAGAGCCACGATACGGAAAACCTTCCAGAGACGCCGCCGCGAATCCCATCTCGGGGGATTCAGGAGATCGCCTCCGGCACCCTGCCGGAGAGGGGATTCATCTCCCAGAGGACTCTTCATCGCCATGATCGCCTCCGGACCATGGGTCCATAGCAGTAGCTAGATGGTCGTCTTCTCCTTGTTGTGCTTCATTGTTGGATCTTGTGAGCTGCCTAACATGATCAAGATCATCTATCTGTAATACTATATGTTGTGTTTGTCGGGATCCGATGGATAGAGAATACTATGTTATGGTGATTATCAATCTATTGTTTATGTGTTGTTTATGATCTTGCATGCTCTCCGTTATTAGTAGAGGCTCTGGCCAAGTTTGTACTCTTAACTCCAAGAGGGAGTATTTATGCTCGATAGTGGGTTCATGCCTTCATTGACACCTGGGACAGTGACAGAAAGTTCTAAGGTTGTGATGTGTTGTTGCCACTAGGGATAAAACATTGATTCTATGTCTAAGGATGTAGTTGTCGATTACATTACACACCATACTTAATGCAATTGTCTGTTGCTTTGCAACTTAATACTGAATGGGGTTCGGATGATAACCTGAAGGTGGACTTTTTAGGCATAGATGCAGTTGGATGGCGGTCTATGTACTTTGTCGTAATGCCCGGATTAAATCTCACTATATTTATCATATCATGTACATGCATTGTTATGCCCTTCTCTATTTGTCAATTGCCCGACTGTAATTTGTTCACCCAACATGCTTTTATCTTATGGGAGAGACGCCTCTAGTGAACTATGGACCCCGGTCCTATTCTTTACATAGCATACAATCTACTGCAATTGTGTTTTACTGTTTTCTTGCAAACAATCATCTTCCACTCGATACGTTTAATCCTTTGTTACAACAAGCCGGTGAGATTGACAACCTCACTGTTTCGTTGGGGCAAAGTACTTTGGTTTTGTTGTGCAGATTCCACGTTGGCGCCGGAATCCCTGTTGTTGCGCCGCATCACATTTCGCCACCATCAACCTTCAACGTGCTTCTTGGCTCCTCCTGGTTCGATTAAACCTTGGTTTCTTTCTGAGGGAAAACTTGCTACGCATCATACCTTCCTCTTGGGGTTCCCAACGAACGTGTGAGTTACATGCATGAGGCTTGCAACTTGTAAGATATAATTTACATAACTCATATGCTTTATTACTACCGTTGACAAAATTGTTTCATGTTTTCAAAATAAAAGCTCTAGCACAAATACAGCAATCGATGCTTTCCTCTTTGAAGGACCTTTCTTTTACTTTTATTGTTGAGTCAGTTCACCTATCTCTCTCCACCTTAAGAAGCAAACACTTGTGTGAACTGTGCATTGATTCCTACATACTTGCATATTGCACTTGTTATATTACTTTATATTGACAATATCCATGAGATATACATGTTATAAGTTGAAAGCAACCGCTGAAACTTAATCTTCCTTTGTGTTGCTTCAATACCTTTACTTTGATTTATTGCTTTATGAGTTAACTCTTATGCAAGACTTATTGATGCTTGTCTTGAAGTACTATTCATGAAAAGTCTTTGCTTTATGATTCATTTGTTTACTCATGTCATTACCATTGTTTTGATCGCTGCATTCATTACATATGTTTACAAATAGTATGATCAAGATTATGATGGCATGTCACTTCAGAAATTATCTTTGTTATCGTTTTACCTGCTCGGGACGAGCAGAACTAAGCTTGGGGATGCTGATACGTCTCCAACGTATCGATAATTTCTTATGTTCCATGCTACTTTATTGATGATACCTACATGTTTTATGCACATTATATGTCGTATTTACGCATTTTCCGGAACTAACCTATTAACAAGATGCCGAAGAGCCAGTTGATGTTTTCTGCTGTTTTTGGTTTCAGAAATCCTAGTAAGGAAATATTCTCGGAATTGGACGAAATCAACGCCCAGGTTCCTATTTTGCCCGGAAGCATCCAGAACACCCGAGAGCCGCCAGAGAGGGGCCACGTGGGGCCCACAATGGTGGCGGCGCGGCCCAGGCCCTGGCCGCGCCGCCTAGTGTCTGGCCCCACCAGACCCCCTCCGAGGCTGCCCTTTCGCCTACAAATAGCCTCCGTCGCGAAACCCCCAGTACCGAGAGCCATGATACGGAAAACCTTCCAGAGACGCCGCCGCCGCGAATCCCATCTCGGGGATTCAGGAGATCGCCCCGGCACCCTGCCGGAGAGGGGATTCATCTCCCGGAGGACTCTACACCGCCATGGTCGCCTCCGGAGTGATGAGTGAGTAGTTCACCCCTGGACTATGGGTCCATAGCAGTAGCTAGATGGTCGTCTTCTCCTAATTGTGCTTCATTGTTGGATCTTGTGAGCTGCCTAACATGATCAAGATCATCTATCTGTAATACTATATGTTGTGTTTGTCGGGATCCGATGGATAGAGAATACTATGTTATGGTGATTATCAATCTATTGTTTATGTGTTGTTTATGATCTTGCATGCTCTCCGTTATTAGTAGAGGCTCTGGCCAAGTTTTGCTCTTAACTCCAAGAGGGAGTATTTATGCTCGATAGTGGGTTCATGCCTTCATTGACACCTGGGACAGTGACAGAAAGTTCTAAGGTTGTGATGTGCTGTTGCCACTAGGGATAAAACATTGATTGTATGTCTAAGGATGTAGTTGTCGATTACATTACGCACCATACCTAATGCAATTGTCTGTTGCTTTGCAACTTAATACTAGATGGGGTTCGGATGATAACCTGAAGGTGGACTTTTTAGGCATAGATGCAGTTGGATGGCGGTCTATGTACTTTGTCGTAATGCCCAATTAAATCTCACTATATTTATCATATCATGTATATGCATTGTTATGCCCTTCTCTATTTGTCAATTGCCCGACTGTAATTTGTTCACCCAACATGCTTTTATCTTATGGGAGAGACACCTCTAGTGAACTGTGGACCCCGGTCCTATTCTTTACATCGCATACAATCTACTGCAATACTTGTTTTACTGTTTTCTTGCAAACAATCATCTTCCACACAATACGGTTAATCCTTTGTTACAGCAAGCCGGTGAGATTGACAACCTCACTGTTTCGTTGGGGCAAAGTACTTTGGTTGTGTTGTGTAGGTTCCACGTTGGCGCCGGAATCCCTGTTGTTGCGCCGCATCACATTTCGCCACCATCAACCTTCAACGTGCTTCTTGGCTCCTCCTGGTTCGATTAAACCTTGGTTTCTTTCTGAGGGAAAACTTGCTTGTGCGCATCATACCTTCCTCTTATTCCCAACTTAATTAATTGGAGTACACATGATGGTTTCATGGTAAGCTAGTTTGACAAATTAGCCTTCGAAATGGCGATTCGCCTACCATGCATGCATGTTTGGCCTACCCGTGAAATTTTGATTTGTGGTATTGTGCACACACGTACTGCACATGATAGCGAATAAACAAAACACATATTCGGACCCCTTTGGCCAGCAAGGGCATGTTTGGTTCCTAGCCACAATTTGTCAAGAAGCCAAAATTTGGCAGCCATGCATATAGTTTATTTGGCATGTGTTTGGTTTTTGCCACAATTTGGCTTATCACACTTCATTGCATGTATATATGGTCCATTTGTCATAGACTCAACTTTTTTTTACAAAGTTTTGACAAAGTTTGGCTTTAATATTTTAAGCCACAATTTGGTGGCTAGCCATACTAGCTTTTTTTTTGGCTAACCACACTTTGGCTTTGGAAAAATGTGGCTACCAAACATGGGTCCTAATAAAAAGAAAACAACACACTAATGTGTGGTAAACCAAAAATCCCTACTTTGCAAAGTTGCATATGTGCAAAAGGGGGGCAATGCATGCATTATTCAGAAGTTGATTGTGGTTTTCGTAGTGTAACCAATTAATTAAGCTTACATATGGGAAGAGGCTAGCGAGGCGAACTCAAGCAGCTATGGTTCCAATGTTGTCAAGTTTGAAGTGGACACTGCATGAAGCTTGCTCAAATTAATGGGTAGAAAGCCAAAAGCAGTCCATATTTATTCTATATGTGTGTGAATAATAACTCTTCACCCCAAACCTCTATGTATGATAGGGTTTTATATTTTTTACTTGTTAGTAGTAAGTACATGTCATGTGATGGCTCCATGCACATGTTTCACAACTTTTTTTTTGATTTGTTTCTACCTCATTTGGTTGGTTTCAAATTTGCTCAAACTTCCTATGCGCGCTATGTTGTACTATTGGGACCCATGTTTGGGCTTTGTTTGTGGTACCACACTTGCAGGGTACCTCCAAGTATTTTATTCCCAAAAATTATGAATTCTAATTAAATGGTGAACTATAAACTGATCATCTAAAGTTGGAAAATAAAATCCATATATAGCTACACATCTAGATATGTGTATAAGGTAGACAAACTGCATTGCCACACATGCCTTATATAAGTTTGTTTTTTCTAGCGGAGTGGATTCCCTAATCACCCCACGGTTGTGACATTGTCAATGTTGTCATGATAAATAACATTGCGAGACTTTCCATCTTATTCTTTTTTGTAGAAATGATTGTCCCATTATGGCAAACGTCCCCATTCGTTTTTCAAATTAAGTAAACGTTATAGGATGAAAATTCATTGAAGTGACAAATTTTCTAGATTTCTAACTATTTTAGCTCATTCAAACAAGTTTGCAATAGGCCGACCTGTTGTCCAGTGACAATTTTAGAGTACAATTTGATCAACATCACAAAAAAGTGCTTTTAAGGCTCGTAAGTAGTATCATACATGCCATGTTGGCAAAAATCTAATGTGTCACATCAATTATGAGGTGAGAGATGAGAGTAGTATTATAACACATAAACCTAGAAAACTTAGAAAACTTCATGACAAATACATCATGTACACACATTTGCATTGAGATTCTACAAAACTTTAAATATGACATAAGTATGAACCATATTATGATACTATGCATTGTGGAGGTAGTATCACAAACTAGTAGTGTATGATACTACGTACTACGTACTTCCCATTGTGACTAGTCTTAATCACTCTGACCTCGCCGTCTCGCCGTCTTACTATAGTACATACTACACCCCCACTCCGTCTCTCATACATCGCCCCACTCGTTTCCCACTCCGTCTCTCATACAGCGGCTGCGCCTGTAGATATCTTCGAGGATCTGGGCGATTTTGACCCGCTTTTCGGCGCTCGCCGTTTCAAGGTGAAGACCCCAATCTTAGCATGCATGTTGGACCAATTAGGAGTACAAAATTATGTTCTAAATGTTGCTCAAACTTTCCATACAACTAATATATAACTTATACTACGTAGGTTACACCATCGAAATAGGTATGACCAGTTGAGAAATGGGAACAATAACTTGGAACCTTTCTTACTATCGAGTGGGACGTGTGATATTGGTGTGACCCTGCTTTTTTCTTCTTCTACATAATGGCTACATGATGGTTCTAGAAAGAAGTGTATGCTGTTGTGGTATCTCTTGACGCGAATCCCTCTAATCACAAGCGTTAGATTTTGGAAACCAACGGTTAGTACTGCTGTTACATCTCTAGTTCAAAACTGGTGCATTTTGTATGTTGTTGTAGTAGTCTAGTAGATAGATTCAGATGCATGGTCAGGAGTGCAAACATTTCGCAACTAGTTGATCCCTCATCTTATTGTCGGATGTCACATTTCGAGTTTGTAAAAAAATGTAAATTCAAATCATAGTCACGGGTTATGTTGTATCTTTCGCACATCTAAACATTTGTTTCAAAAAGTGACCATATGTGAGCTGTGGAAAAAAGAAAAGACCAAAGTGAATAATATTCCTTAACTATTCACATATCATTTGTCTTTTTTGTGCAAGCTAGAATTTTTTTTACATACTCATCTGTGACCTGTGGAGCAATACACAACATAATATGTGTCCCAGTTTTGTTTTTCTTCATATTTTTTAAAAGTGCAGAAGTGTGATATCCGATAATAGGATGCGAGTGCAACTAGTTGCAAATGAGATGCTAATGCATGCTGATATGATACTACCTCTGTCCATAAATAGATGTATGTCTTTTGTCGTGGCCCCATCCTACTTCTGCATTTTCTTTACGGCCATTTTTGAGTAGTTGCGACCTGGACGTGATCGGACTAGTCGATACTCGATAGTAGTCGTAGTACTGTACAACTTCTGCATGTGGCGTCAGCCTCTAGAGTAGTAGTACTAGCTAACGGATAGATTATATCTGGAGAAACTGACATGGCCATTGATATGACAAGACTATACCCGGATTCGGACGCATTGTAGTGACTCCATCAATGTTCCGCTATGATGGTCTATTTTACTGCTACACCAGATTGTCGACGCAGAGGATTCCTTGGCTTCCGCGCAAGACCCTTCCCAAAGAAGGCATCTGCTCTGGCCCGTTGATTCTATGTGGACGGTTCCAGATTGCTTTATGTGTTTTTGTACAGTATCAGATACTAGGTTTTCCTTCCCTCCATATTAGGGGTTGTTTGGTTTAGGGGATAGGTTTATGGGATGAGAGTATCCCCAACCACCTGGCTAGGGATAGCCAATTTTTGTTGTTTGGTTGTGTAAATTGGTAGGAATATTACAGTTGTAGCAAATTACTAAATCGATCCAGAAAATATGTACATGGCTTCAAGAATCTTTTTGCCGAACTGAGTAGTCCGTAAATGATGTCCTTGGAGTAGTTTGTGAGTTAAAGAACGTCCATTTCGTCAAACTGACATGGCCTTTGATTTGACAAGAGAACACTAATATTTTGGACCTGAATCAGAGTGGTAAAGGCGTACAGCTCGATCAATGCAATGGTATGATGGCTATGCAGCTATACCTATATAGGAGTAGACTACTAGTAGACTTTGGGACACAGAGATTTGGCTTCCGCGGCCGACCCCGAACAAGATTCTTTTACATTGCCCATCTTTTCACTGACATTGAATCGCTGAAACTTGGGGTCCGCCTGTGGCAGGACCAGCCTGTCAATGGCCCAAAGTCTTATGTGCTCCCGCCCTTTGATTTTGGATGGACGGACAAGATTGCCCAGTCCCATCCCTGTCCTGTTCGTTCCAGTTTTCATCCTCCTCCCCGGGGAACCCTCCCCGGAGAGCTCTACACCGACCCCTTCTATCCCCACCTGCTTGTCCCTTCCTTCTTCCTCCAGCGATTCATCCATCGTTCAACAAGTTGTCTAAGAAGAACATGAAGAAGTGTAAGAAGAGGAAGGAGGCGTTGTTGTCTGAGACTAAATCCGCGGTGAAATCCATCCCGCTGAAAGTCCTGCAAACTCCGACTTTGAAAGTGTACCAGCGGCGCCGGCGGACAGGCATGTCTGCGCTTCCATCGCAAGCTCAGTCTGCTTCGGGCTTGTTGGGTCAGGGCAGAGTAATCCAGCAAGAGTCCTGGTAGGTTTTTATCGCCATGTGCTTTCTTTGCCCCCATGAACGCAGATTACAGCAAGGCAAACAGATCCAACTATTTTTTTACCCGGGAGAACCAGCTATTTGACCGTCTTTCTTCCAGGGCCGCCCGTTCAAGTGTCGCCCTTCCTACCGATGCCGAGAAATCGACCGTGTTTCGCCAAGATGGTGGGTACGAAGCTCCCCGGTATGTTTCCATCGCCATGCCGAAGTTTCTCTGCCTTCTGGCTGGCTAGCGGATCAAACAATTTAACCGTCTTTCTTCCATGGCGGCTGGTTTCAGCGCCATTCCTACCCAAGTTGAGAAATCGCTCGTTTCTCGCCAACCTGGTGGGTACGAAGCTCCTGGGTATGTTTCCATCGCCATGCCGGATTTTCGTTGAGTCCTTGCTGGCAGGCGGTGCCAACTAAACCGGCTATCATCTTCCAGGGCCGACGGTTCCAGGCTCGTGCTTTCTACCGCAGGATCCACTTCGTACTTAGCTATCGAGGACCCGTTGTTTGATGAGCACTTGTTAGCTCTCAAGAGCATTAATAATGTATGCACTATATAATATATATCCATTGCTTTTTTTTCTTCCTCTTCATCTCCGTACTGCATGAGGGCTTCTTTAATTCGTAGGACTTCTATAAGAATTGTGTAGCATTTAGATCCTATGGGTTTTTTTCCTACATTAGTTGTTTGATTTATAGAAATATATCCTATGTTTGTTCCTTTTTTCGAAATGGGGGACATATCACAGCCTCTGCATCAAAATGATGTATATGGCTGCTTTATTGCTTTCTTCAGTTCATACACAAATTATGACAACTTCTCACGGATCAGCTAGAGTCGACACAAAGATCCACCAACGAAACATAGAAAACAGCGGGTGCCAAAAAGGCAAAAACACATCAGTAAGTAATTCTATGAGGAAACTGCCAGCCACCCTGGCTGTAAAAATCCCGTGCGGCTGTCTCTAGTCAGTTGCACCCAGACTCCATGATATCCTGCTGATCCTCGGGCTGGAGATAAGAAACATACGGATCTAGTGAATAATCATAGGGATAACCTGCAAGAAGGGATGAGATTTGGGTTTATTAAACACGACTTCATTTTGTACATTCCAAATAGCCCATAAAATAGCGCATACACCCTCTCTAATGTATACAAAATCCTATGCTTTTCCTAATCTTATGATTTTCATATCCTGTGAATGAAAAAGGATCCCTGATTCGTTCCTGGTGAATTTTTCCATGCAGGAAGGGATTATGAGATTAAAGGGCCACAACACCACCCTTCAGAACAGAAACCTCAAACTCTTGCATAGGTTTGGTATCATGAATGCAGAATCAGAGACGAATGCTCAGTCTCCGGGAGAGGAGCAGCCAGTGCGCGTGTGTGCATCTTCGGCCGTGTATGTTTCCATTGCCGTGCCGCAGTTTCATCGCCTCCTTGCTGGCTGCCAGATCCAACTACTTAAATGTCTTTCTTCCAGGGATGGCGGTTCCATCGTTGAAGAGGTTCCTATGGACAAGGACTTTGCAGCTCTCAGGCATATTGAAGAGGTTGGCACTCCATTTGTTTATTTCTCCCCCCTCATCTGCACTCTGCATACTTCATTGCTGTTGAATTTGCAATGCAGGATGTGATAACACGATTCTCCGCGAAACTGGACCAGATCAAGGGCCACAACACCATCCTTCATAAGAAAATCCGCCACCTCGTGGGCAGGTGCATTTTAAATCGTGCCATATCGAAGGAGAATGCCCGTTCCGTGCAATCTTCTTTTGATAAACGGTACTCAGACGTTCTCGCGGAGTGTAAGAAGTTGAAGAAGGAAGTCGAGGAACTACGCGCCCAGCCACCGATGAGTGTGGTCACTGACAAGGCTGGTCAGTGTGATTGCAACTGTGACTGTGAAAGTTTTCAACAGGAAGTGGAGTTGCATGCTGAACATGCGCAATATTTCGAGACGAAGTACTTGAAAGTTCGCACAGAGTGCGATAAGTTGAAGAAGGAAGTCGAGTGTCTCCGCTCCCAGCAGCCAACTATTGCGACATCAGGAGACCAGGGTGTGCTAATTGCAGCCAGAATTTTGGAATCGATGAAAAGTTGAATTTGGCTTTGTTGTGCAATATAGCAAGACCTGTTCCTCCTCTGCCTTCGTCTTTTGGCATAATTGCTTTGTCTTCAGTATTGACTCCTGAATGCTTCGTATATTTCTGACGGTTTCTGAATTATGTACAACTTTTGTAATATTGGTCAAACTAGTTTTGACCAGGGTTTGTGTAGGGTGGTTGAATTTTTTTGGTTGGTCCAAATTGTGTTGTGTGGTCCAAATGTGATGTATCATCACACCACCATGTGCCCCGCCACCCCCAGGTTTTGGTAATGCCATTCTGATACATGCTTCATAGAAGGAACATACATTTTTTCCGTTAGGGCATGACAATTTTGAAAAATTCAAACAAAAATGGGAAGAGAGAATGGTAACATCATTTTCCATGTGATGCCCCTGTGCCAAATTTTGGTTCATTTTAAGAATGTAAGGTGACAAATTACTCGAGGAAGCTAGTTGGAGTAGACGGGCATGACCGGATTGGCATAGGGGATTTATTTTTTGAAGGATGTTATTTTTCATGGACAATATCTGACACAAACAATAAAATGTTAAGGTCTCATATTATTCTGAATGATTGTGAATTACTTATGACGTTTGGAAGTATTGGTATACGTGAGAATCGAGTACATGCACGACTTCACGCGTCCACAACTAATCGGCCTCATCGTCTCTCGCGTCCACAACTAATGCCATTCTGATACAGAGAGTCAGAGGCTATAAAATAATCGGCCTCATCGTCTCTCGCGAGCTCGTCCTCTCCCCTCCCATCAACTCACCGCACCTCCGAGGCATCGACTTCCTCGTTTCCAACCGCAGCAGCATGAAGACAGGTCTTGCGTACGAGGCGGAGCAATCGGCGGCCGCTCGCGCAGAGGATGCCTCTGCGGTAGTGGCCGTCGCGGCGGGTGAGGCTTCACCGGGTACCCAGGCCGCTCGTCTCCTCTGCTTGTCTGATTCTTCGACCTCGGTCGAAACGGGCGTCCTGGCCGTCGAGGAGAAGGTGGATAGCAACGCCGTTGCTCCCGCCGAAGATCTGCAAGGCGTTGCAGGCCACCACGGCGAGGTCTTCCTAGACCCGGTGCTGGACGCGGACCTCGACCCCTTCGACGATTTCGGCCCAAACGTTCAGTTCCAGGAGGATGTCGAGGGTGACGACGAGGAGGTACTGCTCTTTTACCGAAACTGTCCCGATCCTTTTTGTGTCATATTACTGTTCACGTGGTTTGCACGAACCTGGTTCTTGATTGATTTGATCTCCTACCTTGTTCTTGTAGACGTACTTGATTCTACGGTTCGTACGGTCAGATTCTAGTTTAATTTCGACTAATCTGCCATGTAGTTGGCTTGATTTGTCATATAATTAATTTATGTGTTCATACTTAGTGGACTTGCAATTGTTGTGGCTTATGTTCATTGCTGTTCATAGGGTTTTCTCGTGATTTAGTATGATTTCTTCTGCCATTTACTTGTTCTACACATTTAATTTTAGGGTTTCTAAGGTTTGCTTATGATAGTGCAGTATTTATTCGATCTGTCATTAAGCACCTGATTATTATGTACTTTATAATTCACAGGAATATTCTGATGACATGGACGACAACAAGGAGCGCAGGGACCAGAAGAGCCGCTACGTTCTGAAGCGGCTGAAGGGTGGTGAAATTCGTTTCCGCAAGCGCGGGGAGCTATTTTGCCCATTCTGTGGCAAAATCCTCCAGAAGGACATCCGCAGCCTGATCCAGCATGCGACGGGTGTAGGCCTAAGTACATCGGGGAAGCACCGCCCTGCAACCAAGGCCAAGCACGCAGCATATGGCCTCTTCCTCCAGAATTACGTCTTGCCTGGCTTGTTCCCAGTCAACGCCCCTGCTGCTGGCCCTCATGCTCCTGGTCCTGTTTAAAGTTCATATGTGTAATCTTATTCCCTTTGGAAGTTCAGTATTAAACTCTACTAGTACAACCGTGGTGGTCTTGTGATGGTAGTACTCTTTTGATGCATTTGTGATGTAGTAGTACTAGTATTTTTTTTTGAAATGGTATAGTACTACTAGTATCTAAGAAAAGTACTCCCTTCGATTCACATTCATTTTACACCAAGAAATATGGATCGGAGTGAGGGAGTAAATTAAACATGGCATCTCGTGCATGAAGCTTGACATATCGATCAGGTTGGCTAGAATGGCAATACAATGCTGCTCATTAGGCAAATGCATGCCATGTAAAGAAGTCTATACTGACATAAAAAAAGACTACATTGGGGATTAGAGTCAATTGGGGCATCTACAATACAGAAAATCTTGCTTGTAGCTGATTTTGGCTAAGAGGGTTTTACTCACATTACACGTGCCACTTTCCTTGTCTGCAAAACAAGTTCCAATAAAGGAAGAGGAAAGAAAAGGACATTGTGGGCGAGATTGAACACCTTTTTTATGTGTTAAGCTGAGGCCTCGTTAAGCTGAGGATTTCGACTTAGGCCTAACAGCTCAGCACACCCACAAATAAATCTCCTTGCGCGCACCACTGTCAGCAAAAATAACAAAATTAGCACGCAAGATTAAGAACGAAGTGAATTTAATTAACTTGGTTAGCTTTTCAAGCAATATATTCAGAGAAAGAGCACACATGTTCGGCTCGAAATAATCGTAAGAGAAGAACAATAAATCTAAGGCACCCCACTTCATCGGAAGAAGGGGCGCGACAACGCATGGATTCATACCTTGAGTCGACGCTGGCTCATAGAAGGGCGGCCGCGCCTCGAGGATGCCGGCGACGTCTCCACCTCGGTATCACATGTGACTGCTTCTCGACGGGCGGTGCGCCGCGCCATGTAGAAGATCTATCAAAAAAGGAGAGCCCGATGACGCTACTGACGCCTCAACCTTGATAGCACCGGCCTGTTGCTCCGCACTGAGATGCGCCACATGCAAGATTTAGCGGATGCGCCAATTTAAGAGATATGTCATGATCGTTGTAACAAATTTCACCGTGATGATGATTTGATCCTGCACTCGGCCTTGAACACAAGTACTAGTACAGTCTCACAATTTTTTTATCATTATACTTTGCGAGATTTAGCGGATGCGCCAATTTTAGAGATATGTCATGATCGTTGTAACGAATTTCAACGTGATGATGATTTGATCCTGCACTCGGCCTTGAACATAAGTACTAGTACATTCTCACAATTTTTTATCATTATACTTTGCGAGATTTAGCGGATGCGCCAAATTCAGAGATAGATCATGATCATGGTAACACACTTTTCAATGTAATGATGATTTGATGTTGCACTCGACCTTGAACATAAGTACTAGTACGGTCTCACAATTTTGTATCATTATACTTTGCAAGTTTTAGCGGATGCGCCCATTTTCAGAGGTAGATCATGATCATGGTAACAAATTTTAAACGTGATGATGATTTGATGTTGCACTCGACCATGAACAGAAGTACTACTACTGTCTCACAATTTCTTTATCATTATACTTTGCCAGATTTAGCGGATGCGCCAAATTTAGAGATAGATCATGATCATGGTAACAAATTTTCAACGTGATGATGATTTGATGTTGCACTCGGGCTTGAACAGAAGTACTAGTACGGTCACTAAATTTTTTAGCATTATACTTTGCAACGAATGCACCAATTTCAGGTGCATGTCACCAGATCTGTGTCCGATGATGATCATGCACTACAAGAAAAGTTCTGATAGACAACGTCCCAAAATCGTCAACTAAGGGGCATTTTTCGTCGCCTATGGGCCTAACCCGACGATATGGGTTCCGTTGTCGAAACTGCGTCAGGCAAAGTCCAACGACGATTTTTTCGGTCCGTCGCGCTTGGGCGCCCTTCCGCCACGGAAAATCGGACCGTTGCGGAAGTGTTTTCGGGAGCCCGTTGACTGCTGACGTCATGCAAACTGACACGTGGCAGACGCCGTTAACTGCCAGTTAACGGCGTTAACCGGCTGAAACCCCGTGGTAGATGGTAGGCCCACACGAGGCCTGCCACGTCTTAAGCGGGCCGGGCCAGATGACATAGTTTGACCGGTCAACTATATAGCTGGGCTGGTCCATTAGTTACGTGGGCCGGGCCTAACCTCTAAGGTTGACTGGTCAAAACTTAAATGGGCCGGCCCATTTAACATGTGGGGTCCACCTTACAGAACTGGGCCGGCCCAAGAAGCAAGTGGGCCGGGCCAAAAACACAGGTGGGTCCCACTTGTTAAAAGGCCGGCCCATTTAGTGTGTGGGGTCCACCGTAGCAAGTGGGCGGCCCAACAAGCTAGTGGGCCGGGCCAAAAACACGTGGGTCCCACTTTCCGTTAAAGGGTCGGCCCATTTAGTTTGTGGCGTCCACCATATAGCAAGTGGGGCCCAACAAAATAGTGGGCCAAAAACAGGTGGGTCCCACTTTCTGTTAAAGGGCGCCCATTTAGTATGTGGGGCCCACCATATAGCAAGTGGGCTGGCCCACCAAGATAGTGGGCCGGGCCAAAAACACAGTGGGTCCCACATTCCTGTTAATGGGCCGGCCCATTTGGTATGTGGGCTCCACCATATAGAAAGTGGGCCGGCCCAACAAGATAGTGGGGGCCAAAAACACAGTGGGTCCCACCTTCCTATTAAAGGGCCGGCCCATTTGGTGTGTGGGGTCCACCATATAGAAAGTGGGCCGGCCCAACAAGATAGTGGGCCGGGCCAAAAACACAGGTGGGTCCCACCTTCCTATTAAAGGGCCGGCCCATTTACCATGTGGGACCACCATAGAGCAAGTGGGCCGGCCCAATAAGCATGTGGAGCCCATTATCGTGTAACCGGGCCGGCTGATACGTCTCCAACGTATCGATAATTTCTTATGTTCCATGCTACTTTATTGATGATACCTACATGTTTTATGCACATTATATGTCATATTTATGCATTTTCTGGAACTAACCTATTAACAAGATGCCGAAGAGCCATTCTGTTTTCGCTGTTTTTGGTTTCAGAAATCCTAGTAAAGAAATATTCTCGGAATTGGACGAAACTTTCGCCCAGGGTCCTATTTTTGCACGAAGCTTCCAGAAGACGAAGACCTAACGAAGTGGGGCCACGAGGAGGCCGGGGGGTGGCGGCGCGGCGGCCTGACCTATCCCCCGGGCCCCTCGTGTGGCCCCTCGCGTTGACCCTCCGCCTACTTAAAGCTTCCGTCGCGAAACCCCGGACCGAGAGCCACGATACGGAAAACACGGAGACGCGCCGCCGCGAATCCCATCTCGGGGGATTCGGAGATCGCCTCCGGCACCCTGCCGGAGAGGGGATTCATCTCCCGGAGGACTCTACACCGCCATGGTCGCCTCCGGAGTGATGAGTGAGTAGTTCACCCCTGGACCATGGGTCCATAGCAGTAGCTAGATGGTCGTCTTCTCCTTGTTGTGCTTCATTGTTAGATCTTGTGAGCTGCCTAACATGATCAAGATCATCTATCTGTAATTCTATATGTTGTGTTTGTCGGGATCCGATGGATAGAGAGTACTATGATTATGGTGATTATCAATCTATTGTTCATGTGTTGTTTATGATCTTGCATGCTCTCCGTTATTAGTAGAGGCTCTGGCCAAGTTTTTACTCTTAACTCCAAGAGGGAGTATTTATGCTCGATAGTGGGTTCATGCCTCCATTGAATCTGGGACAGTGACAGAAAGTTCTAAGGTTGTGGATGTGCTGTTGCCACTAGGGATAAAACATTGATGCTATGTCTAAGGATGTAGTTATTGATTACATTACGCACCATACTTAATGCAATTGTCTGTTGTTTTGCAACTTAATACTGGAGGGGGTTCGGATGATAACCTGAAGGTGGACTTTTTAGGCATAGATGCAGTTGGATGGCGGTCTATGTTCTTTGTCGTAATGCCCGGATTAAATCTCACTATATTTACCATGTCATGTATATGCATTGTTATGCCTTTCTCTATTTGTCAATTGCCCGACTGTAATTTGTTCACCCAACATGCTTTTATCTTATGGGAGAGACACCTCTAGTGAACTGTGGACCCCGGTCCTATTCTTTACATAGCATACAATCTACTTGTTTTACTGTTTTCTTTGCAAACATCTTCCACTCGATACGTTTAATCCTTTGTTACAGCAAGCCGGTGAGATTGACAACCTCACTGTTTCGTTGGGACAAAGTACTTGGGTTGTGTTGTGCAGGTTCCTAGTTGGCGCCGGAATCCCTGGTGTTGCGCCGCATCACATTTCGCGACCATCAACCTTCAACGTGCTTCTTGGCTCCTACTGGTTCGATTAAACCTTGGTTTCTTTCTGAGGGAAAACTTGCTACTGTGCGCATCATACCTTCCTCTTGGGGTTCCCAACGAACGTGTGAGTTACACGCCATCAAGCTCTTTTTCTGGCGCCGTTGCCGGGGAGATCAAGACACGCTGCAAGGGGAGTCTCCACTTCTCAATCTCTTTACTTTGTTTTTGTCTTGCTTTATTTTATTTACTACTTTGTTTGCTGCACTAAATCAAAATACAAAAAAATTAGTTGCTAGTTTTACTTTATTTACTGTCTTGCTCTCTATATCAAAAACACAAAAAAATTAGTTACTTGCATTTACTCTATCTAGTTTGCTTTATTGTCCTGCACTCTATATTTAAAATACAAAAAAATTAGTTACTTTTATTACCATGTCTAGCTCTGAACCTGTTACTTCTTCACCTGAGGACTTAGTTTTTACTTTCAAGCAAGGGGATGAGGAGAGTTTTAAGGATGCTTGGTCTAGAATTTTTACTTCTTATCGTAAAACTGAACCTCAAATGACTCTAAGTTTGCTCCTTAGTAATTTTTATTTTGGTCTTATGGTTCGCTATAGATATGCTTTGGACACTTTAGTAGGAGGAGATTTCCTTCATTGTAATGGGGATCAAGCTTTTAATGCCATAAAGAAATTGGTTGCATCACATGATTCAGCTAATAACTTTGATTCAGCCCTTATTAGCATTCATAATAGATTGAACAATCTCGAGATAAGTACATCTCGCTTAAATGACAATTATCACTGTGTTCGTAATCGTCTTGAACAAGTCTTAGAGAATCCTAAACCTTCATCATGGGACCCTTCTGTTAAAATTGTTATCGGTGATCGAACTCTTCATGCCTATTGTGATATTATGTATGAATTTTGCCTTATGCCTGAAAACATTTATAAATCTTTGAAACTTTGGGGAGTCGATAAAGGGGGAGAAGAAATAGCTCTTATTGATAACTCTATCATAATTCCTAAGGGAATAGCTGCAGGTGTGCATACAACCATTCGTGGAAGAACAATATCCATTGATTATCTTATTATTGAAACAGGAAAAATCATATTCGGAAGATCCTTGCTGAAACTATTGGGAGCAGTCATTGATGTGGGAGAAGGCACTCTGAAATTCACCTCTATACCAGGGGGAAATCATATATTTCCTAAACCAAAAGGAAAGAAAAACAATAAGAAAGGTAAAGATGAAGCCCAAGGTAAGGTTGACACACCATCTCTCGACAATACTTGATTTGCACTTTCTGCGCCTAGCTGAAAGGCGTTAAAGAAAAGCGCTTATGGGAGACAACCCATGTTTTTACCTACAGCAATTTTTTGTTTTGTTGAGTCTTGGAAGTTGTTTACTACTGTAGCAACCTCTCCTTATCATGTTTTTGTGCCAAGTAAAGTTTCTATGTCAAAGTTGATGTTATATTTGGGATCGCTGCGCAGAAACAGCATTGCTGTCTGTCACGAATCTGGGCACAATTCTCTGTAGAAAATTCGAAAAAATCTGCCAATTTACGAGCGTGATCCTCAGATATGTACGCAACTTTCATTAGTTTTGAGTTTTTCCATTTGAGCAAGTCTGGTGCCATTTCTAAATTCGTCTTTACGGACTGTTCTGTTTTTGACAGATTCTGCCTTTTATTTCGCATTGCCTCTTTTGCTATGTTGGATTTATTTCTTTGATCCACTAATGTCCAGTAGCATTATGCAATGTCCAGAAGTGAAAATAATGATTGTGTCACCTCTGAATGAGTGAATTATTAATTGTGCACTAACCCTCTAATGAGTTTGCTTGAAGTTTGGTGTGAAGGAAGTTTTCAAGGGTCAAGAGAGGAGAATGATATACTATGATCAAGAGGAGTGAAAGCTCTAAGCTTGGGGATGCCCCCGTGGTTCACCCCTGCATATTTTAAGAAGACTCAAGCGTCTAAGCTTGGGGATGCCCAAGGCATCCCCTTCTTCATCGACAACATCATCAGGTTCCTCCCCTGAAACTATATTTTTATTCAGTCACATCTGGTGTTCTTTACTTGGAGCGTCGGTTTGTTTTCGTTTTTGTTTTTGTTTGAATAAGATGGATCCTAGCATTCACTTTGTGGGAGAGAGACACGCTCCGCTGTTGCATATGGACACATGTGTCCTTAGGCTTTACTCATAATGTTCAAGGCGAAGTTTCTTCTTCGTTAAATTGTTATATGGTTGGAATTGGAAAATGCTACATGTAGTAATTCTAAAAATGTCTTGGATAATGTGATACTTTGCAATTGTTGTGCTCATGTTTAAGCTCTTGCATCATATGCTTTGCACCCATTAATGAAGAAATACATAGAGCTTGCTAAAATTTGATTTGCATATTTGGTTTCTCTAAGGTCTAGATAATATCTAGTATTGAGTTTTGAACAACAAGGAAGACAGTGTAGAGTCTTATAATGTTTACAATATGTCTTTTATGTGAGTTTTGCTGCACTTGTTCATCCTTGAGTTTGCTTCAAATAACCTTGCTAGCCTAAACCTTGTATCGAGAGGGAATACTTCTCATGCATCCAAAATCCTTGAGCCAACTACTATGCCATTTGTGTCCACCATACCTACCTACTACATGGTATTTCTCCGCCATTCCAAAGTAAATTGCTTGAGTGCTACCTTTAAAATTCCATCATTCACCTTTGCAATATATAGCTCATGGGACAAAATAGCCTTAAAAACTATCGTAGTATTGAATATGTACTTATGCACTTTATATTTTATTAAGTTGCCTGTTGTGCGATAACCATGCTTCTGGGGAACGCCATCAACTATTGTTGAATATCATGTGAGTTGCTATGCATGTCCGTCTTGTCTGAAGGTCTATCATTTTAGTGGTTGGAGCATGCAAAATTGTTAGAGAAGAACATTGGGCCGCTAACTAAAGCCATGAACCATGGTGGAAGTTTCAGTTTTGGACATATATCCTCAATCTCATATGAGAATAATAACTTTGCTACATGCTTATGCATTTAAGAGGAGTCCATTATCTGTTGTCCATGTTGTCCCGGTATGGATGTCTAAGTTGAGAATAATCAAAAGCGAGAAATCCGAAATGCGAGCATTCTCCTTGGACCTTTGTACAGGCGGCATGGAGGTACCCCTTTGTGACACTTGGTTGAAACATGGCATGCAAAGATCCGGTAGTCCAAGTTAAGTAGGACAAGGTGCGGGCACTATTAGTATACTATGCGTGAGGCTTGCAACTTGTAAGATATAATTTTCATAACTCATATGCTTTATTACTACCGTTGACAAAATTGTTTCATGTTTTCAAAATAAAAGCTCTAGCACAAATACAGCAATCGATGCTTTCCTCTTTGAAGGACCTTTCTTTTACTTTTATTGTTGAGTCAGTTTACCTATCTCCTTCCACCTTAAGAAGCAAACACTTGTGTGAACTGTGCATTGATTCCTACATATTTGCATATTGCACTTGTTATATTACTTTATGTTGACAATATCCATGGGATATACATGTTATAAGTTGAAAGCAACCGCTGAAACTTAATCTTCTTATGTGTTGCTTCAACACCTTTACTTTGATTTATTGCTTTATGAGTTAACTCTTATGCAAGACTTATTGATGCTTGTCTTGAAGTACTATTCATGAAAAGTCTTTGCTATATGATTCAGTTGTTTACTCATGTCATTACCTTTGCTTTGATCGCTGCATTCATTACATATGTTTACAAATAGTATGATCAAGATTATGATGGCATGTCACTTCAGAAATTATCTTTGTTATCGTTTTACCTGCTCGGGACGAGCAGAACTAAGCTTGGGGATGCTGATACGTCTCCAACGTATCGATAATTTCTTATGTTCCATGCTACTTTATTGATGATACCTACATGTTTTATGCACATTATATGTCATATTTATGCATTTTCTGGAACTAACCTATTAACAAGATGCCGAAGAGCCAGTTGCTGTTTTCTGCTGTTTTTGGTTTCAGAAATCCTAGTAAAGAAATATTCTCGGAATTGGACGAAACTTTCGCCCAGGGTCCTATTTTTGCACGAAGCTTCCAGAAGACCGAAGACCTAACGAAGTGGGGCCACGAGGAGGCCAGGGGGTGGCCGGCGCGGCCCAGGCCCTGGCCGCGCCGACCTATCCCCTGGGCCCCTCGCGTTGACCCTCCGCCTACTTAAAGCTTCCGTCGCGAAACCCCCAGTACCGAGAGCCACGATACGGAAAACCTTACAGAGACGCCGCCGCCGCGAATCCCATCTCGGGGGATTCGGAGATCGCCTCCGGCACCCTGCCGGAGGGGGATTCATCTCCCGGAGGACTCTACACCGCCATGGTCGCCTCCGGAGTGATGAGTGAGTAGTTCACCCCTGGACCATGGGTCCATAGCAGTAGCTAGATGGTCGTCTTCTCCTTGTTGTGCTTCATTGTTAGATCTTGTGAGCTGCCTAACATGATCAAGATCATCTATCTGTAATTCTATATGTTGTGTTTGTCGGGATCCGATGGATAGAGAGTACTATGATTATGGTGATTATCAATCTATTGTTCATGTGTTGTTTATGATCTTGCATGCTCTCCGTTATTAGTAGAGGCTCTGGCCAAGTTTTTACTCTTAACTCCAAGAGGGAGTATTTATGCTCGATAGTGGGTTCATGCCTCCATTGAATCTGGGACAGTGACAGAAAGTTCTAAGGTTGTGGATGTGCTGTTGCCACTAGGGATAAAACATTGATGCTATGTCTAAGGATGTAGTTATTGATTACATTACGCACCATACTTAATGCAATTGTCTGTTGCTTTGCAACTTAATACTGGAGGGGGTTCGGACGATAACCTGAAGGTGGACTTTTTAGGCATAGATGCAGTTGGATGGCGGTCTATGTTCTTTGTCGTAATGCCCGGATTAAATCTCACTATATTTACCATGTCATGTATATGCATTGTTATGCCTTTCTCTATTTGTCAATTGCCCGACTGTAATTTGTTCACCCAACATGCTTTTATCTTATGGGAGAGACACCTCTAGTGAACTGTGGACCCCGGTCCTATTCTTTACATAGCATACAATCTACTTGTTTTACTGTTTTCTTTGCAAACATCTTCCACTCGATACGTTTAATCCTTTGTTACAGCAAGCCGGTGAGATTGACAACCTCACTGTTTCGTTGGGACAAAGTACTTGGGTTGTGTTGTGCAGGTTCCTAGTTGGCGCCGGAATCCCTGGTGTTGCGCCGCATCACATTTCGCGACCATCAACCTTCAACGTGCTTCTTGGCTCCTACTGGTTCGATTAAACCTTGGTTTCTTTCTGAGGGAAAACTTGCCGTGCGCATCATACCTTCCTCTTGGGGTTCCCAACGAACGTGTGAGTTACACGCCATCACGGCCTACTAAAGAAGTGGGCCGGCCCAAAATGAAAGTGGGTCCCACACTACTGTAAGTGGGCCGGCCCAATCTGTTGTAGGGCCCTACTTGTTTGACTAGTCAACTTGCATTAAATTTCATGAGCCTAAAATCTGATTTCAATGATACACACAATTACATACACAAATAAAACAAATAGGAAAATTACAAGGCAATTAATGTGCCCAAATAAAAAAATGACATAGAATCATTGAGGACTTCTATTAGCATCATCAATAACACGTTGACATTTGGCAATCGCCTTGATTGAATCTTGTGTACTCTTTGTCAACATATCAGCTACAGATCTTAAAGCAGCAATACCATGTCTTTTATAAAGTACAGCCTTGAGATATTTACTGTCTGATGAAAGAAATGGTCTAGGTTGACGGCTATGAGAAGATGCATCAGAAGAAAGATCAGAACTTTTTGTGGGCCTCACTGGTAATGAAGATTGCTTCATCACAACTGCATTCTGATAATAATGCAAAAAGAGTTAAACGATGAACTATGCAAACATTTATTATGCAATGTAGATATAAGATAATAACAAGTTGCATAAATAAGACATGTATGGAACTTGTACTAAGCACAAACTTACATCATAATGTTGCACAGGGTCGCTACAGATCCTTTTTTGGCGACTATCTTCTAATGATGACTGCTTCATTAAAACTGCATTCTGGTAACATTGTAAACATAGTTACAACAATTAACTATTCAAACATGTATTACGCAATGTAGAGATCAGATAACAGCATGTAGCAGAAATAAGCACAAGATAAGATAAGATGCATGTACTAAGCACATACTGGCTCACTGCAGGTCCTTCTCTTGCGTGCACTAGTCGTGGTCAACATGCCTATCATTTTAGGTTCAGCCATCAAGTGAAATGCTAATCCTCCTGCTCCATTGTCCTTAATCTGTGTTTAGATATCACATTTAAGACCAAGTCAGCTGGTTTCAAATAACAAAAAACTTGAGCTGCCAAATGAATAAGCCAATAGTTACCAGATATCAGATTAAAACCAACTAGATGTTGCTTTGCATGAGATACGAATTTCAGACATTCAGATTTAGAGTAGGGTAATGCCAAGGTTTTACACATAAAGTAAACTGGCATTAAGAATGACCAAATGTCAGGTTCAAATCACCCTCGAAGTTTCTCCAAGACAAGCATATCAAATAGGCAGAAACATAGTAAAGCATGAATGGCATTGCTATGGCAGGGTTCCAAGTGTTAATCTCTTGCATAAGGAACAATGCATATAGGTTATAGATAATAACGGAAGTAAACTGCCAAAATTACCAACCACGAACTCAGATTCCAACCTTACCTAGCGTCCCCGCTGTTAATGTTGGATGTTCTAATAAGTGGTTCGCATGATCAATCCCTAGGAAAAATAACATTGACAAGTCAGTCTACGATAATACAAAGACCAGACATGCACGCAGCAATAACTATATAAGCTAAAGACGAGGTATAAGAGCAAGCAGATTGGAAATGCACATAGCATGATTATAAAAGCAGTGTGAGAATAGCAGACACGAGAAAACAGCTAGCGGTGAGCTAATGACGTGGTATAAGAACAAGCAGATTGGAAATGCCCATAGCACGACTATAAAAGCAGTGCGACAATAGCATGCAGTACAAAAACAGTTGGCAGCAAATGAATGGGTACAAGGCTATAAATATGTGGATGCACACAGGTGTCAGTAGAATGAACAGGATGGTAGCGACCGGATAATGCTTTTGTACTGTACAACATTTAAACAAACTTCATGCGAAGCAACACATCAAGAAAGTTAACGGCATATGAGATCTGCAAATAACTACACAAAACATGGCTAAAGAAACACCGCGATCTAACGGGCCAGCGTACTAACCAAGCTGCGGCGGGGTGGACGGGGGCGGCAACTTGCATTCCAGCGGCGGCGAACGCGGGAGACGATGAATCGACCCTGTTTCAGTAGAAGCGGGCGTTAGTGAAGCAGATCTGGTTGGCTGGCAAGGTATTCGGTGAAGTTGATACAGCCGCTGCGGCGAGGTAGTCGGTGGCGAGGTCGGCGGTGAAGCAGATCCGTCGGTGGCGAGGTCGGCGGTGAAGCAGATCCGTCGGTGGCGAGGTCGGCGGTGAAGCAGATCCGTCGGTGGCGAGGTCGGCGGTGAAGCAGATCCGTCGGTGACGAGGGCGGCGGGGGAGCGGATCAGGTGGGTGGACAGCCAACACGATCAAGGCTACGCTGTGGAGGAGTATGCCGGCGGCGAAGCAGATCTAGTACTGTAGAGAGTCAGAGCTTTGGCGTGTGAGAGTATTTTTGAGCTAATGGGGCGAATGGTTGGTGGGTGGGTGTGGGCCTGTGGGGAGGGTTCGGGATCTAGGCAAGATATTTCATTGTTACCGAATGAGCCCTCCATGGTCGGTGGGTTGTAGCTTCCGGACCAGGGTTAAAAGGGTAAAACTGGTCACGGGATTTTCGAATGGATGCGGCGGGATGATTTGGCGCGTGGCCGAAATTTTCAGTTTCAAGCTACAGTACGAGCAGAACGACAAAAATAATGTTCTTCCCCAGGGAGCTCTCATTTCTTCCTCTTCTCTTTCTCTCTCGAGTCTCTCCCACTCCCCCGGCTCCTCTCCCCCTTCTCTCCGGCGGCCTCGCCGGCCGGAGACGAGGCCGACTTCTCTCTGTATATTGTACACCCTCCGAACTAAATTAATTGATTCAACTTTCCTTAGACGTGTATGTATCTAGAGTAAAAACATGTGTGGATACATCCATATTTAGATAAGCAAAGTTGAGTCAGCTAATTTGGATCCGAGGGAGTTAGTGTTGTTGTAAGCTTAGATCCAGTGTTTCCCATGAGCAGAATGGCGCAATGGAGTCGGGGATCTCGTCATCGGCTTCAGATCTGGCCTATGGTGAATCTGGCGGATCTTGCCGGCCAAACCCCGATCTGGTGCCATCAATGTGATGGCGCTAACGGTGAGGCTTGCTTTGGTCAGTGCTTCAGATCTGGCCAATGGGGAAGTCAAGCTGCTAAAGTTCACAAGCTCGGGGCATACGACGGCGTCATCCGTCTTGCCCGTGCACATCTTGGACTTTCAGCGACCCTTCTCAGAGCCAATATGCCGTTGCTGAGGCCCTTCTTCTCCTTCGTCCTGGCGACTACCGGCGACACCGTCCCAAGTGGTGCGTCCCCGGCGACGGAGTTGCTGGAAAGGATGCGGAGCAGAGATCTGATGTGCGGTCGAGAAGGACTCGATTGATTTTCTTCTATATGTTTTGGGGTCCTTTTTGTAAAGTTGCAGGTTCTATTAGTTATTGTCTAGTACTTTTGGTCCTCTATGTAATTTTTTGGACTAGTTTCCATTGGCACTGATAAACTTGAATTTTGACAAGTTCACGAGGAAAAAAATTCCTTTGCACATATGGCCTATCATGTATAAACATTCTTGAGATTTAAACTATATGTAATGTGCCATGCATTAACCCTAAACCATATATATGTAACTAACCCTAGCTGATCAAACCCTACTTAATTAAAACAAATAACCCTAAACTATACGCATGCACTTTATGCGCAAAGGCGCGGGTGCCTCTAATAATGTGTGTGCGCACTCGATCGATGATCCCTAAACCTTATACAACCCTGAAACCCTAATCCCTAATCCCTAAACCCTAAACACCCTAAACACTAAACCCTAGACCCTAAACCCTAACCCTAACCCTAAACCCTAATTAAACCCTATATATAGGCCAACGACACTTAATTGTGCATCAAGCAGGCCAGGGGTGCCTCGCGGTCCTCTAATTAAATTAAATGTGCCATGCATTAACCCTAAACCATATATATGTAACTAACCATAGCTAATCAACCCTACTTAATGAAAACACATAACCCTAAACTATACTAGCTATAACCCGATCTAATAAAAACATGCTCTATATATAGCAGCTAGCTAGCAAACCGTAGATTAACACCAATTAATATATACATGGCCTATATCGATCATGTTGTATAACATATCCCTGAGATTCATTAATTAATTATATAATTATCGTGATAAATTAATTAACTTTAATTTTGACAAGTTCTCTCGAATGAAAACACATTTGATTAAGTTGCCTCATAATATATATATATAATTAGTGTGCATGCATGGCCTACCATGCATTCGTGCATATATTTTAATGTATATTTGAACATATTCTTGGGGATTTCAATCTCTCTCTCGATCATCTATATATCGTTGGTGGCCAAAAAACACACATATATATATATGCATGCAATTTATGCGTAAAGGCGCGGGTGCCTCTAATAATGTGTGTGCGCACT